>JAZGLO010006691.1:2087500-3287500 GCA_036873155.1 Biomphalaria sudanica
CTCTAATCCATCAAAATATTTAAGACATGCCTTCGTAACTCCATATCTAATTGAACAGAATTATTAATCAAAATTTCATGACACAAATTTTATTATCATATACAAAATACATATGCAATAGTTACAATTACTTGCACAAGTGGAATACATGATCTATAGTCTATAGCTGAAAATAATACTAGTCCAGTTGTCATATGGACACTTTTTGAACGGACTAGCAGAATGCTAAGGCACCGTAACTAAACACAATTATTTGGACTAATTATACTTAAGTGCTAAATCATGTAGAATATTGCTCGAAAACCAAATATGTATCAGGGGCCTTTGGTGTGACCTAGAGGTTGCAACTAATCTATAACACGATTCACTTATGCTCTTTAGAAAAAACGATAAAAGTTCAATTTTCTTTAAACGTAAAATATAAGAGCATCGTAGAATGACTTTAATAATTGATTAGAAGAAAAATAAGGCAAAGTGTGAAAAATTCATACAGTTGGGCTGTTATTGGGTTCAACCTATATTGTAATATCTTATAACTAAACAACTCCAAGTTAAGTATCGCTAGCTCTAGGCTCATCAATTTGATATTATTAGTTTGTAAAATGTTTAGCATGTTTCGGATGTTCCTTCAGATTTGAAGATATACTATTCCAAACCTCCCACTGTACGTGGAAGGATTGTAGAGGGCAGGGTTTGAACCCTGGAAAATCGAGACCACCAAAAGACAGATCAGAGCACATTCCACACAACCGTGCAACCATCCGTTTATCCAAGCAGAAAGTGTATCAATATGTTTGGATTAGTCATGCAATTAAATTTGCTAAATGTACTTTAAAAAGAAATGGACGGACATGAATTCGAACTTGTGAGCTCAAGCCTCAGGCCATGGTGGTAACCACTCTGCTAGCGGAGAGTGTATGAACATGGCAGATTGTATAGTTATCCTTTGTTTCTATTTCATGTTTGTGTTCACTAAGCCTAAGACGACAGCCTAATATAAAGGGGACTAACTCAGCTTATACCAACACTTCATCAAGTAAAACTTCTTTGCCTTGTTCGAGATACCAAACAAAGTAATTTATTACCAATAGTTAATTAACTAATATGTTAATTTTTTAAAATTGTTTCTTAAGTTATCAGATAAATCAAATAATTTTGCAAAATTTCAGCTTGGTCCGAGATTAGGTGTCGGAGGAAAAGGAAATACAAACTTTTGGCCAGACAGACAGAATAGGTTGATATAGGCTTTGTAAAAATAAATTAACACTATGCTTTTACAGTTCATAGAAATAAAATTACGCAGTTGGCAGCACTAACTAACGTAAAAGTTAAAATTCCCAGTTCTAATTATAGTGTTCAGTTGCTGTGCTTTCTTTTACTTTCAGTTTCAACTAAATCTATGAAATAAAATTTTGGTTCTTGAGACAAATTATTGACCTCTTTAAGTTTTAAAAGATAATGTATGAGCTGATTGTATTGTATTATGGTGAAATACTAAATAATAAAAGTATCATTATAGCTATATAATTTGTTTACCAGTTAATAGAAAGTTTGATTTATATAGAACCTACAAGTGAATTTTTAATGAAGATAGCTTTCTAATAATAAATCTGTTACACTTAAAAATGACTTCAGCTGAATCTAAGGTAAATCTATTATTACAAGTTATTTCAATCTTACAATAGAATATTATTTATTTGTCTCATTTAGCAACTTATTAAAGATCTATTACTTAGTCCATTGTTCTTTTATACGTGCATAACAATAGTGTACAGCCTATTGTTACAGTACGTTCTTAGGATCTATTACACTGAGTGTAAACAAAATGTTATTAATATTAGAATTAAAATAGCAAGTATAGTAATATAGTAGGCCATAGCATAAATAAAAAGAATACCAGTGCCTGTAATACAATAGATCAATAAATAGTGTCGAAATATTAGTTTCTCTTGTAAACAATAATGAGGAGTGATACAAAGAAACCTAAAAACCAGTATCTGTAGTAGGACGTATAAACAATTACTAGTTTCTGTTTTAAGCAATAGCAAATAGTGTAGTAAGTAAACATGTCTGTAAGTAAGTGAACAAATAAATTCTAGTATCAGTAGCAAGAGATAAACAATGCCAGTTCATGTAGTCAGTATAAGTAGTGCAATAGAGAAACAACTCTAGACTCTATAGTTCGGTCTGGTTCTTCTCTCTCTTAAGTTGTAACGGGGTTGACTATCATGCTCTACAGTTTGGGAGTCACTAATGAGTTTCTGAGCGTCAAGTGGGGTATGATGGTTCTGTGTATTTTCAAGAGGAAGCGCTCTGAGATCCTCAGAGCCTTCCAGGGGTTCTTTCATTTCTTGTATCACCGTAGGGGTGTTGACTGGTACTTCCATGTTTTGAGCTTCTGGAGGATGTTCATTATCCTCACCCTGAGCGGAGAACGAAGGTTCACTTGTTGTTGTGGATGGGGAGGGGTTGGGAGCCAAGCGTCTTATAGAGACCGTCTCCTCTTTACCGCCTTGCAACCGTACCACGGCATATTGGGGGTTACACATCAGTAATTCGACTTCTTCCGTGAGAGGATCATACTTTGAAGATCTGTTCTCTCTTCTCAGCAACACTAGACCTGGGCTGGATAACCAAGTGGGGATAGATATCCCGAAGGAGGATTTCCTGTTGAACCGGAAAACTCTCTCATGTGGAGTTATGGCATGGTTATGGGCATATTCAAGTTGTCTTGCCTCTTCATAGGCACACTGTAGAGTTAGAGTAGATTTCTCTAAGAGTCGCAGCCTTATGCTGTTTGAAGCCAGTCCAGTAATGAATGCGTCTCTTACGAAGATATCTCTGTGTTCTTCAGCGGTGACAGCTTTGAAGTCACAGTCTTTGGCCATACTTTTAAGCTTAAGTAGGAAGGAGTCAACGGTTTGTCCGTTCTCTTGTCGACATAGAGTTATCATGTGCCGTGCAAAAATTTCGCTTTTAGGTTTCACGTAGACATTTTGTAGAACTTTGATTCTTCGAACGTTGTACACTCACTTATTTACTGTAATACGCTCGAAGAAACGTAGTTTTCAAGTAATTTCTTTTTGTCAATCTCGCAATGAGAGACTGAGGAGATGAAATTCTCAAATGTTCTGAGCCAGTGCAGCCACTTCTCGGCAGCCGATGGCGAGCTAGGCTCTATGTCTAGCTCTTTTGGCCTAAATAGATGCTCCATTTGTATTACTATTTTTACTTACAGACTGAGAATAGTGTTGAACGAAAATCCAAATAAGATACACGAGACACATAGATCCATAGAATTGAAAATTTCTAGTTTAATAAATTGTAATAAGAAATAAAGAAACACTGAAGAGTAACCTAAAACAAGGCTTTATTAAACTAGAACGACACATGAACTGACGAAAGAGACTTGGATAGTAGCACACTAAATCAATGTTGTGAACACATTCTCACGACGTCACACAAAAATAAACAAATACTAACTATTTCACCACAATCTATAAGGAAGGAATACTTATGAATAAAAATGGTCTATCGGAAATACTTACTGGCTACCTTCTTCCCCCTCCACTCGTGTCTTTTGCGAATTTAATAAGGTTCAGATTATTAACATTCTGACGGATAAGGGTGGGGCGATTGTACTGTAATCGTGGGGTGTTTTTTGTTTGCAAACCCTAAATATATTTATATACTCAGTACTTAGTGATTAAGTGCCGGTACTCAGTGTTCGATATATATTTATACACATCTCTCTTTATACCCACGATTCCTTCTTTTATTCAGCTGACTAACCTTTGTAAAAACGATTTTTTTTTCTCCAAATGACTAATGAATGATAAAGATTGTAAAAAATTGAACATTTTTTTCTCCAAACAAATCCCCTCTAGGGAAAAAAATAATGCTTAAATGTATAAATCTACTCAGAGTTTAATAAAAGTCTATTGATAGATTCATAGAAGACGGTGAGTGATTGATATATCACCCCTTCCTCGGTCTTATCCTCTTTCATTTTTGATTCATTTAAATTTTAACTCTTTCTCTCCGTAATTATTTTCCACGTTCCGATGGAATTATTCAATTCGCTCATTCTGTTTCACTACCCTGTTAGGATTAAACTTGAATAACTTTTTTTGTATTTGATATAATTTTATATAAGGTTGATAATTTTTTGAACCTTTTTATTTCGCAATTAAAGTTAAAACAAACTAAAATTTATTTTATTTAACTGGGTCAAATCAACGTTTGTATCGTCAGTGTGGAGGGAAAGAGTTAAATTTGAAAGGAGATGACAGGATATACACATGAGTTAAACTATCAATAAATACAAAGTTTATTTACATATTGTTTGTTTAAAAAATTAATTATTTTGTTGGGTTTCTCGAACAAAGGAAAGAAATTGTACATGATAGAAGCTGAATTAGTCCCCTTTATAGGTCGCCGCCTTAAATTGAAACAAACAAAATATAAATATATAATTTTCTCTAGTCATAAGTACCTCACTATCAGAGTGGTTAGCACTTTTATTGTATCACATTCCAGATCTTCTGAAAAGAAGAGTTACAACAGCAAGACTCTTAAACCAATGATTCCATTTCCCTTGCTCTAATCCAGTGATGCCCAAAATACGGCCCGCAACGTGGCTCTATCCGGCCCGCCGAAATGACGGTACAAAGTGTAGAAAATCCGCTTCCCCCCCCTAAATAGAGGTTGAAAAATGTCTCTTTACCTACGTTAGGGACATCAATTTTTCTCCGATTGATTGGTACCATGACCTTTAACATTTGTGCGATTATGAAATGGGGACTTTGAATGTAGAATCAATTTTGTGGAATATGATAATAAGCCAACATATTTAATTTGTAAATAAAGTGGGCTGTTTTTAAAAAGAATCACATATAAACGGCATTCTAAAATAAATTTGACGTCATTCGAATAAAAAGATTGTTAAACTACGTCTACAGATTGGAAGATGTGAATGTGAATATTTACCAAAAAGAGACAAGAATAGGAGTCGTTGGTAAAGCTAGCTACACTGTTGCTCATAATTTTTAGTAGAAAAATGAAGCCGTTTTCTGACGCATGAATAAAAAAAAGATAACAATAACCCATTAGTAAATGCAAGTACTCGATCCACGGGTTTCTAATCAAATAGTTTCAGGTTAATTTCATTTCATTGTTGTACTTTTCCATTTATGTGGCCCGCGACACCAGTGTCGGAAATTAAAATAGCCCGCAGGTTGATTTATGTTGGGCATCACTGTGGCTCTAATCAGATGCGTTGATGTATTACCGATGACAAATAGAATAAATCACCTAGATATAGAAATTGATTGTAACTGAAGTAAATTTAAAAATGGTTAACTGTCATGTTATGTTTTGTTTTTTGATAATAAAATATTTCTTTTTTTTTTTATTAATACGATAGAATAGTCTCACACAGACCTCACGTAACGTAAACAAAATTAATTTTGACAAATTGGACATAAACTAATGTACACTAGATACGAAGTAGTAAGTTGATTGTTGTGTCTTTAATTATCACGTGTTCTATTTACTTTACATTGTAGTATAATTTTTTTCACATTTTATTTATGACTTTAGATGGTCAAGATAATAAAAAAGAAATATCCACATCAAACAAGGGTAGCACTAATGCGCTTAATGAAAAGCCCACGCATTGTTTTACGTAAAAGGACCACAGTAACAAATAAAGAGCCAGTGGATACCGAGTCAAGGTCATTAGCAGAACATTTTTTAAGTGTTATTACATCAGAAAACAATGAAGAAGCGCTTGCTTTGGTAACAGACAGTCCAAAAGACTTGAACGTCCCGCAAACGTCTTTAAATAAAGCATTACTTTTGGCTTGCAGGAAAGGAAACAAATTTCTTGCACAAAGTATTTTACTAAATGACGCAGATGTCAACTGTACCGACGCAAGAGAAAATACACCTTTGGTGATTTGTGCTAAAAATGGTTTTGTCGATATAGCCAGGGTATTAATACGGAATGGAGCTAACCCTAACTGTCGCAACACTCAAGGTGACACAGCTTTGATTTTGTCTATAACAAAACCTGGATCTCAACATATGGTTAATTTACTATTAGAACAAAAGGAAATAGATTTGTTAGCGAAAAATAATTTGGGCAAAACATGTTTTATAAAAGCAATTGAAATGTTGGATTTTGATATAATTAAAATACTTTTGTCGCTGTCTGAAGACAGATATCGAGGTCTCTCGGGGTATAAAAAGTGTATTGTTGATGCTGGGCTTGTTGCAAAAAAACTTGGCTTTCTGAAGATATTCAATTACATGTTGAAAAATATTTTAAAGAAGGAGTCTGCTTTGGATGCGGCAGTTTTAAACAGTGATTTCAAAAGTTTAAAATTTCTTCTAGATTATGGATGGATAGAGAAAAAGGGTAGATCTAGATATGGTGATAATTATATAATGAAAGCTCTGGAGCTGTACAAAAACAACAAACATAGTATCAATGAAAGTGATATCGAAATAGTAAAACTATTAATATCAGTAGCTAATGATGAGTGTGATCAATACGGAGAAAGCACCATTCTATGTCTAGGAGTGAAACTTGGAAATAGTCCTCTATTAAAGATTCTATGTCAATATGTTAACAAAATATATTCGGGCAAAAGTTTGAGTAATATATACTATAATGGCTTGGAAACTTTACTGAGCAATTACAAGTATGAAATTCTACAGATTTTCCTTGAAAACAGGCCAAATTTGATGTCATTGTGTAACACAAGAGACCATTTGATTGAAGAGGCTTTAAAAGGTGGTGCAGTTGAGTTCGTTGAGTTGTTTTTAAACGAGCATAGGGAAATAAATGTATTCGAGAGTCTTTTGATAACTATAAAATGCTGTCAACTGGGCTGTTTGAACGTAATTGTTGACAAATTTAAAGTAAAAACAAGATTGGAGATCTTCAATAAAAGGTCTGTTTTTTTACACGAAGCAGTTAAGGCCGGAAACAAAGAGATAGTAGAACGAATAATTTCTCTGGGTGCAGATGTGAATGCTGTTTATAAGGATAAATCCCCTTTAATGCATTGTTCTAATCATGAGATCGCAAGTTTGCTTTTGTCTCATGGAGCACTAGTTACATTAAAATTAGGAGTTAGAAAGCTGAGTGCTCTTTTGAATCTCTTTTCAAGAGCTCAAAGCCATAGTTTTTTCTCCAGTTATAAGAAAGCACAGTGCTACGAAACGACTTTGGAACTGACAAAGTTGTATTTAAACCATGGAGCAGACATCGATGACAAGGATGATGATGGTAGAACTGCTTTGCTGTTAGCATCCTCGATAGAAAATCACGCAAGGGTCATCACCTTTTTACTTGAATCTGGAGCAGACTACTCTACTTTCGACACTGATGGTCACAATGCCTTATACTACGCCATTATTAAAGGAATCAAGGTAAATGTTGAGGCTTTTCTCAAGTTTCAGATAGATGTTAATGCTCAGTGTAGCTCTGATGGAATGACAGCTTTACATCTAGCAGCAGAGTACAGTAACAAGGATTTGTTACGATTATTAGTAAGTCATAAAGCAGATATTGGGGTTGTAGACTTTAACGGGAATACAGCTCTGATGAGAGCAGTTAAACGAAATGTTTATAGATCTAATAAAATAGACACTATTCTGTATTTGTTAGATGCAGGATGTGATGGTAACCACCGAAACAAAGAAGGTCAAACTGCAATAATTCTTGCTGCTGAAGATTCAAACACAGAACTAGTAACACTAATGTCGGAGAGAGGAGCAGATTTAAATATCAGAAGTTTAGTGAATCGAAAAAATGTTACAGAAATAATGATTGAGAAAACTGTTTTGTCTTCATCCTATTTTACAAGAGAACAGTATACCTGTACTAAAAACTTATTGGAGAAAGGTGGATCCGCTGCTAATGTTCAGCAAACCTGCTTCTTTGAATTAATTTCAAAAAATCAGTTTTATCTCATACAAAGAATTATATTTGCAGGTGGAAGTCCAACTGAAATTTCATCAAGTCTAATAGATAGATATGCATATAAGCCATCCACGATGGTTTCTCCGTTTCGTTACGCTCTGATAAAAGAGAAATTCAATCTTGCGAAATACTTTTGGGACATTTCTTTTTTAACACCTTCAGATTGCTCTTATCAGCAATATACACATTACCGAATGTATTTGAGTAAAGCGGATCGTTAGAATTGTACAGAATTTGTGGATGAACTCTATTCACAGCCAATGTCTTTAGAAAAGTTGAGCCTGATAACAGTGTCATCGCTTATTGGACGTGGGATAACAAGAGAAGACAATGTCAAAACGTTGCCAATTCCTAATAAGTTTAAAGATCAACTCTTGTTCAGAACTGAGGGTACTTTAAGAACTGACACTGAATGTGAGGCAGGTGATAAACTAGATGTTAAACCTTACATTTCTTTCTTAATTAACCGTGACATTATTTATGATTCCGATTCTGATGAAAGTGATAATTATGGGCATTATTATTTTGATCATTCTTATGATTCTTCTGATTATTAATAATTCAGACAATTTAATTTAAGAAAATGTCTTTGAAGAAAAAATTTTATCGGTTTGTTCTAGCAACTAGTTGTCTTTTTATCTTGCATATGTTTCAGTGTATAAGGCTAGTATAGTATTTAATTCACCTGTTGTATTCAATATTTTTAACATTGTATTTTTTATGGTTACGTTATCGATAAAAACTGATGCAAACATTTTCAGACTTTAAAAATTCGTATATACTTCACAAGCTTTTTAAACAAATGTTACATCTTCAACGTTTCCGCCGGTGGTAATGGACTGTATTACACACACAAAAATATATTAGATTTCCGAAATAGACTAAAATGTAAGAATAGAGATTGTAGATCGACGCTGTCTCTATCTAATTCAGTAATAAGATTACATTTGTAGAAAAAAATCATGACTTGTGAATTGATAAAGAGAATGTTGTAGTAAAGAATGAATTAAAAAAATATTGTCCATAGCAGGAAATCTGACAAATGTCAGTAGTATAAAATATCTCGGTGCTATCGTCTCAGTTGAAGGAACCAAACCTGACCTACTGGCCATAACTGCTCAGTCCACAGCTGCACTTGCAAAATTCAAGCAATACTGAAAGTCAAAGGCGTAGCCCTCTACACTAAAATCTGACTAATGCGCTACCTGGTCATGGCCACATTCGTATATGCTTGGGAATCTTGGACGCTGTCTACAGAACTAGAGAGAAGAATCCTAGATATGCTACAGAAATATCCTATGTATCACACACAGAGATTGTATCACAAACCAAGAGATTAAAAACAGGATTAATACAGCTATTGAACTCCACGATGACCTGCTAAGTAATGTAAAAAAAAAACGCTGACTAAAACTCTATGACGTATCAGATGGACCTTAAGGCTCTCAAAGACTTTCCTTCAGAGAACAGTACCAGGAAAAAAAGAGTCAAAGAAAGCGATAGGAAGACAACATAAATTGACGGGCCTGTCATTGAAAGACAGAGAAACGAAGAAAGACAGTCAACTGATCTTGTGTGGTACTCCAATGGTACACCAGACCGAAAGATAGGTGATTGCTCATACCATACTAAATTCTGATATTTAAGCGATAAGACAACGTATGCATTAAAACTAGATTTTGAATCTAATAATTCCTTATATTATTTCGAAAAATTAGAATTGTATGTAATTTTGTTTCATTCAATGGTGGAGATAAAGTTAGGTAGAATAGTGAGCTGAGTCCTTGTCTTCGTCGTTTGTCTGTTCAACATCAACAATGTTATTATTTATGAGACAATTATTGTTTTGCTTTTCAGTCAATTCTGTCACACTAAGATACCATATTGTGTTGAAAAGATTTAGAATAACAATAAAGACGATTAGGGGCATATTTAAGACATTTTCTTTCTGTTTTATGTTGTAAAGCAATGTCTTTTCCAAATAGAATTAACACTAAAATGCAAATATAGAAGGGAACATAGCATAGGCCTACAACCACCTTCATTTTTGTTTATATCGGTATGATTTGTGATTTGTGATTTGGGCACATCGGCACAATTTAGGCCATGTCGTGCCTGCAGTCCTCAAGGGCCACTCTCCCTCCACACAACAAAGGTCAAATTCTATACCGTCAAATAATTAAAATCAAGGTCTATTTACAATTAAAATAGTAGAGGTAGTAAAAATTTAATAATTTGGTAAAAATATAATGTAAAAAGTACAGAGTTTAGAAATCAGATCTTCGTAGACAATCCCACTTCCCGGATAAAGCCCAGTACCTTCCCAGGGTCGACATTATTGAATAGTGTTTTTAAATTAGTGGCTCTAAAATATTTTCCCCTGACATCCTGGTATCTGGGGCAGTCAATGAGGATATGTTCCACGGTGAGGCGAGAGTCACAATAGTCACAAAGTGGGGGCTCTTCTTTCTTCAGCACAAAAGAGTGCGTGATGTAGGTGTGGCCAATCCTAAGTCTAGACATGGTCGTGCTACCACGCTTGTCAGACCCTTAGATGTGGACCGCCACCTGACATCCGCCACAATCTGCCTGAGTTTATTGTGAGTCTCAGCCTCCCATCGATCCTGCCACTCTTGGTAGATGGCAGTGGCAATACTTTGTCTCAGGTCTGAGCAGGGAATTTGAGTTCCTGATACCGCATGATTTAGGGCTCTCTTTGCTTCTCTGTCTGCGGCTTCGTTTCCCTCAATGCCCACATGGGAAGGGACCCAGATGAAGGTGACATCCGTATGGTCGGCTGTTATTTGGTCCAACAGCTTCAGGCTCTTATGTACCAGTGGAATGTCAGTCTTCATCCGCCCCAAAGCTTGCAATGCAGATTTGGAGTCGGAGCAGATTATAAATTTCCTCCTTTCTGATGCTTTGACGGCCATAAGTGCAAGCGATATTGCATGTAATTCGGCCGTAAAGATGGAGCAGCCATCGGGGAGTCTACGGAGATTGTTTTGTTCCGAAAGGAGCAGGCACACGCGACCTTTCCATCCATTTTGGATCCGTCTGTGTAGATGGTGCCACAATCTCCGTAGCTCTCTTGCAGTTCCCTAAAGTGGACTTGTAGTATGCTTGGGTCTGTATTTTCTTTTTTGAAATTAAGGAGGGATAAATTTAATTTGGGTTTATTCATTAGCCAAGGAGGATTCTGAGGGGTTTCTATTTTAGAGATTTGGTTAATGGGTGGGGTTAAATTTTGGATGGGTTCTCTCATTCGAAGGCCTAACGGCTGTATGACGTTAGGCCTTCGGTTGTATAATTCTACCTCTGTGGGGTTAAATATGGAATCGAAAGCAGGGTTCGTAGGGTTGGATTTTAGCTTGACTATATACTGCATTGCAAGCTTTTTCATTCTTATATCCATGGGGAGTTCTCCAGCCTCCACATGGAGGCTTGGGATAGGTGATGTACGAAACGCGCCGAGACAGAGACGCAGGGCAGCATTTTGTATTGGTTCCAGTATTTTTAGGTACGACTTCCTTGCTGCTCCATATATTATGGATCCGTAGTCTAGCTTGGATCGAATTAGACTCCGATATAGCAGCAGCAAAGTATCTCTGTCAGCTCCCCAGTCCGTATGGCTGAGCACTCTAAGTATGTTTAATGACTTTTGGCATTTTCTCTTAAGTTCCTTAATGTGGGGGAGAAAATTAAATTTGGAATCTAGAGTGAGGCCTAAAAATTTTGTAGTTTTCACGACAGGGATCTTCTTTTTGTGTATAAATAGTTCAGGGTCTGGGTGGAGTCCCCTTAATTACAAAAATGCATACTAACTGTTTTGGAGTCCGAAAATTTAAAACCATTATCGTTTGCCCAATTTTGAATTTTGTTTAAACATAACTGTAATTTTCTTTCTAGGGTGTTCATGTTTTTCCCATAAGTAAAAATGACAAAGTCATCAACATACAAAGAGCACTCTATGCCAGGGGACAGAGCATTTATGATGCTATTTATTTTTATGTTGAACAGGGTGACTGACAGAATGCTGCCCTGGGGTACACCCATTTCCTGGTCATGAGTGTCAGAAGTGGTGTTGCCCACTCGAACCTGAAATTTTCGGTCTTTCAGGAATTCCCCCACAAAACGGGGGAGATGTCCCTTAAGCCCCATAAGCTCCAGATCACGTAGAATGCCATGTTTCCAGGTTGTGTCATAGGCCTTTTCTATATCGAAGAATACAGCTACTAGATGTTCTCTTCTGAGTAATGCATTTCTGATACAAGCTTCCAGCCTTACCAGGTGGTCAGTTGTTGTCCGCCCTTGCCGGAATCCGCACTGGTAGTTAGAGATCACTTTGTTCCTCTCCAGGTACCCAGACCAGCCTACTGTTAATCATTCTTTCCATGGTTTTGCAGATGCAGCTTGTTAGTGCTATTGGTCGATAGTTAGCTGGGTCAGAGCCGTCTCTTCCCGGTTTAGGTATCGGTATAACTGTGGCTTTCCTCCAGCTGTTTGGGAAAGCGCCTGTTTGCCACACACAGTTATAGACCCCTAGCAGGACTGCCAATGAGGGTTCGGGAAGGTGCTTGAGGAACTGGTAATGGATTTCATCTTCTCCAGGCGCTGTGTCATGTGACTTGTCTAGCGATTCCCTCAGTTCCTCAAGCGAGAACGGTTTGTTGTAGTCTTCATTGTTTTCTGACCTGAAATCAATGGAGTGTCTTTCCTCCCTGGTTTTGACTTTTTGAAACTCTGGCGTGTAATGTGCAGTGGATGACTTTTCTGCTATTGAGGATGCAAGGCAGTCAGCTATTTCTCTGGGGGACGTGACAGTTCGTCCTTGGTTTTTCAGATGCCCTATTGCATTTGATTCTTTCCCTTTGATTCGCCTTACTGCCTTCCAGACCGCTCTAGCAGAAGTTTTGGCATCCAGACTGCCGACAAAACTTCTCCAGGAATTCCTTTTGGCTGACCGTATGGGTTTGTCTAGCCTTTGCTCTAGCTATTCTGAATAGCTTTAGGTTTTCCTGGGATGGATTTTTTATAAATGCAGCCAGTCGTTTTTTCCTATCGCCAATAGCACCCCTTGCAGGCTGTATCAAACCATGGTTTGCTAGGCCGTTTTGGATTTGCGGAGGTTAGGGGGACAACTTTCCTGGCTATACTAAGTAGCTTGCTAGCAAAGGTATCAGCTGGGTTCTGCTCATCGAGGATATTTTCTGTAATATCCTCTGAGCATCTTTTTTGGAATTCTTCCCAATCGGCCCTTATTCAGTTTCCACCGCTGAGGTCGTCCCAATGAGGGGAGATTGTTAGCAATGATGATTGGGAAGTGGTCACTTCCCCGTAGATCATTGCTAACTGACCATTTAAAGTCGTCCAGAAGTCCAGGGACGCATACGGTGAGGTCAATGCATGTGAGAGATCCAGTTCCTGGGTGCAAGTAGGTCGGTGATGCATCATTAAGTATGCATAAATCATGTTGGAGGAAGATATCCTCCAGCATACGGCCTCTTGTGTCGGTATTGTTGGAGCCCCACATGGTGTTATGGGCATTGAAATCCCCAAGGATTATGTAAGGCCGGGGGAGTTGTTTCAATAGGTCCTCCATGTCTGTTTGGTTTAATGGAGCGCCTGGTGGTAAATACAGGCTGCAGCAAGTGATAACCTTGTGAAGGGTTATCCTAGCTGCTACGGCCTGTAGTATGGTCTGTAGTTCAACCCTCTCATGGGGGATGCTATCCTTCACAAGGATACAGACTCCACCTGATGCTCTCTCTGCATCCTCAACATTCTTGCTGTAAGCACTGTAGCTTCGGAAGCTGATGCTATCTTTCAGAAATGTTTCCTGTAGACAGACAGCTACAGGAGTCTCAGAGTCCATCAGTAGCTGCATCTCCTCATAATTGGCCTTGAGGCCTCTGCAATTCCACTGTACAATTCTGGAATCCATGGCTTATTCTAGATGACCTATTTGGAGCTATTTGGCTTGGGAGGCCCCCGGAGGGGTTTCCCTTAATTCCAGTGACCTTGGTATTTTTATTCTTGGGTTTGGATGGAGAGGAGGACAACCCCCTTTTGGGGGAAGTCTTTCTCTCTGGAGAGGGGAGATCCCTCTGGTTAGAGCGGAGGTTATTTCCTCCTCGCTCACCTCGGGCATCCTCTCCGCTTTGATTTCTCCCCTTAGGGAGTTGGTCAACCTCTAATTCGGTAGAGGTTGGGGTGTCTGACTGGTTTCTCTGAGGAGAACCTGTGTCAGACATGATGTCTCCGGGTTCTCCCGGAGTATTGGTTTTGACTAGCTGCTCAGTCTCCATGCTCTCATCAGCGAGCACAGAGAACCTGTTCTTTAGCATGACAACAGGGCTTTCTTGTTTCTTCAGAGGTGTGTTCTTTGGCGGTGTTTTCTTCTGAGTTGGAGGAGGAGGAGGGGGTGGTGGGGTCAATGTGTCCGTCTGTGTGGCTATGGATCTTCCTATCTTAGCAACAGCCTGGGCATAGGTCTTTGTCAAGCCGAATTGGCCTTTGGCTTGGGCCAATACAGCCGATTTCGCCTGGCTGAAGGTACATCCATTTCTTGCCTTGTACTCCTGCACGGCAACCTCCTGTTTCCACACAGGGCAGTCCTTGGAGTAGGCTGAGTGGCCAGCGTGACAGTTTGGGCATTTGAACTGGGCTGTGCAGCCCTTGTCCTCATGACCTTCTCCAGCACATCTGGCACACACAGTGTTCCTCTTGCAGACTGCCGCGCCGTGTCCATAACCCTGGCACTTGAAGCACCTCATGGGGTTAGGTATGTAGGGCCTCACTGGAACTCGTAGGTATCCTGCCTTCACATACTCTGGCGGTGTCCTAGTTCCAAATGTGAGGATAATAGTGGCGGTTTTGACCTCCTCACCATCCCTGCGCCTGGTAATGCGCCGGGCATGGGTGACTCCTTCAATGCCCTCCACTATTTCCTTCTCGGAACATTCCAGTAGGTCCCTAGAGCTGATTACACCTCTGCTGGTGTTCAGACTCTTGTGTGGCATGACTTCCACTTGGAGATCACAGAGTCTTCTGCATCTTAAAAGCCCATCAGAGTGTATCTTGCTATCAACTTCTACTAGAAGTTCCAAAGACTTGTGTAGCTTAGACACACTCTTGGGCTCTCCCACTACTGACTTAAGTCCCTTGTAGATGACAAAAGGGCTCATCTTTGTCAGACTTTTCCCCTCCTCTGTGCACCTAACCACCAGAAATGATGGCCAGGTAGCACAGCTTTTTGTGGCCTCCTCCTTTCTGTCTTCCATGCGGCGTCTCTTGCCCAGACATAGGTCTGGGGCAAGTAGTTTTTTTTGAAGTTTTTTTTTCCATGGGTGTTATATATTAGTTTCGGCACCTGTGCTCCCCACCCGCCATCGAGTCCAACAAGGGGACGGGCCATTCGGAAGTCCAGAATGAGCCCGCCAGGGCTACACAGGTGCTATACTCAGTCAGCTACTGCATCGGACATGTGCCCGATACAGCAGCTCCCTGATTGACCCTCTAGCCACCGCCCTCCAGCATAGGTCGAAGACCTATGCTGGTAGCTCGGCATGACCAGCCGGTTGACCCAGAGCGGGCCATCTGGGCCTCAGGTCTAGGGGAACTTGGAGCCAAAGTATTGTGTTGTGGTGGCTTATCCTCAGATAGCCATCACTCAAACACCAGGATCTCTTTATCCCCCCTTACCCGTCGCAGTCCACGGCAAACGGACTGGTCTAGGACGTAGTGAGATATTTAGAGATAAGGAGACAGAGTGATGATCAATGAAGGCAGATTGAGGAAAGGAGGAGGCAGACACAATGATAGAAAAGAAGTAGAGCACTTTTGAGCTCCAAAAGTGCTAAGGAAAGAGGAGCGCAGTTTAACGTCATGTCTCGGGACGCTATATCGGTATGTCATTGTTTCTTGTTACTTATGTTTTACGAAAGTTGCATTTTTCTAAATTTATTATAGTATGTATTACATTAAAAATTGTATAATATTTATTATTATTTGTATTATTATTTCGTTTAGAAACTTCGTACAGAGATATAGTGTGTCTTGTGTCAGCACAATAATATGTATTTTAAAGTGTGAAAGCAAATGAAAGACTGTTATAGTTTTATGATTTGGCTGCTCGAATCAACGTATCGATGACGAATCTCCTGTATGTGAATTACATAAAAACTTTAGTAGGCGTAGGGCAATGTATTCACACAACGTACTTTTCTGACACCTGTAAATAAAATAACGAGATATGAAACATCAATACAGATGTGATATTATTTGAGAAAACAAACTCTTTCCAATTGGTTATTTTTTGTGAATGTAAAGTTTGTGGTTCTAGAATTTTAATCGTAGGTAAAACATTCATTTATCTTTAAAATTGCAAGTAATGTTAAGATAATACAAACCCATTGCCATACTTTCAATTGGTGAAAACATTTATTAGCTATATTTTAGTTGACCTAATTTCCATGTTCAGTATTTAACTAGTGAAGCTTAAATAATAAAAAAAACACTATGTTTAATATAGTGACTGATGACAAATTTCAATATTATAAACATACATTCTACAGAATTCTAACGTATACATGCGTACGAAACCTCTATTTTGGCTTATAATTTACCCCTCCCACCCCTACCCCCCCCAAAAAAAAACAATTAAATTATAGAGTTGCTTAAAGCATGATAACAATATCTCTCGAGACATAATTCACAGCGTTTACGACAATGATTTAAATAAGTCTTAGATTCCTGTGTACTGTGTTAAGCTGATTTCACAAGCTGCTAATGTGTTTAACATGCTCTTCAAGCGTCGACATATAACAATAAAAGAATAGAATAACTAATAAGGTCTTAATTTACAGCAACAACATCAATGAAAAACAAATCATTATAATGACCAGTTAATTCTATTTTATTTCATACTAGCCAGCTGGCCTTAATTTGGCTATTACAGATCTAATGGATTGAATTTAGATTTAAGTCAAACATGGAGAATGTTTCCTTCACATTTAAAAAATTAGCAACAAAAATAAATATAATTACTGTGAAAACGGGTATACACGATATGTTAAAAAGATTCGTTATTTAGTAGAGATATAATTAGGTACGTTTTGTCTATTTTTAGGGTCTCTCCAGTAATGGGAGGGACATTAAACATACATTACGGTCTCCACCATGATTTAAGAAACTTTTATGCCACGTTTTATCAAGATTGGTCAAACGGTTGTGATTTTTATTTGGAATATACATACATACACACACACGCCTTACTTTCTCTTTTATATACAGATAAGTAGTGTTTTTATAATGTAGGCATCTATAAGGGTCGGCCTCAGGCATAAGCAAACTAGGCATCCGCCTAGAGTCTCTGAAAAGTGGGGGGGGGGGGGGCGTCGCATAGAACTCAGAAAATTATATTCTAAGTGAAAAAAAAAAGATGAGAACAAGGATCAAATGTAAAGTATAACAGAGAACTCTATTGTCTCTAATGTGATCCAAGGTTTGTTGACGAATGCTTAGACCTACTTGTTAGACTTCATATGTTAAAAGACCATTGCTTATTCCTTTGGTTGAAATAGGGAAACATTATTTCTAGTGCGATGATCATGAATCGTATATGAAGCAAAGTCCAGCTATCGGCTTTATGTCTATATGAATTAGACTTTAAAAAAAAAATTGATTTACATATATATAGATATACTTGTCTTATACTTGTTTTATCATCGTGTTTGACCTGGTTACTTCTCGCCTGATTGACTTAGTTTTTTCCCGCCGTTGCACGTGAGCGTACGCACTTCACGATTTCACGGCCTTCTTGGTCCTTGAAATTTTCACAATGGCGAACTGCAGTTCTACCTTTTGTCTTCCAAGACTAAGTCAAGTTACTACATAAACGAGCCTCCAAATATGTCACAGCTTTCCTATTATATAACTCTATCTACTTATAATTGGATAGAATCTACCTCAGGTCTCGATACGTCTAGGTGTCCCTGGTTCAGTTCTAGTTAACGAAATAAAAGAATTAAACCACAAGATCAAACAGATAAACTTTAATCAGCTTTACTGCATATCACCCACGCTGGTCTCTGTCTAACAACCAACACACTTCCGGTCATTCGCGCAGATTGTAAAAATAGATTATACATACATACACACATTCCTCCGTAACATATATATACAGGAAAGTTTTTCATTCCTTTTTTCGTTCGTAAGTTTTTGTTTTTCTATTTCATTTGGGGCCATCCTATTCACTTCGCCTACGGTTTCCAATTACCTAAGGCCGGCCCTGGCCAGGGCAAACGTGGAAATAATCAGAACATTCATATACATAATATTTACAAAGGATGTGTACTTGATTAAGGTTAAACACTTTTTCTTTTGCATAAGATTATACATACATACAATAGATCTTAGAAACTTTTTTGTGAATTATTTTCTTCAAAACATGAACAATATTTTAAGATTTTAATTTCATTTCTAGTCGATTTTTGTAAACTTAAATCTGATTGGTTTATCTGGAGTTGCAAAGGGTCTGTAGATAAATTGTTCAAACGCTGACTCTGGATGCACATCGATCTGAAGTTTTTGAAGTACCTATTTAAAAAAAAAAATTATAATTTTTTTAATTGTTTAGAATTGTTACATTTAAAACATTTAGTATTAACTCCTAGATTAACATTGTTAGACAATATATTCTTAGGACGTTCACTTTAGCAATAAGATCTAAAATATCAAAAATGTGAATATAAAAGAGCTAAACAATTTTTAGTAAATTAATCCAATAATAAAGAGAGGCGCAAAAAAAAATAATTTTTGTGTGTGTTTAATTGGTCTAGTTAAAATAGTTGATGGCCTTCACCTTTAGAGCAGCCAAATGAAGTTCCTGTTCAGCAAATCGTCGTCCAAGACAGTTTCTGGGACCATGGCCAAATGGTATGACAGTCAGAGGTAGGGGGGAATCTTTCTTGCCGCTATCTTCCCTTCTCAGCCATCTCTCGGGCAGAAACTCGTAAGGGTTCTCAAAATGAGTTTTAGAAGCTCTTGGACAATTCAGATAGATGATAGTCTGTGAAAACGATAATATACTATGAAATAAAATAAAACGAATTTTTTTGAATAGGGTTTTTTCTGTTTTGATATGATCATTGGACAATGTATTAGTAAACAAGCAGAAAAGGGTTGAACAATAAGTTATTACATATTTTCTTTTATGTCTACTAAAAAGAGAATAATCTGAATATTTGATACTCTTTACTTTTATCACCTACCCAACACATTTAGATTGAATGACATTTTTACTTTTATGTGACATTTTTTTTTTGGAAAAAAAAGCGAGTAATTTTTCTTGTACAAATGTCCTGAACTACTTCGATATCTAGTTTATAAACGAAGGGAGAAAGCCTCCAAGAAGATTGAGTCGCTCTACAAAGATTTTTTTTTGTCTCAGTGTCTATTATTGTTTCATGCTATGCTATGTAAACTTCACTGGAGTTCCATTATTGTCAAATGCATTATTTTCTTCTTGCTGTTACTAATCGTTGTGGTGCTATTAGCTTTGGTTATTTTTTTTTTTTAAATTATATTTCTTTAATTTAAATAACTTCAGAGTAGTTTATGAAAAAAGAAAAGATGTGTCTAAATATATTATTCTAAAAACAAATACAAAATAATGTTATTTATCTACTCACAACGCACAGGCTACAAAGGTGTACTCTGAAAGATGATTACAACTAATACAAAGAAACCTGAAAGCATTGCCATAAGTCAATAAAAATAGCTGTTCATCTAATGACTATAACCAATAGTTAAAAAAAGAGAACTCACCGCTGCTGGTATTTTGTAGCCACCCAGCACGACATCCACAGGAAGAATTCTAGTGGTGGCCATAGAGGTAGGGGAAATCAATCTGTATACCAATGATGTATATACTATCAGATTAAAGTATGGACAAAGGAAGGTCATTAAAACAACCGGACTGAAGCTAGGACCATGACTAAGGTACGCCTTAAATCTCTTTGTCCATGACCACTTTAGATATCGAAATATAAATCATATATAACTTTAAATAATCACATACCTGGATAATAGATGTACTTTCAAAGATCACAATGGACCTCATTCACCAATCGTAAATAAACAACATTTAGCCACGTGGTTCTCTATCTCTTCTATACAAATTACGTAATCCATTAAGGCTGTCACGTGATACGTTTTTTTTCATTGTTTTATCAATATTATCACGTGGCTAAATGTTTGTTTACAATTGGTGAATGAGGTCCATTAGGTAGATACGAGCCTATACCCAAACGTAAATATAATATATATGGCTCTAAATCAACACCAATAACAGTAAACTCAGGTGTACCTCAAGGAACAGTCTTAGGTCCACAACTGTTTTTAATTTACATAAATGATTTATCAAATTGCATTATTTCAAGAACAAAAGTCAGATTATTTGCAGACGATTGCATAATATATAGAACAATAAAAACAACACAAGATTTTACAAAGAGAATTCGATGAATTACAGAAATGGGAATCTAATTGGAGCATGTCTTTCCACCCAGAAAAATATCAGTTATTAAGAGTAACCAAAAAACTAAAACAAATTGATTCCACTTATCTTATTCATGGAAAACCAGTAACACAGACTAAAAACGCAAAATACCTAGATGTTATAATAAATGAAAAACTGTTATGGAACCCCCATATTGATGAAACTATAACAAAAATGTAACAAAGCATTAGGGTTTATTAAAAGAAATTTCTATAAATCAAAAAAGAACATCAAACTAAAATGTTATTTAACCTTGGTTAGGCCAATAATAGAATATGCATCCTCTGTTTGGGACCCTTCAACTCAAGAAAACATTAAGAAACTGGAACACACACAAAATAGAACAGTGAGATTCATAACAAACGAATATTCACATTTGACTAGAGTAAAACCTTTAGTAAAAATCATTAAATATAGAAAGCCTTCAGGACAGAAGACTCAAAATCAAAGTAGCAATTATACATAAAACACTGAACCATAATCTTCAAATACAAAAACAAAATTGAATAAAATACTATGAAAGACACAGATACATTCCTTGTTCCATATGCTAGGACAAATTTGTACAAATGCTCCTTCTTCCCTAGTGTTATAAGAGCATGGAATGGGTTGCCTGAGCTAGCCATGAAAACAAGTGACTTGGCAGGATTTAGGTCATTGGTTAATATGCATGACTAAATGCATGACGCATATGACGTAATCATCTTCTTTTCGATGAGATTAGTGAAAATAATTGAAAGATAAAACATTGCAGATTTGATATACAAAAATATGACCTAGTCTTATACCGTACTAAAAGAACCTATATGTAACATGTAACTACCAAATTTTTTGAGAAATAGAAATATTAATTTCTTACAAAAATCATCATAATGGTAACATACAGGTTTCATGTATGAAATGAAACGCTCTAGA
Organism: Biomphalaria sudanica; assembly: GCA_036873155.1. Lineage (NCBI taxonomy): Eukaryota > Metazoa > Mollusca > Gastropoda > Planorbidae > Biomphalaria > Biomphalaria sudanica. The sequence continues at coordinate 2,108,971 of JAZGLO010006691.1, forward strand.
ATGGAAGAGTTACGGAATGCTACAGCGTTAGTACCTTCCTCTTACCGATCTAGGAGGTCAGATGATGTCAAGGTCATCTGTTTCTTTGAACAGCGGTTAACGAGCAGGGTGTCATGTAGCCAGGACAACGACCAACCGTCTTTAACATTCCCTAATTTAAGTCAGATACCCATTATAGTTGGGTGAAGTCAGGGGCGCCCTAACATTCAAGTCATTTAAATCCCAGTTTTCACCAAGATTCGAGCTCAGGAACCCAGGATCGGAAGCCAAACGCTTAATTACTAAGCATCCGCGCCCCGTCGTCTGTGTAATCATTTCATTCTTTTGTTTTGGATGTTTGTATGGTGAGTTTGCTGTCATTTTCCTATAGGTTACCACTTGCAAAATAAAATGACACTTTGATTTATTGAAATAGTTTGTAAGGAGAGAAACAAAAAGAGAGAAATAGATATAGATATGAGGAGGAAATGTGAAATGAGGAGATGCAGAGAGAAAGAGAGAAACACTAAGAGGGAAAGAAACTGGTATGTAACCAAGTAAAGAGAGAGAGAGAAAGAGAGAGTGACACATGTAGGGACAGAGACATAGAAAGAGACATTAAAAGATAGTGACATAGGCCTACAGAGAGAAGAATGAGAATTATAAAAAACAAATCTTGAGAGCAAGATACATCTAGTTCCGTAATACGCATCAGTGCTAAAGGTAATTGTATGCAGTGTAAAATATACCTGAACGATTCTTTCAGTGCAGCTTTTAAATATACCATCTTCAAGAACTTCTCAGAAGTTAAACGTCCATCAGGGCCCAAGAGATCCAAAATTTCCTTTCTAACTTTGTTTTGTTTTTCAGGATTTTTAGCCAAATTGTAAAAGAAAACCTGCATATATTTTGCTGTCTACATGATAGAAAAATATATTTTAAAACTTTAGTAAATACATTCCAGAAAAAAATGAGGCTATAGTAAATATAATATTTTCTTCGAGTCCAAAGATTAATGAGGAGTGTAGTATATCACATGATTATGCATCCCCAGCTGCGACCTATATATTTTGCCACCCCCGCAGCAGACATAACCATCAATGCTTAAATTAGATTCTCTTTTTGCCGTCTATGTCTGTCCTCAGCAGTGGATTTTCTTTTGGTGTTAAATGTGTTTCTGCGGTCTTAGTAAGTGATCTACAGCTGTCTAGTTCTGCAGCCGCCTGCAGCGAGGTGCTCTCTTCCGTTAGTTTAAGCAAGTTTAAATAAATGTACCAGCCTGTCATTGAAAGAGATTCTATACAAAGCAAAACGACAAATAGGGATGAAGAAAGACGGTCAACATATCTTGTGTGGTGCCCCAGTGATCCTGTAGAGCAAGGGATGGCTGAAAATTACGGTGGTTTTTTTTTACTTGGTTATCGTGACAAATCCAGCACTCATTTGGAAAAGCTTTAGCAAAGTAAGTGGAACTATGAAGTTACAATGTACTCGTGGCCTGTAAGGAAGACCAGAATATTTCCCATTAAGAGCGTATTCATGAGCTTTGAAATAGGCCCATACGGGTCATAGATTGTTTAGGTTTTATGATTCTCACTTGAATTTTCAGATTAGATCGGTAAATGATTGGCACCTACTCAATTTGCAGCAGCTAGATCTATACACTTGTCGAAAGGAATTACATAATTGAAAGTGGAAAGGGAACTTCTTATACCAGCTCACTCTGTCTGTCTGGTCAAAAGTTTCTACAAGTTATTTCTCCTTCAACCAGTATCGGATCAAGCTCAAATTTTGCACAGTTATTTCATTTGTAATGCACAAATTGTAAGACAAATTTCCTTACGAACAATAAAGATTATTATTATTATTATTTACCTGACAATGTGAGGAGTTAACTTAAAAAAAAATTAATGTATACATCTTGTCTCACTTCATCAAGAAAAGGTACATACCGACTCAGTTCCAGCTAAATATAAGGAGATCATTAAATTGGCCACCATCTCTTCTGAAAGGCCCTTCTCAGACAACAAAGAAAATAAGAGATTTGGCTCTTCTGTATTAAACTGTCCTGCTTGTATTCTTTGCTCTAGAGACTCTCTGGCTTGGGCTATATGACCTAAAGCCACTCTAAACAAAAAACAAGCAAAATATAAAGATACTTTAAACAGACTACAAAAAATGTTAAGCTATAGGAAAGAAATTCACGCTTACAACTATATATATATATATATATATATATATATATATATATATATATATATATATATATATATATATATATATATATATATATATATATATATATATATATATATATATATATATATATTTAATAATGTAGAAGTTATTTCCCTTTTGTATCAAACAAAACAAATTATCAATAATTATATGACTATTTTGGGTAATTTTTGTCATTGGGTCATGTATTGTTAGGTACAATATATGAAAGTTTTGACTCTATACTAAAATGTGTGTGGGAGAAATAACATGTACAATTATCAAAGTGGAGAAACCCTAACTGTGAATACTGAACGATTAATTTCACTTGGTGGTATCAATCAAAATAATTTATTACCAGTAATTAATTGACTAATTATTTTTTAATTAATGTATTGTCCTTGCCAATAAATTATGGGGCAAAGTTTCAACTTGATCCGAGAATAGCTGTCGTAAAAAAAATGTTCCAACTTTTAACCAGACAGACAGAGTTTATAAAACATTCATTTTAAATAGCAAATCTTGTAGGCTTATGAATATATTTTAGTTATTATAAAAAAGAGGGGAAAAAAAGCTGGGGCTTTTGGAAGCCGCTACTATGAAGTACTCAGAAAATACTCATAAATAGTTTTTGCCAGCTCAACACTTTTATTATGGTTGCTCGTTTTTAAACCAGCATAATCAAATGTTTAAAAAAATATATTTAAAATAATACTGTATTCGTCAAACGTATGCGGTTTGAGAGACATGTTATCCCACAGAATTAATCGCAATCTCGCGGGAATAGCATTAAACATGAAGGCTCAAATAAGGAAAACAGGCGTCCACGTACAAATTTTGCACCGCACTTTCATTGAAGATATCTGGGAAATGGGCACCAGATGGGAAGCGGTTTTTATTTCTGTTCCTTGTGCCAAACAGCAAGAGAGTATGTTAAGTCTTATGTAAGTAAGCGAGAATAAATGCACTAACTTTCTAACAAGACTATACGACTTTTCCAACTGTTTGTAGGTCTCGTTTCGATACCATCTGTGCGCTATAGACTTGCCCAGCAACGCTCTTCCGTTCATTTCGAATGTTGTCTCTGCAGCCTTCAGGAAATCAACAGAACCTTGATCTGGGTTGGCGTCAAACAGCCCAAGTCTTCCATTGAATGCCACAACAGCAATACCTCAAAGAAGTGAGTGTAGAGCCAAACATTAACATTTGTAATTGCAATATCTCAATCTGAATCTATTTCTGATATAATTGTTGATTTCATTATTTGCACTGATAATAGAGAACCAATATTTCAGTTCCCCGTCAAACACAACTAGTGAAATTAGGTTTAATCACAGATAACAGAATATAATTACAGAACTGCTCTCTCTTCACATATTATTTTTTAGTCAAATTTCGAAAAGCTAAATTCCTACTCTCTGTGTATGATAATAAATAATACAAATCCAAACTGTTCGATGTCAGTCAAATGTCGCCTTAATGATGGTGCTATCAAAACATTTAACATGATGAGAGGAAATATTTCAATAGATCTATGAATGCACTAGATTAAATGTATATTGTATATATCACATTCAGGAAATCTTATTATCTAGCTTATGTAAGTAACCATTGATTCTTAGATAATTGCAAAAGTTTTCAGCAATCAGTAATAGTGATATAATCAGATGCCATTTCGCCCTCACTAGGAATGTAGCTGAAACAGTTGGAAAGTTCTCACTAAGGCTGCGGGACACACACATGAGACGCAAAGAAAAGCCATTAATGAATACAGACGCAGAAGAAAACTTAAATAGGCCTCCAGCGAACGAGTCTTGTTACATATTCTAGAGAGCATTATTGTTACAGATCTGAGAAACAAGAATATTTCTCAGTAAATTATTATTATTCTATCACTTTAACTTTATTAAATCTGTATCCGAGGCTAGATGACAATAATTAAGTCTTGAATTTAATAATAATTTGTATAATTATTCACTAGTTAAAATGTATAATTAACGTCTTGGATGTGACTGACGACTTTTTGAAATAGTTTGAAATTGTTGCCCAACTTACTTTCAGACGCATATCGAAAGCATAGATCTTGAAGCCTGCCAGGTGATACGTCTTGTGTGGCTAGAATGTGCACAAAGTTATCAGCCACTTCACTCTGAGTACCAAGGTAATGTAAAGCTGAATCAACTTTCATGAGTCGCCTATTACCTGGAGACCGAAGAGACTGCCAAGCCTCGCCTTGTCTGAGAAATAGTAACATGGAAAGTATGATAAGAATATCACCAAGTCTTAATGGGACTTATGAGACTTAATGCGGAGACTTGATAGAGAGAAAAGATGAAAGAATGAGGATATTAAGGAAAAGTGTTGATAAGACTGACTAAGACTTGTGGAGACTTGAAGGCAAGACTTGATAAAAGGCGTAAGAAAAGATGAAAAATTGTTGATGGTGACATGATGAGACTTGATGGTAAACGTTAATGTTAGAATTAATCGTGATGATAAGATTAGCATGCAGAATTTGATGATTAGGTTAATACTTGATGGTAACATTTTATGCTAATATTATGACAATAATACTACTTGATGGTAAATCGTGATGATGAGACACTTTGGTAAGACTTATTCGCGAGACTTGATGGTTAGATTTGATGGGGGGACTTGATAATGAGACACGATAATCGGGCAAGTGAGACTTGAAAAAAATGTTAGGCTACACTAGTTCAATTATGAAATTCGGTGCAAAACTTAAAAGTAATTCGTTTTGTTTACTTCCGGTTAGGTTTTGTATAGCAGTAACGACATAATAAACACAGGACTAGAGTTAGATATGAAATAGAAACAGTTGTATGTTTGCGTCTATAGAGACAGTCTAGTCCAGTTTGGTGGGTTAATCGAGAAGTTTTAGACTTAGATAATTGGTTAGCGCCATCGACGCCATAGACCGGATGAAATGTTTGACACGCCAACACTCATGGTTGTCTCATTTCTTTGTTGACCATTTGCCTGTGTTCAGTTGGTTAGCTGGAAAAAAGTGAAGTCAAGAAGTCAAGACCCAGAGTTTACCAACAATATTTAAGGCTAAGACTTGATTGTCGGACCTGGTGGTGAGACTGAACTAGGACTAGTCACCATCAATCATATTCATGTATGAGCTATACTTTGACCAGGAAGGAGGAGATATGTTATTATATAAGCTCTTTTATCGTACGCCTCTACTTATAAGCTGAGAGGGCAAGTATTTCATCAGACACATCTAAAAAGCAATGCTTATACTTATATACTTAGTCTATTGTGATTTTCTGGACAATTTTCCAAGAAATAAACTAATATAGAATTTAGAAAAATACTGTCAGAGTCATACATCGGAAATACTAGCTAAGAATGTCGAGTTTTTAAATATTGATCATTGGTCTAATCATTTATAAAAAATCTGATTTGTTAGTTGTTCAAATGTGTCTTACAATTGTGAAATACTGTCTTGAAGGTTGTTTCTTTTTGCATATATACTCATCATTTCAAAACCATGTCTCTTGGGATATTTCCCTTCATTTTGAAAAACTGTCTCGACGTCTTTAGGTTCAGAGACCACAACAGCTTCAGTACCAAGACGTAACCTCACAGTAGGTCCAAACTTTTCATGGAGTTCGTCCATATACTGATGCAATGTCTCAGGCGTGTACTTTGCTGGTTGGGTTCAAATAGAAAATGATTGAATTACTTGAATAAGTCTTTGTTATGGAATTCGATATTTTTTTGTTTGTTTGTTGTGGAATTTGATTTTTTTTTATTACAGAAATTGATCTTTTTTTTTTGTTATGGAATTTGATTTTGTTTGTATGGGTAAAATCAATGACAGTTTCTCTAAATGCTAGTATATAAATAGACTTCTGTTTAAAGTTGATAGAGTTATTTAGACCATGCCTTTCATACATTTCACTTCATTCTATCCTATGTGTTTAATTCTTTAATTTCTTACATTTCAAATAGCATTAAAAACTCACTGAAAGGTTTGAAGTTAAGAATCGAGCCAATAATCGGCCACAGGTAGATGCCTTTAGGACCTGGAATCGCATCAAAGGGTTTAGGTTCAGATCCTTGTGTAGACAGTTGGCCCACATGTGAAGAGAGGAGACGCAAAGTCTTGACGTGTGAGCCTAAACCTTCTGTCCATCCAAGTTTCACTAGCCTGGACTTGATCATTCTGATTTGTTTGTATCTGAATCAAACAAATGTACAAGGCGCATAGAAACACAGTAAACATATATTTCAATCTTAACACTAAATTTTATTTAAATTGTAGAATTCGCAGAGTATAATAATTCTGAGTATTATGGTCTTTAAAACTCTTTCTGGTGCTTTGTAGACAATCATTTCCTTACCAGGAGTTTTTTTTTACACTTTGTAATCTTCCCAATAGTTAAGTTCATGAAATGAATCTTACCATTGTAATCTCACCTTTATTGAAACATTACACTCATTGCATTTAGAATTGAAAAGATAATACCATCTTAATGAATATAAATTAGGACAGGTTTCCGTATGAAAATTAAATTGAAATAAGATAACTGAAAGAACTAAGAGAAACAGAGAAATAAGGATTGAAAATAAGAGTGAAACAGTGTTCTAGATAAAATACTGAGATCTGATGGATGTTTATGTTATTTCCCTCAAGATAGACAATCTCCAATATTTCTAGAACTATGTGTGGAATAATATTTTTTATAATAAATTTGTATAAAATACATCTCTCTTTGGGAGTTTGTTTCTTGAATTGGCATGTGAGAAGCTTCTTCTTTAGAAGTCAGCATTAATGTTGGGGACGAAAACAACAATTACAGCAAAACATAATGAATAGCATGTACTATGGAAGACCTTTGAACTTGACCTTGTTATGCTATCCTTGTGTGAATCTGTATGCTTTGAATAGAGTGAATGCCGGACATTGTCCTATTTTAGTTCAGAGGTTGTAGGAGGGAAGACTAGACTTCAAAAAAAAAGGAGGACATGTCCTAAAAAAAAAAGGGGGACTAACCTTTATCGGAATGAACAACGTTGACTGTCTCTTTGCAGATTTGATTTTGACGTTTTCTGACCAAGAAAGTAATGGAGAACTCAAACCTACCTAGACCAATAGTTAGAGAAGTCCTGAATACTGACCTGCTATGTTGGGGGACAGTATTGAGGCTTACTAACAATTGGTCTCTCTAACACTGGAACAGTAACTTCACGACACATATCAAGGGTTAAATGCTAATGACAATAATTGTGTTTATACTATTAAAAAAAAAAGCAAGTGTCAGATCTATATCAATATTTGGTGAAATTAAAAGAAAATGTTTATGAAAATAACATTTAAAAAAAAATAAAACATACCAGCACGGAGATCTAGATTTAGATGTAGGTCAATTGAGAAACGTATAGACGATAGTTTAATAAAGAATACTTCACAACTTGAAATGGAAGACCGAATCACATCATAGTGTTTATAGTTGATTTAAATAACTATGTGGTTCTTATCCAATAAGAATAAGTTCTAGTCAGGAATAAAAGAGATTCATGCAGCAACTAGACTCAACATCGAGATCTAGATCTTTATCTGCACTAACTACACACATCACTGCACAGATAATTTCAAACTACTGCACATAAAAACAAGTTAGCTTACTCGTTCATAAATTGAACCTGGAATAAAAGAGCATTTCTTTTATAGAACCATAATTAGCTCCAGTGTTTTATAAATGTAAATGCATCTCAGTTAATATGAAAAGTAAACGGCAATAGTGTGTCATTAAATAGTTATCTATAGAATGAAAAGGATGTTTTATTTTTAACATGTCAAAGTCTTCCATTCGAAATTTGAACCACACAACAGGTGTGTAAGCAATGCATGTGTTTAAACACTACTACATGTATCTCTTCAGTTACATTCCAGCTAAGCACGAAACCACTGACCTAAAACATAATATTGTTACGTCTGAACAGTAAGCCTACTACACAACGAAGCAAGTTCAAAAGTTTCGTGTACGAATGACCTTGACCTGTTTTTTCTTCACGCTTCGCCTTGGCCTTCTTATTGGAATTTTTCTTTTTTTAAATACAAACGTGAAACTTAGTGTTATACATTAAACCAAGAATTCAATATTTTTAGAATGAAAGAATTATATTTAATATTAAACTTAAAACGATCAAGACCTAGGTAGATATCCAAGACCTCCGAATTTTGCTAACATTTAGCAATACACGTTTATATTCGAATAAAAAATCGTTTCGATCGGTAGTAATTATGAAATGCTTTAACTTAGCTTAAAATTTATGTTTTAAAAACCTCTTTTAAAAAAATGTAGCCTACCTAGAATAGAACGTCTCACGCTCTGTTTCTGTGATATGCGATCATATATTTGGTACCTAAAATTCATTTTATAAAATACTACACAAACGAGCAACATATATAATTGCTAAAATGGTGTGGGGGGGGGGGGGGGGAATCTTTTGGGAACTGGAAACACTTTTTTTTTTTAAATATAACAACTAGTTCTTTTTTTAGCCTAACTCAGGGGGTATCATCGGTGGACAGGGTTTATGAGAATCTACAAATTTAAGAGAAAAATAAACAGCATGGGAATCTTGAGATTAGTTCTAAGAGCCACAGCATATATTGCAGCTATAAATGGCACAATGTGTAATGCGTAAGTTAATCGAAAATCAATTATAATCCACGATGAAAAATGTGTGACTCATTAATCTGGCAATTTTGTTCATTAAATAAGAGGAAGCGGAAAAAAGGTTTTCGGTAAAATTTTACTTATTTAGCCAGCAAAATGAAAAAAAAAAACACGTAAGATTCATTTGTAGTTTCTTTTTATTAAATTTTGCGAATTAGCAATACTTTAACAATGAATTCACAGTAGTTTGGAAAGAAAAACCTCTTTTTTTATTTGGGGGGGGGGGTTACAAGAAGCTGCTACAGTAGGCTTAATATATCTGAATACGTTCCATAATGTTGTTATGAAGATCTGTACATTTTACTTTTTACAAAGCTTGTATTTGGGTCACTCTGTCTGTTTCAGTGTCCGGTACAAATTTTGCACAAGCTATTCCTCCCTCCTCCTGTTCACGGATCAAGTTAATACTTTGCACAATTATTCACTGCTCTTAAGAAAACGTAAATTGAAAAAATTGACAAAACATTTTATTATTTAGTCGTAATTAACTAATTTCGTTTTATATAGAGACAGTTTGGTAAAAAGCAAAAGAAATAAGAATCAGTTCTACACCTATCTTAAATACATAGCTTTATACCTAGACCTACCTTGTCGCTTATCTAATCTCAAAGTATCGTTAGATGCTTACTGGGAACAAAAGATATGTTCCAGTTTCCAGACAGAAGGAGACTCTCAAATCACTGACCCTGATCATTTACACATTGTGTTGCATACTTGTGTATATGCGCTCAGATTTTAAATAACTCTGTTCATGCGGTTCAATGCAGGCATTTTTTTTTTTCCAAAGTATATAACCAGTATAAAGGGCGCAAAGACCTTAACTTCATCTGTCCAATAGATCGCAAGGTATGAAAATGGTGTTTAAAAATATAACCAGTATCTATATATATAATTCTCTTCATGGCTCAAGAGTTTGAACACGCAAGAAGTAAAGGAAAGATCACTCTTTTATTTCTGCTGATAGAGTTACCCCACGAAAAAAAAAGGAGGGGGGGGGAGATAAAGTAGTATTCACCCGTCACTACGAATGGCTGCCTGGTCGTGCGGTTTGCGCTTGACTGTCGTTTGGATTTATCGATAGTCCCGGGTTCAAACCCTGCCCGCTCCCACCCCTTTCGTCATGCGAGAGGTTTGGACTAGGAAATAAACTATCTTCAACTCTGAAGGAACATCCGAAACATGTAAAACATTTTAAAAACAAACATTTTACAAACACTAAAAAGCAGCGCGGACTTAACCATTGTGACCAATAAGATGTAAAGAGAACAAGTAATCTACTATGTATATTCACCCGTCACTAAATAGCAGAACCGGACTTAATCATTGTGGCGCCGTATGCAAAACGGATTTCGCGGGGCCATGTTTGGGTAGGGAAGCGGATAATAAGTGAAATTTAGGAGTTTGTATTAGAAAATAAATTCGTCTATGCATCTTATTCATTCTTTACTACGCACAGACTTACTTTACGAGCGTTGCGTGTAGCAAAGTATATCATAATAATTCTGATTCCAACTTAGATCACGCTCAATAGCAAGAATTACCAAAAGTTTCAATCTATCTTTGAGAATTGTTGACCTCAAGTAATTCTTCATTAGTTTGAGGCGCGAGAAGCTTCTTACACCAGATTGCACAATTACGGCAACACATAATGCTGTTTTTTTTTATCGCGCGTAGGATTGGCGTTTTCCGTGTTGAAGAACACCCCAAAATGACAATTTTTGTCTATATTTTTCCGTATATTTTAAGGATTTTTTCGTATATTTTGCAATTTCGAGAGATCTTCGGATCTCCTGGTAAATTGACAGAAGGGCGCAGGAAATTTTTTAAAATTATAAAATGGTTTAATTTAATAATTTATACACCTTGCATTAGCGCGGGTCCTATGAAAGTGCGGGTCCTATAAAAGTGCGGGATCCACTGCGGTCGCATATGTTGCAGTGGCCTAAGGCCGGCCCTGCAAAATAGCGGCGTATGCTACGCCGCCAGTCAACTAGTATAATTGAAATTAAAAAAACAACAACATTTAGTAGAGTTATCTCCTTTTTAAAATTTTATTTACACATGTATAACTTAGAAAATTAACTTAAAACCATCAGTTCAACTTTTGATTTCTAAAGACAATGAAACTCAAACAAATTTCTATCATTTAACTTATCAACTATCAGCATATTTTAGCGTACCAAAGCCATTGGGCGTAGCCAGGATTTTTGTTCGGCTGGGGGGGGGGATCTGGAGGGGATTTTTTCCCCCGCCCCCCCCCCCTATGAAAAAAAAAAGATTTCAATATGTATGTATGTATGTGTGTGTGTGTACATAATTAATCTTTGTTACATTCTGACCCTTCATTCTTTCGGAAGAAGTTTATTGTGACCTAGATTTTTAGATTCTTCCCTGGAATTAGTGGAAAAATTGTCGATTCCCTGTCCTTGCCGGCAAAGGGGGTCTAGGGGAGCGCTTGGAGCCAAGCACTACTCCCAGTATTGAAAGCCAACAAAATGCATATTCTGAGTTATCTACAGGGCATTACCCTGCTAAGAAAACGTTTTATTTAAAAAACCTAAAAAAAAAACCGAGATCAACTAAACTTGAAAAACTAGGCTAACAATATTATAAAGAAGTATACGCAAGTATTGGACTGTAAAACTACAATATTAAGTAGGTTTATCTCTTAAACGATCTTTAATTTTCCTTAGATTGAACTTTGCGAAGAATGACTGACATAGTCAACACTACAAGTCTACTTCTCTCTATTCTCTCCAGTGCTGTGTGCCTCAACAAAAGCGAAACAAACTTTTACAAAGAAAAATGCGCAGAACTTAAGCAGCTCCAAGTCACAGTTTTCACTTAAACATTTTTAAATCTATGAGCACCAACATGTTCAGGAAGAAAGTTGCCAGAAACTATGTGACATCTTTCTGTCTTTTTATTTTTTTGACATCTATGTTCCATTTCATGTTACATTTTCTGTCAGTAAAACGTGTGTGTGTAATAACTATACCTTCCTTTTTTTAAATCTGACCTAATAGCTGTGTCAGTAGATAGTTAAGTAGTGAGTGAGACCTCTATAGGACAGATGATGCAAAGGTCATCTATTTCTTTCGCCAATGGTTAACGAGTATGTCATGTGGCCAGCAAACCGCCTTAACTTTCCCTAAAATATGTCAGGTAACCATCAGAGTTAGGTTGACTCGAGGGCGTCTTAAAATCGCAAAATTCTTTATTGAGATTTGAGACATGAGAACTTAGCCCCCAAGTCCCTTCTGTCAGTAAATAAAAGACAATGACAAACGTTCCTGTTTTAAAAAAAAGCTTACAGGCTTGTAGGTCTTTGTCACTAAATTTATGATAACATTTTTTTTTCTAATTAGAATTTATAAAAGAGACACACTAAGAGTTGCATGATTTTTGTTTTACAAGTCTCAAACCTTCCTCCAGAAAGAAGGATTATCAGGCTCTAGCCTTGTACCTCTTGCAGGACGACAGGGGATTGCATGGGGCTTGATTCGAGCATGCTAACTGTCCACATTCCAAACCATACGACCATTCAGCAATGCGTTCATAAGTATTATGACAAAGAAAAGATTTCAGACGTGGTAAACTAAATAATTACAAAACTTTGTATAAGAACAATTATGAGCTTTGTTGTTGTGTTATAAAACAACAACAAATTCCTCCTTTATTTACAAAGCTGAACAAACATTTTAAAAGCGATTATTTCGCTCATAATAATTAATGAATGATAGATTTTAAAAACATACATATAAAAAAAATGGAAGATTTTTTTTTCACCCCGCCAATTCCTCCCTCACGAAAAAAAAGATCCTGGTTAACAGAATGTTTACATCAACTCGGAGCCTGTACAATTCTGATGTTAGGCCTATAGATCCAGACTTAGAAGACGGTGCAAAATTTATTTTTTTTAATTTAATTTATTTTATCTGGCTACGCAGCCCCAGATGCGACCTACATATTTTGCCACACCCAAGCAGACATATATACAATAATATGCAAAGATAGAAAACAATAGTATACAGAAGCATTTAGAAAATGTCTTTTACAAGTTTTTACATGAATTCATTATTAATTAGTTAAATACCATTATGCTTATTTTGTTTAAGGTTTGAAATTAAAAGTCTTACAGGTTAATACATGTTTTTATAGAAAAATACAAAGACACACATAGCAGCTGTCAGTAAAGTGTATGTCAGGGGATTTACAGCTTGATCAGTGCCATTACCTGCAGAAGAAATGATTACATCTGATGATTGTTGCTAAGAAATATTTTAACATATTGGTGTTAAAGAGAATGTGTGTTTCTATATGACTTCAATATTTATTGTTTTATATTTTCTTTAGTATTTCGGAGTGCTGTACAAGATTTACACTTATTGTAATAGTGGAATTATTTGGTACACATGAAATATATATATATATATATATATATATATATATATATATATATATAAATATATATATATATATATATATATATATATATATATAAATAATAAACTCAAAATATCGATAATATATAAATTAAATAGGCCTTATATTAAATGGAAACAACTTGCGGGCATACAAATATTTATTCCTATATCTTCTTTTCTAGACTTAATTATTGAAACTCTCCGAGGCAAACTTACCATCGAGAAGATCTCTGATGGAGAAAGCTGAAAAACAAAAACGGCATCGACTATGACATCAGCTATTTTTAAATTTTGTCAATTCTTTTTTTTTTTTTTTTTTGACACTACTTTATAATAATAATAAGAATAATAACATTCCTAGAAACATCCTCGTTGCCTGTCAGAGGACGGTACTGCTGCAGACCTGCCACATCACCAGAAAATTCATCAGTGGAAACTGAAAAAGGGACTACCATGAATTTTGTTTCTTTTTAACGAAACTCAACCCTGGCAGCGCTAGAGAATGACTACTTGTTCGTTTCTAACATAATAATAATATAAACTTATTTAATTTATAGCATTGTTACCAAATATTGTATAGATTTAAACAGCTTTAACAAGAAATTGTTAGTTTAAACCAGACAGACAGATAGAGTGAGTTGATATCAGCTTTTTTTTTTTTAAAAAAGCTAATAATATAATCTCATTTTAAACAGGTTACATCTAGGGAGCAATAGGTACTAATATACTTATTATCGTAGGTAAGCATCCAGTCTTCTGTACCTATATGAAGAAAGCGCTTAGTACACAGGAGACGTGATTCGATAGTTCACACGAAGAAAAAAATGTAACTATGAACAAATTAAATGAATATATGTTTAGCGTTTAGTCCTTCCAACAGGATCGTAGCAAGGTTATCGTCAGCCGGGTTCAAGAATACAATCGGAGGGTTTTCCTCTTACAGTTTTAAATAAAAACTAAATTGAGGCTTCCTGTTTGTATTATTCTATACAAGTATAAATGACATTTAAATAATTCAGTAACGATTTCTAGCAAGAAAAACAGAATCTCAATCTCTTACAGTCAATTAGTTGTCTTCTTTTTTTGTCAAGTGTCTCGGGATGTACGAATGAAAAGTAGAAACCTTCTTGGCCACAGCCTGACTCGAGCATATAGTGGTTTGTGCTTAGTGCAAATAGATTTGTGGCACATAATTGACTCGAGCATATAGTGGTTTGTGCTTAGTGCAAATAGATTTGTGGCACATAATTGACTCGAGCATATAGTGGTTTGTGCTTAGTGCAAATAGATTTGTGGCACATAATTGACTCGAGCATATAGTGGTTTGTGCTTAGTGCAAATAGATTTGTGGCACATAATTGACTCGAGCATATAGTGGTTTGTGCTTAGTGCAAATAGATTTGTGGCACATAATTGACTCGAGCATATAGTGGTTTGTGCTTAGTGCAAATAGATTTGTGGCACATAATTGACTCGAGCATATAGTGGTTTGTGCTTAGTGCAAATAGATTTGTGGCACATAATTGACTCGAGCATATAGTGGTTTGTGCTTAGTGCAAATAGATTTGTGGCACATAATTGACTCGAGCATATAGTGGTTTGTGCTTAGTGCAAATAGATTTGTGGCACATAATTGACTCGAGCATATAGTGGTTTGTGCTTAGTGCAAATAGATTTGTGGCACATAATTGACTCGAGCATATAGTGGTTTGTGCTTAGTGCAAATAGATTTGTGGCACATAATTGACTCGAGCATATAGTGGTTTGTGCTTAGTGCAAATAGATTTGTGGCACATAATTGACTCGAGCATATAGTGGTTTGTGCTTAGTGCAAATAGATTTGTGGCACATAATTGACTCGAGCATATAGTGGTTTGTGCTAAGTGCAAATAGATTTGTGGCACATAATTGACTCGAGCATATAGTGGTTTGTGCTTAGTGCAAATAGATTTGTGGCACATAATTGACTCGAGCATATAGTGGTTTGTGCTAAGTGCAAATAGATTTGTGGCACATAATTGACTCGAGCATATAGTGGTTTGTGCTTAGTGCAAATAGATTTGTGGCACATAATTGACTCGAGCATATAGTGGTTTGTGCTTAGTGCAAATAGATTTGTGGCACATAATTGACTCGAGCATATAGTGGTTTGTGCTTAGTGCAAATAGATTTGTGGCACATAATTGACTCGAGCATATAGTGGTTTGTGCTTAGTGCAAATAGATTTGTGGCACATAATTGACTCGAGCATATAGTGGTTTGTGCTTAGTGCAAATAGATTTGTGGCACATAATTGACTCGAGCATATAGTGGTTTGTGCTAAGTGCAAATAGATTTGTGGCACATAATTGACTCGAGCATATAGTGGTTTGTGCTTAGTGCAAATAGATTTGTGGCACATAATTGACTCGAGCATATAGTGGTTTGTGCTAAGTGCAAATAGATTTGTGGCACATAATTGACTCGAGCATATAGTGGTTTGTGCTTAGTGCAAATAGATTTGTGGCACATAATTGACTCGAGCATATAGTGGTTTGTGCTAAGTGCAAATAGATTTGTGGCACATAATTGACTCGAGCATATAGTGGTTTGTGCTTAGTGCAAATAGATTTGTGGCACATAATTGACTCGAGCATATAGTGGTTTGTGCTAAGTGCAAATAGATTTGTGGCACATAATTGACTCGAGCATATAGTGGTTTGTGCTAAGTGCAAATAGATTTGTGGCACATAATTGACTCGAGCATATAGTGGTTTGTGCTAAGTGCAAATAGATTTGTGGCACATAATTGACTCGAGCATATAGTGGTTTGTGCTAAGTGCAAATAGATTTGTGGCACATAATTGACTCGAGCATATAGTGGTTTGTGCTTAGTGCAAATAGATTTGTGGCACATAATTGACTCGAGCATATAGTGGTTTGTGCTTAGTGCAAATAGATTTGTGGCACATAATTGACTCGAGCATATAGTGGTTTGTGCTAAGTGCAAATAGATTTGTGGCACATAATTGACTCGAGCATATAGTGGTTTGTGCTAAGTGCAAATAGATTTGTGGCACATAATTGACTCGAGCATATAGTGGTTTGTGCTAAGTGCAAATAGATTTGTGGCACATAATTGACTCGAGCATATAGTGGTTTGTGCTTAGTGCAAATAGATTTGTGGCACATAATTGACTCGAGCATATAGTGGTTTTTGCTTAGTGCAAATAGATTTGTGGCACATAATTGACTCGATTATATAGTGGTTTGTGCTAAGTGCAAATAGATTTGTGGCACATAATTGACTCGAGCATATAGTGGTTTGTGCTAAGTGCAAATAGATTTGTGGCACATAATTGACTCGAGCATATAGTGGTTTGTGCTTAGTGCAAATAGATTTGTGGCACATAATTGACTCGAGCATATAGTGGTTTGTGCTTAGTGCAAATAGATTTGTGGCACATAATTGACTCGAGCATATAGTGGTTTGTGCTAAGTGCAAATAGATTTGTGGCACATAATTGACTCGAGCATATAGTGGTTTGTGCTTAGTGCAAATAGATTTGTGGCACATAATTGACTCGAGCATATAGTGGTTTGTGCTTAGTGCAAATAGATTTGTGGCACATAATTGACTCGAGCATATAGTGGTTTGTGCTTAGTGCAAATAGATTTGTGGCACATAATTGACTCGAGCATATAGTGGTTTGTGCTTAGTGCAAATAGATTTGTGGCACATAATTGACTCGAGCATATAGTGGTTTGTGCTTAGTGCAAATAGATTTGTGGCACATAATTGACTCGAGCATATAGTGGTTTGTGCTTAGTGCAAATAGATTTGTGGCACATAATTGACTCGAGCATATAGTGGTTTGTGCTTAGTGCAAATAGATTTGTGGCACATAATTGACTCGAGCATATAGTGGTTTGTGCTTAGTGCAAATAGATTTGTGGCACATAATTGACTCGAGCATATAGTGGTTTGTGCTTAGTGCAAATAGATTTGTGGCACATAATTGCATAATACATAGAGCAATAAAACACGCGTAGAACGTAATTATCTTCTTTTTTTAAGTAAAGTATGTAATCTATAAGATAAGATAAGATAAGCAGCACTGCAAGCTTCTCCCAGATACCTCCTTCACCTACTGGTTCTCAAAAGACATTGGACACTTGCACATGTGCCCATAAGCACGAAGGGTGCGCTGTAGAAAAGCAATAGATAAAGGCCTTAGACCCGGGCTGAAATAACCCCTTCGCGCCAAGACTGCTACGCTACTGGCCCCAAGTTACTACGAACATACGCATCCTTCTAACTGTAATTCATTTTAAGATTTAATGGTATTATAAACAAAATACATTTCTTTTATTATTAAGGGAGTTAAATCTAGTTTTATATAAAAAAAATGCTTTATAAACCGTAAATACCTGCGAATTGAGATATCTATTAGTAAAGTCAAATAAAACAAATGTGAGTTTGATCGTGAGATTTACTTTAGTTTTGAGTGCTCTACTTATACTTACGACAATTTATAGATTCGAGAAAACTGTTGGTTGCTCTGACGATAAACTCCTTGTCAGACTCACTCAGGCTGCATCCATGTTTTATAACACAGTTGATATAAGTCTCAACATTTCTGTCAGAAGCATACACACAAGAAGATCTTTTTAAAAATGTTCTAACTTATTGACTCCATATAATATTTGATTCTATGTATTAAAAAACCAACAATAATAAAAATTTTGTTACATGATTAAAATATATATTAGCACTAGTTTTAACAATTATATAAATCAGTGTTTTCCAAACTGTGTTCCGCGGATCCTAAGTGTTCCCTGAATAGCTGCTCCACGAACTACTGGAATAATTAGCTAGTAGCCACCACGTGAATTTAACTATCTAAAAATAAGCAAGGTGCTTTCATAAATGTTCCAAATTTGCGCAGTGTTTCGTTAAGGAAAAACATAGTGAAACACTGATATAGATTAAGTATTAAAATCCAACATTGTTTTTTTTCTTCTTTCAAATTAAAACCTGTCGTCAAACCTGGCTATTTTTTCCAACTTACTGACATGCATTCTTGTAATCCACCACTCGACTTTGAAAGTCGGAATAGAACTTCTGAGTACACGATAGTGTGATAGTTAAACAATCTAGAGAGAATAAAAAGGAAGAATACACAATATCCGGTATTGTCGGTCAATCAAAAATGTATTTTTTCTTCAAACTAAAGGATTAAATGAAAGCTTTTAGTTATCAACACTCAGATTTTTAAACTCAGATTTATGTTTCAATCTTGCGGCAACGTCGATTGTAGCCAAACTATAACAGAGAATGGATTCAAAATAGTAGTGTGTCATCGCTGACTAGCATTTCTTTTTAAAAAATAAACTAAAGGAAATAGTGTGTGTGTGTGAGAGAGAGCGAAACAAAAAAAGAGAGAAGAGATAGGGTCAAGTTTCAGAGAAAACGAAACACAATTGGAAATGAAGAAGAAACTAGAAAGAAAAAGAGAGAGTAAGGAAAGAAGAAAGAGAAGAAACAAGGAGGTGAGTGAATGAGAGACACAAACTTAAAAAGTATATTTGAATCAGAAACAAAGAGAAAAGGAATTTTAAAAAAAAAAGTTAAAATTCTAAAAAGATTAGCGCGGATGAAAGTGAGAGGCCAAAGTAAATGTTGGAAATATTGAGAGAATAAAGAAGGAAGAAAGTTGGACACTGAGGGGAGATAACAAACAAAAAAATTGATACAATGAATGAAGGATAGAAAATGGTTAAAAAAAAAAGAAAAAAAGAAGGATAGAACGAAGTAGTGAGAAAGTGAAACGTGTGAGAGAGATAAAGAAAGCAAGGACAGACATGGCAATACAAAGAGGGTTAGAGTATGGTAGTGAGGGGATTTATAAAGACAGCGATATACAACGTGAGATAGAGAGACAGGGAGAGAAAGGAACAAAGGAAACACCTTTAACACCTTTCTCCTATTGGTTTTAATATTATCTAGATCAGTATCACTCGCCATCCTTTTAATGATACTTATCTACATAATATTAAAAGAAATAGGAGAAAGATGTTAACGGAAAGAGAAAAGGAAACTGTGAGGTGAGAAAACAAATGAAGGAAAGGGGGGGGGGGAGAGATGGAATATTAAGAAATTCGAAGTGTGTGTGTGAGTAAGTAACCTAAAGAGAATAAAATAAATAAAAACAACAACATAATAGAAAAAAAAGAGAAAGCGAGAGAAGAAAGAGAGGAGAAAATAGCCTGAAAAGAGAGATAGAAAAGAGGGGGATGGAGAAGCAGGGCCGGTCTTAGGCCACTGCAACCTATGCGACTGCAGTGGGCCCCGCACTTTCATAGTCCCCCGCGTGATGCAAATTCTGGGTGTACATTCTTAAATGAAACCATTTTAATTTATTATTAAAGAATTCCTGGAATTCTCCTGAAATTATAAAATATAAGAAAAAGTCATGAAAATTTCCTGAAATTATATAAATCTTCTGAAAACTGATGCAAATCTCCCTAAAACAGACAAAATGGTCATTTTGGGGTGTTATTCTTATTTGATACAGACGTTACTTCAAAAAAGAAGATGATACATTCAATATGGAAAACGCCAATCTTACTGGCGATTTGAAAAAAATACAAAACGAAACGGCTTTGTCAGCTTTCATTTAATAAAAATGTAATAATAAGGCGAATTTTAACCAAAACAAGATGTTCTAATACTTAATTTACTTTAATAGTCACTGGCATACAAATATAGATCTAAATCTATCTCGATCTCTTCGAAAAAAAAAGCGATATTTTACTAGTCGATAGTAAATCTAAAAGGCTGATCTGAATGTTTATCGGCATTTTGTTGGAAAACTACTATCTTATGTAGATTGCTCGTAAAGTTAATTTGACAGCGATTTTGTACTTAGTAAACTATAAATAAAATAAAAGACGAATTTATTTTATAATACTAAATCTTAAAATTTTCACTTATTATCCTTATAACAACGCAAATTAGGCCCCGCGCAATCCGTTTCGCATAGGGCCCCGCAACCTGTAGGACCGGCCCTGGGGAGAAGAGAAAGCATGGAGAAGAAATCAAATATTTGTGTATACATGTAAAAAAATAAGTAATTAAATCAGATTTAAGTATTACATTTTTTATCTATATTAAAGGAGACTTTAAAATAATAGCAATGTCTATGATTCTAGAGATTAAGGATGAGTGCAGTGTTTCACATGACTACGCAAGCCCCAGTTTCAACCTGCATATTTTCGCTCATTTCGTCCGCTAGTAGTATGCTCTATTTCCGTCTTTTGCAATGGAAACTTATAGAACAATGCTTGAATACATTACCTGCATTCATAGAATCAGGTACAAAAACCAGCAACAGAAAAACTAACTTTAAATCCATGAACATTTTTTTTTCAATGTTATAAGCACGAAATGGGTCGGATTTGCAAATCCACTAAAATGAACCTCGTATACTGTAGTATCAGAACTTTGGTTCTACTTCAAAGCAACACTTTTATATTTCGTCCAGAAGATAAGATAGAGGCGTGTACGTATTTAGACTATTTCTTTCCTAATGTCAATATCAATGTCGCACAAACATGAGGTCGTAAAATAAAAATATTCGAAATTGTGTAGAAAAAAACAACACCTTATTTCGTAATAATATTATGTCAGGATAATCCATTTAGCTATTTTTGGGCCATTCTATAACAGACCTCTGCATTCGATTCTGAGGTACAAGAAAGGAGAAGAAAATATCGGTTATTTCTAGCTTTATGAAATTAGCATAATTGAACAATTAATAATGACATCGGCTTTGACTAAAATGAACTCATTCTAAGCATTTTATAGTCTACTATATAAAAAGAAGTAAAGTTCCCCTTCAGACCTTGCGATGAAGCAATGATGTAAAGATTATCTGTTCCTGTGGCCAACGGTTAACAGGGTCTCACGTCGCCAGCACAATGAAAAACGCCTTTACATTTCATCAACCCATTAGAGCTGGCTGGACTCAGAGACGCCCTAAAGATTCCGAAATTAAAAATATATGCACGGTGGACATTGCTAAATTGATCTGTGGAATCAATAAATTAAAAAAAAAAGTTCCACGCAACAGTTTCGACATGTGGAAAGTTGCAGAGGGAGGAGATCGTCTCCCGAGACGTTTAATGCCATGGCTTATTATTTTAATTGTTGATTTCACATTAATATCTTTAATCTCGAGTGCCTATTATAACAGACAATTTCGACAATTCACATTCGTTATAACAGACGATATCTACGATCCGCCTTTACTATCTATAGCTTTTTTATCAGATTTCAAACCTTATTTAAAAAAAGAAATCCTAACTCTCTATTAACAAGCTGTCTTTCTTTGACTAGTGTAAACATTCGGCTGACTATGGAACGATTGAGTGGGCTTAAAAGCCAAGATAGATATTGAGGAAACAGAATTATTATGTTTCACATAGGGCCCCACAATACTTTAGTCCGGCCCTGCTATTTAGTGACCTGTAAATATACATTGTAGATTATTTGTTCTCTTTCCATGACTTCTTGGTCACTGCTATTTAGTATTTGTAATATTTTTGCTTGTAAATGTTTTACATGTTTCGGATGTTCCTTCAGAGTTAAAGATAATTTACTTTCTAGTCCAAACCTCCCGCAGGACGAAGGGGGATGGGAGCGGGCAGGGTTTGACAGTCCAGCGCGCAGCCATCCGTAGCGACGTGTGAATACCCACTTGTTCTCCCCCCTCTTGTTTTTTCGTGGGGTTACTATCCACAGAAATATGAGAGTGATCTTTCCTTTACTTCTTGCTCGTCCAAACTATTGAGCGAAAAAGAGAATGATATATATAGATGGTTAGTATATCATAAAAGTAAATATATATTTTTTTAAATATAATTCATCATAACATAGTTATGTTTTATGTGCAATTGTCTTGCAAGTATGTATCAGTTGAATTTAGGCTTGATTTTTAATTATGACATAAAACATTTATATTTAGTTACATATACTGATTACTGAAGTTCAAGATAAGATCTTTATCCATTCTAAATGCAAATTAAAACGCATTATTTGAATTGTGGCCAAATTTAGACATTGTAATAACTGTAGGGAGACAACTCAACGAGGCTAAAGGTAAAAGAAAAAGGCTTTTATTTACAGTAGATATGAGCAGTGGCGTCACTAGGGTCGGTGTCACCTGCTGCGGGAAGCTCGGGTTTCACCCCCCCTTTTACTAAAAAATTCCCCCTAAAAAAAATCTAAAGTTTATTTTGTTTCTTCTGTTGAACAATAATACTGTAAGCTAATTCATTGATTGGTTACACCCGAAAATGGTTTTTGATTCTATTTACAGTGATATAGCGTTTCGATATTTTATCAAAAGTTATTGTATAAATTAAAAATGTACAATTATTGACTTCAGAAAATTTTTATTGAACCTCTTTCTTTTATTAGAGATTATTTAAGAGCTCCTTACAGAAATGGTTTTAAAGTATACTTGTGTTTTTCAGCTTCTTCCGAAAAGAGAAATCAGTACTGAGCAGGTTTATGTCCTGCAAAACATCGTCGAACAAAGCCTGGAATACCATCAAAGGATGTTAAATTGTTTTGTAAAAAGAAAAAGTTTAATAGTCTATCGGAAACACTCTGGAAAAAAAACAAGAGAATAAGGCATCTCGCAACAATTTGTCTAGATTGAGTGACATGTCTAAAGCAAATCAAGCTGTTGTGTCACAACAGACGGTGGAATTCTTCAACATCGAGATGGATATAAGGTTAGGGTGCATCTTATCCCCATTTCTCTTTCTTGAAACCGTTGACGATGTCAAAGAAATAAACAGACTGCATTCTGGTTTGCAGGGAGTAAAAAAAACCGAGTTGGATTTTCCAGACGACGTAGCATTACTTTGAAATACTATTAAATGAATACACGAGATAACGGATAAAGACGCCCTCAAGTTATACATATTAGGTGCAGGTTACTCAGTACCCCATCAACATTGGCAGTACAGATCTTGAACAAATAGAAAATTTCACCTATTTAGTCAATGATGGAGATGCATATCATGGTGTTGCATGTCGGATTGGAAAGCAGGAGCTGTCTTTCAAAAAGTACAGTCTATCCGAACAAACAAATCAATCAGCCTGGAGAATAAAATCCACTCAATACAATCATTATCCCAACAGCCACCAACGCTTCGAGACGTGAAAGGTTGAAAAGAGGCTGAACAGTGATGGCTGAGAAGGATTCTACGAATGACATACCGAGATAATAGAGAAATCATTTGCCGCACAGGTGTTCGCCGTCTAAGGAAAGTAGCGACAGAACTTCGATTGACATTTGTGAGACATATTATTTGACAAGAGGAAACACGTTTAACCAAGTCAGCCTTAACATGAAAGCCGAAAAGAGGAACGCAAAACATGACCGTACACGTCTAACATGGCTTACGCCTTTTTAGAAATAGTGAATTTCGTGGGCATCTGCTTAGAAGTGGCTGTGAAAGTCGCCTTAGACTCATTTCTGTGGAGAGAGCTTACAGCCATATGCTTCGAATGGAGTGTGAGGGGCTTAAGTCTATGTTTTTTCTGAATATATTACAATAAAAATGTTACGTTCGCCACTATACTGGACATAAAAGATGTTTGGAAAGCTCCTAAAACTCACTCAGAGTTGTCGGGGCGAAGCCCTCGTGCGCCAAGCGTCTTTCTACATTTCTGAGCTTCAGAAACTCTTTTTCCTGGCATCTACAGCGTATTTTTTTTCTTACAATACGAAGATTACAGGTCAAATAGAAAGTTTGGGACATGTTGATACTAAATTGAGAGGAGACATTCAGGTAGAAATTTTTATTTTCAGAAGTTGCATTTTTCCGACTTTGGTGTCACCCCCTGGCCGGTGTCACCCGGTGCGGCCCGCACCCCCCACACCTGCCTAGTGACGCCACTGGATATGAGGACGCCACTAAAATTGATAGCAGTCATGGTCTTTAGGTCTGCCTACATCTTTCACTGTCTCCGTCTCTATCTTCACTATCCCAGACGGTTCACTGTTGCCGCTACCACAGTCCGTGTCGCTCATAATCTTCTGGTTGTCTGAAGAACGGTTGCATTCACAAATCACCAGGAAAATGTACTCGCATGAACGACCTATCTGCTCCTCGCCTTGCTTATGTTTACACTGGCTATGATCCCTTTGGTAACCTTTAGGCGAAGTGATCCACGTTGTAGCGCAAAACGTTATCTTCTTCCTTCTACTTAGGCTAAAAATAACTCCCCTTGCTCATCTGAACAGTTCGTTCATATCCAGTGTTGAACAGTGCGCTAGTGCGCGCCATAAGTTATCGTAAGGAGGCACAGTTTTTACAGTATCTATGATCAGTGTAAGCAGTGCTGGATTTTTTCACAGATAGACACATAGAAGAAAAATTTGACAACCTATTCGGCTGCAAATAATTTCATTTTTACAAATATAAAGTATCAGGAAGCACCTAAGAAAAACAACAACAAACACAGAAATAGTTCAATTTATCTTGATGGCAGAGAACTGTTTACTTTCTGAATTTTATTGCAATGGTTTTTTTCGAAATTAAACATTTGTATGAAAAAAGAAAAAAACGCTTTGTGTATTTAAGTTTCAAAACAAAACACCAAAAAAGAAAAGTATACCAAGGAATATGGTAAAATCTGATTTGTAGTAATACAATTAGTTTTTCAAATATGAACGTGACAATCGGATAACATTAAGACGGCAACAGGGAAAGACAAACTAACAGACTAACTGCACAAAAGTAATTGTAACTTTTCACATTCAAGGATGTACCGTCCACAATACTAGTATTCGATAGTTTAAATATGTTGTATTTAGTTATGTTAGCATACATAAGTCTAAAACGTAGCGATGAATGAAAGATTAGAAATAAAGCAAATATTGCATTTATTAGTACTGCAAATTTTGACGTCACTTCAAAGGTATTATTCTTTTTCTGTGTATAGTACCCTGCAAAAAGATAATACATGTAGAGTCGTCTATTTACATAGCTATATTTATAAAATAAATAAATAAAAAAAAAACACTTTACAACTCAACCCATTAAACTAACAAAGTTTTTTAAAAAATTGACAATAAAGGTTTCATTGTTGTGTTTAAAGAACTACTCCAGTTTTTCTTCTCAACGAATTTTTAAAAGCCATCAAAAAAAAAAAAAAAAAAAAAAACAAGTCTTTTTCCCGTTCGATCGTCCGTCTGTTACTTTTATATCGCAGAAAAAAAATAAAAAAATTTATAAATCAAGGTATTTTCGATATTTAAAAAAATTTAGGGGCAAGGCTACTTCTTCCTATAAAAGCAATATTTTTATTGTTTTAAAGTAGTTAGGCAAGAAGTTTGCTCAGTACAATACTTAAGTTAACAGAAGACTGCATAATACAAATATTCATGTGTTGTTTTCACACAGCTCATAACATTCCACTATTCGTTTATCTGTCTGGTGAAAAGTTTGTATACGTTTTGTCTTCCACACCCAATACGGGATCATTCTGAAAATTTGGACAATTATTTCTTATACCTGAAAAAAAAATAAAAATAAAATTGTCAATTACTAAATTAACTATTGATAATTAATTAATTTGTTTGGTATCTCGAACATGCGAAAAATTTTATTTGGCTGATGTGGTGGTATAAGTTGAATTAACCCCCTTTATACATTGTAAGTTGGATCTTTAAAAGTTTGAAACTAACAACAGATAACTATAAAACCTATTTTCATAAGCGATGGTGGTTAGTGAATTGACCTGATAATCCTTTTAGTCCTTGATTTCGAATTCATGTCATTCGTCGTTTTTTTTTTTTTTTTTTAAATTTACAAAGCGATCATCCAGATACCCCGTTCTTTCTCCACCCCTCCTTTCCCAACTGGTCCAGACAAGTAATGTTATCATAGCGTGTTGAGAAATCTAAAAGCATAAAATTGTGCTAAACAAAAAAAAAAAAATAGGTAAAAATATCTTTAATCGAACAGAATTATATATGTTAGTCAAGAGCTCTAGGTCTATTACAAATTTAATTACAAGACTGATCCAAACTAATTGATAGAGCTAAGCTTTGTTTTTATTTTTAAAAGTTTTTTTTTCTTGTTTTTAATATTTTTTCATAGCATTACGTTCAAAACAAAAATGTAAATAATTATATATGATACTGAAAGTATATCTGACATTTGTTAAAATGCAAAAACAATATCAGGCGATGTAAAAAAATACTTGTACATTTCCTAAGTTGCCTAGGCTTTGGTCAGAATGCTTTCTCTTCTAGCATGTGTTAAATACAGTTTTCTTGACAAAAGGTTAAGAAGTCTCATTTTCGATAATAGGTTATTCTGGTTGTATTCAACTGAATAAAAAACCCATTTAACAAAATGCTAAAAAGTCCCGATAGCGTATAATTTGTAAGTAAAAAAAAAAGACTTTATTCCTCCTTAATACATTTAAGTTTTATTGTGCAAAGGTCTTGCTTTTTCAGAGACACGCATCGCTCAACAATTAAAAAACAAACACACAAAAAACTATAAGTTTGTACAACCATGTTGGCCTACACAATATCTATAGATATATAAACACAATTGACTTACCAATTTTTGTCTTTCATCGAGTCCTTGATGGTTGATGCAAGGGACTGTACTGATAAACCTGATGATCTAAAATATATTGTTCAAACATTTTATCCGTTATTTGGCCATTCAAATATATTTATAATGATTGATAATGAATTTATTCGACCAAATTATTAGATGTAATATTTTACAAGTGATTCTGATTGTTTATCCTTATTTCTACCTTCAAGGCATGATTGTGTATTTCATTTTATATTAATAAATGTGCATCGTCTGGTAACCAAGGAGTTAATTTGTGATTTCTAATATCAGTTGTGCAGTTATAAGAACTAATAGACATCCGCGTGAGCAAAGAGTACTACAACACCCAGCAGAAAAGAGAACGTTAGTATCAACACCTATGCTAATAGCGTCAGCAACACTCTCAACAGTTTTTTTACACCTCCGAACCTGGTGTTTCTTGTTTGAGCCCTACTGACTATGATTATGATTATTAATTGAATGATTTTTTAGTAACTCTTGACTCCACTCAGCTCTAAGGGGTACCTGACAAAGAAAAGTAAAGGCATTGGTAGATCTGCTGACCACATGAAACCCTCGTTAACAGTGGCCCACCGAAACAAATTACCTTTTTTAAAATCCTCACTACAAACGCAAATCTGGAAGCAGAACAAAAGTACTTTATTTATTAAGCGCTTGACTTCTGAACCTGGGGTCCTGGGTTTGAATCTCGGTGAAGACTGAGATTTTGAATTTCGGGATTGAGTCCACACAACTCTAATGGGTACCTGACTTTAGTCAGGGAAAGTAAAGGCGGTTGGTCGTTATGCTGGCCACATGACACACTGATTATATTATTAACAGTTGGCCAAAGAAACAGATGAGAAAGTGTGTGTTAAAGATCGAATATTAAAAGGAATAATTTTAAATAAAACATAATCTACTTTATATATTTAATTTTTCTAATGGAAACAGCTGATGATTTTGATACAATTTTTTTTTTACGAAATTTTACAAAGTGGGGAAAAGTAAAGGTGGTTGGTCGTTGTGCTTGCCACATGACACCCTCGTTAACCGTAGGCCAAAGAAACAGATCACATTTACATTATCTGCCCGGTTCTGCCCTATAGACCACACGGTCTGAAAGGGGGACTACTTTACTTACTATGTGTTTGTCAATAATATTGGAAGATTTCAAAAGAAAATATAAGTCCCCCCCCCCTCTTTCAATGTCAACATCACGTGAACGATCGTATAGTAATTGTCCTATGCACACAGTTTGTACTAACAAGTTCATGATCGTATAGTAATTGTCCTATGCACACAGTTTGTACTAACAAGTTCATTGATCGTATAGTAATTGTCCTATGCACACAGTTTGTACTAACAAGTTCATGATCGTATAGTAATTGTCCTATGCACACAGTTTGTACTAACAAGTTCATGATCGTATAGTAATTGTCCTATGCACACAGTTTGTACTAACAAGTTCATGATCGTATAGTAATTGTCCTATGCACACAGTTTGTACTAACAAGTTCATGATCGTATAGTAATTGTCCTATGCACACAGTTTGTACTAACAAGTTCATGATCGTATAGTAATTGTCCTATGCACACAGTTTGTACTAACAAGTTCATGATCGTATAGTAATTGTCCTATGCACACAGTTTGTACTAACAAGTTCATTGATCGTATATTAATTGTCCTATGCACACAGTTTGTACTAACAAGTTCATTGATCGTATAGTAATTGTCCTATGCACACAGTTTGTACTAACAAGTTCATTGATCGTATAGTAATTGTCCTATGCACACAGTTTGTACTAACAAGTTCATTGATCGTATAGTAATTGTCCTATGCACACAGTTTGTACTTACAAGTTCATTGATCGTATAGTAATTGTCCTATGCACACAGTTTGCACTAACAAGTTCATTGATCGTATAGTAATTGTCCTATGCACACAGTTTGTACTAACAAGTTCATTGATCGTATAGTAATTGTCCTATGCACACAGTTTGTACTAACAAGTTCATTGATCGTATAGTAATTGTCCTATGCACACAGTTTGTACTAACAAGTTCATTGATCGTATAGTAATTGTCCTATGCACACAGTTTGTACTAACAAGTTCATTGATCGTATAGTAATTGTCCTATGCACACAGTTTGTACTAACAAGTTAGATGTTCCCATTTGTTCATCCACCACATCAGTGACGTGTTAATATTATAGATTTACGTAAAACTTTTTGTTTTCCTTTTGTAGTTGTTATAATATGTAAACAAAGAGTCTCTTACTTTTAATAGGATTGATATTGTTTGATGTATATTATATTGTATTGTTACGTAAAATCAGAAGCCAATGGGATTTCCCATGTGTGACAACCTTGCCTGCTTGACCACAAATTTGCAAGCATTTTTTATTATGTTTGCCCAAATTGTTTCATCTCAAATGTACATTTGTTGTTTGTTTTTTTTAATTAAATAAATCCTAAAGATAATTATTAGTATAAGAATTTTTTTCTTTATTTTATTTATTTGTATTAATATTAAATTTAAAAAAAAAAAAAAACATATATTGCTAGTTTGGGTATTTTTAAAGTGCCAAAAATAGATCAAATCATTAAGGGGGGGGGTAATTATTTATTTTATAAAATGATAAACAAACTCATCACGTTCTTTTATGTTTTTTTAATGTCACAAATTTAATAGACATCTATAATCTGAAATCTCTAAATAATTTTTTCAAGACAAATCTAAAGTCTGGACAGTTCAACAAGTCAATAGTTCCTCTCTGAAATAGACAACAAAAGTTTCGTTATTATGAGAAAACAAATTATATTTTTTACAACATTCTTTTATAATTTAAAAAACATGTTTCCCTGAAATAGTCATAAGTTTATCCATCTGCAATATCAATAGAGTATAGTTATTTTTTCTTTATAATAACAACCCCTGCATGTAGAAACAAAACCAAAATAGACGACGTTACAAGTTGGATGCACTACGTTCTTATATTGTGACAAAGATAAAAGTAAATTTTCTTTCTGATACCTTTTGGGTTATAATGTAAGGATATTATGGCCTATGGGTAACGAGAGAGTCATTTGGCCAGCACAATGGCTAATCTCCTTTGCAGTTCGCAAGAGTAAGTCCCTCAGAAAATACAAATCACACTAACCACTAGGGTTTTTATATGTATGTATATATATATATATATATATATATATATATATATATATATATATATATATATATGCATACATTCTTAGACTTTAAAAACTTAATCGCAGAGAGAATAGGTGCCTCTATTTCAATATTAACTAACATGGGTTAGGTTATACAAGAAGGGAAAGTAATTATGCTATTACCGTAATTCGCTAGGCAAAAGGTTCTAGTTTGAAAAAGAAAGTCTATTTAGAACAGATTTGTGTAGTTTAATTACCTGGAAATGGCTCTTAAAGTACTCGTTGATATTATGTTTCAACTCTTGTGAATTGCACCAATATTTTGATTTGAACAAAATAGCGGAAGGAGTGTCGCAGAAAGGACAGAAACTGTGTAAAGAAAAAAACAACATTTTTTTATTTTTAAACAATGTCAACCGAACTATACAACAAACATACACATTGTTGCTAAAAGGAAGCTATATAGCTAATGATATTGGGCAAAATTCAAAATACAAAGCCACCTAACAATTTTTAGAGACTATTGTGGTTCATTGGTAAAACGTTTTAATAATTAAATATTAATGAATGTAACATCCAAGATTGCTTTATTAATCTCAATTGGAAATGTGTAGTGATAACATGGACCTTTAGAACAATTACCAAAAACATCACAACTGACCCCAGAGTTTCATTAATGAGTATTAAGATTGTACATTGTCTCCTAGACTTTAGTCATGTTTAGAATGTCCTTAAGCAAACATATCTCAGCTTGCTTTAAATTTCTCTCTCTCTCTCATGCAAACATACTAAAAAATGCTTTGTTTTATTGTAACGGAGAAGTAATTTTGTAAAATTTTTAATTAATCAAAATTTTGATCCAAATGAATTAACTACAAATGGAAAGAAAAACACTATTTTGTCGCTCCGCTTGTGATTTTTGTTCTTTCATGATTAAGAATCTTTAAAAAAATTCAAATTCTAAAGAACCCCTCGACGTCAGCAAAGCGAAAGAATGCCCCGCTGATTTGTAATAATATGTGTGTGTTATGTTCTAGTCCAGACACTAGTTCAATAAAACGAAATAATCAATCACCGATTGCTCTGTTCGTCCATTTGTAGGAGCCAACTATCAAGACAGCGATGGCAGAAACAGTGAGGGCAGTTCATGAGGATGGTGAAGTTCCTTGTGGTATGGCTCAGTGGGATATTTTCTTGACAAATGCCACATTGCTTGCCTGTACTCATCTCAACTAAACACTCCTAAAGAAAAAACAACAACTAGAGGTTTGAATTGAAAAAAGAATTAATAATTTTCATTGCACTGATGCAATTGTCACTGCACATGGCTTATTGTTGAGGCAATATGGTTGATATCCTGAATTTGAATGAACTTTCTGGTATGGAAGTTGAAACTAATTTAAACAACGTCTTGTTCCACTATGTTTATGTGCTACAGATTATTTACTGTGTCCTCTATATTCTATGTGCTACAGATTATTTACTGTGTCCTCTCTATTCTATGTGCTACATATTACTTACTGTGTCCTCTATATTCTATGTGCTACAGTTTTTTTACTGTGTCCTCTCTATTCTATGCGCTACAGATTATTTACTGTGTCCTCTCTATTCTATGTGCTACAGATTATTTACTGTGTCCTCTCTATTGTATGTGCTACAGATTACTTACTGTGTCCTCTCTATTCTATGTGCTTCAGATTACTTACTGTGTCCTCTCTATTCTATGTGCTACATATTATTTACTGTGTCCTCTCTATTCTACGTGCTACAGATTACTTACTGTGTCCTCTCTATTCTATGTGCTACATATTACTTACTGTGTCCTCTCTATTCTATGTGCTACAGATTATTTACTGTGTCCTCTCTATTCTATGTGTTACATATTATTTACTGTGTCCTCTCTATTCTATGTGCTACAGATTATTTACTGTGTCCTCTCTATTCTATGTGCTACAGATTATTTACTGTGTCCTCTCTATTCTATGTGCTACAGATTATTTACTGTGTTCTCTCTATTATATGTGCTACAGATTATTTACTGTGTCCTCTCTATTTTATGTATGTTCCTATTTCTTAACAAAATAAAATACATGAATTAGTAATATGGGCATATTGAAAGAACATGAGTTTTAAAAGCCTTTTTTTTTTCAAGTTGCAAAACGTTTGAAACCAATTTGAGAACAACTTCAAACCACTCACCTCTACGTGTCTCTCCCTTCTGTCTGCTCTATAGATGTCCAGTCTTGGCATCCGGCACACGTAGCAAGTGGCGCCATGCATATACTGACAGTCTTCATTTGGACACTCTCCGTTATTATTATTTGGACACATGATGGTTCTGTAACGTCTAGAGTCTCTCTCCATGACATCTGAATCTGTTACAACAGAAAGGTTTTCTAATGGGTGAAAATCAAAATTATTATTATTATTGTTACTATTATTATTATCTCCTGATTTCCCATATTCCAAGAAATATAATAGATTGAAAGCCATGTCATAAGTAGAACATGAACTCTGATTATGAACTGAAGTAAAGGGGAGCGTGTTAAAGGAGGAAGTACAAGAACGAGGGGTGAGGGGATAGACTTCAGTCAACGTTAGAGGGGTTAAAAGAAAAAATATAGAATAACATTTACTATGTTTTTTATAATTATCTACGTTTGTCATCCTTTATGTATTTATATAGTTTGAAAAAAAGATACTTTGGTC
This sequence comes from Biomphalaria sudanica, assembly GCA_036873155.1. Lineage (NCBI taxonomy): Eukaryota > Metazoa > Mollusca > Gastropoda > Planorbidae > Biomphalaria > Biomphalaria sudanica. The sequence goes on from JAZGLO010006691.1 coordinate 2,141,832, forward strand.
ATTTTTTTATATTTGTTTGGAACTAGCTTTAAATATTTGAAAATGTTACAAGTAATTCTTCAATAAAAATTGTTACTGCTAGCATCTGTTATCAACATAACAACTTACTTTCAGCGCCATTGTGTCTATCAGAGACTGCACCCACTTCCGTGCTTGGAATATATCTATACTCTGGAGAAATCCATTCGTCCTCATCTCTAGTATCCGTCTGGGCTTGAGCTGTAGGCAAGCCAGGAACGAACCCGTGGTTGATCATTTTAGACAGAGGTGGAACTGCAGGACCAAACATCATTCTAAATAGCATGTGGGGTGGGAGCTCTGGGCCGTAAAACACCCGAGATGTTGAATCACTTTGTAACCGTGGTTCCACTGATGGCCTTGAAGATGTCTGGTCAGAGAGGGAAAGATTGTTAAACATCATATTCAAGTAATGGGTTGGTGCCGGAACATTGTTTACTGCTGGCAGAATCACGTCAGGAGCAGATGATATGTTTGACATCGTGGAAAATGTAGGCGGCGAAACTTCCGCTCCGTAGAGCATTGGATATCCTTGGGCCAGAGCGGAGGGATCTCTAGCCACCATCAGCGCTCTCTGGTCACGTGCGTCTAGCAGAGGATTTGGAGCAATAGCCAATACAGGCGGCGGAGCTTGCAGATAGGCATAGACTGGCGCTGTGTGGTCAACGTGTTGTTGGGATGTGGTGTGGTTGAAGTAACGCTGTCGCTGTCTTTGATTACCAATTTGATTTCTAAGAAGAAAATAATATATGTAAACAGTTAGTAGGAAAATGCTTTTTTATTCCGCAATGAATTCCATTAGGAAAATGTCATTTTAAAGACAATACCTCCTTTAAACAACAAATAGAGCGATTGTTTTGCCGTTTTCGAGAATCGCGTCCACCCACCCTGTGTTGTATAATCTAATACATTGTCCTGTGCAATGATTGCAATAAAAAAATATTGTAGTAACGATTGATAGAGGTTTGGCCCTGTTATCAACGTTGCGTGAGCTAGGGACCATAAAGAAATATTGCATTACTATATTTAGTGACTACGTGAAAGTGGGGGGAGGTCTATGATAATCAAGATGTTTTAGATGCTTATGATAAGACGGTCTACACTACCTATTGTAGTGGGTAGTGACGGTGGTCGTTAGGTACAAGCTGTAGAACTTGTGATCTATAAGGTCATCTGTTTCTGTGTCAACGGTTAACAAAGTTGTCATGTGGCCATCATATTGACCAACCGCATTTACTTTTCCCTAAGTAATGTCAGGTACCCATTACAGCTGGATGGACTCAGAGGCGACCCAAAGACACGCACTTAAAAATCACAGTATTCACCAGGATTCGAAACCGGGACCCCTGGTTCGATCAGTCAGCGCGCCTCATAGATTTTAGATGTATATAAACTTAATCTAATGCTTACGCTTCCAAATCTGCATTGTTTTATTGATTCAGAAATTGCCATCTATCGGGCAGATGATATAAAGATCACATGCTTCTGTGGCTCACGGTTAACGAGGGTAACTTGTGGCCAGCACAACGACCAATCTTTATTTTTTTCCCAATAAGACCTGGACTAAAGGTCAAAAGTTTTAAAATCCCAGTCTTCAACAGGATTCGAGCATGTTAGGTAGCTGAGTAGTAAAGTGCTTGGCTTCCAAACCGAACCGAAGGTCACGGGTTCGAATCCTGGTGAAGAATGGAATCTTTAATTTCGGATCTTTAGCCACCCTTGAGTCCAACAAATTCTAATGGGTAACTAACATTAGCTGTGAAAAAGTAAACGTTGGTCTTTGTGCTCGCCACATGACACCCTCGTTTACCGAGGGCCACGGATACATGAACTTAAAAGCATCCGCACTATAGACAGCAAGGTCTTAAAGGGAAACCTTACTTACTACTAATGGTAATTTCCATACTGCTTTAAAAAAAAAATGTTTTCAATGTAAGATGCTCTTTCTTATAGGAGTAAGAAAAAGTAGAGTTGATCAAACCCCCCCCCCCCTGTATTCCGTGTTCCAGTGTTCTTTAATGTCACATTTAGTAGTTATTAGAAGAAAAATCGCTATATACTTTGTATAAAGGAATGATTGTGTAATTTTTAAAGTAGTTTAATCATAATAGTTTTTTTTTTTTAGTTTAATTTTATAATTTAAGCAGAAATAGATGTAAATGAAATTGTCTTTCAGAAGAATTTTTAAACAACATGAAATTGTTTTAAGACGTGTAAATTTATACTTATTAGTAAACTAGACATGTTACTCGCGACCCGCGGGTCTTTATTTGCGCATTACTGTCGATATAGTCACAATTAAACGAAATGATAATGTAATAAGTAAAGCGAATGTGTCAATGTAAAAATAGTGTGAATGAAGCTATCAAATAAAAATATCCATTTGTTCAAATTAAAACATTTGCTTGTAGGCCTACATATATTTCATTAAATATTTGAGATGAAGAGACTTAATTTTGTATGTTCATGTGTTAAAGTATAAAGTAGATCTTGAGGTAGACATAGATCTAAATCTACACTAATCTAGTGTTAAAAATTGGCTTTTATAGAGTTCATTCTGTGTTGCACATGCATGACCTTTTTTCATGAATGAATATAGGCCTATCTCAACACGGCTACGCAACTTTAGCGAACAGCGAACGAATGTATTAAAAATGCTTTAGAAAAACAAATTTGAATGTTAAGTTGATAAAAATATCAAATGAATGGACAATAATGAGTATGTTTATGTGTTAAAGCACAAAACTATCTTTGCGAAAAGAAGTTTTATCATCTTAGAGTTCAATAAGTGTTTTAGACCTAGACCTAGGAATAGACTCAGTAGAGAGATGTGTTAATGTGTAACCAATTGGTAATGTCTTATGAAAGAATGTTCGCCAGGAAATCTGTAGTCACAGATATCAGGAACTAATTTATGTAAAAAAATGCTTTTGAAACACAAAATTGAAGTTTAATTTTATTACATAATGAAATTAATGGATCTTCTTTTGTATTTTCATGTGTCAAAGTAAAAAACTATGTGCGCAAAGTGTATTTCTTAAAATTAGATCTAGGTCTAAATCCTTTCGATCTTTTCTAATGTCAACATTGTTAACCATGGCCTAGATCCATAAAATACTATAGCTGTAATAGAGTCGGACAACTTTATTTTTTTTAGGGTCTTAAGTTTGTTTTAGGGCTACAATACATACACTACGGTCTAAGTTAGTACCCAAGGAACATTCCTGCCTAGTTTTATCAAGATTGGTCAAGCGGTTTTGATGTCTATAAGTAACATACATACATACTTACGGCCAATAATTGGCTGGTTCATGTGGCAAGTTCCTATATTCAATATACTTATAAAGTTATACTGATCATAATTTAATACTCTATGAGAAATACATTTCATTCTTATAGACTAAAACAGATAGTTACCTTGATCTTGAATTAAAGTGTCTTGGAATTCTGCGATTTTCAGCCATAGTCCTTGGTGAAAGAAGAAATAAACAATATCTATTCTAACACAGATTTAGAATCATATAAACAGACAGATGTGGAAAAAGGTGTAGTCCGGTCTGAAGGCGAAGCAAAACTGACAGCAGTAAGACTTTACTGGGCAACTTATATATGCGCGTCATAGCCTAGGACATACCAATTGGTCATCTATTCAACCGGATGTGGGTGGGGGTGGGTAGCCTAAAGAAAAAGGGGGCGGGCGGTGTAAGAGATTTGATACCAATATGGTTCAAAAGATCTGCCACGATTAAGCAGATATATAGATAGATAGATAGATAGATAGATAGATAGATAGATAGATAGATAGATAGATTAGATAGATAGATAGATAAAAAATAGAATCATTAATATGTCGAAAGCGTGTACAAATTTGTGTACTCTAACGCTAGACGCTGTAATTTGTGTACCAATTTTTTTATGGCTATCTTATTTTTGTATGCTTGCTTTCTAGTAAGACTTTATTCAATTATGTTAAGCGTCTTTTTTTTTATTTGTAAATATATATATATATAATGTATATCAATATAGTATGTAATGAAATTTTGAGCTCCCATACTTACTTTACTATATGCTAACAATGTAGATGACTAAGCTTGCAACAAATGTTACCAGTTCACTAGAAATGTAGTTTAGCTTTTGGAGTTTCTTCTGAATCGCCTTATTTTATTCATGCTGTTTCTATCTTACTGAAGTACTTAAAGTGCATGTAGCATGTAATATTGAAGGAAAGCAGGCTAAATATATTAGTGTATGCAAGTGGGTCCAAACCATATATGCCATGAATGGGAATTTATTATGTTATGCAATTTAATAAATTGTAAGAACGTACAATAGCCCCAATATACTGACAATTAAATATGTTGGTAAATTTGCAATTACAACTTGTGAAACTAAACCATTTTTTTGGGGTTAAATCTGTTGACCAAATGGTATTTTAAAATCATCTCAATAATCGTGCAACACTCTTATCTACAGACGCATCGTGGATCATCTACATTTGTGAATAGATCCGCCTGTGATTTACGAGTATTTAGGAAACTGTTATAAAAAAAAAGAAGATATTAGAAATAGTTTAATACCGTTACAATAAAAAATCATGAAAATAAATATCCTAGTATAAAAAAGTTTGCGAAGCCAATATTTTATTTTGTAATTAGTAAATTACGCCTCTGCCTCAGCTTTAATGAAGTCTTCAAATTGACTCAAACAAAGGCGTAAGTCTGACTTGAATTCAACACTTAACTACGTAACAATGGGGCCCCCTTACTAAGTCCCTGATAAGCTTCTTGTCTCCAGGTGTCGCTTTGAGTTTTTCTCGCCACTGAGACAGACGACAAGTCCAAAAACAACAAGACCTTCTCGCCTCTCCCGTTGAACAATAGTCTAATGTTGTCATATGCGACGGTCAGGAGCGTAGGTGAAGAGATTGGAGTGGTAGGACAGTGGCAAGTGAAATCTTTGTAATTACCTGTCCACATTAGACCTTCACAGTGTCATAATCAGATGAGAATGGAATATTTCCTACAACCAATGTGGTTAAGTATCTGCTCTCTGTGACCACCTTATCCTTCCTGATTTTGGAATATTTTTTTTTTTTAAATGAAATGTTTTAGATTTTATGTTTCAAAGAAACCCTAGGTTCATCTGTTTAGTTGTAAGTGTTCCTATCACCCCCTCGTTGATTTGAACTGTTTTGAAAATGAGTGTGTTTGTGTGTATTAGTGTGTAATGTAGCTACATGATTTATTCTTAGTGAATTTAAAGTTGATTTGTCAATATCATTAATACTTGCTATTTATAGAAACCATTGACAATTTGATAACATAAATATATGCTACCAAAATGATCATAAACAGGTGAATTATATTAATAGAAAAACACTTAATTAGTGCTTGTATCTGTGATGCTCCACCTTGTAGGTTTGAACATCCGACATGGGTCACTAGCAGCAAAATAAATAATTATATATCGTCGCAACAATGGAATACATCCTCTGCGATCTCATTATGCAAAGGTGGTCAGTAGTCTAGAGTGGCCAAATAAAACAGCGTCACTAAACGAATATGGCCCGCATGTCATCGCTTTGGAAATACTTGTTAATGGGGGAGTGTATGTGGCTGTTGTTTCTTTTAATGACAGGCGAAATATTTCAAAATTAAACTTTTTTTTCCCCTTTTTGTGTCCATCATTTTAAAGCCAATATGATATGGCCTAGACCGATGTAGTGGGCTATACGCCAACATGATACACCTTAAAATTGGCCGTCCTCCAATTTTTCTGATCAATACATTAGAAGCAAAGACGAACTTGAGACAGTCCCCACTCCTCAAATTTTGTTACCGGAAAAGGGTGGGGGGTGGGGAAAAGGGTGAGATACATGTTTTAACTTTCCATGACTGAATCCCCTTTTCTATTTTAGCTTTGAAAACACCCACCTACTACTTTGTTGTTTTTTTGTTCTATTAACTATTCGCCTTCAAACGAAACGACTGCCATGTCATAGGGCTTTATTTCAAAACAAACTTCATGAAAAGGGCTATTGTTTTCTTAAGGTGAGACCTTCAACTGGAAGACTTCTGTGCACAGTGAATCACATTGGCTTCAGTGAATGGCGTAGGTCAGTGTCGCATCACTGCCAGTCATAGTGCTTTATCTCAAAACAATCTTCAGGCTATTGTTTTCTTTGTGCGAGACACTCACATGGACGACTTCTCTGTACAGTGAATCACATTGGCCTCAGTGAACGACGTGGGTCGCATCACATTGACTATTACCTGTTCTGGTTTATTAGAACTCGCAACAATGCCCCGGATCAAAAGTTGAGTTGAACAAACATTGACGTTGTCCTAATTTGTAACCACATTTGAGAAATCTCTGACACTTTTATATTATACCATTCGGGGTTTTCTCACAAAGGCTGCAGGACAAACATCTGAGAGTCAAAGAAAAGCCATTAGTGAAGACAGGCACAGAAGAAATGAAAGAAAACTTGTTAGACCGACGGCGGACAATGGCTTGGCCTGGGAGAGATGCGAGAAATATGCAGGTCACAACTAGGTCTGCATGTTTAATTAAATTACTACATGCATCCATACTACTCAGAAAGGAAGTCATTGCCATTGTTTATGATATTATAAAGAGAATTATTTGAAATACCCAACTTAGCTGGATACACATTTTGAAATTCCCAACATAGCTTGATACACATTTTGAAATACCCAACATAGCTTGATACACATTTTGAAATACCCAACATAGCTTGATACACATTTTGAAATACCCAACATAGCTTGATACACATTTTGAAATACCCAACATAGCTTGATACACATTTTGAAATACCCAACATAGCTTGATACACATTTTGAAATACCCAACATAGCTTGATACACATTTTGAAATTCCCAACATAGCTTGATACACATTTTGAAATACCCAACATAGCTTGATACACATTTTGAAATACCCAACATAGCTTGATACACATTTTGAAATACCCAACATAGCTTGATACACATTTTGAAATACCCAACATAGCTTGATACACATTTTGAAATACCCAACATAGCTTGATACACATTTTGAAATACCCAACATAGCTTGATACACATTTTGAAATACCCAACATAGCTTGATACACATTTTGAAATACCCAACATAGCTTGATACACATTTTGAAATACCCAACATAGCTTGATACACATTTTGAAATACCCAACATAGCTTGATACACATTTTGAAATACCCAACATAGCTTGATACACATTTTGAAATACCCAACATAGCTTGATACACATTTTGAAATACCCAACATAGCTTGATACACATTTTGAAATACCCAACATAGCTTGATACACATTTTGAAATACCCAACATAGCTTGATACACAATTTGAAATACCCAACATAGCTTGATACACATTTTGAAATACCCAACATAGCTTGATACACATTTTGAAATACCCAACATAGCTTGATACACATTTTGAAATACCCAACATAGCTGGATACACATTTTGAAATACCCAACATAGCTTGATACACATTTTGAAATACCCAACTTAGCTTGATACACATTTTGAAATACCCAACTTAGCTTGATACACATTTTGAAATATTACATTCTGGAAATCAAAACGATTTATATAATAATTTTTTTTTAACAACCTTGCATTACGAAAACTTTGGCTTCCGAACAGATTACGCACAAAATGTGTCGAAATGACACAAATCTTATCAGCTCTTTAGATTGAAACTGAATATGTAAACATTGAGCTGGTAACAATGGAGTTCAAGCAAACACTTTTGGTCTTGTCTATTTTAGTGGGGAAATCTACATTTTTTTGTGTTGCTCTTGTTCTTGATTCCCGAAAGGGGAATAGTCATTATTAGTTTTGTTTCGTCTGTCTGTCCGTGGGTACGTACCGTTTGGATCGCAAAACCTAGATATTGAAAATCCGAAATCATGATATTTTAAATATTTTGCAATGGATCGGTTTTTTCTCTTTCGAACTGAAAAGTGTTTTTTTTTTTTTTTTTTTTTTTGTAAATAGGTAAGACATTTTTTCTTAAAAAAAACACCATTTTTACAATTAATCCCTTTTAACTCTTTCTCTCCGAACTGACGATACCAACGTTGATTCCACCAGAATGTGGTAACTAATTACGGAGAGAAAGAGTTAAGAGTTAAAAAAAAAACATGGGAGACTATATTTATATGATCTCTTCAATCTGTATATTCTTAAAACATGTATACAAACGGTTTAAAAAGTGCTACTTGAAAGCTCTTACCAATGTCTTAAGGCGCACATTTGAGACTTAAAGAATGGCCTTTGCCGAACACACTCGCAAACCACACACACACACAAAATACCTTAAATACCCCCACCCCCCCACACACACACCTACTTGCGGATACGTTTTTTTTTTGTCTGTATTACTCGCTAATGGGTTTGCATGTCACGTGAAGTAATAATCTCTTCGTTAATCTTTAGAATCGAAGACAATGACTAGATCATGTTTAAGAATACCTATGTCTCCAAAAATCATCTATGTAAATTATCATTACCATTTAGAAGCAATCTTTGGGCGCTTCTTAGTTCAACAAACTCTAATAGGTACCTGACATTAGCTAGCTGGGGCAAAGTAAAGGTGGTTATTCGTTGTGCTGGTCACATGACACCCTCGATAACCATGGACTACAGAAACAGATGAGCTTTACATCATCTGCCCAATTAATCTCAGGGTCTGAAAGGGGAACTTTACTTTTTACTTATTAAAAGCAAATGAGTATAGCTATTTATAGTTTGTAAGAACGTATCATTAAAATGCTGCTGCTTCCACAAAAATCTGTCACTGGCAATACCTGAAGCCTTTTCCCACTTGCTCTGATAACCTCCATGAAAGTGTGACGTCAAGTTGTCCCTGTTTGCGCTTCCCTCCTAAAGGTCTCCATGTCATCACAACACTTATGCGTAATTCATTTTGTCGGAGAACTTGTCCCGCAAACCTAATGCGACGCTCTGTCACAACCTTACTAAGGAGTCGACTCCCAGTTTGGGATTGGATTTTCTTCTCTGAGACCCGATCTCCTAAAATCCGTCTCAGCCATTTTATTGAGACACTTTTAGGGTTTTTAAATTTCGGCCTATTTCAATAATTTCAATGCACTGTAACCTGTCTTGGCTACGCTCTTGGAATTAGGTGACTTTAGTTTGCTTTAGATGTTATATCAAAAAAAGGAAGTTTTATCGACAACATCATCTGTTGGTGGGTTTTAAACTAAAAAATATGGAGCTTTTTTTTAAATTTAATTTAAATTTAGAATATATTGGAAAGGTTTTCAACCTCAAAACTCTATGTAGAGGGATTTTTAACTCAAAACCATCTGGAGGGGTTTTAAACTTTAAAAAAAAAGCCCTCTGATGGAGGGGGCCTTAAACTTAAAACAACCTTCGATTGGCTACACTCATTTTTAAGTGTGTAATTTGCTTTTTTTTATTTTGAAGGGGTATTTTTTAGCTTCCAACCCCGTTGGAGGGATATTTTAAACACAAAACCCTTCTTGGCTACGCTCATAGAATCCGGTGACTGATGAATGGATAGTATTATATTGATGAGGTGGTTTTATCGTTTATTTCGGAGGGGGTTTTAAAATCAAAATCTTCCTTAGCTATGCTCTTGGAATATGGGTATTGTCATTTGCATTTTTTTTTGGTTTTGTTTTTTAGAAGAGAGGGACTTAACTACAAAACCCCACTGTAGGGGGTTTTAAACTCAAAAACCCTTTGGCTGCGCTGGGGCAAGTGATGGTTTAGTATTAAAATCTCACCTAAAATAAACAAATTTGAAAGCAAAAAATCAGTCACTAAATTCCGACCCCCCCCCCCGCAGGGGGGGATTTCATTTCGTATGTGTGTGGGGGGGTGAGGGGGGTTTGAAACGCCCATGAATTTGTACCTGACAAGACATGTCTAAATAAAAAAAAAATAGTTCATATATTATTGGTTATTAATTCTATTGTTGGATATCGAAATAAAGGGAATAAATGCTACTTAATGAGAGATGTTCATGTTAATCTCGTATTACGTTTAGTCACTTTCTTCTCCCATTTTCCATTCTCGGGTGAAGTTGTAAGTTTACGTAATTATTCGTTGAAGAAGACAATACATAAATGAATAATAGATTGATTAATTGACTTATTGATTGATAGAAATATAGATTGATAGAGATAGATAGATAGATAGATAGATAGATAGATAGATAGATAGATAGATAGATAGATAGATTCATTGTTTGTATGTTTTTAAATTAATAATATTCCATAGGAAATTGATATTACAAGCCTCAATTGAACCAATGAACACAAGGACATAGACAAGTAAAGTTGTCATAATGAAATGTTGTTGCGAGTTCTCCATTAGAAAATAGTAATAACACTGATATAAGCTTAGTTGTTAAAGATGCACATGTATGGTATTTATAGGCAAAGAGAACTTTGAGCTATTCGACGATAAACGAACAGTAGATTGATACATTTTACCGTTGATAATCAAGACCAAAGTTGTTGTTTTTTCAACCTTTTTTTTTTAATTAATCGATAGAGACAATTAAGGCAAAGAATCTTATAGGATCTATTAACTTATTATCAGTTATGAAAAATAGACGTTTTACTAAGAGTACTTATATGTCTTCCAAAATGATAAAGAATACGAAAAAAGATGTGTTCTTAAAGTTTATAAGCCAGAACTTAGAGCTCTGTAATTTATGGTGAACGGTCATTTCATCCCCGGTCAATTCATTCCAGGTCATTTCATCCCCGGTCAATTCATTCCAGGTCATTTCATTCTCGGTCATTTCATCCCCGACATTTCATCCCCGGTCTTTTTATCCTTGGTCACGTCATCACCGGTCACTTCATCCCCTGTCATTTCATCCCCAATTAAATAATTTTTTTCATACTCATTGTGAAATTGTGTTGTTAAGAAAGACTTTACCTTTAAGCCCTCATTTCATCTAATATATAAATATGTTTATTTCGAATACTTTTTAATATTTTTGACATGTTATTAAAGTGTTTTTAGTGTTCTCCCTACTCGCTTCCTACTTGATGAGATATGAAAGAATAGATTTCAATAAGTAGAAATATTGTAATGCGGAGTTTGTATTTAGTTATATTGTTTCGATTTGTTTTAGGGATGTCAATATTACCCTGTGCATATTGCGTGATGTAATGATCAAAGGTCAAGGTGTGGTGGAAGAGGAGGAAATCTTTTGAGAGATAAGAACGATTAGACTACTTCTGATCTTGCCGTTGATAATTTATCTCCTGAAAGCCATCTTTCACATTATTTGTCAATCGTTCAAATAAGGGAATGCGTCGTTTGTCTAATACATGCTTAACGGCTGTCTGTTTCGGCTCTATCGAAGTTGTTAGTGAACGGATGCTGCGAGGTGGGGGAGGGGCTAGCTAGGGCTTGTGACCTTTGACCACTGGGGTGGTAATTTGCATAAGGGCGAAATGACTCTGAATCAGGAGAATGTTTTCTTGGACATTCCGATGGTCTAGAGGTTAAATTCGCTTAATGCGTTATCGCTAGGCGGTGGTGTGGAATCCAGAGTCACAGGTTCGAGCCTCGGTCCGGAACATCGGTCCGCGCGTTCCCTTAATTTCGTAGCATTTTAATTTACAGCTTTCTCTCTTAAAAAAACTTGGCCCCTGCATATTTATTTATGTCTAATATATGCTCTTAAATATGAGCATGTCATTTCAAACCTTGATATGTCATTTTATGTATTGTAATAATCGCTGCTTCAAGAACACTGGCCAAGAAATTAAAAAATGAGGTACTGCAATGCGAATCAGGGAATAGTCTTCTGTACCTTTTAGCAATAGCCTATCTCATTAATCTTAATGAACACGCAAAAACAATTATATATAGAGAGATGTTAATTTATCATATTTTGAATGAGATAATTTTCTTTTCTTATTTATTTCTATTAATTCTTTTTGTCATGTTAATAAAAATAAATATATGAAATGTTAATTTCATACTGTCGCGTAGTATAGACAAGTGTCTTATTCTTCCTCCTAACTCTTGTTTTTTTATTTCCTCTACTCGTAGCAGTACTTGTACGGGGCAAGAGTGCCTTGTAGTTGTGTTTTGAATTGTTTTGCTACGTCACAAAGTCCGGTGACATCTATTGGTCACTCTTTGTCATGAGGCAGTTCACCCTCTTTGGTTGAAACGGACGGTGTGTTGGCCCGTAAAACGTTCTTTGTCTGTACTAGTTTCTCAGACTTGTTATTCAGTAAGATTTTTGGGAGCCCTATTTAGGGTGAGTTGTTCGTTTGTGTTATCAATTATTGTATGTTGTATGAGGTTGTCACTATTTCTATTTTAAGTGTAGAAGTTGAGAGTTTTGTGTTTATTTCGTTTATAGGGTGCCAGTGTTGGAGTTGTATGTATAATGAGCTTGAGTCTATGCTAGTGTGGGCGTCGCTTGCCGTGTCAGAAATATATATTAGTTTTCAGTGTCATTGTCAAATTGGCGATCATCTTAGGTCTAACTTTACTAATACCGAGGTTGGCAGTTTTGTGACGCCAGTCGGTCAGAGTCTGGTGGACTATGAAACCAGGGTGACAAGTTGATAGCAGTAGCAAAGGTGCTTTAATTAATTTTATTAAATAATATCTTTATATATACATATGATATATATCTATCTAATATATATATATATATATATATATATATATATATATATATATATATATATATATATATATATATATATATAAATTGTCTATTTATCATCCTCATTGTACATACACATATATCAGTTTCATACAATTAAATTCATTTATTTTTGTTAGTTAAACTATTCACATAGTTGGTTTCTATATGTACGACTGTGTGTGAGTGATGTTCTTGTCAGGTTGAACCCCGGGACCTTAATGGTGTACCGCTAGGTAACAACACAAATAAATCCTAAACCTGACACATACCTTATTACAATTATTATTTGATGAATTAGCGGATGAAATGACTAGGGGTTGAAATGATCAAGGGATGAAGTGACCTGGGGATGAAGTGACCAGGGATGAAGTGACCGGGGATGAAATGACCAGGGGAAGAAATGACAAGGTAATGTAATGACCAAGGGATAAAATGACCTGGAGATGAAATGACCGGGGATGAAATGACCGGGCTGAAATGACCGAAAACCGTAATCTACACTAGTGCAAAGAAGTATGTGGGTGAAGGTTTCCGTGGTTGCTTTTAAATACTTTTTATAAAATAAAAAATTGAAAGAACTGAAGTCGAACTCAAGGGTTCAAGCAGCTTCATTCAAACACACTAAGCACTGTGCCAGCTAAGTGCTTCTGAGATCATAAGGTGTTATAATTATCTATTTCTAGTTTCAAACTTTAAAGCGGGTACATATTCCTTTCTGTGTAATGTATAAAGGGGACTCATTCAACTTATACCAGCACATTAGTCATGTATAATTATTTCCCTTGTTCGAAAAATACCAAACAAAATAAATAACTACCACTAGGCTATTTTTTAAAAATTATTATTGATTATTGTTTTGACAGGTAAAAGATATGGTTTTGCAAAATTTCAGTTTGATCCGAAATTGAATGTTTGAGAGATAGCGTGTGAAAACTTTTTACAAGAGTGACAGAGTTATTATAATCTTTATTAAATAATCTAAAAACCTAAATATTATATGACCTTTCAAAAAGGGAGCACAAAATACTGTTTTAAAAAGTCAACATAAAAAAAAAAAAGAAAGATAAAATGAAACATAAAGATTAAAAACAATAACGCCAGTGGAGTCACTAGGGTGGGTGTCACCCGATGCGGTCAACTCAGGATGTCACTCCCCCCCCCCCCCGAAAAAGTTCATGTTTTTCTTGTTTGTTTGTTTATTAAGCCATAATACACATACTTTATAATTAACTACATTAATTGATTGTTAAACAGCTAAGTAACCTATTTGTACTTCATCTGTATAGAATTAGTTGAAAATAGTTGAAAACAAAAAACACACAATTTCTTACTATTAAGTGACTAAATTATCCTCAACAGGAAGCATCAGCACCATTATTTTAACAACTGGTGTATTTTTCTTTTATCTCGGGATAATTTTCTGCGCAATTAATGGGAAATCGGCACACAACAAGAAGAAACTATCCCCTAAAATATTGTAGTCTTTATCATTCAACTGATTCATTGTAACATTTCCTTCTTCTTGGCTAGAATTTCTTCTGAAATTATATCATCATCTTCAGAAATCTCAATTGTTGCTTAATTAATGTTCTATTCTACAAAATGTACATATGCCTGGAGAATGTCGTAATGTGTTAAACAATGACTATTGGTTGACGTCCTGATATTTACGGTCTGCTAGCTTCTATTTCAATAGACTGGATAAAAACGTTGTTAAAAATCAAAGCAGTGTTTCTATACATACAGACAGATAGAAAGTAAGGGGCTTCACATCTGCTTTGAACATAAAGTATGATGTAACGTTTTGGACTATTTGTAAAATTTTATTTCAAAAATTAAAATATGTTTAGCCGAAATATTTTAAAAAATTAAATTATATTATATTATATTATATTATATTATATTACATTATATTATAGTATAAATTGTTATATACCTGGTGGTGGCACAGATGGGAGTAGTGATGTGAGTGTAGTCAGCCGACGCAAATCGCCCCAGGCCAGCGCTAGAGGAGCGGTCAACAGTGACGAGCTACGACGGTCAGCCGAGACGAGTGTCAACACGACGGTTCTGGAAGGATCGACGTCGTGATCAGAGCTCAGGAGCGTCACGAGAGTTGTAGTCATTTGACCACCTAGAAACGTCGAGCGGCGTTCTGTCCGGTTCGAGAAGGCCAGTAGGGACCCTATATAAGAGCGGAGGTGTCGCAGTCAAGACGGTTGAGAAAAGGAGCTCAATACAGCACGGTTCACGACAGAAGGTTCACGACAGGGGTTCAGAACACGGTCGACTACAGAACAGTTCAACGGTGTGGTTCTGTACGGAGCATTACGACGGTTCAGTGCGGAGTACTGTCAAGTACAGTTGAGACGACTGGCGTCTTGATCTTGGTCTGCGATCGAGTCCGATACAACGAGCCTAGTGTGTGAAGTCAGTCCTGAACTGTTGAACCCAGTGCAAGCTAGGAACGAGACGGACAGGCCAGTGCAAGAGTTGATACGGCGGTACGGTGTTATCGGAGAGATATTTGTACAGTCTTGTGTTACGTGTTGCCAATTGTACAGTATTGGCTGTTATTTATTCAACTATTAAAGTGTTACGTTACTTTGGAGCCCTGAGTTGTCAAGTTCTTTAAGTTGGTGGTGTATTGTGCAGTTTGCAGAGAGCCTGAATTGTGAGATCCGTAACATTATATTATATTTAGAAATTCAGATGGTTCACTTTTGGAAAAGAAAAATGTAGCCATTGCATCAGAACTTTGAATGATCTAAAATATCATGATGTCCGATTTTTCATTTTCTCTGTTAGTGTCTGAGATCAAAACGGGACGGACTGAGAGACTGATAGAAGGACAGACGCACAGACAGGCCACACAAAACTACTAGCATTCTTTTCCCTTTTCCGGGGCCACTAAAAAGTAAAGAATTTGTGAATGAATTGAATGTAATTTCTTTTAATCAATAATGGATTTGGAAATGAACTTTGTTTCAATAAACTGTGTTTGTAAACTTCTTAAGGAAATTTACGAAGACAGAGAATTCTAGAATCAACGGAAAATATTTTGATGACATGCTTGATGCAGAATTGCCATAATCTGAAAAACAAAAAAAATAGCAATATGTTAAGCATCGCACTGTCTATTTAAAAGAAGCAGAACATTTGTATCTTTGAAAACTTTTTTTTCAACGAAAAGAATACTGACAGGGTCGGCCTTTGCCATAGGCAAACTAGTCAGCCGCCTCAGACTTGAAATCAGTGGGGGCCTTGCACAAGACATTTTTTTGTAAGAAAAAAATTCTAAACCCTGATCAAATCTCAAACATCTATGTCTACAAGCCTATCTCTAAGTCTCTCCTATAACTTAGGTTTATTCGTGAATGTTAAGATCTACTTGTAAGTCTACTTATTTTAGAAGGACCTTGTTGCTTCCTGTTAGTAAAAATGTCAAAACGTTATTTTAAGTCTGGTGCATCAAAGCGCAAACGAAACGCGTAGAATACTATGAGGTTCTTTAATACTTTTTTAATGAATAGTTTAGCTAAACAATTTGAAATTGGATTATCTTAAGTCTATGGTGCTTATTATAATTTTCTATTTTATTTTGGGGTCACTAAATTCACTTCACCTAGGGCCTCCAATTCAATTAGCCGGCCCTGATACTGAATTATATATTGTTGGAGATATTATTATAAAGCTGAAAACATTACCCTTACCACTAGTATATAAGTCTCTAACTGAACATTAAGAACAATATTAATCTTAGTCTGTTTTTGAGTTGTACAACACTAGTTTTAATTAAGGGACTATATATTTTACATCTTTTTATTGTATTTTTAGTTGTTCTATTTGTTTAGGAAATAGTGGAAGTTTTTACTTTGTAACAATGACGTGACTTAAAATAAGGATTCGGGTTTTTCGAGACAGAACGAAATAGAAGTCGACATAAACAAAACGTAGCAATAAGAAGCATTTTATAAGCGGCTAGAAATAGATGACATTCGACGGTTCCTTTCATGATTATTAAACATGTTTGATGTTTAACGCCAGAGTCGACTACCTCTATTGATTGTTCAGCCATTCGCCTGTGTTATCAGTTTCTGCAGTTCGTTAAGTGCTACTTCCATTGCGGTTTCTTTGCATTCGCCACCTCGGAAGCGCTTAACAAGTGTACATTAGAACATTCCCAAACTCTATTTTATAATATTGTGTCTTTAAAATTACAGATATTATAGTTTTATTTTACAAAGCTTATATCAGGCCACTTTGCCTGTCTTTCTGATTTGAATCTTTTACCCCTTATTCCCCCACTTCCAAATCTCGAATAAAATTGAAACTTCTCTCATAACAACACATAAATCAATGAAAAAAACAAAACAAAATCAAACTAGTTAACCAATGAGTCGTTATTTATTAATGTTGATTTAGATAGGCACAGTAGAGCCTAATATTTCAAATGGAGATGAGCCTTGTATAGAAATAAAGGCCGTTTGCAAAAATAATAAACCAAACAATGGATTATAAAAACTTTTACTTTTACAAGTTTATGAATTGCTCAATGGCTAACAAAAAGGCTTACCATCGTGGAATAAATGTGTCTAGATCATATCTGCTATAAATGAATCATATGGCTGATTCAAAATCATTGATACAGATTCTCTCAGTGTATTTTTTCTAAGGTTTGTTTTATATTTTTGTTCTTTTTAATTCACAGAGTATATAATTCAAAAACATTTTTTAATATACGAGCTTTTTTTCTCATGACATTGTGTGGTGCTTTAGATAAATTAATCCCTTTATCTAGAATCAATTTTAAGAGATAAATCGTCTAGGGCAATATATTCAGTAATCGGAATACCACTCACTACATGACACATACAAGTGTCATCTTCTGCAAGGTTGTGAATTGTAAATATTTGAGACTACTCTTATTTTTTTAAAATTATAGTTGTACAAATTAATTAGGACTATTTATAGTAAACAAAAAAAAAAGTTCATATACTCTTGGTCTCGTCTTGATTTTTTGTTGTGTCAAAAAACGCTGGACTACACAAGGTTGTAAGGTCCGAACCTGATTCATAAAAAAATGAAAAGCAAAATTTCCAAATAAAAGTAAGAAAAATAAAACACCTAATTAGCATTTAGTCTTAAGAAATAACATTTCGGAATAAAAAAAAATAATTTGTTATATATATAATATTAATCCAATGATTAAATAATCAAATGATTAAAGGTTCATTTTTTTCTTACCAAGATATTTGTCACAACTAGCTTGGACAAGTGTCTTTTTCGTTCTCCCTACTCTGTTTATTGGTTCTCTACTCGTAAACCTTGTACAGGGGAAGAGAGCCTTGTAGTTTTGTTTTGAATTGGTCGCTGCGTCACAAAGTCCGTGATGTTTATTGGTCATTCATTGTTCATAAAACAGTTTACCCTCCAAAGTAATTAAGGGGACTTTGTATTTGGTTCGTAAGAGATTCTTTGTTTTATATCCTTGGACTTGCAATTGTATAAGATTTTTGGACCCGTTTAGATTGAGTTACTTTCTTTTTGTTATATGTTAAATTTTTAATGAGGTTGCAGTAACTATTTCTAGTCTTGGAGTAGACGTTAAGTTTTGTGTTTATTTCTAATAGGGTGCCAGTGTTGGAGTTATAGTACTGGGCAAAAATTTCATTGGTAGTGTTGAAGTTATAGTACTGGACAAAGATTTCATTGCCAGTGTTGGAGTTATATTACTGGACTAAGGTTCCTTGACTGAATCGGCGTTGCATCATCTGTTCAGAATGTTTGTTGCAGTCTTTGAGTGTCATTGTCAGATTGGCGTGAATTGACACCGTTTAATCTCAGTAACCGGTACAAAAGAATTAATGAGAGCTGTGAATCAGTTGAATTAATTATTCCGTTGTCATTATTTAAATCTCTTACTACCAGCGTACTGTAAACGATAAAACCATGTTGACTAGTTTCCAGCGTTAGCAATTTGCTTACTTGTATTTTTTAAATCCAGCTCTAATAATTTAATCCTAATTAATATTAGGACGTACAGTATTTGCTCTGCATATGTGGTTATTGAAATACATGGATACACCGTTATTCTAGTCACCAGTTCCACCATTCTTATTGTATATATATATATATATATATATATATATATATATATATATATATATATATATATATATATATATATATTACAACTCAGAAGCTTTTGTTTAAAGTCGTTATTCAAATAATTGATTACCTTATGTAAGACTGTGTGTGAATGATGTACTTGTCGGTCTGAACCTATCACCACTTTGTACATTGATATTGAGCCATCAAATAAATATTTATATTTATATATTAAAATTAAAATATTAATTAAGATAAACCTGACAATATTTTACATTGGTTTAAATAAAATTGTATAACTTTTATAATTCTAATGCTATACAATTAATTATGCACTTACTTTTAATTCATCTTCTACAGAGAAATCTGAAACATTAGAATCATGTAGAATAAGTTTGATAATTGTTATAGAAGAAATAAAGATCTTATAAAATATTTAAGCTAACATATATATATATATATATATATATATATAGTGCTTTTTTGTAAAAATATAGGTGCGTTTTTCGGTACTCAGTAATGGATTGCATAACTTTTAGCTACTAAAAATTAGTAACAAATGTTAAATAACAAGAAAAAAATTTTTTTCCACACTTTCAAAAGCTTCCGGTACGCTGTACAGGTGCGTACCGCCACAAGAAGAGCACTATACATATATATATCATGGGCGTAGCCAGGAGGGGTTTGGGGGTTCAACCCCCCCCCTCTAGAAATGAAAAGGGGGGGGGACGGAATTTAGTGACTGATTTTTCGCTTGGATTTTGTTTATTTTAGGTGAGATTTTAATACTAAACTATCACTTGTCCTAGCACAGCAAAGGAGGTTTTGAGTTTAAAACCCCTATCAGGGGGGGTTTTGAGTTTAAAATCCCCTACCAGGGGTTTTTGAGCTTAAAACCCCTATCAGAAAATTACACACTCAGAAATCTATGAGCGTAGCCAAAAGGGTTTTGAGTTTAAAACCCCGCAAGCGGGGTTTGAAGCTAAAAAATACATCTTCAATGTAAGAAAAAAGCAAATTACGCACTCAAAATGCTATGAGCGTTGCCAAAAGGAGTTTTTAGTTTAAACCCCCCTTCAGAGTGGTTTTCAGAGTGGTTTGATGCTAAAAAATACCTCTTCAATATTAAAAAAGCAAATTACACACTAAAATTATTTGAGCGTAGCCGACAATTGGGGGTTTTGAGTTTAAATCCCTCTCCTACAGTTTAAAACCCCTCCAGATGGTTTTGAGTTTACAATCCCCTACAAAGCGTTTTGAAGTGGAAAACATCTATAATTAATATTATTGTAAAGCCAACTACAGTTACTAAATTCTATGAGCGTAGCTAAATGGGGTTTTGAATAAAAAAAACTTCAACATGACTCCAGAGATTTTTAGTTTAAATCCCCCAACAGATGATTTTGACGATAAAACTTCCTTTTTTGATATAAATTCTAAAGCAAACTACAGTCACTTAATTCCAAGAGCGTATTCTAGAGAGGTTACACATTTCTACCAGTGGCGGGGATCCATTAATAAAGTGCAGTGAATAGTCATCTGCCGAAATTGAAAAACACTAAATGTGGCTCAACAAAGATGGCTAAGATATATTTTAGGAGTCAGTTATAGAGATCGGGTGTAAATCAAGGAAATCCTATGCCGAACTGGGAGTCGACCCCTTAGGAAGATTGTGACAGAGCGTCGCATGAGATTTACGGGACATATTCTACGACAAAATGAATTATGCATAATAAGAGTTGCGATGACATCCTAGTACAGCTTGGGGCCACACGTTCATGGAAGTCCGGGACTTGTGGAAACAGCTTGACGGCTAATGCGCCGAACGGCGCGGGAGGATCTAAGTCAGTAAGAATAGCACATTAGGTTTTTAAAATAAAACTGTTAAATATCAGTAAAATGCACTGGCTTTCAATGTCAGAAATAGTGCTTGGCAGCGGGGCTTCGCCCCGCGATGGGGGAGCTCCTAGCGCTCCCCCAAACCCCCTTGATGGTAATGGCGGGAAATTTTCCCACTAACTCCAGGAAGAACCTATTCTAGGGCACAATAAGTGTTATCCGAAAGAATGACGGGTCAGAATGTAATAATGATTATATATACACACACACATACATACAAATATTTTTTTTGCGAGGAGGGGGGGAGAAACCCAAACCTCCCCCCCACCCGAAAAAAATCCTGGCTACGCCCATGATATATATATATAAACAGAGAGAGAGAGAGAGATGAATAGATAGAGATATATATAGAGAGAGAAATTGGTAGATAGATAGATTGAAAGATAGATAGATAGATTGATAGATAGATAGATAGATAGATAGATAGATAGATAGATAGATAGATAGATAGATAGATAGATAGATAGTGTTCAGGCTTCCGCGCGGTGTTGATGCTTGGAGGTATATCTAGTGTAAATCTATGTCTGACTGGAAGTAATGCGGAACTCAAACTACTTCAGTAACACCGGCGAAAGGCCGAAACAATCAATATAGGTAGTCGACGCTGATGCTTTTTTACAAATACATTTAATAACTAAGAAGGGAATCGTCCAATGTCAGCTATGTCCGTAAATTCGTATCTCTATTCTACTGCTCTACACAAAGCGTCTTCTTTTTAGCGTCACTAAGAGCGTTCTAGTTTTTCAAAGATCTGTCACGTGACTTGTCGCTAAGTAAAACTTTCCTATTATTCCCGAAACAAATAACTAATTCCTAATCATGTCATAACAATAGATAGATAGATAAAGAGAGAGAGAGAGAGAGAGAGAGAGACAGACATACAGACAAACCTATTCTTTATCTATTTCTTTCAAAATAAATAATGATCACTGTAAAATTCATAATTACAAGCCTGGATTGAATCAATTAACACAAGCACACAAAAAGTAGAACTTTCATGATAAGACGTTTAAATTGTTCTCCTGTGAAAAGAACATTAGTATAAGTTTCCTAGTTGAATTAATTCATTTAAATAAAAAAAGGGGGTTATATGACATAATATCGTATTTATAGACCAAGTGAACTTTGAACCATTCGATGATAAGCGAACAAAGGATAGACAAAACTATGCCCTCGTTTATCTAGTGGAAATTTTTTTATTTTTTTTATCTTTTTAGAGTTCATCATTGTTTACCCGGACAAAGTTTTGTTTTATCAATTTATTTTTGTTTTATAAAAAAGCTATTTTATTTTTAAAAACAACTATATTAGCCATTTTTCAATAACAAAACAAATTTTAAAACTATTTAGATCTACTTGAAGTAAAAATGTAGAAAAAACAACATGATATGCTACATTCTGTAATGGGTGATTTATTTTTTTTTAATTATGTGTACGGTGTTATCTTTTCCCCAAAAACTTGACAAAAAATACATACATCCAAAAAAGATGATGTTTAAATGACATTTATTTTAAATGGAGAGAGGTGAGACCGTTTATACTTCACTGATATTCGCAAGGAAAATAATTAAAACTTTCCTGTTTACTTGTATCTATAGTCCTCCTCATGGCTCAAGAGTTTGGACAAGAAGTAAAGGAAAGATCACTCTTTTATTTCTGCAAGTCGGACTAAAGTTACCCCACAATAAAAAAGAGGGGGAAGAACAAGTAGTATTCACCCGTCACTAAATAGTAGGGCCGGACTTAACCGTTGTGACCAAGAAAGAACACTCTTTCTTTTATTTCTACCCCACGTAAATTTAGCGGCAAAAAAAGATGTAATAATTTATACACCTAGAATTAGCGCGGGTCGTATGAAAGGAGGTCGTGGCAGAGTGATGGTTCTAAATGGGGTCGCCGTCCTTAAAAGGTTGAGACCCGCTGGTTTAGACCATGATGCTTTGTTTGAAAATAAAAGGGTAGCTATCTGACTGCATATGGTAAGCTGTTATTCTTTATTCTTCGTTTCCTGTTCTGCTTTTAAGCACTATACACTGATGCATAGGCGTAGCCGGGGGGGGGGGGGGGGAGACGGACTCTAGTGACTGATTTTTTGCTTTGATTTTGTTTATTTTAGGTGAGATTTTAATACTAAACCATCACTTGCCCCGGCACAGCTAAATGGGTTTTGAGTTTAAAACCACTTAACAGGGGGTTTTGAGTTTGAATTCCCCTACCAGGTGTTTTGAGTTTGAAACTCCCCTACCAGGGGTTTTTGCAGTTAAATCCCCCTCTTCTATAAAACAAAACACACAAAAAATGCAAATGACAATCCCCTAATTCACAGTTAAGGAAGATTTTGATTTTAAAACCCCCTCCAAATTTACGATAGACCCCCTCTCCAGTGGAGTTTGAAGCTAAAAAATACATCTTCAATTTAAAAGAAAAGCAAATTACACACTCAAAATGCTATGAGCGTTGCCAAAAGGGGTTTTGAGTTTATGTCCCCCTTCACAAGGGTATGATGCTAAAAAATATCTCTTCAATATAAAAAAAGCAAATTACACACTAAAATTATTTGAGCGTAGCCAAGCCACTTGAGGTTTTGAGTTTAAACCTTTCCTTTTCTCCAGATGGTTTTGAGCTTAACATCCCCCTACAGAGCGTTTTGAGGTGGAAAACCTCTATCTTCAATATTACTCTAAAGCAAACTACAGTTACCAAATTCTATGATCGTAGCTGAATGGGGTTTTGAATTAAAAAAACAACAACAACAAAATCCTGAGATTTTTAGTTTAAAACCTCTAACAGATGATTTTGACGATAAAACTTCACTTTTCGATATAAAATCTAAAGCAAACTACGGTCACCTAATTCCAAGAGCGTATCCAAGGGAGGTTACTCATTTCTACCAGTGGCGGGGATCCATTAATAAAGTCCAGTGAATAGTCATCTGCTGAAATTGAAAACCACTAAATGTGGCTAAACAAAGATGGCTAAGACAGATTTTAGGAGTCAGTTATTAAGATCGGGTCTAAATCAAGGAAATCCTATGACGAACTGGGAGTCGATCCCTTAGTAAGATTGTGACAGAGCGTCGCATGAGGTTTGCGGGACATGTTCTCCGACAAAATAAATTACGCATAATAAGAGTTGTGATGGCATCCTAGTACAACCTGGCGTCACACATTCATGGAGGTCCTCGGAGCAGGTCGGAAGAGGCTTCAGAAATTACCAGTCACAGATTTTTGTGGAAACAGCTTGACGGCAAATGCGCCGAACGGAGCGGCAGGGTCTAAGCAGTCAGTAAAAAATAGCACATTAATTTTTTTAAATAAGACTTTTTAATAGCAGAAAAATGCACAGTAAATACCTCAGAATATGCATTTTGTTGGCATTCTATGCCAGAAATAGTGCTTGGTGGCGGGGCTATGCCCCGCGCTAGGGTGATTTCCCCCAGACCCCTTGCTGGCAATGGCGGGGAGTCAACAATTTTTACACTAACTCCAGGAAGAACCTATTCTAGGGCACTATAAGCGTGTTCCGAAAGAATGAAGGATCAGAATAAAATAAAGATAATGAACACATATACACATACATATATACACATTTTTTTGTTCGCGAGGGGGGCGGGGGGGGAGAAAAAAAATCCCCCCTACCCCCCCCCCCCAAAAAAAAATATAATCCTGGCTACGCCCATGCTCTGATGTACTAGGGTTTGGGTCTCTTTTTTTTTGTGTTTTGTCTTTTAAATTCAATTTTTCAAAAGCCGTCAAATCTGGTTTTCACATCCTGTAAGTGACTGAACGAAACATTTCAAATGACCTCATCCTGGTTCAGAGAGGTCCTTAAAGCTTTATAGAGGGTGTTGCTATTGTTATAGTTATTGAGAACCTTATGCGGGAACACCTCACATACGTAAGTAGATAGGAATAAATGCAGCAGTCTGTTTAGGTCAAAATGAAATAAAAGCAAGACAAACATAATTTTAAATAAACAAAGCTTTAACGAACAGTAATTGCATCAATTAGTTTGGATCAGTCATGTAATTAAATTTGTAATAGATCTAGATCTAGGACCAACAACAATAAATCTGAACGATTAATAATATTTTTACTAATTGGTATTTGTTAGCACTATTTTATGCCTCTAGCTTTATCAGTACGCTATGATCCTATCACTTTCAGGAGCAGTTAGGAGCATTCATCGAAGAAAGGTCAAAACTAAATACAATGACATTCTCATTGAGCTCATGCCATTGGTTAATTCAATCACGTGTTGTACGTTTGAACTTGTAGATTATATTTTTTTCTTGGGGGAAACTTGATAGCTGGGTAAATTGTACAGTAATTTGTATTAAAAAAAACAACAACATATAAAAAAGGGGGAGAAGACCTGAGTTCGAACCACTCTAGTTAGGTACTTATGACTAGTGAAAAGTGCATAGTTATATATTGTTTATTTCAATTCATAGTGGCGATAATAAGGGAACTAATTCAGCTTATACTAACACCTCTGTGATGTACAATTTCTTTCCCTTGTTCAAGATACCAAACAAAATAATACATTTAACTGGTTATTTTTATTTATTTATTCTTGTGTCAGGTAAAATAATATATAGTGCACATTTCAGCTTGATCCGAGAATGAGTGTCGGAGAAATAATGTGTATCAAAATTTTTTTTCTTTGTAAAAAAAAAAGTTAAATAGATTTTAAGAATAAATGAAACGATACTTATTTTAATAAATTATTTATTTCAGAATGAACTACTTTTATTAATAAACAGTGGCTGTCAATCTCCTTAGGAAAACTACGACAACAGAGAATGTTACAATCAACGGAATATATTTGGAAGACATACTTGATGCTGAGTTGCCATATTCTGAAAAAGAAAAGAAAAGAATCATAGAAACAATGTCTTTATATTTTGTTTCATATCGCACTCTTTATTAGTAAGAAGCTTAACGATTTTGTCATTGAAAATCATTGGAAATGTTTTTCACTTGTACAATAATAGTTGTAAAAAGAAAGTGACTATATATTTGCATCATTATACTTTTTTTTGTTACTTGTAAACATTGCCTAGCACCAAATGAAGATATTCAAGACAGGGCTGCTTTGGTCAGGGCCTGCCTTAGATGGTTTGATTCCTGAGGCAAATTTAATTTAGAGGCTCCAAGTGAAAAATAAAAATAAAAAAATAAACAGTGAAAAAAAAAATAAGGCTTTTTATTTAAGACTTAGTGACTCCAATCATAACAATGGGTATAAGTTTCGCTGTTTCGTCTATAAAATATTGTCCTGTGCGAGGCACCATTAATTGGAAGCCCTAGGTGGCTGCTTAGTCTGTCTATGACTAAGGTTGGCCCTGATTTAGATAAATGGAGGCCCTAGGCGAAGTGAGTTTAGTGGCCCAAAAAAAAAAAACAGCGAAAAAAAAAATTAACGCATTTTATTTCAAAACCTAGTGTACACAAACAATAACATAGGTCACACGTTTCGCTATTGTGCAAGTTTTGTGCGAGATCCTAGGCGGCGGCCTAGTTTACCTATGCCTAAGGCCGGAAATGTTCCTAAACACGTTTTAAATTTCTTTCCCCTCTTTAAATTTCGAGTATCTCATGTCTAATTAAAAAATGGGAGAATAATAGGTAAATATCTCTCTATTTTTTATTTTTTTTTACTTCTGAAATTACATTTTTAGAGGCCACCGAAAGGGGAAAAGACGCTATTCGATTTGTGTGGAATGTCGTCGAGTTTAGATCTCTTAAATTTGAAAAGATAGTGAAAATCCGACTTCATAATATTTTAGACCATTCAAAGTTCTGGTGCAAGGGGTACTTTTTTCTTCTCGGAAAGCGAAAAATCTAATCCATATTTTAAACACATTTATACAAACGATTTTAGATTTTTTTTTTATTATATAGCGCTACTTTGATACTTATAGAATGCTCCGAGCGCTTTGGTCCAAACTCAGTTGTGGACCAGTGGGAGGGGAAGGGGTACAAAGTGTGTTCCATGTTGGCTTCAAGCGCTCAGTAAACACAACTCTGCCAAAGCTAAGCCAAGTTCAAGTGTACTTAGCCTCTCGACCACACTTCCGATATATATTATATATATATATATATATATATATATAATTTTGGGGGGAGGGTTAGAATATATATATTTATATCATTGGCGTAACCAGGGGGGTTGGGGTTTAAAGCCCCCCCCCATCCGTGAAATGAAATCCCATGGGGGGGGGGGGAATCGGAATTTAGAGACTTTTTGCCTTGATTTTTTTTTTATTTTAGGATATATTTTAATACTAAACCATCACTTGAGTTTAAAACACCCTACTAGGGGTATGGTCAGTTGAATCCTCCTGTTCTATAAAACAAAACAAAACAAAAATACAAACGACAATCCCCAAATTCCAAGAGAATAGATAAAGAAGATTTTGATTTTAAAACCCCCTCCAAAATTTACGAAAAACCCCTTTTTCAATATAAAAAAAGCAAATTACACTCTCAAAAATATATGAGCGTAGCCAAAGAGGTTTCGAGTTTAACCCCCCCTCCCCCTCTTCAGTAGGGTTTGAAGCTAAAAATACCTCTTCAATATAAAAAAAAACTAATTACGCACTCAAAATGTTATGAGCGTAGCTAAATGGGTTTTGACTTGGTTTTGAGTTTAAACCTCCCTCAGCGGAATTTGAAGCTACATATACCTCTTTAATATTAAAAACAAAGCAAGTTATACACTCAAAATTCAATAAGTGTAGTCAAAGGGTTTTCGAGTTTTAACTCCCCTCCAGTGGATTTAGAAGCTAAAAAATACCTCTTCAATATAAAAAGCAAATTACACGTTCTAAATCTATGAGCGTAGCCAAAGGGGATTTGAGTTTAAACCCCTCTCCTATTGATGACTTTTTAAAAAGTTTTTAACCCCTCCAGAACATCTTATTGAAAAAAAAAATTTTCATTGTCTATCCTAGCCAAGCCAACTTCTTGCGTATTTAGCCTCTTGGCCACGCTTACCATATATTTATATAGTTATATTTTTTATAACAACTAGTGTCTACAGTTTCAATTTGTTTAAGTAGATAAATAATTAAAAGAAAACAGAAAAACTACTATTGTTGTATAATATCCCAGATGAATTTAGGCACTTACGATTTAGTTTATCTTCTACTGAGAAATCTGGAATATAGAATCATATAAATTAAGTGAATTTTTAATCTGCAAGCATGTGAAAATTAAAAGTTATTAACATGAATTGACTTTAACATACCATCAGATTATACAGCATAATTAGAATAATTAATTAAAGATCTGTCCAACATTCAATATATATAATATATAAATAAATATCACAATCGATATTGAAGATATATATAAATATATCTTATAAATAGATATTACAATCAATAATTTACAATAAGATAAAAATGTGATAATAACTAAACATCAATAACATAGACAAATATTTGAAAAAGGCATGATAGCTAGATTTAGATATAATCTAATTTTTTTATACTATATATTATATATATATAAATATATATATATATATATATATATATATATCTTTCTCTCTTCCATATATCTACTTTGACACATGAAAATACAAAAGAAGGTCCATTGATTTCATTATATCATAAAATTAACCTTCAATTTTGTGTTTCAAAAGCATTTTTTACATAAATTAGTTCCTTATATCTGTGACTACAGATTTCCTGACGAACATTCTTTCATTAGACAATACCGTAATGAATCGCGTACTAAAAATTAATTCGTTTAATTGTTTACTTTATAATCCCTTCCCTAGATCTAAAACTCTAATTCAACTCTAAGATGATAAAACTTCTCTTCGCACAGATAGCTTTATACTTTAACACATAAACATATTAATTAAAGTCCATTCATTTTATATTTTGATCAAATAAACATTCAAATTTGGTTTTCAAAAGCTACATTCGTTTACGAAAGCTGCGAAGCCGAGTTAAGATAGGCATAGATCTATATTCATTCATGAATAGCGTACTAAAAATTATTTCGTTTAATTGTTCACTTAAAAATCCCATTCATTTAACAAAGCTATCGCTCTTTTCGTTTTTAATAGATATGAATGTTCGGTTAAACCCATTGGATGGCTGCCTGGTCGTGCGGTTTGCGCGCTGGACTGTCGTTCGGATTTATCGACGGTCGAGGGTTCAAACCCTGCCCGCTCCTATCCCCGTCGTCCTGCGGGAGAATTGGACTAGGAAGTAAACTATCTTCAACTCTGAAGGAACATTCGAAATATGTAAATCAATCAATCAATCATTTTTCGCAAACCTAATTTTATTTTCGTAGCGAAAGAGAAAAAACTTAAAAGGATCATTAGTTAAGTTTAACATACATCTAAATCCAATCCACTAGATTAGTAAACACAAACTTAGACCCGCAGGCCGCAGGTAATGTCTGGCGAACATCCTTTCATTAGACATTACCAAATGGTTACACATTAACAGTGATTAACACATCTCTCTACTGAGTCTATTTCTAGGCCTAGGTCTATAACTCTTATTGAACTCTACTTTTCGCAAAGATAGTTTTGTGCTTTAACACATAAACATACTAATTATTGTCCATTCATTTCATATTTTAATCAAATTAACATTCAAATTTGTTTTTCTAAAGCATTTTTAATACATTCGTTCGCTGTTCGCTAAATAAAGCTGCGTAGCCGTGTTGATAGGCCTATATTCATTCATGAAAAAAGGTCAGGCATGTGCAACACAGAATGAACTCTATAAAAACCAAAATTTAACTCTAGATTAGTGTAGATTTAGATCTATATCTACCTCAAGATCTACTTTATACTGTAACACATGAACATACAAATTAAGTCTATTCTTCTCAAATTTTAATCATATATTGGTAGGCCTACAAGCAAATGTTTTAATTTGAAAAATGGATTTAAGCCTATTAGCTATTTTGATTTGATAGCTTCATTCACACTATTTTTACATCGAAACATTCGCTTGACTTATTACATTATTATTTCAATTTATTGTTTACAGAACACTCTCAGTGACTATATGGACAGTAATGCGCAAATAAAGACCCGCGGGTCTTATATATACATATATATATGTGTGTGTGTGTGTGTGTGTGTGTGTGTGTGTTATTGTAATTGTGTTTTTACATATAAGGTTAGGGTTTACTGGGTGTTAGGGTTTTGAAAAAAATCGCCTCCCTGACACACACACAAGATCTGGATTTGCTAGTGCGCTATTGTGGTACCGAACATCGGAAATTTTTTTTTTTTAATCTTCTAGTAGATCTCGGAACTACCTGTGGATAAGATTCCTAGCTCGGATTATTTTTATTATTGAGTTGATTGGGTCAATAATATGATTGATATTCAATGCAGCTTACGCAAACTTTTTTTTAGTTTAGAGTTAATGGTTGGGATATTGTTCTTTAATATATAAAAGCCTTTTTTTATTCTTAGTCAAAGTCGCGCTCCATCAGTTGCTACACAGGCCACACTTTTTCAAGCCCAATCAACACTTTTAACACAGTTATTCATTTGCATTGGGTAAATACTGGCCTGTTTTGTTTCTTGTTTGAATGTTTGGAATTATTGCCATAATAACAATCCGTTTACCTAAATTAAACTTTTTAGAATGAGATGTAGATCTATAGAGACAATCATTTCTTTATCCCCTTAATCGTTACAAAGTATTTGTTTCTAAAATAGTTGTATTGTTAATATGTATAATCTGTAGGTGCCTGAGGGTCATGTGGCTTTAGAATTAGGGCTGCCCACCCATAGCCTTGAGCCTTTCAATACAAAATTACTTACTACAATTTAGTGCGCTAAATGTTGTTTGTAGAAGACCTAGGATTTGCTGTTTCATATCGCCATCCATAGAACAGCCATGACTAAAGATACACTTGAAATAGGACTCGACGTCACTGATTAAATTGGTAGATAAGAAATAAGACTATATTATTATTCTAATTAGGACTATGTAAATTTATATATATATATATATATATATATATATATATATATATATATATATATATATATATATATTTATTTATTTATTTATTTATTTATTTATTTATTTATTTATTTATTTATATGTTTTATTTTTCTAATTATTATTATAGCTTTTATATAGCGCTACTTTCATGTTTATAGCATGCTCAGAGCGCTTTTGGTCCAATCTCTTTTGTGGACCAGTTGGGGGGAGGGGGTTTCTAGGAGTAGGTTTTCCGTGCTGCCTCTAGGCGCTCAGTAAACACAACTCTGCCCGAGTCGGGTGTCGAACCTCGAGCCCCATTCTAGGTAGCTAAGCCAAGCCTCTTGGCCACGCTTCCCAAACTAATTAAACAAAAAGGAGCGTGTTTCACCTCAATAAAATAAAAGTAAAAGAAAATTTGCGATCTATACGGCAGATAATGTTAAGGTAATCTGTTTCTTTGGCCAACGGTTATCAAGCAGGAACCCATTAGAGTTGGATGCACTCAGGGGCGCCCTTAAAAAAAAAAACTATATTCAAAATCCCAGTCTTCATCGAGATTTCAACCCAGAACGCC
Organism: Biomphalaria sudanica; assembly: GCA_036873155.1. Lineage (NCBI taxonomy): Eukaryota > Metazoa > Mollusca > Gastropoda > Planorbidae > Biomphalaria > Biomphalaria sudanica. The sequence goes on from JAZGLO010006691.1 coordinate 2,173,153, forward strand.
AGGTTTGGAAGCCAAGCATGATATAAAATGATATACATTAATCAACGTTTTATAGAATCGTTCAAATGGTTTGCATTTTACATTTGCGTATTACTATATATAGTAACTAGCTTTTTGGAACAGATTTCTCAAAAAATTGAAAGGGATTTGAGCTGTAACTTTGCAAATATGTTCATGCTTATATTATCAACATGCCCGAGTAAAATTATTATATTCTGAAGTTTATTACCTTTTGAAATATTTATTTTTAATTTATGGGGGACTTTTGTAAGCAAAAACATCAAAATAACATTTTATAAATGAACATAACTTTAAAACTTGTCATTCAACTGAAACCAAAGTATTCTACTCAAAACATGGTATTCTTGATATGTGCCAAGTTTCATGAACAAATATATAAATACAACATTTTAATCATTTAAATCACTTTCAGAAAATTAATAGACAAAAAATTAAATTAAAATGGAGAAAAATGAAATATAAGGGAAAGAATAATCCCAATAAATAATAACTAAAAAGACCCCGTGGAGATGTGAAACATAGACCATGGCCTACTCTAGTGTAGAGAAATGGATAAATAATCATTTTAAACCATATTTGAAAAATAAAAACAATATAAGAAAATTGATATTCAAAGGGGTGAAACCTATCCTTAACTCTTTAATCTTTGGCATTGAGAAATAAATAAACATGGCTTCATATTCCTACAATTTATTTACCTTGTAAATGGTTCATTAAATAAAGCAATACAACTTACTTGCATATTGCGTTACTTCCGTCAGCATTTTTCAAGTCATTGGTTAAGGATTGCACGCATGTATTGACTCTATTCAAACATTCAGTAGGATCCACTAAGTGTACAAATAGAGACTATATAAGTACTTGTATGCATGAAGTTTGTTAGAGATGAAGAAAAAAACTTTGTTTGACAGTGAATGGACTAATATATAAAAACACACACTATTACGATTTAGATAAATAGTTAAATAGGTAGATGATAGATAGATAGATTGATAGATAGATAGATAAATAGATAGATAGAAAAATTTATTGTCGATTATTTTAAAAATAATTATGATCTCTAAAAAATTGTTATTACAAGCCTCTAATGAGCCAATTAACACAAAAACATAGACAAGTAAAGTTTTCATGATGAAATGTTGTTCTGAGTTCGCCTTAGAAAATTGTAAGAACACCGACATAAGTTGGTTGTTAAATATGTACAGGTATCGTATTTATAGGCCAAGTGAACTTTGAGCTATTTGAAGATAAACGAACAATAGATTGATAAACGTTACCGTTGATAATCAAGACCAAACCTTTTTTTTTTCTTTTTCTTTTTTAATTTATTGATGGATACAAGATAGGATAGTATCTAATAGAATTTCCTAACTTTTTATCAGTTTTGAAAATAAAACTTTGTATAAAACTTTGATAAGGAACACGATTAAATGGGTGGGTTTTTTTTAAAGTTAGTAAACCAGGACTTAGAACTCTATAATTTATACTAGTGCTTACTTTTAAATGCTTTTTATTAAAAAAAAAGTTGAAAGACCTGAATTCAAACTCGAGGGCTTATATCTCCCCAATCCAACACACTAACTACTGTGGCAGCTAAACGCTTATGAAAACATAAGGTATAATAGTTATCTATTTTTATTTTCAAACTTTGAAGCGGCTACATATTTTTCTCTGCAAGGTATATAAGGGACTAATTCAACGTATACCATCACATCAGTCGAGTACAATTTCTTTCCTTTGTTCGAGATTTCAAACAAAATAAATAATTACCAATATTTTTGTGTGTGTATCGATTATTGTTTAGTCAGTTAATAGAAATGATATTGTAAAACCTTAGTTTGATCCGAAATTTAGTGTTGGAGAGATAACAGGTGCAAACTTTTGGCCTTGTTTTGACTAATATTTAAGCCAAACTTCTGGAATGCAGCATATAGTTTGGCAATCAGAGTCTGAAGCCTATTAGAAGATTTAGCAACTTAAGTTGCATTATCAGGAGGTGCGGTGGCTGAGCGTTAAAGCGCTTGGCTTCCACGCCGGGGTAACGGGTTTGAAACATAGTGAAGACTGGGATTTTTAATTTCGGGATCTTTGGACGCCTCTGAGTCCACTCAGCTCTAATGGGTACCTAACAATAGTTCTGGAAAAGTATACGGGGTTGCTCTTTGTGCAGACCACATGACACCCTCGTTAACCGTAGGCTACAGAAACAGATGACCTTTACATCATCTGCCCTAAAGACTACTAGGTCTATAAGGGGAACTTTTTTTTTTTTTTTACTTCAGCGGCATCTTGAGCGTAGAGGAGTTTTCTGATTAGAACCTTTGTAACTTTAGTTCCTGGCACATAGAGCACACGGAAGTCTTTACTTGTTCGGTGTTGTTAAAGTCTTTGTGCTCGTCAGATCTTAGCTTTCTTTAGCTCCCGCCAGATGACCTTTCACCCTAATAGGCACGAAGTTGTGTGCGGGGATTTATTTTCAAGTGTAAGTAGGTTAGCTGGACTTATGCGGATATTGTCTAAAGTCACCACTAAAAATTGTGCGGAATGAGCAGCTTACTTATTGTTCTTTTGGTTTTCATGGAACTAGGAACTAGCGAAGAGATTGTCGAGTGGTATTCTCTATGGTGATTGTTATGGAGTGTATGTGTTCCTATGGTGACGGTGGGAAGAAATTAGCTATGTGAGGTGTAAAGAATGTGGTTTGAGGTAGAAGAGACGCCTCCAGATGTTGAACGAGTTTCTATTGTAATAAAAGTTATATTTAGTTTTTTCACAAAATAAGTTATTTTAAGTTCTACGCATACAGCGGTTTAGTTGTCTACCAGCAGTTAGGTGATAAAAGTCAACGACCGTCTACAACATCGAGGCCACTTGATGAAGAGTGTTGCAACGTGTTGATTTTGTCGAACTGAAGTTGTGTGCAGACTGCACATTCATATTAGATTGTTAGACTACCTCGTGTGGTATGCGAAATAAAGCATATTAACTTGTCTTTATTTTTCAGTTATTGAATCATCATTACTTATTGTAAATAGTAATGCCAATGGCAATAATTGTCTGTGATAAAGATTAAAGTTATTTCGATTTGTCCTACATGTACGTTGCTATAAAGAAACTGTCATACAGGGAGATGAAACTTAAGAGAATAATAACGAAGGTTTTACAAAAAATGTGATTCACTGAATAGGATAAGGAATGACTATTAAACAATAGCAAGATTACATTTTAAAGAAGTGACCAAAAAAAAAAAAACAACTAAAAAAAAACAACCTAACTCTCAACAGGATATGACCTTCGCTATTTGAATATGTCGTTAGTCTATTTTACGTGACTCCATTATGGCAATGATTCATGGAAAATAAAATAAAACAACAAAGGTTACAGGTGCAACAATTGTTTGTAGGATATACAAGTTAAAAAAAAAAAAGTCGCAATCTATATTAAATGTTTCTCAATATACAGACTGTTGTTAACTGATGTTCACAATTAATCAATTTTCAAGACTTTTACTTTACGCTCGACCATAGGGACCGTTACCGTATATCTACAAGCCCGCTTTTCGACACACTTACACATCAAACCCATACCTTTTAATATTAGTTCAAATGCACAACATTAAGCTGTTCTTTTTTTACTAGATTTTATCAGTTTATTTAAAGAATAAATTCTTTAGTCTTCCATTTTGAAATTTTTATTTTAATCAAATGTATTCTGTAGATTTGATTTCAAGAAAGCTTTCGATCGAGTATGGCATGGGACACTCTGGGCGACAATGGAAATGTAAAACTTTTTAAAAAACAACAATAAAACTTGTCCAGAGCCTCTACAAGAATGCCACCAGCGCGGTGTACTTTAACAATAATATTAGGGACTGGTTCAAAACGACAGAGTAAGACAAGGCTGCCTACTTTCACCAACACTTTTCAATATATTCCTTTAAAAGGATTATAGAAGATGCTCTAGAGGGCTATTAAGGTACTGTAAGCATTTCAGGAAGAAGAATTACTAGCTTGTGCTTCGCAGATGACATTGATGGACTAGCAGGGACAGAAGAAAAACGAGCTGACCTAGTGATGCGCGTTGACAAGACTTCCGCAGCATATAGTATGCAAATAAATGCCGAAAAACAATCAAATTATGACCTATAGCCAACAGGGCTTTAAAAGGGGCATCAGTATTGGAGGTGAGAAGCTGACTAGTGTTAGTAGCTTCATATACATCGGAGCTATAGTCTCAGATGAGGGAACGAAACAGGAACTACTGGCCCGAATAGCACAGCCCACAGCAGCCCTTTCAAAACTGAAAATAATTTGGAAAGACAAAGGTAAAGGTAACGGTCAATTCTGTAGAAAAGGAATAGTTAATAAATATAAAAAGTTATACCTGCATCTAGAAAGGAAACAAGGAAATAAACAAAGTAATAAATGGTCAATGACTATTTAGAGTTGATTTTCTGCTTTATATAAGATAGTGAGCTGCTACAAGCCAATGTTTCATTTCAAAACCACCTGATTACATTTTGTTGATGTAACTTTAATGTGCAATGTTTTTTTAAGCACAATATAGTGATGTGTTTAGTGTGGGGTCTCTGGTTTTTTTTTTTCATTTTCTCTTTTAAGTCCTATTTTTCAAAGGCGTTACTTATGTTGTTTCGATTTCACAATAAACCGAAGTTCTGAAATTCTAGGTATGTAATAATAATGTAAGCCTGATTGAACGAAGCTCTCTGCCAGGCTCTGTCTGGAAGAAGTCCAAGCCATTTTTTTATTTAGCACTGCTATTTTTAATGGTTTGTACACTCCGCATCCCCAGAGTAGAATACGTGGCCTGAGTCCGAGTTCAGCGACATCACCCACCATTTTCCTAATAGTCAATTGTAGTCAAACTAAATATCAATTTGATTGGACCAATAAAAATGATCTTATCTTATCTTATCTTACATTTTACCAAACTAACCTTGCAGTATACGCAATTGATGAAACGGTCCCTTGAAGAACGGCGTCTGCATTATCGACAAGGTAGTGAAAGCTCTCTTACAACTTCACACTGTGCAATGGAAAAGCTCTCGCACTCCCTTAGACACTCTCACAGGAGTATGGCATTACTACCCGTTTCCCATCTAGAGATCATTTCCCCACGAGCGCCTCGTTGTGGTATCGTACCCGGGCATCGGCAATCCTAAAGACTGAACTGTTACGAAAGAGTTGAGAAAAAATCTTTACATGTTTGGAACGGTGTGGTATGTTTTTTTGTTGTTTTTTTTTAGTTTTTTTTTTAAGAATGTAATGAAAAAGAAAAGTAATTAAATTTATATTATAAAACAATTTTTAGGCTTTTTTTTTTCATTTATATTTTTTTACCACTGTCTATATAATCCAAATTTAGGTAATGAAAATTCACAGAAAGGAGTTAGTTTCACAGACCTAAACATAATAGGTCTATGGTCAGTTTTTTTTTTCCGAAATAGTGTTACCTACATACATTTTAGGCTTTGTAAAAGTTTCTTCATGGAGATAGAATTAAAGATTTGGCAAATTTTCGTTTAAGTCGCCAAGAGGTTTTGATTCCGTGCGGTACTCGGCGCTAAGCGTCTTCTGGCCTTGTTCTCTTAGTAAGATGAGAGAATTTTAAAAAGACCAATATGGATGTGTTTTCTTTCAGAACGCACTAGTCATCCTAATAAAAAAAAAAGTCGAGGGCCATATTAAATCTAATAATAGATAGGCACACTTCTTTTGATTGTATTTGCAGGTGCGGGTGAGCAGCTTGCCTTTTGGGCAACAACCAAGGTTAGGAAGCTACTCGTCAGGGAATTCCTGTATGCTGATGATGCAGCTATTGTGGCTGATTCTGATATTCAGCTACAGTTCCTGGTTGACAAACTATCTGCTGCTTGCCAGAAGTTCGGCTTAAACATCAGTCAAAGCAAGACTAAGATACTTGTCCAAAACACAAACACTGCACCTCAAGTAGGCATTAATGGCCAACCACTAGAAATTGTTGATCACTTTTGTTACCTTGGCTCCATCATATCCAACAACACTCTACTGGATAATTTACAGGTTTACAGATAAATTACACTGAAAATAAAAACTTTTTTTTTTTGCAGAGTCCTCTCCTTGTTGTTAGTTGGTCGTTGGTTTGTCGCTACAAACAGCTAGTACAATGAACCAATGAAGGCGTTTCATATTTTTACTAAATATGCTTTAAATAACTTAGACAAACTTCTTATGTGAACATAAACTCAATATAGCCTAACTGTTATTTCAATATTCACAGATTTAACTGCAAATAATGATCTAATATTAATGAAATATACTGATATTTAAACGAAATTCCTCGCGCCCCGCCTTTTTATTTCTAATTAAAGTTTCCGAAATGACTTCTTAGTGAACAAATATCGTCCTCCCCCCCCCCTCCCAGTTTTCAAAGGATAATGGAATCATTAGAATTTAAATTAAATATTTAAGCATTTAAAAAATTATTAAACCAAAAGTTAAAAAGAAATGAATCTATGAATAATGATTATAAATGTAATATAAGTTTATTGTAATGACACCCAATCAGGCTAAACAACAACATTATAATTGTATAGTTTTAGAAACTGTATTCATTTATAGTATGCAGTATTGTTGGTGTCTTTTACAAATCTTTAGTCTTACTTTTATATAGTCCATTGTGATTGTTTTAAAACAGGAATAGACTCTAAATCATACAAGTATAGTTTTATACAAAAGTTTTTATCCATTATTTCCTTATCGTTTAGAAGAAGTTTATTATAAAAGCATTAGTAGTACAGCAAATAGGACACTCATGAGTAATGCGTACTTCCAAGTTGCTTGTGATGCAGTATTGTTGTTATTATAATAATTACCTGAAATTAATCATACTTTAATTAAATACACGTACGTAATGAGGAATATAAATAGCTGATACTTAATAAATCCCAAATATTCGTTCAGAGAAAAATAAAAACTGAGATTTTTAGTTAATACAAAGATTCTTATTTGGCTATCATGGCTAGGCATATATTATATAAATTAGTGAAAAAGAAATTCATAACAAAATAATACAAAACAATAATGTAAATTTTAATTAGTTAAAAAAAGGATAAACAAATATTGCGCGCAAAAAACAACAGAGTACCCCACAACTTAATTGGATATAGTTGACCAGCACGAAAATGTTTCATTTCTATTTTTTTTTTTTAACTTTTTAAAAAATATATTTACAATGTCTGTCCGTCTGGTAAAAGTGTGTACACGCTATTTCTCACACACCTATCAAAACATGGAGCAATAAACAAAGATAGTCAATTAGTCAATTAATTATTGCTAAATAATTATTTTGTTCGATATCTAATAAGGGAAATAACGTACATTATTGGTAGATAGAGTTTTAAGAAGGAGTTCTTTCCCCTTTAGATCAGCTGTGTTTTGGGTTAGTTTTTTTTTCAAAAATAATTTTTAAAAAGATATGTTGTTTATTATAGATATCAATTTATAGAGATTACTAAAACATAATTATATAATAATAGTCAATGTATATATTCACTTTATGTACCTTACTAAAACATAATTCTATAATAATAGTCAATGTGTGCGTATTCACTCTATGTACCTTTCAGAATGGAGCAGGTAAAGTAAATACAATGCAAAAATGTTTTGCATTTGAAGTCTCTGCGACATTCACTTCATTTTTAAAACTGAATTTATCTTATTAAAAAATATATATGGTTCCCGGTCACGTCATCCCCGGTCAATTCATCACCTGGTCATTTCATCCCCCGGTCATTTCGTCCCCTGGTTATTTCACCCCCTGGTCATTTCATCCCCTGTTATTTTCATTATCTGATCATTTTATCTAACAATTAGTAATTGTAAAAATCATAAAATGAGCAATATTTAATATATTCATTTTGTATTTAAATAACAAAAAGTGTAACACATTTGATATGAATAAAATTAAAGTTAAATGCCATTATGTACTATACAAATTTAACATGTATAAATATAGAGGTAATGTAAAAAAGTGTTATCCTGATATGGGTAAAGTCAGCCTTTATCAGAAAAAAAAATAAAACCTTATTTCAAGGCTAAACTTCAAGAAAGAGCGATTGAAAAATAAAATAAAGTGAAACATGGTCGTACTTCCATCACACCTTGGCCTTGGATGATAAGTTATCAGCGACATGGTCATAATTATTCTAATAATCGCACTTCTATCTCTCAAATGATTTTCACTAATTCCACCAGACCTTGGCCTTTGATATTTACGACATGCGCAGGATAATATTATAATATTACATCCCCCACATCCAATAGAAGCGCTATAGCGAAGTTCACACCCAGATTTACAATATAGTATAAGATTTCTCATCGAGAATGCAAAGTGGAAGAGGAAACACTATAAACGCATTATAAATATAATAAGGCTTGTCTTCGAGTCCGAAGATTAGTGAGAAATACAGTATTTCCCGTGGCTGCGTAGCCCCAGCTGTAACCTACATATTTCGCCACATCCAGGGCAAGAATAACCATTGTCCGCAGGTGGTCGATTTAGTAGCATTTAAAAAAAATATCAAAAAGCATTTTACATAATCATATTTATATAATAGATGAAATGAGGGCTTAAAGGAATGGGGTTCAAATTGGAGCATGTCTTTCCACCCAGAAAAATGCTCCTTCTTCCCTAGTGCTATTAGAGCATGGAAATGGTTGCATGAGCTAGCCAGGAAAACCAGTGACTTGGCAGAATTTAAGTCATTGGTTAATATGCAATGTATGCATGACTGAATGCATGACACGTAGGACGTAATCATCTTCCTTTTTGAAGTATGTCTCTATTATATAAGATAAGATATAAAATGTACGCTTTTCAAGGCCCGGGTAAATGATTTACTAAACATCCCTTGCACAACATTGTCCCTTGATACGGGTCTTTGTTCATAATAGAGTCTCTCGCTTCTTTCTCGTTCTGTCAACTTCCCAATATGGTACGCGAGGTGGTACAAAAAGACTGGTGCGAATAAGTTCCTGATTAACTTAAGACCAACAATGGGGGGGGGGGAACTGATAACATCAGGGGTATGGGGTGGAGAAAACATCGGATATCAGTGGAAACCATTCAGGTGTGACAAGCCGACCAGCCAACCTTAGGCTAGTACGGGGGTGGGAAGGGAGGCCTAAGTTTCTGTCTGAGTGCTACGGGGGAATGAGTTATTACTAATAGAACAAAACGAGATGTACAAATACAACATTTTATCACCCCCCACCCCCCCACCCCCACACAAAAAAAAAAGGCAAACACCATTTCTAATGACTGTTACGTTTTAGATAGTCACATTATTAATATGTGTTGTAAATATTTTTCTTTAATGCAGCATTTGGAATTTTGTAAAATAATTTTTTAATATAAAAGTATTCATAATAACAATAGAAAAAAAAACAACAGCATAGCTAAATCAATTTGCGGAAGGGTCGATCTCTCTTCAAGTACTTCACAGCTCTCACCGAGTTCATGAAATATAAATATGAAGGTATTGTTTACATTGTTAATTGTGATATGTTCCCCAAATATTAGCAACATTTACCCACTAGATAAGCCTTTTTTTTTCTTACCAAATATATTTTGTGTTTTTTCTCACCCTGAACTCAAGTACAGCAACAGATATGTTTCACAACTAAAATTACGTAGAACCAGTGCTTTTTTTTTTTGTGACGGTACACATCGGTACGGCGCACAGGCACCTTTTTCAATGTGGGGAAAAATTATTACTTTCTTGTATTTTAACGTTTATCATTAATTTATTAGTTGTTAAAAGTTAGGCAATCCATCACTGAGTACCGGTAACTATTTCTTTACAAGAACAAGCACTGTAGACCTTATAAGCTTTAAGTAACATCTTGTAAGCTAAATGTAGTTTTTTATTGGCCATTCTGGAAGTGAGCAGTCCTAAGTCTTTTTATACTCCAGATATATACCTATTTATGAGCGTAACAAGTTATTCCACGTATAGCGTGACCATTTTTCTACCGTTTCTGGTAATCATTTTACTAGAGTAATAATCTAGAAGAATTTAAGACAGAGAAATTTCATGTAAAAAAAATGTTAGAAAACTTTTAAAACACATTTCTGATGTTAAGTATACCCCATACTACTACTGCCTGGTCGTGTGGTATGCGCGCTGGACTGCTCGATGTTATTGGGTTCATGCCCAGCTTTTATCCTTCGTCGTCCTGCGGGAGGTTTGGACTCTAGGAAGTAAATTATCTTGAGCTCTGAAGGAACATCCGAAACATGAACAACATTTACAAACACTTTAATAAACATACACAACATTGATTTCATGTTCTTTATTGTAGTTAAATTTTTTAACTTCCAATCGACCATAAGTGGAACAACTCTATTATTCGTACACGTCGACCATATTGCTAAGTGGAACAACTCTATGCGTCTTTTTCACAAAAGCTTTAAATTCGTTTCAGTCTGCGTTAATTGTTATCAGAGGTTACACAATCAGTCTCCGTTTAATCACACCTACACCACGTTGTTGAACAGCTACCACATTGGTCACGCTGAGAATATCCCGCCCCGTCACAAGAAATAGTCAAAGTGTCCACGCGTGTCTTGCACGCCATGGTCCATTGACCACCGAAGCTCGACTCTTACTAAAACGTCGCCCCGCCCTCAAAACAATAGATGGTCTTAGCGGCGCCTTCGATACGGAGGTCACGGTCTTAGGCACTGTCCGAGAAATATAAATCAGAAAGACTCAATGGCCAGCTGTCCGATTTGTTAGGAATCGACTTGATACAAATCTACAACTGACCCAGTCCACTGTGATTCAGTACAATTGTTCTTTACGTTGTTTTTCGGTTGTGTTCTATTTCTTATTAGGACTTCACTTTTTGACAAAGTCGCTCACAATGTCAGAACGTGAGCATCACACGGGAATGTCAGACTGTCTCTGTGCTCAGTGTATTTCATATACAAGTGATGAAAGGTAAATAATAATTTTAATAAATGTCACTGAGGAAATCGTTCTATAATTAATTGACACATAATACATTATTAAATCAAACAATGTATACCATACCACAGTTTATCTTTAACATTAATAATAAATACATTATTAAATCAAACAATGTATACCAAACCACAGTTTATCTTTAACATTAATAATAAATACATTATTAAATCAAACAATGTATACCATACCACAGTTTATCTTTAGCATTAATAATAAATACATTATTAAATCAAACAATGTATACCATACCACAGTTTATCTTTAGCATTAATAATAAATACATTATTAAATTAAACAATGTATACCATACCACAGTTTATCTTTAGCATTAATAATAAATACATATTAAATCAAACAATGTATACCATACCACAGTTTATCTTTAGCATTAATAATAAATACATTATTAAATCAAACAATGTATACCATACCACAGTTTATCTTTAGCATTAATAATAAATACATTATTAAATCAAACAATGTATACCATACCACAGTTTATCTTTAGCATTAATAATAAATACATTATTAAATCAAACAATGTATACCATACCACAGTTTATCTTTAGCATTAATAATAAATACATTATTAAATCAAACAATGTATACCATACCACAGTTTATCTTTAGCATTAATAATAAATACATTATTAAATCAAACAATGTATACCATACCACAGTTTATCTTTAGCATTAATAATAAATACATTATTAAATCAAACAATGTATACCATACCACAGTTTATCTTTAACATTAATAATAAATACATTATTAAATCAAACAATGTATACCATACCACAGTTTATCTTTAACATTAATAATAAACACATTATTAAATCAAACAATGTATACCATACCACAGTTTATCTTTAACATTAATAATAAATACATTATTAAATCAAACAATGTATACCATACCACAGTTTATCTTTAACATTAATAATAATTTAATTTATGGAGCGCGACTAATGAGTATTACGTAGGCTCGCGACGCTGTGATAACATTACAAACATAATCCCCACGGCTAAAACGACAAACTAATCTATACAATATTTTGATAAGATAAGAAAGATAACCTATGCTTTATCAAATCCTCCAAAACAAAAGATGATAATATCACGAACGGTGGAGAACACTATATGAAATGTACAACTGTAAGCTACCTTACGTTCATTGATTGAATTAACAGATAAGAGGTCTTGTACCTAATCGTTTTTTGATCTGTCTTTGTGATGGTGAAATGTTGAATCTTGAATCAGAGGGTGAGCTTTTTAGGCTTAAAATCTTGATAGTTTTTAGAATATTGTTTTTCTCGAATAGGTGTTTATGTGCGGTTTGTTGTCAATGATCTTACTAGCAGCATATAGGATTTTATTAAGTTTATTTTTAAAGTTCAGATTGCCCAACCATGCAGTGATGTTCAAACTTAATATACTACAGATGAGAGCATGGTCAAATAACATTCGCTATGACTAAAAGAAGATGATTATATTAGCAGCCTAGTTCTTTTTCTCCTTATTACAAAGCCTACATCAACTCTGTCTTTCTGTCTGGTACACATTTTGTACACGTTTTTTTTTCTAACACTCAATCTCAGATCCAGTTGAAATGTTGTACAATTATTACTAGTTAGTGTATCGACTTGAGTGTTAGGATCAAAGGTGTTCCCAGTCATTCCTTGATGGTCCTTACAAGTGTTAGGATCAAAGGTGTTCCCAGTCATTCCTTGATGGTCCTGACAAGTGTTAGGGTCAAAGGTGTTTCCAGTCATTCCTTGCTGGTCCTGACAAGTGTTAGGGTCAAAGGTGTTCCCAGTCATTCCTTGATGGTCCTGACAAGTGTTAGGGTCAAAGGTGTTCCCAGTCATTCCTTGATGGTCCTGACAATTGTTAGGGTCAAAGGTGTTCCCAGTCATTCCTTGATGGTCCTGACAAGTGTTAGGATCAGAGGTGTTCCCAGTCATTCCTTGATGGTCCTGACAAGTGTTAGGGTCAAAGGTGTTCCCAGTCATTTCTTGATGGTCCTGACAAGTGTTAGGGTCAAAGGTGTTCCCAGTCATTCCTTGATGGTCCTGACAAGTGTTAGGGTCAAAGGTGTTCCCAGTCATTCCTTGATGGTCCTGACAAGTGTTAGGGTCAAAGGTGTTCCCAGTCATTCCTTGATGGTCCTGACAAGTGTTAGGGTCAAAGGTGTTCCCAGTCATTTCTTGATGGTCCTGACAAGTGTTAGGATCAAAGGTGTTCCCAGTCATTCCTTGATGGTCCTTACAAGTGTTAGGATCAAAGGTGTTCCCAGTCATTCCTTGATGGTCCTGACAAGTGTTAGGATCAAAGGTGTTCCCAGTCATTCCTTGATGGTCCTGACAAGTGTTAGGGTCAAAGGTGTTCCCAGTCATTCCTTGATGATCCTGACAAGTGTTAGGATCAAAGGTGTTCCCAGTCATTCCTTGATGGTCCTGACAAGTGTTAGGGTCAAAGGTGTTCCCAGTCATTCCTTGATGATCCTGACAAGTGTTAGGATCAAAGGTGTTCCCAGTCATTTCTTGATGGTCCTGACAAGTGTTAGGGTCAAAGGTGTTCCCAGTCATTCCTTGATGGTCCTGACAAGTGTTAGGGTCAAAGGTGTTCCCAGTCATTCCTTGATGGTCCGGACAAGTGTTAGGGTCAAAGGTGTTCCCAGTCATTCCTTGATGGTCCTGACAAGTGTTAGGGTCAAAGGTGTTCCCAGTCATTCCTTGATGGTCCGGACAAGTGTTAGGGTCAAAGGTGTTCCCAGTCATTCCTTGATGGTCCTGACAGATGTTAGGGTCAAAGGTGTTCCCAGTCATTCCTTGATGTTCCTGACAAGTGTTAGGGTCAAAGGTGTTCCCAGTCATTCCTTGATGGTCCTGACAAGTGTTAGGGTCAAAGGTGTTCCCAGTCATTCCTTGATGGTCCTGACAAGTGTTAGGATCAAAGGTGTTCCCAGTCATTCCTTGATGGTCCTGACAAGTGTTAGGATCAAAGGTGTTCCCAGTCATTTCATCCCGTTCTTTGCATTATCTGATCATTTTATCTAACAAATATTAATTAAATAAAATCGTGAAATAAGCAATATTTTATATACTCATTTCTGTTTACATGACAAAATGTGTCACACATTCGATAAGAATAAAATTAAATGCCATTAAAACTATAAAAAAATTAACATGTATAAATATAGAGATCATGTAAAAAGTGTTTTTGTGTTCATCTACATAAGATAAATAGGTAAGATAAGATAGATTGTAAGTACAGAAGACGATCCATCATCTCATATTACTTTAACAATATTTTGCAATTCTCTTTGCCTATAGCAAAATTTACAACTTTAATGTTTAAAAGAAATAAAAGAAAAACTTCTACAGGCGACATGATATCCTGAGGATGGGTGAAGTCGGCCTTTATTAGAAAAAAAACAACAACCTTATTTCAATGCTAAAATGACACGCCCTTTTTCAAGAAAGAGCGATTGAAAAATAAAATGAAAGATGGTCGTCTCGAGTTATCAGCGGCATGATCAGACGTTTTATAATCGTTCTCGTCTCTGAATTGATTTCCACTACGTCCACCACACCTTGGCCTTTGGTGATAAATTATAAATCATAAGTATTCTAATCTTTTTCATCTTTTAAAAGATTTCCACTACTTCAACCACACCTTGGCCTTTGATCATTACGTCATGCGCAGGGTAATATTATAATATTACATCCTCCCACATTTAATGGAAGCGCTATAGCTAACTATACACCCAGATTTACAATATATTATAAGATTTCTCATCGTGAAAGGGGAAACACTAAAAACGCATCATTTAAATGTCAAAAATATCAAAAAACAAGAATTCTACCCAATCATATGTATATATTAGATGAAATGAGGGCTTAAAGTCAAAGCCTTAACAAGAAAAAAAAAATTTAATTGGGGATGAAATAACCGGTCACCGATCATAGGATCATATTGAGAAAGAGAAAAGTATAAAATTGTACTAATCAAAGACAATTGGTAAAAATATTTCTAATAACACAGATTTATTATTGTTAGTCTAGATCTATTACAAATTTAATTACATGACTGATCCAAACTAATTAATACAATTACACGAAACATATGCTTTGTTGTATTAAAAAAAGTATTTATTTTATTTTTATTGTTTAGTAATGTAATTCGTCTTTGGAGGGAAATATATTTATTTGTTGAGGAACAAAAGAAAATATTTGATTGAAGATCATTGGTGTATACAATGTACCACAAAGACGATATCACGGTTGGTTATATTAATATACCAGCTAACGTTTGATGCTGTACTCTTCACCTCAACTCACCGAGGTATCCGTGTCAGATTATCTACTCAAACTATCATTTCACTCTTTGTTTGTTATTGTTTTTTATTTTAGAACAGATGTTTGTTTTAAAAAAAATACTTTAAGTATCAGTAGTGTTTAACTATTTGAGAGTACAATTTATTTCATATTAGACCTGTATTACCCGCTGCTCGCGGGTCTGAACTTGCGTTAATATTGTCACTGAGAAACAATTGAAGAAAATAATGATGTTTTAAGTCAAGCGGACTTTTGCGAAGAGAAGTTTCGTAACATTTCGGTCTGCGCATGCGTGACATTTTTAATTAGATGTACGCGAATGAATGAAACTATTTAGAGTTTATCTCAAAACGGCTTCGCAGCTTTAGCGAAGGAATGTATTAAAAATGCTTTAGGAAAACAAATTTGAATGTTATTTGAGTAAAATATGAATTTAATGGACTATAATTAATATGTTTATGTGTTAAAACATAAAACTATCTTTGCGAAGAGAACTTTTATCATCTTAGCTAGAGTTGAAGTAGAGTTTTAGACCTAGGAATAGAGAGATGTGTAACCTTTCGGTAATGTCTAATGAAAGAATGTACACCAGGAAATCTGAATTGGCAGATATAGAGGACGAATTTATGTAAAATGCTTTTGAAACACAAATTTGAATGTTATATTTATTAAATAATGAAATCGATAGACTATATTTTGTATTTTCATGTGTCAAAGTAAAAAACTCTAAATGCAAAGTGTAGTTCTTAAAATTAGATCTAGATCAAAATCTTTTCGACCTTTTCTTATGTCAACATTGTAAACAAAGCCTAGATCCATAAAATACTATAGCTTTAATAGAGTTGGTCAACTTTTTTTTGAGGGTCTTAAGTTTGTTTTATGGCTACAACACTTACACGACGGTCTAAGTTAGTACCCAAGGAACATTTCTGCCAAGTTTTATCAAGATTGGTCAAGCGGTTTTGATTTCTATTTATAACATACATACACCTCACATTTTACTTTATAATATAGATTTATCACTATAAGTAATCGTCATTCGACATTTTTTATCTATTACTGTTGTGGTTCTCAAACTGTGGTCCGTGGTCAGCGAGACGACCATGGTAGGTTCTCAGAAATATGAAAATTTTATAAAACTAATATAACTTCTTCGCAGTAAGCCGGTGTATCCGATTAAATAATTTGAATAATAATCAGTTCTCCCAGCACATAGTTTGTACTATGTCGATTTACGTACTACTGTATGACGAGATAACACAAAGATTTCAAGACGTTTATCGTTTAAAAATTTCCCACTGGATGTTTGGAGAAAATCGATCCCAGTCACACATACTTCCATAAGAATACAAACTTATTGACATGACTGATCCAAACTATTTCATATAATTAGAATTCCTATAAGCCTTTTTTATTTTTTTTTTAAATCTTTTTCTTGTTTAAATATTTTTAGTGTTCTATTTATTGCATAATGTTGGAGAACGTATTGTTTGATCTAGAGCAATTCTCTACTATTTATTATTTCTTATTCAAGCATTTTATTGTTTTAATTTTGAAAGATTAAGTGACACAAAAACTTAAATTCTACAACATTCACGAGCAGGAATAGGGAAGGGGGAGGGTTTAGATTACCTGCTGGAACGAAGGAGTGGCCAGGCCTCTAAATATTTTCCTAATAAATTTTTTTGTCACGTCTTTTTAAAAAAAAAATAAAAAATTCCAACAGATATTTTTTTAACAAAGCTAAAGGTAATACATTTTATAAAAAAGACACTAAATTATCACGTTAGCGAAAGGAAGTTTTCTAGATTTTGTTTCTTCTAAGAGACATTTCGCTGAAATCTCCACCATGAGGGCTTCTCTCGTGTGGTTTTCCCGTGGCTGTAGCCCCACCTTCCCTCCTAAATCCGA
Organism: Biomphalaria sudanica; assembly: GCA_036873155.1. NCBI lineage: Eukaryota > Metazoa > Mollusca > Gastropoda > Planorbidae > Biomphalaria > Biomphalaria sudanica. Next base: position 2,190,458 of record JAZGLO010006691.1, read on the forward strand.
ACCTTCTCACAAGTTATTAAATAAAAATCTATCTCTCTTCGAAATTATATCAGTTTTTCAGAAAGACTTTTCATAATAATTCTATCTACCCATCAACATAAAAAAAAAGAATATAGTGCACCCATTAAATCAATGAACACAATGACATATATTTAATATAAAAAAATATTTTACTTGAAGCAAAACTTTTCTTTGTCTAAAACTTTACAGTGATTATTTACCTCCTCAGTTCTGATCCAGGAGGACTCCCAATACCAACCAATCAAACGAGAGTACATGATGAGATTCATTTCAACACGACTGCTTCTACACACAGATTGGACTTTACAGATGATGAAGAGTTCTACGATGACATAACTTTTGGAGAACTCACTGACAACAGCTCTTTCAGTCCTGCAGTAGATATGGAGTTGGTGGTACAAGGAGTCATACAGGGAATGCAAAATGCCCGAAATTCAGAACAGAATGAATCGAATGAACAGAATGAACCACTCATAGATATGGAGTTGGTAGTACAAGGAGTCATACAGGGAATGCAAAATGCCCGAAATTTAGAACCGAATGAACCGAATGAATCGAATGAACAGAATGAACCACTCGTAGATATGGAGTTGCTAGTACAAGGAGTCATACAGGGAATGCAAAATGCCCGATATTCAGAATTGAATGAACAGAATGAACCACTCGTAGATATGGAGTTGGTAGTACAAGGAGTCATACAGGGAATGCAAAATGCCCGAAATTCAGAACCGAATGAATCGAATGAACAGAATGAACCACTCGTAGATATGGAGTTGGTAGTACAAGGAGTCATACAGGGAATGCAAAATGCCCGAAATTCAGAATCGAATGAACAGAATGAACCACTCGTAGATATGAAGTTGGTAGTACAAGGAGTCATACAGGGAATGCAAAATGCCCGAAATTCAGAACCGAATGAATCGAATGAACAGAATGAATCGAATGAACAGAATGAATCGAATGAACCGAATGAATCGAATGAACCGAATGAACCATTCGTGCCCTATCACAGTAGATCCAACATTTCTACACCTTTATTATTACTGGGTGTTATGGAGAGAATGTACCATTACCGACACATGGAACCAAGTGTACCAGATGTGCCATTTCACACCAGTTCCTTCCTACCTACACCTTTATCTCAGGGGAGGCTAGAAAGACGGCCCGTTCAGACGACACCAGACATTCCTTTCGCAGAAAACATTGGAGAGTGGCTGTCCAGCCAGGCATCATCGGATACAAATGAGGTAATCAGTCCACTCCTGTTTGTTGTAACTAGAAGTCGGCTCTATCAATACTAGAGCATTACAAGAGAAATCTCTCCCATGTCTCCCTTTGGCAACTATTAAAGATTTATTCCATTGCGCTCAGGGGTGCGATGGCTCAGTGGTTAAGCGCTTGGCTTCTGAACCTGGGGAACCTGGGTTCGAATCTAGTGAAGGTTGGGATTTTGAATTTCGGGATTTTTAGAGCTACACTAAGTCTACCCTGACTGGGGAAAGTAAAGGCGGTAGGCCGTTGTGCTGGCCACATGACACCCTGCTCCTTAATCGTTAGAAATGAAACAAACGACTTTACCATAATCTGCCCTATAGATCGCAAGGTCTGAATGGTGAACTTAACGTTTTATTACGATTGACCTCAACTAACATTGTCAGATAAAGAAATCAAATAAACAAGGTATAATACTCATGATTTTCTGTAAAAAATATATATATTTTTTAATTTTATTTTAAATACATTTTTATTGCTTTTTTTTTAGGAAAGAGAATCAGACGATTCACTGTTGAACTTCCTACAGTGACCCACATGATAACTACAAGTGAAACTGACCAATAAAGTATTTTCCTACAGTGACCCACATGATAACTACAAGTGAAACTGACCAATAAAGTAACTTCCTACAGTGACCCACATGATAACTACAAGTGAGACTGACCAATAAAGAAATAATTTGCAGAGTTCATTCTTAATGAAAATATTAGTTCTTATTCTCTCTACATTTCTTCCTTTTAGAACAAATATTTTTGACATGTCTTAATGTTAGGTTGGTAATATAAAGACTTGCTGTTTATATGATAACACATATTTTTAAACATGTCATATTATTAGGTTGTGAAGCTTTAGCTCTGTTATTTTTTTACGTCATCTATATCAGACAAATAAATTGATGTAGTCAAGTGGTTTTATTATTTATTTTATTTCATGTTATTGTCACGTGTTTTCTATACTGTCTTCAGCTATATAACACTTTTAGGAGATAAAGAAGAGAGAACAATCTCGTGCACCAATGTATATGTCCTGACTGAAAAAATGTAGAGATTTAAAGATCATAGAAGTGAAAGTATATTTTAAAAAACTAACTGTCAAATATATTTATATAATTTTTTGTCTTAAAATAATAGATTCAATAACAAAAAATTAAACACTACAGACTTTTTTCGACCATGTTTCACACATATACATACACTATTTAAATAAACCTATTTACATCTTATTGAAAACTGCAAGAGTAATATGTAACTGCATTTGGTAAGCATTGATTACATTTTAACTAGATAGAATTATACATTTAAACAAATAATCAAATGTAAATTTAAAAACAAAAAACAGAATAGAGAGAGACGTTTAGATGCTACGGATTATTTACGTTGTTTATATATGCTTTAAAATGTATATAATTTTAATAACTAAAACATTACATGTTTTTGTTTAAGTATCTCTATACTATACTATACTATACTAAACTATACTATACTATATAATATAATATAATATAATATAATATAATATAATATAATAAAGAAGTGTCCAGAAAAAAACAACGTATTATATTTTCTGCCTTACGGCGTCAATGGCGAAGTTGAGGGGAACAGGTATAAGGGAATGACTTTCACCTAGCTCAAGTTTTTAAATGTACACACATTAACTACATTAGTTTTACCAGTTGTCGACCAGGACTGCATCCTTTCTTTTGAAGTGGCAGCGCTAGGAATCAAATGTTTTACGTTACATTTGTCCTTAATTTAAAATGACATAGAAGTTTAATGACGCAATATTCAAAGACTATAATGTTACATCCACAAATTGCATACATACATTGAAACAAAAGAAATATTATCACCTACTATCCATTTTGTTCACAAAACATCAGCCCTTTATTATATGTTCTCTGAGGAGGTTGATCTACTACAACGACAATCTATATGCGCTCAAACTTTGTCATAGAAATGGTTGAATATTGACATAATAGGAATTTTTGTTTTGAAAATTATTTTTTTCTTTAAAAAAAATACTTACTACCTGCCAGGCCTCATCTACCTGTCAAAATGTCTGCAATCGCTTCAAACAAACGCACTCTTGATCCGCTTTACCTTTGGTTCACGATAGATACAGAAAAAAAAAGGGGGGGGTCTAGAGTTTAGATGATTGTTTGATGAGGGGTGGGCAATAAGACAACTAATAATGTCAGATAATTAGCATACATTATTTATTAATTTAGGTCTCCAGTATTTCTAACAAAGTGTGTAATGAAATTTAAGACAGGATTTAAGACTCGATAATAAAACAAGCAAAGCATAGCTCAAGTAAGTAATAAAACACCGCACTTACAACTATATCTCTCAATAATATAGAAGTTATTTCCTAATTTAGTATCGATCAAAATAGTTAATTGCAAAAATTAATTCATTAATTAGTAGCACCTGGTTGCATGCAGCTTCAAAACGAGACAGCTGGAGGTCACCTACAAAGGCCTCGAGATACACATTTGATGCCAAACAAAAATCCGCTGACGAGGACAGTCGAAGATGGCGAAAAAAAAATCTTAGTTGACCACCTGCGGACAATGATTATGCTTACCATGGATTTTTTTTTTGTTTTAACTTCATCCGTGAACATAGAACGTGTTGATAGACAGCTTTGTAACAACAAAACAACAACGTAACTTTTAGTTTTCAACAATGAAATACAAACAAATATGTACTCGATTTTAAAATACATTTGAGAAATATTTGCTTTTGTTTCTTATTGACTTACTTTGACTCCGACATGATGTCTAACGTGTTCACTTAAGTATCAATATACCTCAATCTTAAACTTACAACCGAAACGCAATTTTAGGTCATTTTTCTTCTACTTCTTCTTTGGCATTGTCCTAAGAGTTGAGTCTATGACTCTTAAAACTCTAGGGCTATGGAAGCTTGTCTCCATCGATCTATCTGAACAAACTTTGGGAAAGATCCAAGCAGATGTAAATTATTACATCCCTGCTATCAAAGGCTCGTATCTCAAGACGCTCGGATTATAAGCGAGGCCAAAGAGCGAGAAAACCTGATCATTTTCCTTATATTACTTCTCTGTACCACATCAGCCGTGCTGGTGTCCGCCATTAAAAAAAAGTACTCTTAAGGAATATTGTGTGAATAGTGACATGCTTGTTGGGGCTTTCTTCCATCCCCGCCAGTACAATAGACTCGGTCCGTAAGGCCACACAGCCTTTGGTTTCTCTAAAAAAAATGTAGTAGTGTGACTATGTAAGAGCTTTGTGGTGTTCAATTGCCTTGAGACACGATGTCCAAAGTGCACTGGTTCCATGACAAGTGTCTAGCACGGGTCTCAGACCTTTTGCTATATTGTAATCGGACTATGGCAGTTTCGGTTGAAAACTTCTGATGTTGTAAATAGACTCAGGGTCAGTTGAGGTCAGGGACTGCGAAGAGAAACTTTTCTTTTCTGCATTAATGATCGCCCTTTCTAGTTCAGCATTCATTTTAGATGTCTCTTTTTCCGAAGTTCCTTTAAAAACTTACTCTCCGTTCTGCCCATCTCAAATTGATTCAAGTTACCTGCCGCTGACGTTCCGCTACTCTAAGCACTACCTAATACAATACTCAGAAAGTCACAAAGATAAAGCCGCATTTCTTATTCCAAATGCTAGGATAAATTCATATAAATGCTGGTGCTGCTTCTTTTTATATTAGAGCATGAAACAAGGAGTCTGAGTCACCCAGGAAAACCGACTAATTAACATGCTTGAGTAGATTGAAAAATAAAAACGCCTAGTACATTATTATCTTCTCTTTTGAAATAACCATTGTAATTTAAAAGATAAGATATATTTTTAAGTATTAGATTACATAATATGGGTGTAAATTTTGAATTTGTTTATTTTTAGTCACATTTTTCACTTTAACTTATTTTTTTTACCAAACAAAATTGTCAAATTTGAAATTTAACACAATTATTTCTTTTACCTGACAACGTAAAAAAAAAAGGTTAATAGAAATAGCATAGTACCCAGTTTGTTTGGTATGTCTAACAAGGGAAAGAAAAAATACATGACTGAACTGGAGGTATAAGCTGAATTATTCCCCTTTAAATTAGGCTGCCGTCTTAGGCTTAGTGACCACAAACATGAAATAGAAACAATGGTTAACTTTACAATTATCGCTAGTAGAGTGGTTACTGCGTTGGCTTGGGTAGCCTGAGAAGGCTTCAGCCCACTAGGTCGATTTCTGGTCGTTCCCTTTTTTTTTTCAATATATTTAAAAAGTGATCACCAAAATACACCGTTCTTTCTTCCCCAGACGAGTTCTAGGATCATAGCGTATTGAGAAACCTAAAAGCATGAAATTGCGATAAAAAGAATCGGAAAAAAATATTTCTAATCACACAGATTTATTATTGCTAGTTTAGATATTACACTTTTAACTACATGACTGATCTAAATTAATTGATACACTTAATATAAACCTTTTTTTAAAAAATATTTTGTGCTTATATGAACTCTGTCTGGTAAAAATTTCTAAGCGTTATTTCTCACTCACTTATTCTCGGATCAAGTTGAAACTTTATACTATTATTCATTGGATTAGATAAGACATGTATCAATAATAATTAAAAAATAACCCATTAGTCCATTAAGTCCTGGCAATAGTTATTTTGTTTGTTACCATTTAGAAGAGCATCATATCGCCTTTTTATACAAAAGTGAGATATTCGGGAGTTTTCCTGACTTCTGTTACATCACCTCTTAGAATGTTATATGGGAGTCGAAATTATCGCATTCTCGACGGAGTAACACACATATGTAAACATTTAATGTTGACAAAAAATGGCTTTAATTGATTTAATTATTCTATTTGAAGCCTGTTCTATCAAATTATTAAATGCTGTCTTGGTTAATAGGAAAAAGTGCCAATCCATTTTCGTGGTCTTCTCCTGATTACAATCTTGTTTCTTTCAAAGTATTTTATCTTTTGGTCTTTTAAGTCTTTAGATCTTAACTGTCAACTGATGCACATATCTTGCCCATGTGGGAGAACGTGCGTGACTCAATGAACGTCAGAGCTATAGCAGTTGGAGCTCGCCCCTCAATGAACGTCAGAGCTATAGCAGTTGGAGCTCGCCCCTCAATGAACGTCGGAGATATAGCAGTTGGAGCTCGCTCCTCAATGAACGTCAAAGTTATAGCAGTTGGAGCTCGCCCCTCAATGAACGTCAGAGCTATAGCAGTTGGAGCTCGCCCCTCAATGAACGTCAGAGTTATAGCAGTTGGAGCTCGCCCCTCAATGAACGTCAGAGCTATAGCAGTTGGAGCTCGCCCCTCAATGAACGTCAGAGCTATAGCAGTTGGAGCTCGTCCCTCAATGAACGTCAGAGCTAAAGCAGTTGGAGCTCGCCCCTCAATGAACGTCAGAGCTAAAGCAGTTGGAGCTCGTCCCTCAATGAACGTCAGAGCTATAGCAGTTGGAGCTCGCCCCTCAATGAACGTCAGAGCTATAGCAGTTGGAGCTCGTCCCTCAATGAACGTCAGAGCTATAGCGGATGGAGCTCGTCCCTCAATACCAAACAGGACATGTCTTTTAGTAAATGGGTCAGATAAAATATGCATCACCCTTACCGTGCGATATGCTAAAAAACATGATCATTAAAAAACAAAAAACAAAAAAAAAAAAACACGTGATGCTTCGGTATGTCATTTGCTTAGTGTGTACTGATGATTATAGTTTAACCAAGGGACGCTCTGAGACGCTATGTTCTCTTATAAGTGCAGAAAATGTTATTATAGTTTTGAGCAGTTAAGTCTTTAAAATTCCCTTTTATAAAAAGCAAGGCGAATGTCAATCAATGATATCGTATCATTGGTGATACTATACAATCTTTTACAGGCTTTGCTGTCATTTAAAGACACACCAATGTTGAGGGACTGCCCATATAACCTATCTGCCCAATTGCACTACTTTAATACAATGTAGCGATGTTTAATTTTACTTAGAAAGTTTATTTTATAATTCCTAGACTGGAAATAAAAGGACAGAATACTAGGAAGTAGTATAACTATCACTTATGATTCTCTGTAATCTATGCTTGGATGCACAAGTAGGTCTAAGTTATATTATAGCCTATAAATAAATGATGTCATTTTGATTTTCAGGGGAAGAACTTCTTCTTTAATTTTAGTTTCGATATACAGGTCTCTATTTATCCAAGAAACGTTGTTGTTGTTTTATTACTATTTTCTGCTTAACATAAACTAATGCAACTCAATTGTAATTTTATGTTTGAAAGTAAAAATAGTACATGTAAGCATTGGCAGGGCATTCCTAATGTTATGGGGTTCATTTTGCAAGTGTCTATTATTAAAAGTTATTATTATTATAATAAAAGTATCATAAAAGACAATATTGATTTTAGAAGACTTACATACGGTAAATGTCATTACACTTTTACATGTAACAAGTTGCATTTGAATGGCGTGAAAGGACACTATTAATGTGTTGTATTCCTACAAGTGTGCTTCCCAAATGGAAGCTACAAACAAACGAAACTGAGAATACTAGCTGAATAAGACCCGTGGCCTGTGAGACTTAGTTTGTGTTTGGATTTAGATCTATGTTAAACATGGCGAGATGTTCCATAAACGCTTTTAAATTTTCCCACGAAAATGAAACTAGACTATACCAAGAAAAACTAAATATTTTTTTTTAAAAGCTTGTATAATGTGTAAGGAGGAAGAAAGTAGGGGATAAAGGGGTAAATTAAAAAAAAAAAATGAATGGCCTGAATTTAAATTCATGTCTAAAACCTCCTCAAGTCGACGTTTTAACCATTCTGCTAGTGATGCGCATTTTGAAAAATAGAAAAGTGTATAGTTATCTATTGTTTAGTTCAAACTGGCTCACTTGCATAAATAAAAGTAGTTAGCAGCAGATGACATCTGAAAGAAACAGTTGGTAGGCTCTCACAGAGGCTAAGGGACACACATTTGAGAATAATTCGGATTATAGGAGATGAATATTTTCTTTTTAATAAATATCTATTATTTTGCTATGTCAGGCTGACAATCAAAATATTAGTTTCATATGAATCAAAGTGTATATTTTTTTTCTTAGTAAATACATACAGTTTTATTATATTTCAATAAATTCATGTTTCATTTAAAACAGTAACACCCCTGCTCACATAAACTGACAGGCACCTTACAAAATATCTCTCAAAGTAACATTTCTCGTTTTTTATAACACGCAGAATATATTTTCTGTCTTAGTTGTGGGGAAAATATAAATCTGTTTACGCTCCAGAATCTTGAAACTGCCATTTTTATATGCAAGCGTTAATTAAATCATCAAATATCAAATCGATTAACGACATACTTTAAAGAAGGATGATTTCATTTTATATCTTACTTTGTCACCTGGGAAATGTGTGAATGACGTGGACTAATATCTCATTTAAGTATATATATATATATAAGGTATGCATAAAGAGTTTACATATAATTTATTTAGAAATTAAAATATTCGTTTGAGTGATATAATTTTAATTGACGTAATTTCAAGGGCCGTGACTGACTAACTGACTGACTGGCTGATTCATTCATCACTCATTCTGCCACTTGCGTAGGACAAAATAAAAAAAAAAAAAAAAAGGAGAATTTCAGCATGTTATTACAAACTGTATGAATAGAACAAGTAATCCATCTCCACCAAAGTGGTTTAATTGGCCAAATGATTTTATTGTAATTTTGACTCCATATGTTTTTTAAAGCAAGCATATCGAGAGAGTGACAGTATACATTCTAAGGTTGTTAAGCATTAGTTAAACTCTGCTTGTGTGTAACTTTCAATAACTCTTTTTGGCGCTTATTTTTCTAAACGTGTCCAATTAGCGAAGTTGAAATAAAGAGGCTCACTGCTTAATATTGAAATATTAATTTCATTTGTTCTTTTATTTTAAATAATTCATTTCCAGTAATTAACTAATTGGTACTTTTTTTTATTGCTTCATGTTTTGTTAGATACAATAAATAATAGTAAAACGACTCAAAACTTGAACCGAGAATGATTTTGGAAGAAATAACGTGTTCATAATGTTTTCCACTCAGAGACAAAGTTGATATCAGCTTTGTGAAATAGACAAGCAGCTACAAATATACTGCAGATCAAAGTGTTCCTGTTTTCCATTACAAATACAGATTAAGCCAGCAGCTCTCAACCTATCAGCTCTTCTTACCCTTGTTAAATTTAAAACAATGCACCGACCGCTGACTTGAATACTATGTCAGTTAACTATTAAAGCTATAAAGATTATAAGTGTTAAAAGAAAATCCTATCGTTCCATTTTAACATTTGACCATCACAATGGTCCCGACATGAGACACACAAATTTGTTGTTCCTCTTGCAGTTAGATCGCTGTAGATAATGTAACTAGCTGTTGTAAAGTGTGCAAGTCATGTTTAAAAGAAACTAAACGTCTTAAGCATGAACTTAAATTTCTTGTGCTATCGTATAATATGTTTGATCCAGTGGTGTAGCAAGCAATGTGCTGGTGGTGCGGACCGCAACGGGCATCACGTGGTAAGGAAAACCATATTTTCCCCAGTATATATTAATATCTTATTTCCAGAAGTATTTTAGCAACAACTACAAATACAAATTCACATAAACAAAGACAACTAAAACTAAACATTTATGTATTTTGCTACTTTGTATAAATCAAGTGTAAGTTGTAGGCTTAGACTTACTTAGACTTAGGTCCTCCCGCGCCGTTTGTCATGTCTGTTTCGTTTTCATATTAGATTCAATCAATTGTTTCTTTCCGTGACGAATACACTTGCCGGGGATTATATTATCAAACTTGACAATTCAATGAAATGAAGAAAGAAACATATCTCTGTATTTTCTTAAACTTCTTTAATAATACTTCTTCAACTTTCACATCAAATTAACTTCTCAATTCAATAACAACTTGACTTGATACTTCATAAATAAAACTTAAATGATACATGAAACTTCAACTTCAACTTATAAAGCTTTAACTAATGAACCTGCTAATATCACAAAACGTATAACCATTACTAATCGAGGACTAAATGAGGACCAACGCTCTAGAAGAACCACTACTATGCGAGGACCCCGACTAAATTACTTTCCCCTAATTTATACTTTCTTTGATCGTACGTTCCAGAATCATGGAACCTTCTCAGATAATTATTTTAGTAGCTTTGACCTTCTAGAAGCTGACGTGTGCTATTTTTTCCCTTAACCTCTTTCTTTGATTGGATACCTAAAATTAGCTTGTTTACGCTGGACACTTGCACTGGTTTGAACTCGCTTCTAGAAACTGGTCGAAATAGGTCACAGACTCGACTCGTGACACTTTCTTATTTGTTAAAAAGATAAAGCAAAATCTTTTAAAATATGTACAATAATTATAAAAATGATTGTGTTATTCTTTAAGATTTTCTTCAGGTTTTAGTTATGTAGTTAAAAATGCTTTTATTAAAAGAACATTATATTTATTATTATTTATAGAACTATTGGAGCTTTGAAGATGAATAGTGTAATGAAGACTGCAGCCAGTATTGAACTGAAATGTGGCCCCGCGTGACTTACAGCACCAGACTCCAGTATTTATAGTAATAAAAGGACAGAATCCAATAGTGATAAAACAACAAACAAAGTATAGTTACTAATTTTCTGGGTCTTGTGTTAAGAAGCAACCACACCTCTACTCAAAAATATGTATATGTTTGATCGTATTTTACACAAACACTAAACTAGTAATAAAAGCTGCGAATAGAAGATTACGTATTTCCCTGCATGTTTTTAACGCATTAGCAGAATAGTGTGCTATAGACACTTAAACATGGTATTTCTGAATGTTAAAATACAGCAGACAAGAACATATTTTTGAAAGGCTTTAAAAAACAAAAACAACCTTATAGTAAGCGTAGCAATTAGTTTGGATCAGTCACGTAATTAAATTTTTAATAGATCTAGACTAGCTAAAAATAAAATAATTTATACAAATTTTTAAAAAAAGATAACGACATAAATGGGAACTCCTGGCTCAATATTTCTCCGGCTTCCCAAGGCAACACGAAAACAACTCTGCTAGTGAGGAGTATGGAAGATTGTATAGGTATCTATTGTTTCTATAGATCTCGTCTTATTTTTCAGGTTTGTGTTTACTATTAAGACTCAGACTAAGACCTGTAAAAGGGGACTAATTTAGCGTACACCTCCACTTCAATCAATTAATTTTTGTCCCTTGTTCGAGATAGAAAACAAAATAATTTATGACAAATAGTTAATTAAATATTTTTTTGTATTGATTTTTGTTGTGTTTGAAAATTTATACAATTGTCAAGGTAATTCAACATCATAAAATATAATCAATAATGCATTAATTTTAAATGGAACACTTTTATCATGTATATTACGAAAACAATATTTATGTCATTTAAAATGCCTCGCAAAGTACCCTACATATTTTCATATGCTTATAAAATATAAACTTACTTTTTTCCGATTTCGCTGGCTTTGTTGGTTGATCTACTTTTCCACTGCCTACGATATTTAATACATAATAGTATTAGATATTATTTTTAAACTGGCAAATATCTCATTAAATCTTCCATTCTACCTCATGAGCTGCAAGAGTAACTAGTAAAGATATGTATAGTTGCCGTGAGTCTAGCAGTGGCGTCAACATGGAGATGCGTGGTACGGGGGTCGCGTCAAGTGACTATTAAAAAATATATTATACCACAAGGAATGGAAATATATTAATGTTAACAGGGCCGACCTTTGGTAATTGGAAGCCCTAGGTAAAGTGAACATGAAAATAAAATATTAAACAAATAATTAAGACCAAAAATACTCAAAGAGTTATAAACCGCCCTGCATCTATAGCTGAAATAACAAAAAGTTAAATTCTTATAACGCCGATAGCATGCATTTGCTTTATGGACGATTCATGATCACTAGACTTTAAATAACGTTTCGACATTTGACCTAAAGGAAATACAAAGATCTTCAAACGTATGTAGTCTAACAACTATTGGGACTAAGACCTTATACCCGTGGTGCGCTAAAGTGGAAATAATTAGTTGGTATCTTGGTATATTTTCATTTTGCCCGGAACACTATAAAACGGCCCACATTGAAAAGCTCCTTTACCCCCAGCAAGTATAAGTTGTATAATCTAGCTTCGTATATGCACCCTTGTCTAAAACTTACATGTAATATACATTCATACATTAAGATTTTAGGTTATTGTAAAACCTTGCAAGAGATGTTAAGTTAGAAATACGCCTAAAACGAATATTGGAGCTAGGAAAAAAAATGTTCATTTTAATCAGGCTTAAAGAATTTTATCATTAATTGAGATAACGAATGCATCGGCCGATTAATTGATTTTGCATTGTCTGAGGGGATACAGTCAAGTAAAAAGACTATCTGGTATTATTTGATATATACGATGGATTTTGTAAATTATAATTTTAATTATATAATTTTTCTATTTATCTGCTCAATTTAACTCATAAAAAGACATTAGGTCTTAAGCACGTTTGGACATATGCAAGAAAGCTTTAAACTAATTCATTCCCATTTTACCACCACATACTACAAATGATTGAATACTTTAGCTAGCTGGATAGTAATTCTCTGTTAGCAATTTTCACGCTAAAATGTTTAACTTTTGATAAGAAATCTCTCAAGAACCAGAAAGTATGTCCTTACAAATCTAAAATTTTTTTACGCATTTTAAAATAAAAAATATATATTATTTCCCTTTTTTTAAAAACAAATTTCAGCTGTTTCTATTTTAGGTTTTTTTGTTTTTTTTTCATGAGGGATTAAGATTAGGCTTGTTATAAATTTGAAAACAATCAACTTATAAACATACTTACTTAGGACTAGATCTTTTATATTGAAGGCTGGAGTAGCACAAGTACAATGCAAGAAATATAAAATATACAGAAAAAATAAACAAGAGTTGGATCTTAAGTCATGTACATTTGCAAAAATATTATATATATATATATATATATATATATACATAGTTTTCTATTTTATGAGATGGTCAAAGATCATGCAACAGAAATAACGACGTCAAATGAAAAGCCGTACAGCATAACTTTATTAGCAGTAAAATGTATATATATCATCATGGGCGTAGCCAGGATTTTTTTCGGGGGGGTTTCGAGAGGCGGTAGGGGGTTTTAAACTCAAAAACCCTTGGCTGTGCTGGGGTAAGTGATGATTTAGAATTAAAATCTCACCTAAAATAAACAAATTCAAAGCAAAAAATCAGTCACTAAATTCCGATCCTCCCCCCCCCCCCCGGTGGGGGAATTTAATTTCGGGGGGGTGAGCCCCAACACCCCCCCCTAGGCTACGCCCATGATATATATATATATATATATATATATATATATATAGGGGATGGTGGAGCTAATTGTCACAATTTTAAAATATTGATGTCCCATGATATATATATATATATATATATATATATATATATATATATATAGGGGAAGGTGGAGCTAATTGTCACAATTTTAAAATATTGATGTCCCATGATATATATATATATATATATATATATATATATATATATATATATATATATATATATATATAGGGGAAGGTGGAGCTAATTGTCACAATTTTAAAATATTGATGTCCCATGATATATATATATATATATATATATATAGGGGAAGGTGGAGCTAATTGTCACAATTGTAAAATATTGATGTCCCATGATATATATATATATAGGGGAAGGTGGAGCTAATTGTCACAATTTTAAAATATTGATGTTTTAAACATATTTAGAATTCATTAATTCTCACGAAACTTAGCAAGTTTTAACTTAAACATTAAGACATCAACTAGTGCTAATGAAATTAAATTTATTTCTCTATCCATCAGAGTTATACAACAGAAACGTGGTTTGGTTAAGGTTGTGACATCATGCCCCACACCGGGGTAAGTTGACACATGGCATGGGGTAAAATGTCAAACATTTAAAAAATCGCCATATCTTGCCTTGTCTAAAAGAAAAAAACATATTTAGTCAAGACTTCGCTCTTCTACTAGTATCCTTGACTTGTCGTCGTGAAAGAATTATAAATATGTGGAAATTCTGAAATGTTTTGGAGCTAACAAGGACAGCTGTAGGTTTTTCTTCAAAATAATGTTTATTTTATCTTTATAATTTTTGTAATCTATCTGTTCACTTCTTCCTGCAATGCATCCACCTCCAGCCTTTCTAAATAGTAGAACTAGAAAACTTCTTTCTTAAACTAAATGTTTCGCTTGGAGGACAGATATTTTCTGTATATTGATGGTGGCATAACCTTTGTAAACAACATTTTTTACGAGAAAGTCGCTTACCACTTTTTGTGTAGCATCCATAAAAAAAGAATCAATAAAACAAAATAATTATTAATAAACAAATATTAATATTAAAATTTGTTTCAAAATGCTAAATATTCATTGGGGTAAATTGTCACAACTGTGACAAAATTACCCCAACCTGTGTGACAACTTGCCCCACAACAATTTTCAGAACATTTATTTCAATAACATTTTATTGGGTCGAGCTTCAAGAAAAAAAAACTAATTTCAATGTGTAACTAATACATGAAGACATGAAGCAATGTAATGGACAATAATTTCAACAGTTTAAGTGTTTTACAACAAAATTACGCAAAAATAAAATTCCACTTTCAGAACAGTCAAAACAATGAATCCTGATAACTTTAGTATGTGAAAGGTATTAACTTCACTTTATAACTATTTGTATATGTTTCCGTAAACCTGTCAAATGTAGTTTCGCATTTTTGATAATTATACCGATATAGTGTTTGTGGCAACTTGCCCCTGTGACATTTCGCCCAATCTTCAACTATATATATATATAGAGAGAGAGACACACACACAATACTTACGACAGCCCACTGTTTTTAAGTCATCGCCGTTGAGCTTAGCAAAGTCTTGCTTTTGAGCCTCAGTTAATGTACATCCATTTTTGAACATACAATCAAAGCTACTTTTTGCGTCTCTATATAAAATGGAAAAAATATAACAATTCTAATTTAAAAAATGATCATTTGTAAAGTTAATACGACTATAATAGATCGGTTGTATTAACGAATAAAAAAAATGTGATAATGTTATAGATAAGATTTTTAAAATTAGGCCGTTAATTGCTACACTAACATTAAAATCAAAACTTAAAACTTAAAAAAAAAATTAACTTGCATCCCGATTTCCATATCTCATCGCGTTCTCTAAGCACATGTCAAAAGCGTTGAAACACTCTAAAAAAAACAAGAAATATATAAAATATAAGAAGAATAGCATTTAACGAACATTATAAACATAAACTCTTGAATAGCTAAGTATTAGAAGTTGACTCCTTTAAATACTTAGGGTGAAACATTAAAATAATCAGATAAAATACGATTAAGCCTGGCACCCCCTGTCCAGTCAAATTAAAAAAAAAAAGATGCCAAGAAATGTAGAAAAATAAGAACATAAAAAAGACTGTAAGCAATAATACACCAGGAGATTGTTTATCACACAAACTGGTCGTGCGGTTTGCGCGCTGGACTGTCGTTCGGACTTATCGATGGTCCCGGGTTCAAACCCTGCCCGCTCCCATCCCCCGTCGTCCTGCGGGAGGTTTGGACTAGGAAGTAATTATCTTCAACTCTGAAGGACATCCGAAATAAGTAAAACAAACAAACATTTTTACAACTCAGAGGTGGCCACCCACACTCACGATACAAAATAAATATTCTGAATGACATCAAAGGTCACTCGTTTAGGTGTGTGTGATCTTTAGTCCAGCTTACTAATTGAGATATATGTTCAAGTAACTCGGCACACTTGAAAAGGTGTGGCCTCTAGCCCAACCACGTGATTAAGATTTGTCTCCAAATAA
Source organism: Biomphalaria sudanica (assembly GCA_036873155.1). Lineage (NCBI taxonomy): Eukaryota > Metazoa > Mollusca > Gastropoda > Planorbidae > Biomphalaria > Biomphalaria sudanica. The sequence goes on from JAZGLO010006691.1 coordinate 2,206,728, forward strand.
GCAAACTCTTTGTCCGGATATATATATATATATATATATATATATATATATACACATATATACGTTATATAAGTTCCTTTGATTTGTACCTTTCTAGCTTTGGATTTTGTTCTCAATCTCGATACAGAAGATCTTGTATGAAAAATACACCACCATTGATGTTGTTATAAGCATAAAGCAGTAGGTAGGAAAATAATATACTAAACAAAGTAGGTGCGAGCACACATTCCTGCAGACACTGCTTGTTAATTAAGATCTAGGTTCACAGATCTAAAAACAGACTTTTCGTGGTTCAGTTTAATCTTCTTTTCTTGACACCTCTTTGTCACGAGTCGAGTCTGTGACCTATTTCGACCAGTTTCTAGAACCTCGAGGTCAGCCAGTGCAGGTGTCCAGCGTAAACAAGTTAATTTTAGATGTCCAATCGAAGAAAGAGGTTAAGGGAAAAAAATAGCACACGTCAGCTTCTAGAAGGTCAAAGTTACTAAAATAATTATCAGAGAAGGTTCCAGGATTCTGGAATGTACGATCAAAGAAAGTATAAATTAAGGGAAAGTGAGTCAGATGGGGTCCTCGCATAGTAGTAGATCTTGTAGAGCGTTGGTCCTCGCATAGTAGTAGATCTTGTAGAGCGTTGGTCCTCGCATAGTAGTAGTTCTTGTAGAGCGTTGGTCCTCTCTCAGTAATGAGTTATATGTTATTAGCGGATCCATTAAGTAAAGTTTTAGCAGTTGAAGTTGAAGTTATACTAAGAGAAGTTTTATGTAACATTTAAGTTTTATTTATGAAGTATCAAGCCAAGTTGTAATTGAATTAAGAAGTTAATTTTGATGTGAAAGTTTGAAGAAGTTATTAAAGAAGTTTTGAAGAAAATACAGAGAGATGTTTCTTTCTTCATTTCATATGAATTCGTCAACTTATTAATACAATCCTTCGGCCAAATCGTCACATATATTGGCACCTCCGATAAATAAGGCAAGGCATCGATGAATACATGCATCAAACAATAAAGGCGACATCGAAGAATAAATACGTCACATATATTGGTACCTCCTGACGAAAAAAGGCATCTATAAATAAAGACAACGACGAAGTCAAGCATCACATATTACATTTTCAAAGAGGAAAGTCGACACATTCTAGCAAGTTCTACGAATTTTCATAAAGCCTCTAACGAGTGATTTATAGCCTCTCTGAACGACAAAGCCCAAATAAAGCCTTATAAGAAAAGCCTCTTGCAGAATACTTCAACAAGACGGCAATCTTTGAAACGAAACTTTGTAATGAAACGTGAAAGATCATCTGTTTTAAGGTCAGTACCTTACATTTTATATTTACTAAGCTGTGAAAGCTACATTTACTAAGCTGTGAAAGCTACATATACTAAGCTGTGAAAGCTATATTTACTAAGCTGTGAAAGCTACATTTACCAAGCTGTGAAAGCTATATTTACCAAGCTGTAAAAGCTATATTTCCTAAAGCTGTGAAAGCTATATCTATTAAGCTGTGAAGGCAACGTTACTAAAGCTAGAGTACACTGGTTTGTTTACATACACTGACCACTTACACATTCCTCAAGAGGAGACACCGATCGATAATTAACTAGGTCAGCCCTCTCTCACTTTTTACCTGTCCACCTACATTTCTGCTATCTCTAATTTCATACTATGGCGTCTCAAGCAGACTTATTCAAAGTATATTTCAAATTAGCCAAGGACATTGGTATTCCACAAGAACATCAGTGGGAATGGTGTGAACAACAAATTAAAGAAGAAGAAAGGAAACGTAAAGAAGAAAGAGAAGCAGAAGAAAGAAAACGTAAAGAAGAAAGAGAGGCAGAAGAAAGAAGACTTGAAAGAGAAGAAAAAAGAAGACAAGAAGAAAAAGAGGAAGAAAAACAAAGAATTTTAAGAGAAGACAAAATAAGACAAGAGGAAAGAGAGGCAGAAGAAAGGAAACGTAAAGAGGAAAGAGAGGCAGAAGAAAGGAAACGTAAAGAGGACAGAGAGGCAGAAGAAAGGAAACGTAAAGAGGACAGAGAGGCAGAAGAAAAAAGATTAGAAGTGGAAAAATTCAGACTTCAACTTCAGGAAGAGGAATTAAAATTAAAAAAAGAAAAAACAGAGGTTCAATCGACCTTACCTACTAGCAATGCTTTTGACAAGTATAAACCTTTATCTAAAATATTACCTTTTCAAGAAAATAAAGATAATATAGATTCGTATTTGATGCGGTTTGAGGAGTTAGCGAAAGCATCAGGCTTACCAGATGAACAATATGCACACCATCTCTTGATCTTATTACAGGGAAAAGCATTAGATGTATGTGCACAAATACCATCTCATGAACAGCGTACTTATAAAGAAATAAAAGAAGCTTTACTAAGACAGTTTGGAGCTACGCAGAATGCTTATCGCAAGAAATTTTTTTTCGAAAGACCAAGGCAGGAAGATGATCCACAGTTGTTTGTCTCTGATATGGTAATGTGGTTTGATAGGTGGATATCTTTAGCTAATATTGATAGAACGTATGAAGCATTAAGAGACCACATATTAATTGATACCATTACTCACGCATATGCAGAAGATATTCGATCCTTCATAATTGAGAGAAATCCTAAAGATCTACAGACCCTGACAACAATAATACGTCAATATAAAACTGCTTATCCAAGTAAGCAAATCAGATCAGCAACTGATGAAAACTTTATTTGCTTTTCAAGAGACAACAGAGCATTGCCATCTTTTCAGACGGACAAAACTTTAATATGTTATAAATGCAATACTAGAGGTCATTTCGCTTCACAGTGTAGAGTGAAGGTCATAGAGTGCAGTTTTTGTCACATGAAAGGACATTTAGCAAAGGATTGCAGAAAGAGACATAATAGTATCAGTGACAGATCTAATGACCAGGCATATTCGCAAAGCAGACCATTAAATGTTAAGAATTCAACATATGGAAATAGGAAGCAGGTTTTTACAAAAAACTCGAAGGCACATCACTCAACAATGACTGTTATCACCAAGTCACAAGGACTTCAGTTTTATCCTGGATTAGTCGGTTCTCAACGAGTACAGGTGTTACGAGACACAGGTAGCACTTCCGTTGTTATACGTGCAAATTTTGTGAGATCAAATCAATATACAGGCAAAGAAATCGAAGCCACTGCTTTCAACGGTACTGTAAGTAAATTACCAGAAGCTTTGATACATATTACGACTCCATTTTTCAGTGGACATGTAGAAGCTTTAGTAGCTCAAAATCTACCTGTTGATCTCATAGTTGGTAATATACAGGGAGTGCGTGACTGTACTACACAAGATCTTATTGAATGGAACAATACAATAAAAATGAGTCAAGAATGCAATGTAGTAGTCACAAGGTCAATGCAAAAAGAAAAGGAAAGACTTGAAACTAACCATATTGAACACAAAAATTCTGATAAAGTTGTTCAAGAAAATGGAAATGGTAAGCAGGCAGACCAGTTGCATCCACAGACAAATGAACTTGACAAATTTCATACTGAAGAATTTAAAGTTGACCAGAAAAATGATGAAACGTTATTTAAATTGTTCAAAAAGGCTCAATCAAACATCAATCAGCAGGAAAATAATGATCCTTATTTTAAAGAAGGATTACTTATGAAGAAAAGTCAATACAAAAATAAAACTGTTGAGCAAATCGTAGTTCCAAAAGTATACAGAAAGACCATTATTAATACAAGCCACGATGTACCGTTCGCTGGACATATGGGAGTTACCAAGACCAAGAAAAGAATACTTCAGGATTTTTACTGGCCAGGTATTACTAAAGATGTAAAGAAGCACATTAGTACCTGTCATATTTGTCAAATGAAAAGTCCAAAAGGTAACAAAATACAAGCGCCAGTGCAGACAATGGAATTGACTGAGAAACCATTTCAAAAAGTAGCAGTTGACTTAATTGGTCCCATGCCAATTGAATCCAGCAGAAATCACAAATATATTTTAACTTTAGTAGACACATGTACTAGATGGCCAGAAGCTATTCCGTTAGTCAATATTTCTGCAATTGATATTACCAGAGCTTTATCTGAAATTTTTTCAAGGACAGGGTTGCCTGAAGTTATACTTTCTGACCGAGGAAGTCAGTTCACAGCAGATATAACTAAGACATTCATGGAGATGTACAACATCAAGATGAAGTTTACTACACCATACCATCCTCAAAGCAACGGGCTTTGTGAACGATTTAACAAAACATTAAAACAAATTATATCAAAAATAGCAAATGATAATCCGCAGAATTGGGATCTCCTTTTACCAGCTGCATTATTTGCTTATAGAGAAAGTATCCAAGATACTACAGGATTTTCTCCTTTTGAAATGTTATATGGAGCTAATCCAAGAGGTCCTATAACTACTTTCAAAGAATCACTAATGAAGTCAAACCATGATGCATCAGTTAAGAAAACTGCATTTCAGCATGTTCTCAATACAAGAAATACAGTAATAAATGCATGTGAAAAAGCTAAGGAAGCAACAGCCAAAGCTAACGCTGCAAGTCATAGAAGAATAAACGTAAATAGACAACTTAGGTACTTTGAACCAGGAGACAAAGTTAAATTATTATTACCTGATAAGAAAAATAAGTTCTTTATTAAATGGCAAGGTCCATTTACTATTTTAAGAAAAGTCACAGATGTAGATTATGAAATATATATCAATAACAGAAACAAAGTGTTTCATATCAACATGTTACAAAAATACAATGAAGCTACTGATACAGAAGAAGAAGACGAAGAACTTGAAAAACAGATTTCATGCTTAGCGATTATTCCAGAAGAAAATGAGGAGGATATGGATGAATTAGTAGTACCAACTACAACTTCTAGACAGACTGAAACCTGGCAAGATGTCCAACTGGACAATTTATCATCACAAAGAAAAAAGGATATAACGAATCTACTCCAAGAATATGCTGATATATTTACAGATGTTCCAGGTAAAACAACCATTATAAATCATGAAATCAAATTGACAAGTGACAAACCTACCAAGTCACGTCCATATCCACTACCCATTCATTATAGAGATTTCCTTCAGAAAGAAATCAATGATCTTTTAGAACAAGGCATTATTGAACACTCGAATTCATCTTATGCTGCTCCAATAGTGCTAGTAAAACGTCCACAGTCATCATCGCCAAGAATGTGTGTGGATTTTCGACAGTTGAATAAAATAACATGCCTTGATTCTTATCCAATGCCTAATCCAGAGGATTTAATGTCACAGTTTTCTGGAGCTAAGTATTTTACGAAACTCGATTTGACAAGAGGATATTATCAAATACCTATGACACAGGATTCAAAACAATACACTGCTTTTACTACAGCCTTTGGCCTTTTTCAATATAATTACATGCCATTCGGTTTAGTAAATGCTAGCAGTACTTTTAACCGAGCAATTCATAGGATGTTCGGACAAAGAAAAGACACAGTGTCCTATATTGATGACATATGTGTGTTTCATAATACATGGGACGATCATATAAAAGGACTCAAAGAAATCTTCCAACAGTTGAAAGACAATGGTTTTACTGTAAAACCAAGCAAAGTTGAATTAGCAAAATCAGAAGTTACATTTTTAGGTTATAAAGTTGGACACAATTCACTGAAAACACAGGACAATATTATAAAACGAATCCTGGACATTAAAATACCTCAAACAAAAAAGCAGGTTAGAAGTATTTTAGGACTTTGTAATTTTTACAGATGCTTCATTCCAAATTACGCATCACTTACCACACTTCTTACTAACCTTACGAAGAAAGGACAATCTAACACAATTTCATGGTCATCAGAATTGGAAGAGACCATAAAGAACATTAAGTATGCTTTTGCACAAGAATCCATTTTGAAATTGCCAGACAAGAAGAAGCGGTTTTATCTTGCTACAGATGCTTCCTCGTCAGCAATAGGAGCATGTCTGATGCAAGAATATGAAGGCATTCTACATCCTGTATTTTTTATAAACAGAAAACTATCTTCAGCAGAGACCAGATACTCGACCATTGAGCGAGAGTGCCTGGCGATTGTCTGGGCTATTTCAAAATTTAGCAAGTATCTGTTAGGAGCACCCTTTACTTTACAGACAGATCATGCACCACTGGCATTTCTCAACTCTAAAAAGATGTCAAATAGTCGTCTGACACGATGGAGTTTGCAGTTAATGGACTATCAGTTTGATGTAAAGACTGTTCCAGGAAAATTGAATGTTTTTGCTGATACTTTGTCTAGATGTATGTAGATACTATACAATATATTGTTTATTGTTTAAGTGTATTTTGTTTTAAGTCAGAAACACAAAATTTATTCATTTTTTATTTCATGTGTTTAAAGACATTTCAATATTCAGATACTCTATAAACACAATTAGCAAAGGAGATATGATGTATTATTCAGTTGTTTTTGTCATGTTTTAGTTACCCAAGTTGGGAAATGTTCATATTAATATATCGATTATTAACAATAAATGTATAGACCTAAGGTGTATATTATATATTAATTATATATGCTGAATAAGTACGACATTTTGAATTTCTTTTCTATTTATATGTTAACATAATGAATCATTTTTTATTTTTAGTTATGAGTTTTGTACATTTCATAGAGCAATTATATCAGTGTTTTAGGCATATACTATGCTACTTGCTTTTATATGCAATTTTATCAATGTTATAGGCATATGTTATATTGTTATTTTACGCATTTTATATTGCATACAAAATGCTAAAAAGGCAAGGGGGTAATGTCACGAGTCGAGTCTGTGACCTATTTCGACCAGTTTCTAGAACCTCGAGGTCAGCCAGTGCAGGTGTCCAGCGTAAACAAGTTAATTTTAGATGTCCAATCGAAGAAAGAGGTTAAGGGAAAAAAATAGCACACGTCAGCTTCTAGAAGGTCAAAGTTACTAAAATAATTATCAGAGAAGGTTCCAGGATTCTGGAATGTACGATCAAAGAAAGTATAAATTAAGGGAAAGTGAGTCAGATGGGGTCCTCGCATAGTAGTAGATCTTGTAGAGCGTTGGTCCTCGCATAGTAGTAGATCTTGTAGAGCGTTGGTCCTCGCATAGTAGTAGTTCTTGTAGAGCGTTGGTCCTCTCTCAGTAATGAGTTATATGTTATTAGCGGATCCATTAAGTAAAGTTTTAGCAGTTGAAGTTGAAGTTATACTAAGAGAAGTTTTATGTAACATTTAAGTTTTATTTATGAAGTATCAAGCCAAGTTGTAATTGAATTAAGAAGTTAATTTTGATGTGAAAGTTTGAAGAAGTTATTAAAGAAGTTTTGAAGAAAATACAGAGAGATGTTTCTTTCTTCATTTCATTGATATGTCAAGTATTGAGAATATAATCCTCGGCAAATGTGCTCGTCACACTCTTCATCAGCTCTCTTAGGTTAATATCATGATTTCTGAGTGCCTCATCTTTCGTTCTTCCTCTTCCTACCACTATAATATCATCAACGTAATTGAAACAGCCTTTCAGTCCTTCTAGTGCTAGATTTAATCTTCTCTGAAAAATTTCTGAACTCACTTTCAGACCAAATGGTAATCGTTTCCATTTGTATCTGTCACAGTCTTAGTTGACATGGCATGATCTAAAGTTCACGTCATGTTAAGAGTTTAAAAGACACGTGGTATTTGCTGATCTAGAAAACAGGAAGTAGAATGAAGTTGACTTTGAGTTCAGTCAGTGAAGTCAAACAGTCAAGTCAAGTCAAGTCAAGTTAGTCAAGTGGTATTCTTTGGACCGAGTGGTCAAGTATATTTTGGTCCGGGATGGACAGTAGCCACTTAGAAAAGTCTATAGTAATCTCAGTTAGGAAGTAACTAGTGGGCAGTTCTTGCGAGTGGTCTTTTGAGACATGTATCAGTTGATCTATATTTCTGCACAGTGTTACTTGCTGAGATGCGGACGTGATTTGTAACTAACATATATTGGATACATTTGATACCGCTGTTATGCGGATAGGGTTGTTTATTATTTCTTGACTTGTAGCACTAACAAGGAGTGCAGTATTATTATTATTGTGTTGTAAAACAAGCTTCATGTTTGTCTGCTGAAACGTCAGTTTATAGTATTTGTCTTGTCACGTGTCAAGAGTACTTCATGAAGCAAGAACCCAGCATTACACGACATTCGCATTCTGCAACCTTACACCATTCAACCTTCATTTACAGTATCTACCAAAAGGGGTTATCGTTGCTGTCAAATTAGATGACGCTGTTTCTAGTCTGACATGCCAGAAAGCTTCTTGCACATCCAATTTGCTGAATATTTTGGCATCGTTTAAATCTGCCAATATGTCATCTAAAGTAGCAAGATTATAGAATTCCCTTAATAAAACTTTATTCATGGATTGTGGATCTATGCAAATCCTAATTTTTCCATTAGCTTTTTCCACAATTGCCATCTGACTCACCCACTCTGTAGGCTCTATCACTGCTTCTATGATTCCTCTCTGCACTAGGGTCTTTAACTTCTCCTTAACTCTTTCTTGTAAAGCAATCGGGATCTTTCTACACGGCAGAATCTTGGGCTTAATGCTGCTATCTATCTTTAAAGACACTTCTCCTAAGTCACCCAAATCACCAGTAAACTTTGGACTACAGTCTTCTTCTTGGTTATTCACTACTGATGCTATGAACCTATCTTTATTGACTTTGATTAACTTCATTCTTGTTAAAGTTTCATGACCTAGAAGGCATCCTAGATTATTTGGTACAACTGTATATTCCACCTCAAATGTTTCGTTAGTTTTCTCATTTCTCGTCGTTAGATTGGCTTTCCCTATGGGGCTCATTTCAGTCTTATTCCACATTAGTAATCTTTGCGTTGCCTTTCTATCTGATTCTTATTTACGTATTTTTCCTGGATGGTTTTTACATCAGATCCACTATCCATTTGAAACCTTACACGGTGACCATTTACTGTCATAACTGCTGTCATCCTTTTCATTTGTGGTTTTCCAAAGACATCACCCATTCATTTTTTACCAACATGACATCATCTCTTGTGTCCGACTGCAGCTGTCTTTCATCGTTAGACATATCATCTGACACCTGCGGAATTTTCTTTTGCACATCACGGCAAAATGATGTCTCCCCTTGCACGCCAGGCACATTTTACCCCATGCAGGGCACTTTTCTTTAATGTATTCGTGAATCCTTCCACAATACCTGCATTTACCTTTCTGAATGTTTGTTCTTGAGGGTGTTGATACTTTCTCAATGATTGGAGGGTCGGCTTGTATTTGTCTCAACTGTTTGTTGGCGGTCTCGTATGCTCTGCAAATATCTCTGCACCTTTCCAATGTGAGACTACTATTTTGTAACAATTTCATTTTGAGGCATTCATGTCTAACACCAAGAACTACTCTGTCTCTAATCAAGCTATCTTCCAGGCCTTCATGTCTAATACCAAGAACTACTCTGTCTCTAATCAAGCTATCTTCCAGGCCTTCATGTCTAATACCAAAAACTACTCTGTCTCTAATCAAGCTATCTTCCAGGCCTTCATGTCTAATACCAAGAACTACTCTGTCTCTAATCAAGCTATCTTCCAGGCCTTCATGTCTAATACCAAGAACTACTCTGTCTCTAATCAAGCTATCTTCCAGGCGTTCAAACCTACACGTTTTTGCTAGTCTTCTCAGATTTGTTATGTACTTTTCAATGTCCTCGCCTTCTTGCTGTTCACGAGTATTGAAAACATAGCGCTCATAAGTTTCATTCGTTTTTCCAATGCAAAAACTTTTAAATGTGTTCACTATTTCTTCCATCTTTCTTTCTTTTCCCTTCTCAATTTCAAGACCTTCATATATGTCCATCGCTTTTGTTGCTATAATTGTTAGAAAGGTGGCCACTCTGACCTCCTCTGATTCTTCCGACAATTTAGTGGCTAACTAATAGTTTCGCCAGCTCCGGTGAAACTTTTGCCAATTACCTTCTACCTCGAGCGGCTCGGGTACAGGAAGGAAATTTCTAGCTGCCATTGCACGGTGTAGCCTGAATTGTTGTCTATTTATTGTTGCAAACAATAAATCTTTACATACTGATTAATGATTACCTCTGGTCATTAATACACTGCTGCCACCATGTTAATTAAGATCTAGGTTTACAGTCAGCAATAAACAAACAACAACCATTCATGGCGGAGAATGATACTTTTATTATATTGAATGCGTGCTCCTTTGCGCACCATATCAACACTGCTACTGCAGCCTATTTGGACAAGCCAAGCCATTGGGCTGGAGACAAAAATACACCTTCTCAACACAATTGTCATCCCAACTGCAACATATGCATGTGAGGCATGGAAGTCATCTGTCAAAATTGAGAAAAGGCTAAATGTGGCTCAACAAAAATGGCTGAGACGGATTTTGGGAGTCCGTTACACAGATCGGTTCTCAAACATGGAGATCCTTTATCGAACTGGGAGTCGAACACTTAGTGAGGTTGTGACAGAGCGTCGCATGAGGTTTGTGGGACGTGTTCTACGACAAAATGAATTACGTATACCAAGAGTTGCGATGACATGGAGGCCAATACGAGTAAAGAGCAAACAGGGACATCCTCGTATAAATTGGCGACACACTTTCATGGAGGACCTCAGAACAGTGGTCACCAGGTGGGAGGAGGCTTCAGACATTGCCAACGACAGATCTTTATGGAGACAGCTTGCTTCCCAATGCGCCGAACGGCGCGGGAGGACCTAAGTCTAAGTAAGTAAGATGCCTCCTACACTTCAGAATTGTTTTTTTATATAGACAATTCATTGTTAAAGATTTCATTTGTCTAATTAACTTAAATAACTTTAATCATATGCCGTATAATTGGGATACATATTAAAAAAATGCATTAAAGGTCTTAAAAAGATTTTATTAGACTTGAAATTAAACAATGAACACACTTCATGCTATAAAACTGTAGTTTTTATTTTTCTTTGTATGCCAAATGCTTGGTGTATGTATATATAATTTCTGGTAAAAATTCGAGGACATGTACATTGTTACTGGTTTGTGAATTACAATAGATTTGCATTAAAGAAAAAATTAAGTTTCCTAATTATAAATACATCCAAAAAAGATTCTTTAGGATGACTGCAATACTACATAGTTGAGCTACCCACATCGTGTTTAATAAAGTCGTTTGTGCTGCAGAGGTATCTGCGTTACCATAGCCTGCAAATACCAGATAAAAATGCTTTTTTGTTTAGACTGTAAGCACAAAAAAACAACATTTTAATTAATAGTGACAACGAGAAGAAAAGGGATTGTTTCCCTTTAATAAAGCTCGACCCAGGCAGTACCACAGAATAAAAAATTAGTTCTTGTATACATTAATAATAATAATAATAATAATGTTAATGTCGGTTTGGATGACGTAGGGTATGAGATTCGCCAATGGTAAGAAAAAACACTCCACGGAAAATTCCCGGCTTTATTAGATGAGGACAACATTGACAAGGCTGCTTCCTTAGCATGGCTAAAAGCAGGTCATCTCTACCCTGAAACTGAAGGCTTCGTCACAGCAATACAGGACAGAGTAATTAGGACAAAAAAATACGAAAAACATATCCTAAAACACAATATTGTTGACATATGCCGAACATGTGGAAATGTAGGTCAGTCATTTGAACACATAATTGCAGGATGTTCAGCCCTATCGAAAACTGCATACCTAGGTCGCCATAACCAAGTTGCAAAGCTACTACACCACTTGGCTATGACACACAATTTGATCGGTAAGGATATTCCTCCATATTACAAATACTCAACACAGGAGGTTCTCGAGTCTACGGATCAACTCCTGTACTGGGATAGGCCTATTTTGACTGACAAAACGTTAGATTTTAATCGTCCTTATTTGCTGCTCATCGATAAAAAAGAAAAAGCGGCTACCATTATTGACATCTCATAATTTTAAAAAACACCGAGCTGGAAAAACAACGAAAATTTGGAAACCTTGGCTTGGAGATTAAGCGTTTATGGAAATTATCTAAAACAGCAATAGGGGCCTATACGCCATCTTTATATCAATCGAAGGGATGATAACAACTGACCTCACAGATACCTTCAAGGCCCTTGGCATTCCTGGGAACATTCTCGTTGCCTTCAGAGTGCGGTAATTCTGCAGACCGACCACATCACCAGAAAAACTGATAAAGGGACTACGATGAATAGTGTTTCCCTTCAACGAAAATCGACCCTGGCTTCGTCAGAGAATGAGTTCTCGTTCTTTTCTAACATAATAGTATTACTTTCGATAGTCCAAAATTATTTAATTTACTTATTTGTATACGTCAACTTTCTGATACTCTTCCATCGCATTTGGAATTCTTATTGACATAGTTAAGAAAATACTAACTAGCCCAATGAGCCAACTATTCATAGGCACGTTTTTAAGTGCGTGTAAGCTACTAAAAGAATTGACGGGCCTGCCATTAAAAGAGGTTCTAACTTAAGCAAAAGACATGCATTTTAATGGAGAAAGACGGTCGACAAATCTTGCTTGGTGCCCTAACGGTCCAACAGACTAAGGGATAGGTCAAGGTAAAAAAGGTCAAGGTAAAAAAGGTCAAGGTGAACAAAAAAGTTGAATACTTACGATTGATCAGATCTCTCATCGTGAAAGCTAGAGAATATATACATTCAGAATTATTAGAAACTTTATAATGTTCTCAAAGTCACAATCGGACAAAATACAATTGTAGGTTATCATTAATTTAAATGATTAACACACCTATATTTGTGGTCAAACCGCATCCCACATGAAAGTTATTCTTTAGAATAAGGGTGCCAAGACAACTACCACCAAAAGACTTCTAACACTTTCTAAAAGATATTTCCAAAATATATGTTATCCTAATCTTTAATTATTTATTTTGAAAAATCTAGAAATTAATGAATACACTTAGTATAGTCATCGAGAGTCTGGGAATCTTCAACTCGCCTTGTCTACCTTTATGTTGTTTCTTTTTTTTTTTTCGCAATAAAGTTAAGGTAGATAGGTTAGATAGATAGATAGATAGATAGATAGATAGATAGATAGATAGATAGACAGACAGACAGACATACAAACAGACAGACAGACAGACAGACACACAGACAGATAGACAGACAGACAAACAGACAGACAGACAGACCTTCACACAGACAGATAGACAGATAGACAGACATACACACAGACAGACACACAGACAGACAGACACGACCATGCGTAGTAAACTATTAACGGGTCTATAAAAGCTTAGAAAATACCATAAATTCTTCAATTGCACGTTAACGAACGTCTGTAATGGGACGTAATCGTTCAAATAATGTTCGTGGCTTGACGTCTTGTCGAGGGACTTTTTTATGTTTTTCTTTTTTTTCCTCTCGAATAATTTTCGACAAGTCTAACATGTAAAAGGGTATAGTAGAGTTGCGTTAGAGAAATCGTACTGCATTTTTTTTTTTGGGGGGGGGGGAAATATACATTCTAAAAGGTCAAGTTATTTACATTTTTGAATTGAGTTTTGTAAAATTGTTGTTTTTTTTTCAATTTGTATTTCATTCAAATTATAATTTGTATTTTTGACTAAAATGCATTTTTTTTTCCACCCCTCAGCCTTTTTGGCACGTCAGGGCGCGTTCGAGAGTAGGGAGAAACACTGATGTACATCTATGGAAAGAAACTATAAAAGTACTAACAGCATCCCAATTAATAAATTTGTTGCTGGTGTTATCAATCATTTGTCGCTCCTGAGTCTTTGTGATGGTACAGCCTTGGTTGAAGACACACTTCACGTAAACCTCAAGATGTCTGTTAATTTATTGAACCACATAAATAACAAATACAGTATATATATTCTAGTCGGGCATCCTTTCTACAAAGATTATACAAACACACTCTGTCCGTCTTTCTGGTAAAAAAGTTTGTACACTTTATGCGGCTCGAGAAAAACTACAGAAATTATGTGTTCCCACAGAGTATACATATGAAAATGCAAATATAAAAAAAAATAGTAATATAAAATATCTAAATAAATTATTGAAACTTCTCATTCTTATGGTGAGGAGATTAAAAACATTGTCTATATATGTCATTCTAAGAAAAATTAAGTACACAAAAATTATTCTAATAGGCAATATGACTAGACATTCATTTAAAGGTGCAAACTCAGGTCAGCATTTATTTAATGCTATGAAGATCTCTATTGAAAGTCTTGTGTTGGCATGCAACAAGATGGCGAGTTTAACAACTGATGAAACCGTGCTGTGACTGAGAATAACATTAAGTTGTTAATAAAATTAAATAAAAATATCCCAATCATAAACTCTTACCTTTGCACTGGAAAGTTTGCGCAAAGCTGCATTTAATATCAAACATATCATTGACCCAATCATCACAGCGATCAAACTAATGGTAGCTAAGGGCCTTAACCACTGGGAGTTCCGAGAAGTACTTAAAGATATGGGAACAAAACATTCCTATGTTTGGTACCACAGCAGTATCCGCTGGCTCAGCAGGGGCAAGGTGTCGAGAAGAATATGGGATTTTAAGAAAGAAATTTTTATTTTCGCTGAAGGATATTGACTGTGACTTTGTTATTAAGATTTCTAATGAATAGTGTTTGATTGCCATTGACAGTATCGCAAATGGGCTGTTTGCACCTGAAATTTATGTGTGTATGTCAATTTTTTTTAAAGTAATGCTTCCCCATATCTCTAAGGAAGCCATGGGAATCTGGTTTTGTCATTTTTCTTTGCTGAAATATGTACGACTTTGATTCTTTGATTGTGGAATTTCAAAGCAAATTTTAAGAGTCAAGAATTTGAAACACATATTCAAATACACTCAACTCACCATTTAGTGAAGAAACTGAGAGGACTTATCTTCGAGCAAATTATGACCTGATAGAGAAATTAAATTGCTTCTTACGCGGTAGTTTTCATGGGTGCCAGAAGCTTGCCCACCCGTGGTCTAGATAAATACAAGTATTTGCTTATCTTAACAATTAAGAACCTAAACATTATACGCTTTTATAATTCTTTAAGATATTCTTATTTTATGATATTTGATTGTATTGTTAATACTTACTGGCAGACTAAGTTTTTATTTGAACCATGGTTCACAGCTGAATTCACAAATGTATTGAAACATGATTGTACTCCACTAGAACAATCTGGAAACAAGGAAAATGTACAAATCTTTTTTAAAATCAAAGCCGATCTAAGGGTATGAACTGAGCACTTATAACTATATCTTTAAATAGTATAGATGGTATTTCCCTTATTCGATGTGTAACAAAATAATTAATTACCAATAATTGATTGCTTAATTGGTTAATTTTTAAAAACTGATTTCTGTTTTTGTTGGATTCAATAAATAACTACTTAAAGTTTTAACTTGATTAATTATCTAAGGAAAAGAAACCCTACACATTTAGCCGTATCTGTGTGTACTGAAGGATTAATCACCCTTGTTAGTATAAAAAAATAATTAATTACCTGTAATTTACCAGACATAAATTAACTGCTTGATTATTTTTATAATGATTCATGTATATGCCTTTAGATAATCGTGGAAAGCTTCTTCTTGTACATGTACAACATTTAAACAGACAGACAGACCGAGTGAGTTGATATAAGCTTTGTATAAAAAAATAATTAACACAAGCAAAAGTCCAAATACTTCTGTTCTGCTGTTGATTTTGAAAAGGTTTGTTATAATATGTATGTAAAGGTAGTTAAAGTTTAAAAAGGTATATTTTAGGATTACTATCATTATTTATTGTGTTTGACAAAACGTGTAATTCAGGCAAAATGTAAATTTTGGTAAAATTTGAATAAAAAAATATATATAATCATCTTTCATATATTCATTTAGCTTGATAATTTAAAAGAAATTTATATTATTCAAAACATGACTAAATAGTTACCTAAAAATACATATGTATCTTTTTAGATATACATTTTAAAAATGACTTTTTTATTTCTTGTAGCTTATTAATAAAATTATTACTATTACAAACTGCGCTTTTTAAAAAAATATATCACTAATTGCGATGCATTGTTTGCATACACATTTTCACACGTTTGTTTCATTAGTTCAATAAATAGATTTACAAAGGATATTAAAGTGAACAGTTACATTCTCAATTACCTGCACTGACAGAAACGATGAACACAATCGAGATGAAAACTAAAGACATCATCTTCATCGAATTTTATTCTAGCCAAAAAAAAAGGCCCAAAACGAATTCATTTTTTTTTTCTTTTTATAAATAGGCATCGTTCTAAGTCACTGATGTAGAACTTTGGACGAATTCAAAGTATTTGTTGAGAAGTGTAAACAAAACGAATGGTTAAAGTACATTTCACAATGTAAGGAGAATAGTTGCATACATAGTACTCTTAACTAAAGGATTAAAAAAAATATATTTTTTAATGAATTTTTGTTTTTGAGGAATTAGAGATTGACAGTTTACAAAGCAATTAGATAAATTAGATATTCTTAATAAGACATCAGTTAGGCTAGGTTCACATTTAACTTTACATTCACTTTCACCTATCCTTTCGTCTGCTGGACCGCTTGGGGCACCACACAAGATCTATCAACCTTCTTTCTCCATTCTTCTCTGTGATTAGTCTTCGATCGAATTTAATTCTGATGTTCTTTCAGAAAATATTGATACCTGCCTTATTACCTGCCTGGGTGGACCACTTTGGGGGCCGAATTTGAGTTTGCGTTTCCACACAGTTGTCTTTGTAACCTTGTTTAGTTTTAAAATGTTTGTTTGCTCTTCTAACTTATATTACATTTAATTTCCGTGCTTAAATGTTGCAAAAACACATGATCAATAAAATGTTGTTTTGGTTTTTTAATGTAAATAGCATATAAATGATAACTGAAAATCTCTATACTGACTTATATTTCATTAACTATAAAGTTGTTCCCGATATTGTTGTATAAAAAATAAATTATGTCACTTGATTGTTTGAAATCACATAATTGAGTAATATTACACGTATATTCTTTGACACTACGTCACAATAGTTTAATTATCAATATCAAATTGTTCCGTATTTTCAACTTAAAACAAATTTATGTCAAATGACTTTTTTTTTTTAAATATTGACAATAGGTTGTTTAGGATTTTAAAATAAGAAAGTAATTTACTAGAAACGATTACTGAAAATCACTTTTTATACTTATTTTACAGTTAATTGTTTTGCCGAAACATAACAAATGTTGTTTAATCGGTAAAGATTATTCCGGATTTTGTTTTGAAAAAGAAATTTCTTACATTTTCTTACAAATCGTCACCAAAACTGTTCCGAATTTTAAATGAAAAATTTACTAACGCCAAATAACTGTTTGAAATATCTCTTCCACACAACTGTCTTTGTAACCTTGTTTAGTTTTTAAAAAAAAATAAAAATGTTACTCTTTTTTTAAAACTAAACAAGGTTACAAAGACAGTTGCGTGGAAGAGATATTTAATTAATTACCAGTAATTAATAGTCTAGTTAGCTATTTTTTATTGATCCATGCGTGGAGTTTCAACTTGATCCGTGAATACTCAAAAATGCACAAAGATTAAAGCGCATTTCCTATTCAAGTTCTCGTTTTTTCCTAGTGCTGTTAGCGCATGGAACAGGTTGCAAGTTATAATTGTTACTTTGCCAAAATCTATAAATATTTATTGATTGTAATGCTATGTTAAAGTGTGAGCTTGGTCTAACGGAGGTGATTAAATTATCTTCTAGTTAATGATTGACCTTAATCAGAAGGGTTGGTGAATAGCCTGTCACGCCTGGCCACTGGAAAAAACAACAACTTTCTTACGGTCAAGTGACCAATGAGCTTTCCTTTTATATGGCACCAGTATGCATATACAAATTCAATTCTTTTTAAAAGCAAAAAAAAAATCGTATTGGTTGCTCTCACAACAGAATACACATGAACTAGTAATTTATAAGTTTTTATATATTTATTTTTGGGAGTTAACAAAACTTTAAGCTCATTTGTTATAAGAAAAAACATACAATAATAATTATTTTTTTGTAATGTAGCATCTTTTTTATTTTTATTATTATTATTCATTTCAAGTTGTACAATTGGTGTATTTGTTAAGACCACACACGTAAATTGGAGCCAGTACCATTTTGCTAGTAATGCACTTGCAACAAAAGTTTGCATGATTATTGAAAACATGATTAGAGATAAAGTTGGCAATTTTAACGTTTTCATTTCTCATGAACCAATGTCATTAACCCCTGCGGATACACTTCTCGGTGGTCACGGGTTCTAAGCCGGCTCACTGCCATCTCCCGTCGTACTGCGGGAGGTCTGGACTAGAAAATAAATTATCTTCAAACATCCGAAACATGTAAAACATTCTGCAAACAAAACATTTTTACAAACATGTCATGAGACAGAATTGGAGAAACATCCATTTAGTGATAGATCAAAAAGAGATACTGACAAAAAACTACAAGTAGCTTAAACTAACATAGCAGAGAACATATGACCTGCAAGCGGCTTCAGAATGAGACATCTAGAGATCACGTACAAAGGCCTCGAGATCACGTACAAAGGCCACGAGATCATGTACAAAGGCCACGAGATCACGTACAAAGGCCACGGGATCACGTACAAAGGCCATGGGATCACGTACAAAGGCCACGAGATAACGTACAAAGGCCACGGGATCACATTTAAGACAAATAGACAATCCACTGCCGAGGACAGACGTAGATGACGAACAGAGAATCTAAATCGACCTCCTGCGGAAAATGGTTATTATATGCGCAGGATGTGGCAATATATTTAGGTCGTAGCTGGGGCTACGTGAAACACTGCACACTATCTATCATCTATCTATCTATCTATCTATCTATCTATCTATATATCTATCTTTGTATATAAGAGCTTAATCGTCAATTCATCTTTCCATCTATTCTTGGTCTAGTATCTAGACCCTAGATGTACTAAATGTATTGCGAAAGTCTGTATTTAATCAACAATTTATAAAGTAGTAACGATGGTGTAACCAAAATGGGATGTTTAAAATTACTGAAATAAAATAGGACCTAAGTTTTCTCGTTAGACCTTTTTGATTAGGTACATCTCTCTTCCACTCTACCTGTCTGCCTGTCAGTCTTTCTCAGTCTCTCTCTTCTAAATTTCAAACAAAGAATAAGCCATATTCAAATAATGGTTACTTAGCATTTCAAACCTATGTTTGCACACTGCGTAACGACATTAGGTGCAACGTTTCTTTGTGAGCTAGAAGATGAATAGTAGGAGTCAAGAAGAAAAGTAGAACGAGAAATAAAGGAAAAAATGTAGATTGTTAATACTTACTTTGTACCTACTTATACACGTTTGTATAGGAACTACTGATTTTATAAGATACCATTATAGCTATAACAAAAATTAGAATTGATAAAGATTAGTTGTTTGTTTTTCTAAGACTTATTTGCCTTAGCATTTACTTTGACTGTTGACTTTAAGCTAGAAATTAAACAAAGATTTGTTTGAGGTATATTTGCTAATAACCAATTATATTAAAGAGAGTTGGCACAGCTAACTTTACTTTTCAACAAGATAATGTCTTAAAGAAATTAAGAGCTTTGGATGGAATTCTGTGGTTGAAAAGCAGACTAAAAACGCAAAATACCTCAGAGGTGTTATAATAAATGAAAAACTGTCATGGAATCAACATATTGATGAAACTATAAAAAATCAAACAAAGCATTAGGGTTTATTACAAGAAATTTCTATAAATCAAAAAAGAAAATAAAACTAAATGTTATTTAACCTTGGTTAGGCCAATAATAGAATATGCATCCTCCGTTTGGGACCCCTCAACTCAAGAAAGCATTAAGAAACTGGAACAAACACAAAATAGAGCAGTGAGATTCATAACAAATGAATATTCACATTTGACTAGAGTAACACCTTTAGTAAAATCACTAAATTTAGAAAGCCTTCAGGACAGATGACTCAAAAGTAAAGTAGCAATTATACATAAAACACTGAACCATAATCTTCAAATACAAAAGCAAAATTTAATAAAATACTCTGAAAGACACAAAGATAAAGGCACATTCTTCGTCCCATATGCTAGGACAAATTTGTACAAATACTCCTTCTTCCCTAGTGCTATTAGGGCATGGAATGGGCTGCCTGAGCTAGCCAGGAAAACCAGTGACTTGGCAGAATTTAAGTCATTGGTTCATATGCATGACGCGTATGACGTAATCATCTTCTTTTTTGAAGTAACGTCTGTATTATATAAGATAAGATAAGATAAGACATAAGTAAAGTTAATCAATCACAGGAGCCCATCAAAAATATAAAATGTTAAAAAAATATAAAAGATTAAATTAAATTTTTGAGATTAAATATTCTTTATGTAGAATCTTTTTTGAACAAAGTTTACCAGTATAGGTATTTAGACCTAGGAACAAATAATAACTGGATATAATTTTTATTTGAAACCACTGGCATGTATTTCACTTGTTACTAGTACTTTTTAATATCTGCAATATCAACTGTAGTTTTCTTTGAAGAGTTCTATATAAAAATGTCACTTCTGCTGAATTGATAGATTTTATTCAATTATGTTTTGTCAATGAAATATTGTACAATGGCATATTTGTTTGTATTATAGAATTACGGTTTTTACAGCTATATATTAAAAACATGTTAAATTTAATGTAGTTTCTGCACTGAATAATTGTTAAAACTTTTTATAATTTATACTAATTTTGTTATGTTTGTATATTTGTAGAATATGAATATCATATTAAAGGCATTTATTCACTCATATAATAGTTTTTATAGTCATTTACAAACTTCAGTGGAGATTCATTGTACATTACACTTTATTGGTAGTGTCAATGTTATTAAGTTTACATCAAATATTTAGGTATAGTTCTGGATGTTCACTGCATTGTTCGTTAAACAATGCCCTGGCAGAGTTTTATATCGTGTGAGAATGTGCAATGTTTAGGTTAGCTTTAAAAATATGGTTTTGACAGAACAAATATCTGTTGTAAGATTTTAGGGTATACAACTCTAGCAATAAATATTCTGATGAAGTTTATATTTTTGGAACAGAATATGCAAATGTGTTACATGTACATTTTTTTTTAATTTTAAGAATAACAACTGATATTTAGCTTTATCCCTTTGTATCTTTCTACAGGAGATATATTGTCATTATATATTTTTTTAAATTCTAGGTAGTATACCTTCTAATTGAATTGTCTCCCTTTCAAAATCAAATGTCTAAATGAAGTTTTTTTGATTTTACACAATCTTTTACTACTAAAAGTAATATCAGGACCACCAATAAACATGTATTTAAGCAGCAGTTTCAGTTTTATCGTGACATTCCAAAAAGATGATTGTTAACTTTAAATAAGCTGTGCCTCTTATACATTGATTTTATTGACTCATATTTATATATGTACATATACCTTGTAATAAAGTGGCCTTCATTTTTCAATATTAGAACTATTTTGCTTTTTTTTTTAAATTGTAAGTAGTCTGTGCTAAATATTTTTTTTTTCAAATTACTTTTGTATTGCCTATATGGGGAAATGATATTTCTGACATTTATTTGCTCAGCAAAAACAAATTAGGATTGGAACTCAAGCCCCCTGGACATTGGTTTATGCCAGATATCCTGCATTTCATGCAGTTTGTAGGCAAAATTTGAAACCCACAGTGCCCCAGTGCAGGTAGAAAGAGGATACCATGTCACATTACTATTTGCTGTTCAACAGAGCTAGGAAACACTTCAGCTGTGTTTCAGTCCAATGCTTTAGCTAGAGGATTTGAGTCCCTCAGGCTGACACTCAAATGAAGTCTGATATAAATTTTTTTTAAGTCCAATGTGTTGATTGACATATTTACCAGGTACTGGTACTAAACAAAATGCTGATTTTACCCCCCACCCCAGAAACCCTTAGATTTAGTTATTCTAAAATTGTACAAGTTTCAATCAGATTTAGTTATTCTAAAATTTTACAAATTTCAATAATTCTTTTCCTTATGTCACCAAAAACTTCTTACAAACAGGTTTGTTTAGCTAATTGCTTTGTAACAATATTTGTTTTTGAGCAAGTTTCTGTCTAAACTATCAGCAAATCTCAAACTTTAATCTGATTCTATGGCGAAGGATCATCTCCCATAGGCATCAGCTATGGTTGGAATGATGTCCCCCACTCAGCAGTTCTCGCCTCTCCATGCAGCTATTTGAAGGAATGATAAATGCCAATACAGTTTGAGATTGCAGGCTCTGCCAGGGAGTAGCACTGAATGCTTCAAACTGTCTAACAGTTGCTAGGATCTGATTTCATGTATGTATGTACTGGTAGTAGGGTGCTTATATCCATATCACTACTAACAATTCCAACCTTATGGAACCAGGTCTAATTAGCTTAACACATATTAAATAATTTTTTAAAAAGCATGTTCTAGAATTGATATGGTTAACCAACTGTATTATAGGGCTAAGCGACTGCAGCTTCACAAAAAAAAACCCACATAAATCTTAACTTTGTCCTAATACAATAAAAAGCTGCTTATAAAATTAATATTTGAATGAAAAACTGAAACATGAAGAATATTGAATAAATCTTTACACAAACCAAAAAGTTTTAGTTTGAATCCCTTTGGTTATCATATTTTAAATTTGAAGTAAAGAGAATTTTTAGCACAATATTTGGCTAAACAAGTGGGAATCATAACTGTTTCCAAAAAACATTACTTTAAATTAATAGTAACTAAACAACCTCTTGGATAATTAATATGTATAAAACAAGTCTTTTACATATATTTATCGATCATCAAGATTCAGTCTGCATATGTATGTTACTGAATTCATATTAAGAGATAACTATTAATGTATTTGAAACTTAATGGTAAAGGGAAGTAACTGCAGCAGGTCATTGTGCTGGCCTCAATACACCTTCAAATGCACAGCAATTACTTCAATGAACATAAAAAAATTTTAATCAGCCATGAAATGGAAAATTACCAAAAAGATATGACAGGCAGCGCTATTAAGATTTAGTCAGTGATTATCCTCTACAAACACTTAGTCAACTAACGTAATTTGACCTCAATATTCTATCATTATCGAAAAGAAAACTTTTAAAAAATGAAGTGAATGACAAAAAAAAAATGGGAGAAGCTTTTTGATGTAGAGCGAATTTTAAAAAAATATATTCAAGTGTAACTTCCCTTTTCAGACAAGATCAGGTACATAAACATTAGAAGCCGCCATCATTACAGTGCTGGCCGGGGCTTAGCCATATTTTTAAAACATATTGTCAATTATTTTGACAGTTGTTCCAATTAGAAAAATAATGTAACATATATGGCTAAAAAATTAAATAATAGATTTACACATAGTAAAATTAAAAAAAGAAAAATAATTCTGAAACTTACTGGCAGTTCCAGGTACAGAATAATTAAAACTGACACACAGACTCCTGGTCAACAGTACAGGAAACAGCATTGACTATACTATTTGAAGTACTCCACCTTAACCTATATTAATTATTAGGGGGATGTACATGTATACAGCTAAGCACTAGTCTACATAAGTAATAAAAATACATAAAAATAGCTCTGGGAGCACCAGTTCATTAATTATAAAAAATGCTTACATGACCTGTTAATACCTTCATGTAGGTCTACATCTTCATGTTGGTCTACATCTTCATGTAGGTCCACACCTTCATGTAGGTCCACACCTTCATATAGGTCTACATCTTCATGTTGGTCTACATCTTCATGTTGGTCTACATCTTCATGCTGGTCTACATCTTCATGTTGGTCTACATCTTCATGTTGGTCTACATCTTCATGCTGGTCTACATCTTCATGTTGGTCTACATCTTCATGCTGGTCCACATCTTCATGTTGGTCTACATCTTCATGTTGGTCTACATCTTCATGTTGGTCTACATCTTCATGTTGGTCTACATCTTCATGTTGGTCTACATCTTCATGATTGTCTACCTTGTCATTATGTTGGTCTAAATAAGAATAAGAAAATAAATGAGAAAAACTTTTGCCTTGTAAAGTAAAAAAAAGTTCTTCTGTTGCTTTTCTTTTCATGTTAAATAAAACTATTATGATGATGCAGCTTTCACTTTATGTTTTAACTTAGTATTTTATGAATAAACTTTAAAGAAAAAATAATACACCCAAGAAATCTGCTACAGCCGCAATGAATAACTACTCAAATTAAGGGAAAAAAAATTGTAAGGTTTATTAAGACTTTAAAGTCTCACGAATGTATTGGAGATTTTCAAGTATGCCAAAAAACTATAAAATAACTAGTTATTTAGCGTATCTGGTGTACAGAATACAGAAAGCTTTAATATTTAGAGAGAAAATATGCTGCTATAAAAAGTTTGCATTTCTTGATAAATAAAATCACAAATTTCTCTAAGTTCTTTTGCTTGTAGTCCAAACTAATTTGTTTTGTTTAGTTGGCAATCTTTCCAAAGAGCTGAAGAGACTTTTTAGATTGTTTCCAAATAGCTGCAGACTGTTTAGATTGTTTCCAAATCTCTAGGTTTATTCTTTTTATATTTTCTTTTATTTGATCTCACTTTCTTTATATTGCCTCAGCCAATCTCTATATTGTTTGATCTTTTTTTTCTATCCTTATGTATTTTATTACTTTTAGAATGTACTTAAAAATCAAAATGTAAGCAAAGAGCAGATTATCAAGTTTAAAATTCCCATGAGATAAGATCCAAACAAATGAAAATTCAGTTTGATTACAATTATTCTCAGGATTACCACTATAGCAATGATAATATAGATGCAAACAGGAACAACATTCACACACAAAACATACAAACACACAGTCTTACACAGTTAGTGCTTAATGAACTAAGTTTCTTAGTCATATGACAAATGACAATGAAACACACTGACAGAAAGTGGAGTAAAGAGTTATAAAATCTTTCAATTCTAGCCTCAATGAAGAGGAGGCGACCACTTTATCCAGATCTGATGTAACTGGTTAAGTGGCTGCAGATTGTCTTCAAGAATGCATAATAGAGATCAGATAATGTTTCAACATTACTTACATGTACACTGCACTTGCTTGATATTCTTGTCAAACGTTTGACATGTTTTGAATGCTCCTTAACAGCTGAAGAGAATGTACCTCCTTGACCAAACGTCCAGCAGAATAAATAAATGGCATCAGGCAAGATATGAGCATCAAGATGACCCCATAACAGTCCAGCGCACACACCACATGACCAGGAAGCCATCCATTCTTTTGAGAAAACAATCTCTCCTCATGAGAAGACAAAGTCTTAGTGTAGTCACCTCTCTTGCTTGACTTTTTTCTAGTAAAAAATAATTTACAACTGAAATGACTTTAGGAAAAAATGATGAAAATCTAGGAGGAAAAAAATGCAAAGTGGAGGAAAAGTTACAAAAATAATACACATTTTGTTAATGTTTTATTTTATATCAGTTTTCTACAATTATATGGAATTTGAAGAGTTGAGTATGAATTAGATAATAATGTACTTCTCCCATTTCATGTTAGTTGTTAGTAACACCAGGTTAGAAGTTAGTAGCAACAAAATGATGTAGATATAGACATAGCTTTTTTTAATTTAGTCTTCTTGGTGTTGACAGTCATTGACTTGTAGCATCAAACTGCTGGTAGACAACTAAACTGCTGTTGGCGTGGTATATCTTAACTAATGAAACTTCAAATAAATTGAATAACTTCCTTGTGAACAAAACTAAATATAAAATTTATAAAATAGACAAAATAACTTGTGATCAAATCAAATCACTGTAGTAGACTTCAGTAATAACATTTTATAACAAAATCTAACTCACTACAATAACACAACCTTTCAGTTTAATGTTGTGGAGTCTTCTGTCTTAACTAAGTCAAAGTGATGACAAAGCCACATATTTTGCATCATTCACAACTAATCGCTAACCTCTTCCCGCGGTCTCCATAGAAACACACACACACACACTCCATAACACTTCTGTTGGTCTAACAATCTTTCACTGAATCAAGCCCCAAGAGACCAATCTTGTCCATATGTCATATGTAGGGCTTTGCAATCGCCATTTTTCTAACCTTTACGAGTTACTTTGTGGCAGATATTGGAAATAGGAATAGTGCAAATATTCAAACATTAAAAACTCTTAATTAGATTCCTATTTCTCTACCTTGATATCTGCCAAAAAAAAACATTTGATACCTTTGAACCTCAGGAAGAAAAAAAAATGAAATATAAAGTTGTATAAGAAAAAGTCCAAGTTAACAAAACTTTATACATGGATTTAAATTGCAGATATTGACAAAAACCCTAAAAAATTGGAATCTAATTTTGTAGCTTGATATCTATAAACAAAACAAAACTAACCTTCAATAAAAGGAAGTGAGATTAAACATTTCAAGGATATTGTTAATGAAACTGAAAACAAATAATAAAGTGGTTCTGGGAGCAATAAACAGGACTTCACATTTTTAAAAATACTACGGATTATATAAGAATAATGGTAATTAAAACTAATAAATATACACAAAGATATAGTTACATTTGATGTATCCTGAAAGTGATATGAAGCCTAATAGTTGCAGCCCCAAAAATTGATAGGACACCTGAGGCGCTCACACAGGTGACTGGAAATGATGTGCCCCAACAGTTGGTAGGAGAGAAAAGGTGCCTTACTAAATGATATGACACTTGAGGTGCC
Organism: Biomphalaria sudanica; assembly: GCA_036873155.1. Classification (NCBI taxonomy): domain Eukaryota; kingdom Metazoa; phylum Mollusca; class Gastropoda; family Planorbidae; genus Biomphalaria; species Biomphalaria sudanica. The sequence continues at coordinate 2,233,540 of JAZGLO010006691.1, forward strand.
CCAACAGTTGGTAGGAGAGAAAATGTGCCTTAATAAATGATAGGACACCTGAGGTGCCCCAACAGTTGGTAGAAGAGAAAAGCTGCCTTACTAAATAATAGGACACCTGAGATGCCCCAACAATTGGTAGGAGAGAAAAGCTGCCTTACTAAATGATAGGACACTTGAGGTGCCCCAACAGTTAGTAGGAGACATGGCCTCTTTTACCTTAAATATAATAACAAATATAGGTTATGTCCTTATTCTTCTTAAACTAAAGAGGATTTTGATTCTTCATGAAAAGGGAAGCAATTGTTATAGATGAACTATCCATTTTCACCGATTCTGCAGCTGTGAGCTAATTCAAACCCAAATTTCAAGCCACAAATTGAATTTCTTGCATACCTTATTATTGTATACTAATAATGTATATGATTCTTTTGATCAGCCCAGTTATAAGTATATAGTGTTGGACTTAGAAATAATTAGAACAAGAGGAATTCGTAGGCCTACTGATCAGTCAGCTGGTAAACGCACCAACAAAAATAATTCGGATTGTGTTTTAGGATTTTTTTTTCTTGGCTCCCAGGCTTCTATGGAAACTGGAGACGGCTGCCTTCGGAAGAATCCCGCATCTTCGTTTGGCATGTGAGGACATGTATGTACAGCCGAAAAATGGACAACCAAATGAACTATTAACAATTTCTGGGGTTTAAGTAACACTTTTTGAAATGTATAGGCTTCTATTTTCAAGAGATGAGTCTGCATCATTTGCTACCGAAAACGTTTTGATGACATTTCAGAACGTCCCCGCTACCGTGTTTTTTCATAACTGTGTCATGACTGTTGTAAATCGTTAGGTTCAAGGACATTTGTGGTAGGACCAATAACACGCAAATTATTTTTTAAATCCTTTTTTTTTTTTTTTTTAAAGGGAGGGGGGGGGGAGAACTCCGTCCTTAAAACTATATCTACCACTAATGTACAAGTTATTTCCCTTATTCTATATCAAACAAAATAATTAATTCCCAACAATTAATTGGGTATTTTCGTTTATTGATTCATGTTTTTTTAGGTGCAATAAATAATTGTTAAAGTATCAACTTGACAGGGCCAGGCATTTCTATGCAATCCGGCCACCATATTACGTGCCATTTGAGGGGTATCGAATTATACATATCCTTAAACTCATTATGTTAAGTTTGATATTGTGACAAAAACTGGGTTTATGTATCATAATGCATTTCTAATAATAGGTAGCCTGCATAGTTTAAAAAAAAAGGCAAGTTCGTCTTTCAGACCTTGAGATCTATGGGGGGCAGATGATGCAAAGGTCATCTGTTTCTGTGGCCCACGGTTAACGAGGGTGCCATGTGACCAGCATAACGACCGACCGCCTTTACTTTTCCCCAACTAATGTCAGTTATGTCAGGTACCCATTAGAGCTGGGTTAAAAATCCCAGTCTTCACGAGGATTCTAACACGGGACCTCGGGTTCGGAAGCCAAGCGCTTTACCGCTAAGCCATCGCACCTGCTTGGTTTGCTATATGAATAATTCCTTTCATGGTTTTCAAAACTATTTGATTCTACTAAATAACACTTGAAATGAGATTTTTTATTATAACGTGAAAAAATAAATACTTCTATAATATAGGCCTTTATATTCACATACAAGGCTCGTTAAGATCCCCCATCAATGAGCTATTCGAATGTGTTCAAATAGATTACTTGCAGAATGTCCTTATCAACAGCCATCACCATGAAATTTTCTGTCTCTTTTCATGGTGCTTTTCAGCCTATTTTTTTAAATATTTAATATATATTAATTATATTTAATATTCAGTGACCTCGTTCGTTCGTTCAAGACAGCATAATTAAGATACACCCCTGTCAATAAACTTTACATCTTTACAATTCTATATTTATCGCATCATCTGCGTGTTCTCATCGGATTCAGTTTCACTCCTAACTGCTATCCATGTTCTCGGGCATATGGAATTAAATGGACAAATCCAACTCTTCATCCTCAATTCTTTTGTCTGGCCACCTCACAAAGTCATCTGCTGCTTTTTCAATAACCTGTAGATCCTGTTCGAGTGTCTACATCTTAGAGTTGGTTACACACACATCACGTTCATTTGTTTAAAGGTAATTTAGGCCTAATATCTTGATTGCTTCATATTTTAGCAAAGTCTCTTTGTACTTCGGTTTAACTCTTTATCTCCGTAATTATTTTTCCACGTTCTGACAGAATTGTTATTTCTTGTTGTTGAGTACTAAACGACTTACTTCACAACTTCGACATAGGCCACATCTCAATTCTTTCAATGCTGGACTTGTCCGCAGCCTTTGATACGCTAGACCATGAAATTATGATGGCCAGATTCTCTGCCACTTTTGGTTTAACAGGAATCGTCCAAAAGTGGCTTGGATCCTACCTGACTGAACGCACCCAAAGTGTCGTTGTTAACGGGACAGAATCAACAAGCTTACTCTTGAAGTACGGAGTACCCCAGGGATCAGTTCTATGCCCAGTACTTTTCACTATGTATATTGTATACATATCCACTCAGTGGTGTCATACGGCCAACCGTCATCCTATACCATTTCTTTGCCGATGACTCACAGTTATACGATTCCTCAGTACTATCAGAGGTGTCGCATCTGGCAGAGAAAATCAGCGGTACTGTTGCAAGGGTGAGCGATTGGATGGTTGAAAATAAGATCAAGATGATCGAAGACAAGTCAGACATAATTAAGATTGGCACTCGGAACAACGTCTCAAAAGTTGAAAACACAGATTCTCTTTTTATTACGAACTGCCAGCTTTCTTATGTCCATGTAGTGCGGAATCTTGGAGTTTTCTTCGACTCAACACTATCTTTTGACCCACACATAAGTCAGCTCTGCAAGGGTCTTTATCTGCAGCTGCGTAGATTAGGCCAGATCCGACCATATTTAACAACGGAGTCAACAAAAACGTTAGCTGTGGCATTCATACTCTCCCGCCTTGACTACTGCAACGCCGTGCTAGCAGCTATACCAGACGACAAAATAGCCAAACTGCTACATATACAGAACAACGCCGCACGAACAGTACTAAGAAAAACAAGACAAGATTCTGCTACTATGCTCTTGCGCATGCTCTATTGACTTCCCGTGAAAGCGAGAATTGATTACAAGGTCGCCACACTTTGTCATCAGTTTTATTTATATAACAATGAGATGCCCCTGTACCTTAGAGAACTGATTACTCCATATGTCCCCCAGAGGGTCCTGCGCTCTATGGACTCAACGCTTTTAGTGGTGCCACGTTTCTCCCTCAAAAGCTACGGTATGCGGGCTTTTTCAGTGCACGGACCAAAGGTTTGGAACTCACTCCCCAATGATCTCAGACAGACAACATGCTATACCACTTTTAAGAAGAATATTAAGACCTACTTGTTTAAAACTTTTTTAGATTAGTTTCTGATTACAAATGTCGTGTTTGTGTTTGTAATGTTTGTAAAAGAATATTATTAAATCTTCGCTAGCGAAGGGAGAGAACAAAAACGTCAAGATGTAAATTGATGATCTCTTTATTATTTCCCTTGCTTCAACACAGGCTATATGCTTATTAATTTAAAAAAAAAAACGACATTGTTCCCAACGTAAAAAAAACAAAAACAATTAATTTATTCAATGAAGTCGCGAGACGCCCGTACGAGGTCAGAAGAAAGGTGAAAAATGTACACAAGATAGTTTCTTCGCTAAAAGCCAGTTAATTCGAAATGATACAATATTACATACACAAAGACTCGACAAAACTGTCCGGACAATCGGCTAATAGTTTTGGTCTCTCGACAGCAAGGATATTTCTCGTGTTTTGTAATGTGTCCTTGATCGTCTGAGCAAAAAAATAAAAATCTTAAAAGATTTACACGACTTAATGATGTTAATTTTAGTTTTTATTTGTACTGGACATTGAAAATGTATTGTAAAAAAAAAAAAAAAAAGGAAATGGTGACCGAACGTTGTGGTAGGTTCACGGGGCATAGGCCTATTCGTAGTGGTGACCGAACGTTGTGGTAGGTTCACGGGGCATAGGCCTATTCGTAGTGGTGACCGAACGTTGTGGTAGGTTCACGGGGCATAGGCCTATTCGTAGTGGTGACCGAACGTTGTGGTAGGTTCACGGGGCATAAGCCTATTCGTAGTGGTGACCGAACGTTGTGGTAGGTTCACGGGGCATAGGGCTATTCGTAGGCAAGATATAGAAAGCCGAAACAAGGAAAACGAAAGCAAAGTGGTCTATTTAGGCCTCAAAACATGGCGTCGCACCTTCTTAGAGACTTGGGGGAGGAAGGGGGAACTTGTCTGTTTACTAGAAACCGCAGAGAGACAGATTTACAACTAAGTTTTGAGGCTTTTAACTGCGCCGCATCTGGAAGTCTACTATTGCTAATCATCTTCTTTAAGTAACGTCTGTATTATATAAGATAGCTTGTGGAAAGACTTGAATGGAAACGCAGCGACGAATATGTTTGTTGATGAGGGAGAAGCTATGACCTGCTTTTAGACGCTGCATGAATTTTAAAACTACACATGTGTAAAGCTGCTAGTATAGTTAGGACACTACTTGCCTGGCCGTGCAGTATGCGCGCTGGAGTGTGGTTCGGTAGTCTCGATGGTCCCGGGTTCATACCCTGCCCACTGCCATACACTCGTCCTGCGGAAGGTTTGGACTAGGAAATAGATTATCTTCAACTCTAATGGAACATCCGCAATATGTAGAACTGTCGTTGACCCGTGAGAGTGAACAACGAAGTGGACCTGTGAGAGTGAACAACGAAGTGGACCTGTGAGAGTGAACAACGAAGTGGACCTGTGTTGAACACTTTGGCAGAAAAGTTTGTACTACTTGACTTTTGATCTAGACCAGAAGGAAAGGATGTGTATTTATTTGATCTGGTCACAAGTTTGATGTGAATAGAGACTTTATTTTTTTCTTAACGTCTGACACTTTATGTCACATGTCACCCTTGAGTCACTCCTGGGTTTATGTGGTGCATAATGAGTGTGAGAGAAACACTACAGCTCATTGCAGAGTAATTGTCAACAGTTTATTTCGCAAAGACTCAGAGTTGTTACACCCCCTACCCCCATTTTGGCTTCATTCCTAGTGTTTTGCCAATCCCATATCCTCAAGACATTTGACACCATTCACAGCGTCTTTCCAACCCTACATTCCGTGGATGTTTGGCCTCATTCCTAGTGTTTTGCCAATCCCATATCCTCAAGACATTTGACACCATTCACGGCGTCTTTCTAACCCTACATTCCGTGGATGTTTGGCTTCATTCCTAGTGTTTTGCCAATCCCATATCCTCAAGACATTTGACACCATTCACGGCGTCTTTCCAACCCTACATTCCGAGGATGTTTGGCTTCATTCCTAGTGTCTTGCCAACCCCATATCCTCAAATCATTTGACACCATTCACGGCGTCTTTCCAACCCTACATTCCGAGGATGTTTGGCTTCATTCCTAGTGTCTTGCCAACCCCATATCCTCAAATCATTTGACACCATTCACGGCGTCTTTCCAACCCTACATTCCGAGGATGTTTGGCTTCATTCCTAGTGTCTTGCCAACCCCATATCCTCAAATCATTTGACACCATTCACGGCGTCTTTCCAACCCTACATTCCGAGGATGTTTGGCTTCATTCCTAGTGTCTTGCCAACTCCATATCCTCAAATCATTTGACACCATTCACGGCGTCTTTCCAACCCTACATTCCGAGGATGTTTGGCTTCATTCCTAGTGTTTTGCCAACCCCATATCCTCAGGACATTGAACTCCAACTAACTCCCTACAATAACAATAACAAGTCTTTTCAATCTGGTATTCCTTAAAGTTGTCTCCCCTACCTAAGACCGCTAACAACAATGCCACGTATCCTGCATCATTCACACTGCATAGCTAACCTGTTCTCACTGTCAACACAAAAACACACGGCTGTGTTTATGTCGTAATAAGTTGTCTAAAGTCATATCAACAAAAGAGATGACCTTTTCCCCTTACAACTTCTTTTGTGACCAGAGAGGCCAAATTCTTAAGGCACAGCAACGGGTGGGATTTCAGGACCCTTGTGATGACAGTCTGTACCACATAGCATACACCCAGACAGTTTAGCAGTTCTAATTCTCAGGGAATAACTACATGCTGCCTAGAAGGCTTATAAACAAAGGGAAATCATTACCTTCTCATAAAACAAATAACTGGTTGACATCAAATGAATAAATGATTATTAGATTTAATTAATCAAACTCTTTAACAATCCCTTTACTTTGGTAAACAGCCAAGCGGTGACGATGGTGGTGACCGAATAATTTTATCTATTAATGGTATAATTTTATAAATTTTATCTATTAATGGTATATGTGGCTGAGAGGAATAAACCAGTTGACCACCTAGGGGGCTTAGGTTCAAATCCTACTCAAGCTATGTTGTGTTAGCCGAGTGCCTAATGACAGTATGGAAACCTTGACCCCGATCTTCATTTCCCCCCACTGGTCCAAAAGAGATTAGTGCCCTGAGCATACTACAAGCATAAAAGTTGCACTACACAAAAGCAATTTAATAGTAAACAAAAAAAAAGGCAGAACAGAGAGATGCCAGGTTCAAATCTGGACTGGGATTTTTTATTTAAGGGATATATAGGGCACCCGAGTCTGCCAACTATAATGGGTGCCTGACACTAGTCGAGAAAAAGTAAAGGTGGTTGGTCATTGTGCTGGTCACATGACAACCTCATTAACTGGAAGCCACAGAAACAGATGGCATTAATATCATCTGCCCCAAGGTATGAAAGGGTACTTTACTTACTGGAATAACTTTTGATTATTTTATTTTTCCTAAAAACTAAATAGAAAAAGTTCTACTTCGTTTTCAAGTCACCAGTATATATTTAAGATGCTCAAACAGGACCAATATTGGGCCTTTGGGTTGACTGGTGATGTGGTACATGCTCTGTACTGTCATCTCAAATTTCCTGGGCTCAAACCTTGTCCTGCAGGAAGTTTGGGCTAGGATATAATAATCTTCAATTACAAAGGAACATCCAAAACTAAACATTTACATGAAAAATATCAATATTAAATAACTGAAAACAGAATCTCACAATCTCATTCAAGTTATCAATGCTAATAAAAGTTGAAACTTATAATAAAAATATTTTTAATAGAAAACAATCTTATTGAAAAAAAGTTACACAAAACATTAGCGTTCATATTGCACTGAAATCACTGACCAGATTAATAATAATAAGGCTTGTCTTCAAGTCTGAAGGTTTAATGAAAGCAGTATTTCCAATGGCTACTTAGCCCCAGCTACAACTTACATATTTTGCCACATACAGATTTTCTACATCCAGCACAGACATTGTCAGCCAGAATAAAGCTGCTTTAATTAGTTTTATAAATATAATATAAAATACTGATGGGGTGCATAGTTTTAAATCACTTTATTGGAAGAAAGTCTCTGGCCTCCTTTAAATGTATTAAATGGTATCTCATAAACAACTGTTGTGGTGTGTAATCACAATTCTATTGAGGTATGTTGATACATATTCATACATATTTAGAACAATATAACAAAAGTTGTCATTTAAAATGATGAATATATTTTTTTAAACTGATTAATTGTATTTCCATTGATATAATAATGAAAGCCCTGTATATATTATAATATAATGTTATAAATAACAAATTTATCCAACAACATGAAATTAAATCAAAAGACTAACATTTCAAAAAATAAAACAGCAGCCAAAATTGTTCAGCCACCTAAATTCTATAAGAAGCTGGACTCGATATAATTTTTTGTCCCTTTTTCTGAGAGAGGTGGATCAATTATCAAGACTTGGGTGCTGTATCAGTTCTTTGAGATTTTGTAGGAATTTCTAGATTCTGATCTATCCATAGTGGGAGATTTAAACAGCTGGGTAATCTCAGAAATACTTTTGCCTTTGGTCTCTGGGACAAACCTATAGGTGAAGATGAAGAACAGCAACAGCATGACAGAAAAAAAAAACAGAAAGGACTAAAATGTTTCTAGTGACTTCTGTAAGGAAAAAAAAAGTAGTTTAGTAATAATTCAATTTTTAATCATGAAAAATCATCACTGATAAATACAGTAGTGTAGCAAGGGATTTAGGGGTCCTGGGGGCTTGGCCTTTTAAGGGGGTCCCTTTGTGTTGACATTTGACATCATGACTTGAGATAGTGTACTTAATAAATAGATAAGTCTAGATGGTAAATAATTTACATAACAACATGAATAGCAAGATAAAATGTCATTGGCTTAATATTTAATGCACACACAATTTCGGACACTCATTTGGACGACCCCTCAAGTAGGAGTCTGGGGGATTTTCAAATTTGGACCCCCCTGCCCCCACCCTAGCTACCCACTAGATAAATATTATGCTTATAATAATTACATCCAAACAAAAAGACAATAATAGTCAAGCATTGAAAATGTTTTACAATAATTGAATATTTCAAAATTAATAACCTATTAAAATTGTATCTACATTAGTAGAGCCTATTTTATCTTAAAGTTATATCACTTAGTATTTAATATGGTATAAAATGATATAATTTTGAAATAATTTAAATCACTTTGTCTACACACTAATAACAGACACTTTGATGATGGTTATTGTAATAATTGTAGTCAAATCATAGTTGTCAATATCTGGGATGCAGAGTAGATTATGCTGTTTTTGTATAGGTGAAGGTGAAGAATGTTGAAAAAAAAAAAGGATTAGTTAGTTCTATTAGCTGAGTAATTAGATTACAATAGAGACAAAAGTAATGCTTTACTTCAATGACTAAACTGCAATTGTCTTTATATAACAGACAATTTATTTTTACAGTATGTCATTATGTAATCATAGAACATTTAGCAAAAAAAGCAGCACAGCATGAAGGAGTAGATTAAGTAGATATAGATCTGAGTGTTATAGCGCTTGGCTTACGGAACTGGGATTTTTTATTTCGGATCATAAGGATGCCCTTGAGTCCACCCAATTCTAATAACATTAGTTAGGGAAAGTAAAGCGGTTGGTCATTGTGCTGGCCACAAGACACCCTGTCAACCATAGAAACAGATGACATCATTTGTCCTATACACCCCAAAGCCTGAAAAGGGTACTTTACTTGTTTAATTACATCCCCTTAAAATGTACTTACCTGTAAAATAGGAAACACTAAGTCAACAGCAAAGTTGCACAGCCAGTTGATCACCACCAAAACACTGACAGCGGCTGACCTAGGACCCTGCGCAAACATCTCAGTCACCATGAACCAAGGTATTGATCCTGAAACATCAATCATAAATCATAAGAGATTTAGAAGCCTAAGCTGAGGTTTCTAGACTCATTTCCACATGGGTCTTTCTTATAAGTTCAAAGACATTAAGGACCTTATTAAGGAGACACCAGTCATCTATTAGAGATGCTCATCTATGGCAAATAAAACTATACTTGTCTATACTATGTCTGTCTAGTAAAAAGTTTGTACAGGTTATTTCTCCCACACCCTTTCTCGAATCAAGTTGAAACTGCACAATTATTCATTGGCATAGACAAAGACATGAATCAATGAAAAAAATATAACCAATTAGTTTATTAATTAATGGTAATTATCTTTTCGATATCAACAAGGGAAGGTAATCCCTCAGTATTCACAGATATGGATGAATATGTAGAGTGTGGTCCCCTTAGATAATTTTACACATTTCTTCTCACACACCCATCTCAGATCAAGTTGAAACTTTAAATAATTATTTATTGCACCTAACAAATCATGAATCAATGAAAAATTAGTCAGTTTGGGAAACTATATATGATAATAAACAATTGTGAGTGTAATACTGAATTGCATGTTTTTCGTCTTAAAGCATTCATTTAAGTTTTTTATAAGCATATGTATTTCATTATAAATTATCTACTTAAAAATGAATCAGTCAATAATTAAGGTCATGAAGAAGACACCAAAAGCAATTGCAAGACAGTCCAGGGTAAGAAACCCCTGGAGATGAAAGGCTCAGCTAAAAATTTAAAAAAACTCCATTACAACTGGAAACCAGCTGGAATGGCATCATATGACAAACAATTTTATATATTCGTAAATAAGATGCATTAAAATGTGAAGATTATAACGTCCTAGCCCAAACCTCCCAATGGACAGCAGGTATGAAGAGGTCCAGGGTTCAAACTTGGGACCATGGAGATGACAGTCTAAAATGCATACCACATGATCAGGTAGACGTTAAAATCTTTTTTTATGAACTGCTTTGAATTAATTGCCTTCAAACTAAACCCACCTGGTCCAGTAGCAAAAAGACAGGTGTAGATGATGACAGCCACAATGCTTATGTATGATAGCCAGGGCAATGTTTTCTGAAAAAAAAAAAAAAAAATTATCAGCTAAAGTACAGGATTTTAAGAAATTGTAATAGTAGCAAACTAAAACTCTATGGCCATATTACAAGGTCTTTAGGACTTGCAAAAACCATCCTTCAGGGAACAGTACCAGGATAAAGAAGAAGAGGCAGACAGAGAAAATGATCGGAAGACAACATAAAAGAATGGACACTGAAAGAGACAGAGAGGAATGGAGAAAGATGGTTGACAGATTTTGCGTGGTGCCCCAACTGTCTAACATACTAAAGGATAGATGAAGGAATAGTAGCCCTGTAGTTTTTTAAACAAAAATTAGTTAAACAAAAAAAAAGAAATGCCATCTATACATAAAGATTGATTTTTAAGGAAACAGCTTGCTGCCCAATGCACTGAATGATGTGGGAGGTTCTAAGTAAGTAATCTATACATACCTGTAGTGAAAGGCAAACAACTAGTACTACTGAGGAGATACACATGCCCCCAAGGCCAATCATGTGCAGAGTTCTTCTGCCTGCCCGGTCCATGATCAGGGCAGGTCATCATGACTTTTACAACACCTGTGGCTACCGTAGCATACTGAGAAGTCTCCTTGCTCAGACCAGCTGAGATAAAAATACTTGTAGAGTAGTAGACCACCTGAAGTTGAATAGTATAGAATTATTTGCATTAATTATTTACAGGCTAAACTTCTTTTTAAAAAGTCTTTTCTTTTTAACCAAAATAGTGATGTGTTTCACTCTGAATTTTAAACCTTAACCTGTGGACTTATGGTTTGGATAAAAACTGGCCCTACAGTGATATAGCTTAATTTATAAGAACAAAAAAGTATTTTTAAAAAATATTTCAATATTTGGGTGCATTTTTTTAATGATAAGTTTATAATATCTGTAATGGGAAAAGTGTTTATCTGTGGGATTCCTGATCTGAATTGTAAATATTTTATATGGAGGGATATTTTTTTAAAGTTTTACTGCTAAGCACTTCAGGAACACATGTCTGCTCAAATCGAATCTGGAATGAAAAATCTACCAACCCAAAAGGATTACAACTCAATATCTTCAAATGGAAACCTACCATTTAATAACATCTAGGTATATCTAGGTATTTTACCTATGAGAGAACATCTTGAACTGAAATCTCTCATTGCATCACATAAAAACAAATGATCAAGGACATGAACTCAAAACCAGCAACCCAAGTCCCATCTAGGTTTATTAAAAGAAGCAAAGCTATCATAGCAATGTATCAGTATCAATTCTAAATAAATAGGTTGACTGTATTGACTATAACTATATTAAACTCACAGCATTGATGCCAGAAAACTGTTGAGACATTTGTAGTACTATGCATATAATTAGTGGCCATCGCTAATCACTGGTCCTCATCAAATCAAGCACACTAAACTAGGAGATGAAAAAAAAAGTTATAAGCAGATTTATTGTTTTTTATATTTTCTAAGTGAAAACTAAAAGACTTCAAGTAGGGAGTGAATCCATTCCATGATTAAATATCTATAATAGTGCGTTTTTTTTTAAATATCTACGTACAATGCTTTAAAAAAATCTTTCTTCTTCTTCCTCATTCTCATTGTTATGTTGGGATGTTCAGATGACTAGACCAATATATATGAACTCCGCAGTGGTTTCCAAATCAGGGAGCTCTCCATATAGTTTTCTTTCTATTGTGGTGTTTTGGGGCCAGTGTCTTGTATGGGCCAGTTGGTAAAGAGAACAGTTATGAAGGACATGGTCAGCACTCTGGTGACACTCCACATGGGCAGATTCCGCTGGTTCCAATTTTAAGCTTAAGGTACATATGTTGTCTCATTCTGTTGTGTCCGGTCCTGAGTCAAAAGATTTGATGTTGATCTTGTTGGGATAGCTTGTAATAGGCATCATCTTTCTTGTGATTCAGGTGAGAGCTTGTCCAATTCTCGTTTATTAAATCTTTAATTTCTACCCATGTCCCAACACTTGAACACTGGTATGAAAAAATAGAAAACACCAATTTGTAAGAGATGGGTGGACAGAAAAATAAGGGGTGCAGGTTTTAGAGACACAATGGAGATGGATTAGTCACAGCCTTAAAAAAGATACCAACAACAGTGCTACACAGGCCTTAGAGTGGAACCCCCAAGGCACAAGATATAGAGGAAGACCAAATAGAACGTGGCGACGCAGTATACTAGATGAAGTTGAGAGGACAGAAAGAGCTGGGAAGCCATTAAAAAACTAGGTCTAGCAAGAAATTGTGGAGAGTGGCGTGTTTTTACTGATGCCTTATGTTTCATGTTCAATTTATTTAATGAATTAATATATTTCAATTTGATATCTCTGTGTAGTTTTGTCAACTCTAGTAAACCCAAAAAAAATTTAAAAGTAAAGTACCCATTTCAGACCTTGCGATGTATAGGGCAGATGATGTAAATGTTGAAAGATAAACAAAATAAGTTTTAATATGAGATACACAAGGAGTTGCTGGCCTTTGTGCACTTGATGTATTGCTGACAGACATACAAGTGTGTGTACACTTCTGACCTTAGTGACCTGTAATGGAGAGATCATTTATGATACAGTATGGCTGCTCTAATTAGTTGTTGATAGTATTGTTGGATAAAGGCTTAAGTTTTTATTAATAACATGAGTAGCTGTAAGCTGCTTAACAATTCATTGCACTGCTTCATTTCAGTTGCTGTTTTACAAGTGGGTGAACAAATTAAAGCACAGTGAAAACACTACTTTCACACCTTAAATAGTAGTAATTATTAAACTGACACTTAGGCATTGTACTAGAGTTAATGCAGTATAAAAAAATTACCTTTGGTGAGTTCCTGAGGTCCTGTCCTTCTTTCTTCATGGCCTCCATCTCTTCAGACACATTGCTTGTTTTTCTTAACCAAATCAGAGCTGCATAAACAAAGGATAAGACAACAGAATTTATCATGATTTACAGGTTTCAAGTGTTCAGAAGTGTGCATCAAACCCCAACTTGATAAAAAAAAACACCTGAGCACTACTAGATGACTAGAAAAAAAAAGTTGATAGAAATAACAATATGTCCATAATCAACTCAATGACAAAGTAAAATTGTAAAAACCTCACCTGCATCAGCCGCATCATCATCTCTTTTATTCACCAGCAGATATTTTGGTGACTCTGGGCCAAAGGTCAAGGTTACAAGACTGTATATTGCAGTAATAGTTGGACTAGCTGTAATGGAGGTTAAAAATATTGGTACATAAACTAGGTAAATTTTAAACAATCTGTTGGCCTAGTATTAATGTGCATGCCAATGAAAATGTATTGAAATTATGAAAATGTATTGACATTTTTTTTTGCTAAGGAATATGTAAAACAATATTTTGTTTGAATGGTATAAGATATAGTTATAACAAAACTGTTAGTTCACAAGTTCTTTTTAATATCTTTTTTTTTTTTTGTTTTTAGACTTGGTTTCATACTACAGTTTTAAAGATGATGAATTTGATTTTTTTTTCTCTTATTTCTTAAAAGGACCAAAAATATATAGTTCATACAACTAAACCAGTGATGCCATGATAGGATAGTGAAATGAACTTTGAGAAAATGAATATGAAAAGTTACGAGCCAAGCTGGCAACTGGCTATAAACTAATTTAAATATTTTTTAGGTGAGTAACTTTCAGTACATAAGGTCAGTTATTAAATGGCCTAGTATACCTGGGATCAGATCACATTACAAAATGATGAATTGATACCAAGATTGTGGTTAAATAAAATAATAAAATTTCAAGACTATTAATTTGTCTTACTGTTATGGGTCCACTGGCCTATTCGGCTTGAAATACAACAGAGAGGTATTAAACAGGTCATCAATGTGATGACGTCACAGCCCTCTAAACAAATCTGTACAACAAACTTGCAACAGAAGAAAAACGCTTGGCATAGATTGTCCCGTACAATCTTTAAGTCAGTCATGCAAAGAAACTTGCTAGACAAGTGATACACATAAGTTTGGTGCCCAAGCACAAATACAGATACAAATTAATAGCGCATCACAAAGGCTGCAATATTTAACGCTCAATATGTTTTTTGCACCATGGTTCTATCCAGTATAAAATATAAATTGATCTCAATATCGACCTTGCACTAAATCAGGAACAATAACAATGATAAACATTGTGGTGTGATGTATACTCTCCCTTACTTTTAACATTTAGTGCACAGCTTGGCTTTTACAGTAAACTTTTCTTCAGAAGCTTAAACATTCATGAAATAGCTTTTACTTTCTTTTTCTCTCGAGTTGGATTTCATTTGTATAAGCCTTAGCTTTTATTGTCAGCTACAAATAGGAATAAAAATCTTCCCCCTATTCAGTTTACAGAAAACAAAGTTACGGTTAATTGTATTCAGGGCAATTATTAAAGTTTATTCCATAACAGCAAATCTTACCAACTAGTATTGGCCAAAGGGTTTCAGTGCCCAGTACAAGTTTCATTAGCAGAATTCCCCCGATGAGAACTCCAAATGTGATTGACAACTGGTTGCAAGTCATACAAAATCCTTGCAGAGAAATTGGTGCTATTTCGGCATGATACATTGGTGCAACAGCAGAGTTTAAACCTTTCATTGGAGCAAAATACAAACCATAGTTATAAAATTTTATATTTTTAAGCATTTTTTTTACAAAAGGTAACAATGAGTAAACATTTTAAGACTCTGACACTTGCATCAATTAGGGACAAATATACCGCCCTGCTAGCACCCCTAAATTGAATTCTTAGGATTATTATTTTAAGTTCATTCAGATTTCATGGAAAGCTCCCCAATCCTCAAGCACACTGGACATCATTTTGGAAAACACATGCTAATTGAGTTTAACATATAACATCTTCCTGAACCATAATGTTTGGAAATAAAGACAATGCCTACCGTGTATATAAATAAACCAAAGACCTTTCTTCAGGGAGCAGTACAGGGAAAAAGAAGGAGAGGAAGACTGAAAAAGGGATGAGAAGACAACTAAAATAATTTATTGAAATAAATTCAAGACAAAAGACAGAGAGGAATAGAGATAGACTGTCAACAGATCTTGTTTGGTGGCCAAGGATTCAACAGACTTAGGGATAGGTGAAGATGAAAACAGCTGGAGACAGTCCCCTGTAATTAAAAAGGGCGTAAAGAAAATAGTTCTGTTTCAAATTGTTCTTTCTTTCCTTATTCAAACAATCACTTATCCTCACCTTCCAAATTTCGTTGCAAAATATGCAGCAGAAACTCCTCCCATCATGCCCCCAACACAAAAAAGGGCCACAGTCATTGCCCAGAGCATTGTAAGCAGTGAGTCTGACATGACTTCATCATACCTATCAAAGTAGGTTTCAATGAAAAAATCTTTGATCACCTGTAGAGGAAAAATAAATTATATAGAAACATGCAGAAATAGAGTATAGTTTCAGATATTCTTCAAAAACAAAGATTACTATCTCTGGCTCAAATCTAGGAAACCAAGGGATGGAAGCTGGCAGTGTTTAAACGTGGCCCAGAAAGGCATATCACACAATCAGTAGCTAAGAATAAACACATTTTTTTTAGTAAATGTAGAAGATACTTGTTTCCGCATAGTAAGTTGAGCTACATACAGAGAAACAACCATGTCAATCAAACTCAAAACTATTCATTTCTCCCCTGCAAAAGAGGAAATCTATGACAATTCAACTAAAAACAGGAGACGTATTTTAAAATTTTCACCTTAACAGAATAAGTCCCACACTCTCACCAGTCTGTGGATATTGCAACCACCCTTATAAAACTGTCAATCATATCCTCTTTGAATTTCCTAATTTATTTCACTTAGACAGACCCTATTATCGCAACAAATCAGTATAGCCAACTCGCTGTCAGTTTTTTTCAGCATGCTTTTATTTCCTTGGCATAGACAGCATAAGAGCTTACAGCTCAGCAGCAAAAGGTTGAAGAAGAGTAGGCTTTGAAAACCCAGTGCACAATATTACAAACCTGGTGGTGACATAGATGGGGGTAGTGCTGTGTGTTTTTAGTTGACGCAAATTTCCCCAGGCCAGCGCTGGACAAACGGTTAACCAAGATGAGTTACAGTACATGCCAGTTCGGGAAGGACCTGTGTTATGAATAGCAATCAGACAAGTCCCGTTGAATGTAGTCATATAATCAACCAGAATAGTCAAACGATGTTCCATCCAGTTCTAGAAGGCTTATAAGAGGCCTATATAAGAGCGAATGTGCCAGAGTCAAAAAGTCATTTAACATTACCTTGCTATTTCACAAGTATGAGACAAAGTCAGAGACATAGAGTGAAGTCGATCCGGAAGAGAGAATTGAGTACAAGGCAAGGGAGAGGTGAAGTTTTTGTACAGACAGTGTTAAGTTGTTGCCAATAGTACAGTATGGGCTGTCATTTATTTGACATTAAACTGTTACATTACTTTTTAGCCCTGAGTTGTCATAATCTTTGAATTGGTTGTGTCGTGTGGTGCAGTTTGCAGAAAACCTGGATAGTGAGAAACGTTACAATAATATGCTAAAAATTATTTTAGAAGAATGAAACTGATCGCAGCATAGTCATAAAGTTTTCTTTTCTAGTTTAAATGCATAATCGGTTTAATTTCATTTTTTAGTGTGTAAAGAATGCAAGAAATTAATCATTTACTTGTAATCTTCAAAATGAACAATAAACGGAAATATTTTAAACATATTTTATTTGGTAGCATTTACTATCTCTGGACTGTCAACATGATGGTAATAGGTTCAAATTCTGCCAGCCACCCCCTTCCCCTCAAACTGTTTAAAACAAAAACAACTCTTAGAAAGAAAAAGAGAGACATATTTTAGTAGCAAAAAAGGAGAGTCAGAAAGAAATAAAAAAGAAAGAAAAATCAGGGTAAGAGAGAAAGCATTTCCTGATGGTTCAAATCAACACTGAGGTCTTTAAACTGCCAAACAAATGACTGCAATGGCTGCTACTTGTAGGTTCTCCATTCTGATGACAACATCAAAAGTTTTGTTTAAGAGTTACACAGGGGAAACTATAAACTGGTACTCATTGTATTAAAAAAAAAGACAATCATTTAAAATATTGATAACCTACAAAACTTAACTTACCTCTTGAGGTGCATTCAAGATTGCAGTATTCAGACCAATTTGTAAAGGACTTCCAAGTCTACAAGCTAAAACTGCTAAAGCCAAATGAAATTTTGATGTCTGCAAAGAGATACAATAATTCAATAAGCAAAATATAATAAATAGTCGACCGGAAGCGTAGCATACACCGCTATTTTGCAAGGCTTACCTTAGGCCACTGCAACCTATGTGACCTCAGTGGGCCCAGCATTTTTTAGGACCCGCGCTAGTTTTAGGTGTATAAATTATAAAATTAAACCATTTTATAACGTATAACAGATTCCCTGCGGCCTCCTGTCGATTTAAACAGGAGGTCCTGGAAATCTCCTGAAATTGCAAAATATACGAAAAAGTCCTGGAAATATCCGGAAATTATTAAAATATTTTGAAAACTCATACCAATCTCCTGAAATATACAGACAAAAATTGTCTTTTTTTTCCTCACTCTTTAATTACCTAGGATAACTCCCTCCGTCCGAGTTGCAAAAATAAAATAGTGATCTTTCCATTGTGTCCAAACTCTTGAGCGTGCTCTGTCACTTCGATAGTTACTACAGAGTAGATTACTCCCCCCTTTTTTTTAACGTGAGGTAGAAATTAAAAAAAAAAAAAAAGAGTGATATTGCCCTGCTGTTTTGTGACTACATGTTTTCCTCTCCCCCTCTTATTTTCTTGTGGACTATCCGCAAAGTGATCTTTCCAATACTCCTTACTACTCGTTTAAACTGTTGAGGGAAGAAGAAAATTATATATATAGATCCTTAAAAAAACAAACAAAGCTTAGTGGGAAAGAACTCTGTCCTTAAAGCTATATATATCAATAATGTAAAAGTTATTTTCCTTATTCAATATCAAACAAATAATTAATTGACATATTGAGTATTTTTGTTTATTGTTTCATGTATTGTTAGGTACAATAAATAATTGTTTAAAGTATCAACTTGTTAGGAGAATGCATGTGGGAGAAATAGAGTTAACAATTATTGAAGGGGACTAAACCCAACTTAGCCATATCTGTGAATACTGAAGTATCAGTTTCCCTTGCAGCTATTAAACAACATAATTAATTACCAGTTATTAATAGTCTAATTGTTTTTTTTAATTGTTTCCTGTTTTCTTTATGTCAATGGATAATTGTGCTAAGAAAGACAGAGTAAGTTGATATACGCTTTGTAAAAAATACTTACAAGCGATGACACATAATTAAAGTAAACTTAAAATGGTTTCTAAATTTTCTAAGATGACAAAATAGTTTTAATATACTTTGTTTTGTTTTTAAAAACAGACAAAATATAGCACAAATATTCACATTTGATTAGAGTAAACCTTTAGTAAAATCACTAAATCTAGAAACATTTCAGGATAGAAGACTCAAAAGTAAAGTAGCAATTACATATAAAAACACTAAACCATAAACTTCAAATACAAAAACAAAACCTAATAAAATACTCTGAAAGAGACAAAGGTAAAGGCACATATGCTTGGATAAATTTGTACAAATTCTCCTTTTTTACGAGTGTTATTATACCTTTACTTAGAGGCATTGTGTAAAGTTTAATAATGTATCAAAAGTAGTTAGCTATATGAATATTTTGCAAGTGCCACTACTAAATAAATAAAGCATTACACATAGAATTTCTTAATGTGAACAAATTGTTGCTACCATGTACATTAACAAATACATGTTCATAAAGATCCTCCATCAATGAACATATTGTTTATGATTCAGTTTCACTACTCGACATTAATGGACAATTTATGAATACAACTCTTCATCCTCTTTTATTTGACTGCCAATCTTATAAGGTCATGAGGGTTCAATGGCCTCGCTGTTAAGCGCTTGGCATACTAACCTAGAGTCTTGTGTTAGAATCTTGATAAAGACTGGAATTTTTTTATTTCAGGAAATTTAGGGTGCTACTGAGTCCACCCAGCTCTGAAAGGGAAACTTTACTCACAACATCGTATACTGACTGCTTTCTTAATAACTTGCAACCTAGTTTAACTGTCTGCATCTTAGAGATGAATACACACACAGAAGAACATTAAGTTTACTTGTTTGAAGGTATTTGACTTATGTCAATATCTTTGTTGTCTTGGTATTAGTGTCAGCATAAGGTAGGCGAATATCTAGTGCTTGTGAAAAAACATTAATAATTTTACATTTTTTGCACAGGATTCCAGCAATAGCTGCTTTTTATTTTTATTTTGTATTTTGATTCCAATCACTTCAAAATAATAATTGTGATTAATGAAGGACTTTGTTGCGGGACCGATTCGAGATCATGTGACAACTCCACCAAACCAATAAAAATTCTTATTTGACTGGACATGTCATCTATAGGATTTGGAATATTGTTGTTGGTCCCTTTATAGATTCATCCAAAAATATTCACACTAACGTTAATCTCTATAAAAATAAAAGCCTTACGTTTCTTGTTTTTTTAAATTACTATGCTCAAAGTGTTGCTTTTAAAGAGAATATTATAAAATTTTACAACAATTTTCTGACATTCATAACGCCCATGGCCCTTTTGTTGACCTTACCAGCCAAATTGGGTACCGGCCCACCAAGCATTCGCCTGAAGAATGCCAATATACTGTATGGCCAGTCCACCCCTGTCAAGTGAGTACCTATTTAAGTATAGGCCTACTAAAAAGACACTAAAGTAATAGTAGATAATCTACCTAGATGTAGATCTATATATTATAGTAGACAGTCAGTACTGACACTCAAAGTTCAAACTGACACTAGTCTAGTACTGAGTACTCAGTTCAGTATAGTTTGCTATAATACTTAATAATAGTGACTTCTCTAGGTCCAGATGATACTAGACTTAGTTACTAGAAATTACTAATTTAATTAGAAACTAGATCTAGAAATAGATCTCATGATCTAGCTAGAATCTAGTATTATATAAGTATATTAATTATTATGTAGAAACACTAAGAATCTAATTTTGAATTAAAATCTAGACTAGTTATGGCAAGACTGTGATCTTGCCCTAGTTATTTTAATTTCTTGTCAAGTAGAGTCTAGATCGGGAGTCTACATTACTTAAATACATTATAATTTTATAATTAAGTCATAGCTGATCCGCCATCTTGTCTGTAAGTTTACACTAGTTACCTTACTATAGACTATAGACGAGTAAATCTAGATCTAATATAAACACAATCTCTACCTTTTTAGTGCATTAATTTAAACAAACAGGATCTTGCCCAAAAGGTCCTTGCTACTGCTGCATAAAAGGGTGCTCAAATACTCCAGTAAACAATACAAAAGTTTTCTTTTTTACAAGCAAATCTTTTAAAAACTTTGTAATAGTTATATTATAGTTTAGATGCCCAGATACCTTTTGAAAGCCTTTTCTGACCATGTTTTTAACATAGACATAAATAAAAAAGGAGGCAGTGCAGTTTGGTTTAATCTTTAAGAATGAAGATCATGCAATTTTTCATAATTCGGAAATCCGAATGCAATAGATATAGATCTAGATATACATGTTTTCAAGTTACATGAAGTTTTTTCCTTCGGTCAGTCTATATTTATTTATGTTTATGACTATGTTTTTAAGCATAGTTATCTCCCTTATCTATATTAAACTTTCAATAACTTTTTTAAAAGAGATTTTTGTTCTTACCAGACTGAGACTTCTCAGTCTATTTTCATTTTTGTATTTAAAAAAAAAATTCTTTAATTTTCGGTGAACCATTAATTTTTGACGCTCACATTCATGATTACCTAATCTAGATCTAGACTATAAAGTATAGACTTAGATCTAAATTTAGATTTATATCAATACAGATATATAGGGCTTTGTTAGTAGCACACTTGTCACGTATCATGTATGTGACTATGTCGTATGAGCACTTGTCGTTAATTTCATCCTTATAATCTGAAGACAAAAATGGTTTCTCAGAATCATAATAACAACAGACTTGTGTTTTTGTGTTCATCTGTCAATATCGGCAGCACCATTGCTCTAGTTTTGTTGAACAAGTGGATATACATCAAGTATGATTTCCCAAACATAACTCTCAGCTGTATACATTTTGTAGTGATTTCTCTGGGTCTGTTGATCTGCAGAGGTTTTGATATAATTCAGCCTAAAAGGCTTCCCTTTTTCCATATGATCCCATTTGTCCTTTTATTTTGTGCATTAATGGTATTGAATTATTTTTCCTTACAATCAAACACTGTTGTAACTTATCAAATCATCAACACCATGACTCTACCCTGCATTTTTAGTGTTGAGAATTATTTTTACGGCAAGCATGTTTCAACTAAAGTAAAGCTTACATGGGTATGTTGAGTCTAAAAGGATAATTATATAAATGTTCTTTTGATAAAGTTCTATTGTAAAATTTTAGAAAATTTAAAATAATATTATATTATATGTTTATTTACTTAATTGCAATATTAACAAAACCAGTAAAGTTTATGTTCCAGAAAGTATTTAAATGTGAAAATACACACAATTTATACAATTAAATAGGAATAGGACTATTTATAATGTTGAGATTTATTTGTTCCTATTTTATACATGTGACCATAGAAAGGGTTGATTCTTCTCTGTAACTGTAGAATTAATATTAGCCTAGTCTTTTTTAGCATAGCCTTTTAGGCTATATATATATATATATATATATATATATATATATATATATATATATATATATATAGTCACAATATAGTGTGTAGAAATAGAATTAGAAAAAAAATTCTATGATAAATCAAACAAGAAGATAAAACTAAAATGTTATTTAACCTTGGTTAGGCCTATAATAAAATATGCATCCTGTGTTTGGACCCCAAACTCAAGAAAACATTAAGAAAGTAGAACATATTCAAAATAGAGCAGTATTGTGAGATTCATAACAAACAAATATTCACATTTGATAAGAGTAACACCTTTAGTAAAATCACTAAATTTGGAAAACCTTCAGGATTGAACACTTAAAAGTAAAGTAGCAACTATACATAAAAACACTTAAATCATAATCTTCAATTACAAAAACAAGCCTAATGAAATACTCAGTAAGACACAAAAATAAAGGCACAGTCCTTCTTCCATATGCTAGGACGCATTTGTTGTGCTATTAGAACAAGGAATGGGATGCCTGAGTCAACCAGGAAAACCATTGACTTTTCAGAATTTAAGACATTGATTAACATATATGAGTAGATTGACCTAGGAACAAGATAATCATCTTCTTTTTGAAGTAATGTCTGTATTTGATAAAATAATAATATTAATGATTCCCTTCCTTATATACTTTCCTCTTGTGTAGTGTAAGTAATTTATTTGTAAAATTGCCTTCAGAAATGAAAATCATTATTTCCTAGCCCAAACTTCCTGCAGGACCTCAGGAGATAACAACAGGCAGGGTTGAAATCAAGACCTTGGCAAGTTTACAAGTCTGGAGTGCATACCACACAACCAGGCAACTCAAATCAAGGTAGCCTGGCCAGAGACTGCAAATATAAAGAGTGTAAATGTTGTTGCATTTCACGTTGATACATTGATGTAATTTCTCTGCATTTTTTCTGGAATATTTTTAAAACCCATATTTTCAAAACTGGTTTAAAGGGGTAATGGCATTATTCTTTCATTTGGTCCATATAAACTTTCATGCATACCTTTTTTAATTACATGAATTTTAGTGCTTGTTAAAAGTGGTAGGTGAGATCTACTAATTCATTATTGTACTAAACAACTTGAAATCAGCTTTCTCTGTAGTCCCAGCTAGGCAGCAGCAGCTGAAACATGTCCTTTCTTAATTGCTTGCTTGTCTTAACATGTATTGGCCAAATTATATTTCAGCAAACTTATTTTAAAAAAAAAGAAAGGAAAAATCTTTAATTTTTAAATAATGTTGTTTGTTAATTACTACAGCTCAAGACATCATATACTCATCAAAACTGTAGTATTGCAATTGAAACATTAGAAGTAACATAAAATTTTATTTTTTTTTCAAGACAATCCTCCTTTACAAGCTGATCAACCTTTGTAAGAGCTATTATGGCTCCCATTGTTTTGCTCTAATAAACTAATAATGATAGATTTTTTAAAAAAATGGAACATTTTTTACTTGAGCTTCAGCAGACGTTAATAAAATTTCTAAAATTATTATTTGCCCCAAAAATCATAACAATTAAACAAGAGATTTCCAAGTGGGACCAATCAGCAAGTAATATTTTTCTCAAAGATATACATAAACTGTCAAATTTCTAGCTAACTAGTTTAGAGATGTTTTTAAGATCTTTGTCCACCCAGATTTCAGTTTCCATAAAGAGTTTGCAAGGTTAATAGAGAAATTTTAGAAAATGAAATTTTGATATGTGATTAATTTAATTTTTAATAAGAAAAATGTAATTGATATATAACTGTTGAGTTCATAATTGATATATCCTCAATCTGCCCCCAAACCTCTAATTGTGAATTCGGTTATTATTCATTGTTTAAAATCCAACAACTATTGCATAATGTATTTCTAAAAAATGGATTAAAAATTAACTATAACCTATAGTCTACATTGACTTACTTATTTAGACTTAGGTCCTCCTGTGCTGTTTGGTGCACAGGGTGGTAAGCTTTCTCTACAAAGATTATAAAGGGTACTTTTTGTTGTATCTTCCCAGTTGAAACACACAGATTTTAGGTCTTCTTAGAAGGTGCCACATCCTTATTTTCGCTTTTCTCTTTTGGGCGTCCATGTTATGGCTGACTTTGGTCACATATCCTAACCCCAACCTTTTTTGTCTTGTCTAAGGATATGTCAATGAATATTATGATGCTCAATCAGCATTTTACTCAATGGATGAATGCTTATGGAAGAAAGGACCTTTCTATTATTCCTAGGATCTTTATCAGCCATTGCTACTGAATCACATTTAGTCTCTTTTCAACCTATATGGCTGGTTGGCCATCTACAATATCATGGTCTTATATTCTGTAAACTAAATTTTCAATGCCATTTTAGGTATTACCTCAAATCTGAAGATCTGGGAATATTGCTTCAATTAAAATCAATTGTTGCTATAAAAGTCCACCTTAAACCAATATTGATTATAGATTTATTTTATCCTAATTTAGATCAAATCAAATGCTTAAATCCTGTTTTAATTGACAAATATATAGAGTGTTTATTAGTGATTGTGATTATACATTATATATATTTAAAGACCATGCTGTAAGTGTTGCTTTAGCCTACATTCCATAACACAACCCTAGGTTGTTTGATCTGAGATGAACTCCAATTGATGGCAAGGCTGGAAGGATCAGTCCTCCTGTAGAGCCTTGGTTGTGTGATCAGATTTCTTCTTTTTTTGCGGCCAATGCTTAGCAAACATATCATTTGGCAATCACAGCAATTAAAGATTTATAAATTTCAGAAGAAAATCCTGTTTTATCTAGATCAAAGTATAAAACTCTGGCTCTCACCCTAAGTTGATGTGTTTTTTTTTAAGTCTTTCATTATATCTTAGAATTTTTACTGAGTCTCTTATTAGGTAGGGGAAGGGGAAGTGGCTGAGTGGTAAAACACTTGGCTTCCGAACTGAGGGCTCTGTGTTCGATTCATGGTGAAGACTGGGATTTTAAATTTTGGAATTTTTAGGGTGCCTCTGAGTCTGCCCAGCTCTAATGGGTACCTGTCATTAGTTAAAGAAAAGTAAAGGTTGTTCTGGCCACATGACACCCTCATTAACCATAGGCAACAGAAACAGATGACCTTTACAATATCTGCCCCATAGGTTGCAAGGTCTGAAAGGGAAAGTTTTATTCTTCTTAGGGCTTAAAAAGGCTTATTTGGATATCCAATAATAAATTTAATTGCAAAATAGGTAGGGAGAAGAGATTATAAGGTAGAGGGATAGATTTGTGATATTTAGAAATTACTTTTAACATTTCTATGCTTTTTTTTTTGGTTTATACAACTTTGCAATACAATACATTTTAATATTATTATTGGTAAATTTTTTAAGATTCCTGTCACAATTGGAGTTGTTTTAAGCTCTGTTTATGATGTGAAGTTCAATATTACAGGAATCATATTTGCTTCTCTTGCAGTCCTCATCAATTCATTATACCAGGTGGTAAGTAAAGCAGTTAGTTGATAATGAAAGTTCAATTATCAGTTGATAATGAAAGTTGAATTATCAGTTGATAATGAAAGTTCAATTATCAGGATTTAAAGTCATATTACTTTTAAAAAACAAAAAAGCACTTTTTTGTTTTAATGATACTGTGAAGAACCATTAATGCCATTTTGTTTTCACACATACAGTGAGAAATTATGCTTTTGATTTAATTGTTCAGATTTTTCTTTTGTTCACAGCTAGTTGCAGAAAGACAACATTACTTTCAGGTAAATTCCGTGCAACTCTTGTATTACCAAGCTCCACGGTCTGCACTCCTTCTGCTGTTTGTCATTCCATTTTTTGAATCTTCATACTCTTTGGATGGATTTTATTTTAATTGGTCTTTAGAGGTTCTAGTAAGTAGTTTATGTTTTTCTATGAAAAAATGTAAGATTTAAGTGAAGTAATTTTATTTATTATACTTATCTAACGAAGTAATTGTTCTAATATTAATATTCTTTTTTCAGGTTGCTGTATTTATGTCAGCCTGTGTTGCTTTTGTTGTCAATTTTTCCCTTTTCTGGCTTATTTCCAAAACAACGCCACTCATGTATCCTTAAATAATATTAGTGAAAAATGTTAATTTTTTTTTTATAGTTGAAAGTTTATTGGTTGAAAGATACTTACTGTTTATTCTTTAACTTTGATTTATATATAACAATATTCGTTACCTCAAGTTTCGTTTGACTTTGCTAGCATTCTTTACCTTGTTTCATGATAAGGTTCATATCTTACAGTTATTGGGTACACTTACAACAGTTGCAGGTAAACTGTCCTTTTTTTAAATTTACATTTTGTATTGTAAGTACGTTCATTTAGTGTTTCACAACCTTCTAAATTACTTCCATCTCTTCTTTCGTCGACTACTATAATTGCATGAGAAGAAAACTAAGTATTCATGTTCTCTGTGTACCTTTTAACAGTCTAGTATCTTTAGAATTGTGTGAGCCAAATTTACGAACTTCAATTGAGAAATAATTTTTAGATTTAACCAAGTATTTTTTCTCCCTCAAACCTGATTAGTCGGAGGCTTCTTGGATTTTTTTTCTCTTATGTCTTAATAAATTTATATCAGTTTTTGCTTCCACTGAGTTAAAAAAGAATCCTCATCTGTTATGTTTGCTTTTGTGTGGACATGAGGAACTTGAGGAGGTATCTGGGAGAAGGTTTATGTGCTGCCTAGAGGCACTAAGCAAACACAATTAAACTCACAATAAGAGGTAGCCAAGTGTTATTTTTCCATTAGCTATATATTCCACATTCTATGGTAAAGACTTTTAGAAAGATGATTTTCCAGTTCAACAAATGTTCAACTGCCTTGAATGTCCCCCACAGGCATGTCCATCTCTTAATCATTTGACCTGCCATCTCTTAATCATTTGATCTGCCCTCTTCTTACTTTGTGCCTTGAAGATAAGAAGAGAACTAATTATTTCTGAACCCTCTGTAGAAAAATGCTTAGCGTCCCAGACACCCTAGTTGACATATTTTCTTTGTTTGTTTTTGGGGATGGGGAGATGCCACTTGTAAAAGTTTGAGAAACATTGTTTTATCCTTTTCAAAACATTAACGTTATGGTACATTTGTTGTGTCTTGTATTCTTCAGGTGTCTTGGCTTATACTCACATCCAATGTGAAGAAATTATCAAGAAAAACAGTTTGCCTACAACCATTGATATCCAGACTAAAAGCTAATATTTATTAGAGTATTGTTTATATTTAATATATGATATAAATAGATAATTTGGGCATGATTTCATGTTGAGACATTCAGGGCTCATGTTTACACATTTATTTTATGTTGATATATTTTTTAAACTACCAGTATTAAAAACAATTCTAATGATATACTAGCAATTTGAGCTTAGTTTTCAGATATATTTATTTGTCTTTCAAAAAATTGATACACTTGACATTTTTAATGTCATAAAATTTTCTGTGTCAAGCGTTTTTTTTTTCCACAAAATTACAGATTATTATGGATTTTTTTTCTCACTTCATTTCAACAAGATTATTATCTGTTGGTTTAGTCATGTTTTTAAGGGTGTGTGTTTGTGTTAATTTTTACAAAGCTTATATTAACTCACTCTGTCTATCTGGTATATGTATGTCAGTGATTCATATCACTGAGATAATAATAATAATAATCTTTATTGTCCCTATGGAAATTTGTCTTACAATTTGTGCATTACACCAAACAAAAAACATAACTATAAGAAACCAAAGTGTAGATTCACACCAGACTCACTCATAATTTACATGTGACAAAGTTTATAACAGATTGTTCCTATTTAATGATTTGATTGCCAGGGGAACAAAAGAGTGTTTGTGTCTGTTTGTTTGTCTCTGCTATCGGTGTCTTGTATCTCTTTTGTGATGGTAAAATCACAAAATCCTGACACAAAAGGATGATTCTTTATTTCGAGGATCTTGTTAGCTTTTTTATAGATGTTTGTCTCAAACAACTACCCAAATAAATAAATGTAAATTTTGCTATAGAACTAGATCTAGATTATTTTCTGGATCAAGCATCTGTTTTGATAGGACTATCTTATTCTTAAAAGGTCTGTTTCTTTTTGGGGAATTTCCAAAACAGCAAATGTAAGGCTTTATTGATTTAAGAGTTTAATAAAATTATTACAGGACAATTTTGTGCAAGTCTCAAAGTTTAGACCTAAATGCCAATCAAAGATTTGCTTACATTTTACATAAATATATCGTAGATTACATGCATCTAGATCCTTAGTGTTCTAAATCAGCAGTCTATATCTGAATCTAGTTCTAGATGTGTTTATAATGAAAGTGCTAATAAATATTAAAACAATTACAAGAATACAAAGTAGCTTGCTAACCTATTGGATAGAGATATGTACATCAAGCTGACTGTGCCAAAGTACATACGAGTTCGATACCAGGTTTGTCCTAAAAAGATGTATTTATAATTTATTTTATCACATTTTATTTTAAGTTGTAAAATGGAGGTTATGTATTTTAAAAAAAAAAATTTTCAAAATTGTTTTTCCTTTTTTAAACTGGAGACATTTTGTTATGTTTAAATTTTCAGACCTTTTGCTTTTATAAAAAAATGTGGCTACTACCAATGATAAAATTCTAGGAGGAATAAGTGTGATACCAAAATGTTGTGTATGTCACATCAATAAATAATAATAGTCATTGATTTAAATTTAGAAGATTGTTCATGAACTATTGCACAATTTTGTTTATGTACTTGTTATTAAATCAAACAATTTTAAAAAGAATGTATATTTAGGCTCCTATAGAGCCATTTATTTTGATTTTGCTATTTACAATCCATCAAAGATAAAGCAGTATTTACAATGTATGGCTTTTTTTTCTTTTTACATGTATTTATAGTTGTTTTTTTTAATTGAATCAAATATGTTGAATTCTATTTTAATATAAATGTATTTATATATAGCCATTTATTTTGGCTTATCAATTTACACAATTTACAATCCATCAAAGATATAACAGTATTTCAATTGTATGGCTGTTTTGTTGTTTTCTTTCCTTTTCACATACATTATTATTTTTTTAATTATTTTTTTATGCTACATATTACTTCAACAATACCAACATTTTGTTTTACAGGAAATATGAATTTCCTTGATAAAATAAAATAGATGATACAATAGTACAACTTATCTTCCTTGTTAAGTTGTTTGTTTTTTAACAGTGCTTTATTTAATATCTTACATACACCTTGAAAACTTTTTGTATTTAATTTAAATCTAATCTTCTCATGACAGTACATGGTTGTCATTATAGTTTTGTGAAATAAAGAATAACCTGACTTGCAAATACAGTACTGTTTTCCAGTAGCCTAAACCTTCTTCTTCTTTGTCCTCATTTTTATGTTGGAGCGTTCAGATGACTAGACCAATATAAGAGATGAACTGCGCAGTGGTTTCCAAATCAGCAGCTCTCCATATAGTTTTCTTTCTATAGGGCTGTTTTGTGGCCAGTGTCTTGTACAGGCCTCTGGGTAAAGAGCGCACTTTTGAAGGACATGGTTAGCATTCTTTGGTGACACTATACATAAGCAGATTTCTCTGGTTCAAATTTTGAGCTTCCGGTACATAGGTTGTCTCATTCTGTTGCGTCCGGTCATGGGCGGATCCAGAACTTTGGAGTGGGGAGGATTTTTTTTTTCAAACCCTATCCCTATTCGTAATATATATATATATATATATATATATATATATATATATATGAGAATAAAAAAAAACTTTTTTTCTCAACCTTCGGCGAAAAAAAAAAGTCATGTTGAGGCCTTTCTCTTGCAAGCTTTGGGTCTGGGAGTGCGCTGTAAGCCTTTTGAATGGAGTTCGGGGCAAAGCCCCGACGCCAAAAGCGTTTTCTTATATTTTTCACTCCAGAAACGTCTTCTCCTGTTACTACAGCTCACTATTCTTCAGTGAGGTTCGGTGCGAAGCCCCGACGCTAAAAGCGTTATTCTGCATTCTCCACTGAAGAAACGCATTCTCCTTACCTAAAGCTCATTATTCATCTTATTAGAAAAGGACCTTTTGAATATATGTTGTACTTGAAAAATATTCTAATATGAATTTATAGGCCCTTAATACATTCTAAATACAACCGATTTGTTCCTTGAAAAGATAAGATACCTCACATATTTAGATTAAGGCTTTGAGGATCGCCTCCGAAAAAAAAATCGATAAATAATATTCAATAAAATTCAAGCATAAATTGTGAGTTATAGTCCCAAATTTAACTAGAAAAATATTAGATTGAGTAAAGGTTTAAAAAATGGCGACTAGGAAAACATTATTAGGGTTTAAAACTCATCTCAATCGTGACTCTTATACTGAAAAGTTTCGTTTCCAAAGCAAAGTCTTTCTTAAAACAAGTATGATAAATTCATGTGAAATTACATAAACTCTGTCTGGAAAGGTGAGGGGCGGTAGAATGAAAAACGATTAATCCTCGCTCCTTTTTATAATTTCTGCTAATGATTGTATTTGGCATTAAAGAATAGTGGTGGGGTGACTCGATTTAAGAACTTAATTTATAGCATATACAAATTATATTAGTGACAGATTTTTAAAAAAATTTGTAATTTCTTAACTATAATACAAAAAGAAACAGTATTGCTTTGTCCGATGGGGTGAAGATGATGGCATGTATCTCCCCTCCTCCCACTTTTTTCCTTTTATATTTACTAATCATAAAGTTTGAGATAAGAGTGTGGTGCGACATACCATACAAATTGGTTCACATATCAATACGTAACTTATATTATATAGATATTCAACTAATTTTGTTCACAAACTATGATTCTTCCTTAAAATTAGGACCACACCCCACTCAGAGGGCTTGAGCGGGGAGGGCAGTACATGCGATCGCCCCCCCCCCCTTTTACCTCACCTAATCGGCTAAGATACCAGAAGGGGAGCGACACAATATAAAATGTATATATTAATTCAGCTAATTTTTGTTCACATACTATGATTTCTCCATAAAAGTAGGACCGCCCTTCCACTCAAAGGGTTTAGGTGGGAAGGTCAGTAGAGGTATTCGCCCCCCCCCCACCCAAGCGGCCAACAGGGGAACGACATAATATAAAGATCGGTTAAAATATCAATAACAAGTTTTAATCAAATCGGCCAACATACTAGAGGAGGGTGGGCAAAATAATCTAAAAATAGTTTGAAATAAAAATAATTAGTATATATCATTAACATAAGTAATAAATTCGTACACAAATTGTGTGAATTCTATACTAAAATTCATCCATAGGGGAGGGGGGGGGTCGGCCGAGGAGGGGACAGTCGAGTTTACCGCCCCCCCCCCCCGGATCCTGAGTCGAAAGATTAAACGTTGATCTTGTCGGGATAGCTTATTATAGGCATCCTTTTTCTTGTGATTCGGATGAGAGCTTGTCCATTTCTCATTTATTTTATTTACTATTAAGTTTCTTCATTTCTTCTGGATAGAGTGCAATGGTTTTGTGAGAGTTTGTTCGTCCACTCTTGGCGAGTGTGTCAGCCTTCTCATTTCCTTCTAGTTTTATATCAGCTGGTATCCATTGAATAACAGTTTTTATGCTGTTGTTGTTGAGCTTTGTAAGTGCTGTCCTGAGTCGTTTTATGTAAGTTTTCCAAGCTTTGGAGGGTTGTTTTCGCATCGGTTAGAAAGGGGTACTTGGATGATTTGCTAGCAAGGTAGCAGCTAGTTCATGGAATTCCCTTTCTGCTCTGTGGCTGTCCGAGGGCTATCCAGTTGCAGTTGTTTCTTTTTTGGGAAATTTCCAAATCAGCAAATGTAAGGCTTTATTGATTTAAGAGTTTAATAAAATTATTACAGGACAATTTTGTGCAAGTCTCAAAGTTTAGACCTAAATGCCAATCAAAGATTTGCTTACATTTTACATAAATATATCGTAGATTACATGCATCTAGATCCTTAGTGTTCTAAATCAGCAGTCTATATCTGAATCTAGTTCTAGATGTGTTTATAATGAAAGTGCTAATAAATATTAAAACAATTACAAGAATACAAAGTAGCTTGCTAACCTATTGGATAGAGATATGTACATCAAGCTGACTGTGCCAAAGTACATACGAGTTCGATACCAGGTTTGTCCTAAAAAGATGTATTTATAATTTATTTTATCACATTTTATTTTAAGTTGTAAAATGGAGGTTATGTATTTTAAAAAAAAAAATTTTCAAAATTGTTTTTCCTTTTTTAAACTGGAGACATTTTGTTATGTTTAAATTTTCAGACCTTTTGCTTTTATAAAAAAATGTGGCTACTACCAATGATAAAATTCTAGGAGGAATAAGTGTGATACCAAAATGTTGTGTATGTCACATCAATAAATAATAATAGTCATTGATTTAAATTTAGAAGATTGTTCATGAACTATTGCACAATTTTGTTTATGTACTTGTTATTAAATCAAACAATTTTAAAAAGAATGTATATTTAGGCTCCTATAGAGCCATTTATTTTGATTTTGCTATTTACAATCCATCAAAGACAAAGCAGTATTTACAATGTATGGCTTTTTTTTCTTTTTACATGTATTTATAGTTGTTTTTTTTAATTGAATCAAATATGTTGAATTCTATTTTAATATAAATGTATTTATATATAGCCATTTATTTTGGCTTATCAATTTACACAATTTACAATCAATCAAAGATATAACAGTATTTCAATTGTATGGCTGTTTTGTTGTTTTCTTTCCTTTTCACATACATTATTATTTTTTTAATTATTTTTTTATGCTACATATTACTTCAACAATACCAACATTTTGTTTTACAGGAAATATGAATTTCCTTGATAAAATAAAATAGATGATACAATAGTACAACTTATCTTCCTTGTTAAGTTGTTTGTTTTTTAACAGTGCTTTATTTAATATCTTACATACACCTTGAAAACTTTTTGTATTTAATTTAAATCTAATCTTCTCATGACAGTACATGGTTGTCATTATAGTTTTGTGAAATAAAGAATAACCTGACTTGCAAATACAGTACTGTTTTCCAGTAGCCTAAACCTTCTTCTTCTTTGTCCTCATTTTTATGTTGGAGCGTTCAGATGACTAGACCAATATAAGAGATGAACTGCGCAGTGGTTTCCAAATCAGCAGCTCTCCATATAGTTTTCTTTCTATAGAGCTGTTTTGTGGCCAGTGTCTTGTACAGGCCTCTGGGTAAAGAGCGCACTTTTGAAGGACATGGTTAGCATTCTTTGGTGACACTATACATAAGCAGATTTCTCTGGTTCAAATTTTGAGCTTCCGGTACATAGGTTGTCTCATTCTGTTGCGTCCGGTCATGGGCGGATCCAGAACTTTGGAGTGGGGAGGATTTTTTTTTTCAAACCCTATCCCTATTCGTAATATATATATATATATATATATATATATATAGATATATGAGAATAAAAAAAAACTTTTTTTCTCAACCTTCAGCGAAAAAAAAAAGTCATGTTGAGGCCTTTCTCTTGCAAGCTTTGGGTCTGGGAGTGCGCTGTAAGCCTTTTGAGTGGAGTTCGGGGCTAAGCCCCGACGCCAAAAGCGTTTTCTTATATTTTTCACTCCAGAAACGTCTTCTCCTGTTACTACAGCTCACTATTCTTCAGTGAGGTTCGGTGCGAAGCCCCACGCTAAAAGCGTTATTCTGCATTCTTCACTGAAGAAACGCATTCTCCTTACCTAAAGCTCATTATTCATCTTATTAGAAAAGGACCTTTTGAATATATGTTGTACTTGAAAAATATTCTAATATGAATTTATAGGCCCTTAATACATTCTAAATACAACCGATTTGTTCCTTGAAAAGATAAGATACCTCACATATTTAGATTAAGGCTTTGAGGATCGCCTCCGAAAAAAAAATCGATAAATAATATTCAATAAAATTAGAGCATAAATTGTGAGTTATAGTCCCAAATTTAACTAGAAAAATATTAGATTGAGTAAAGGTTGAAAAAATGGCGACTAGGAAAACATTATAAGGGTTTAAAACTCATCTCAATCGTGACTCTTATACTGAAAAGTTTCGTTTCCAAAGCAAAGTCTTTCTTAAAACAAGTATGATAAATTCATGTGAAATTACATAAACTCTGTCTGGAAAGGTGAGGGGCGGTAGAATGAAAAACGATTAATCCTCGCTCCTTTTTATAATTTCTGCTAATGATTGTATTTGGCATTAAAGAATTGTGGTGGGGCGACTCGATTTAAGAACTTAATTTATAGCATATACAAATTATATTAGTGACAGATTTTTTAAAAAATTTGTAATTTCTTAACTATAATACAAAAAGAAACAGTATTGCTTTGTCCGATGGGGTGAAGATGATGGCATGTATCTCCCCTCCTCCCACCTTTTTCCTTTTATATTTACTAATCATAAAGTTTGAGATAAGAGTGTGGTGCGACATAC
The DNA here is from genome assembly GCA_036873155.1 of Biomphalaria sudanica. Taxonomy (NCBI): domain Eukaryota; kingdom Metazoa; phylum Mollusca; class Gastropoda; family Planorbidae; genus Biomphalaria; species Biomphalaria sudanica. The sequence goes on from JAZGLO010006691.1 coordinate 2,268,199, forward strand.
CATACAAATTGGTTCACATATCAATACGTAACTTATATTATATAGATATTCAACTAATTTTGTTCACAAACTATGATTCTTCCTTAAAATTAGGACCACACCCCACTCAGAGGGCTTGAGCGGGGAGGGCAGTACATGCGATCGCCCCCCCCCCTTTTACCTCACCTAATCGGCTAAGATACCAGAAGGGGAGCGACATAATATAAAATGTATATATTAATTCAGCTAATTTTTGTTCACATACTATGATTTCTCCATAAAAGTAGGACCGCCCTTCCACTCAAAGGGTTTAGGTGGGAAGGTCAGTAGAGGTATTCGCCCCCCCCCCCCACCCAAGCGGCCAACAGGGGAACGACATAATATAAAGATCAGTTAAAATATCAATAACAAGTTTTAATCAAATCGGCCAACATACTAGAGGAGGGTGGGCAAAATAATCTAAAAATAGTTTGAAATATAAATAATTAGTATATATCATTAACATAAGTAATAAATTCGTACACAAATTGTGTGAATTCTATACTAAAATTCATCCATAGGGGAGGGGGGGGGGGTCGGCCGAGGAGGGGACAGTCGAGCTTACCGCCCCCCCCCCGGATCCTGAGTCGAAAGATTAAACGTTGATCTTGTCGGGATAGCTTATTATAGGCATCCTTTTTCTTGTGATTCGGATGAGAGCTTGTCCATTTCTCATTTATTTTATTTACTATTAAGTTTCTTCATTTCTTCTGGATAGAGTGCAATGGTTTTGTGAGAGTTTGTTCATCCACTCTTGGCGAGTTTGTCAGCCTTCTCATTTCCTTCTAGTTTTATATCAGCTGGTATCCATTGAATAACATTTTTTATGCTGTTGTTGTTGAGCTTTGTAAGTGCTGTCCTGAGTCGTTTTATGTAAGTTTTCCAAGCTTTGGAGGGTTGTTTTCGCATCGGTTAGAAAGGGGTACTTGGATGATTTGCTAGCAAGGTAGCAGCTAGTTCATGGAATTCCCTTTCTGCTCTGTGGCTGTCCGAGGGCTATCCAGTTGCAGTTGTTTCTTTTTTGGGAAATTTCCAAATCAGCAAATGTAAGGCTTTATTGATTTAAGAGTTTAATTAAATTATTACAGGACAATTCTGTGCAAGTCTTCACAAAGTTTAGACCTAAAGGCCTATCAAAGCTTTGCTTACATTTTTACATAAATATATCGTAGATTACATGCATCTAGATTTTTAGTGTTCTAAATCAGCAGTCTATATCTGAATAATAAAACAATTACAAGAATACAAAGTAGCTTGCTGGCCTAATGGATAGAGATATGTACATCGAGCTGACTGTGCCAAAGTACATACGAGTTCGATACCAGGTTTGTCCTAAAAAGATGTATTTATAATTTATTTTATCACATTTTATTTTAAGTTGTAAAATGGAGGTTATGTATTTTAAAAAAATATATTTTCAAAATTGTTTTTCTTGTTTTAAACTGGAGACATTTTGTTATGTTTAAATTTTCAGACCTTTTGCTTTTATAAAAAAATGTGGCTACTACCAATGATAAAATTCTAGGAGGAATAAGTGTGATACCAAAATGTTGTGTATGTCACATCAATAAATAATAATAGTCATTGATTTAAATTTAGAAGATTGTTCATGAACTATTGCACAATTTTGTTTATGTACTTGTTATTAAATCAAACAATTTTAAAAAGAATGTATATTTAGGCTCCTATAGAGCCATTTATTTTGATTTTGCAATTTACAATCCATCAAAGATAAAGCAGTATTTAAAATGTATGTTGTTGTTTTTTCCTTTCACATACATTATTATTTTATTTTTTTTATTTTTTATACTACATTTTACTTCAACAATACCAACATTTTGTTTTACAAGAAATATGAATTTCCTTGAGAAAACATCCTAAAATAAAATAGATGATACAATAGTACAACTTATCTTCCTATTAAACTAGTTTGTTTTTTAACAGTGCATTAATTAGTATCTTACAAAAACATTTAAAACTTATTGTATTTACATTGGCAGATTTCTCTGGTTCCGATTTGAGCTTCAGGTACATATGTTGTCTCATTCTGTTGTGTCCGGTCATGGCCGGATCCAGAACTTTGAAGTGGGGGGGGGGGGGGGAATTGTTATTTTTGAGAATGTCAGAAGCCCGGGCAAACGAGCTCTGACAGTTGGGGACTCCCGGAGTCCGGCTGTGACTACTTGTTTATAGGTTAACTTATATATCATGTGTATGTGAAGTTATTGGCTACACTCTTTACCAGATAGTTTAGTATCATAACTCATTGGGGAAAAATAATGTATGTACTTTTCATGCTTATCTTCATGTAAATGAAAAGTAGCAGAGTTTTTCCATAATTATCTACACACGTTAACTTCGGAAGGTGAGCTGCCTCATGACCACAGAGAAATCAATATACATCGCAGGAAACAGCGAACTAATCGAAACAAAACAATGCATAAGGTCCAAGAACAGAGGAAAAAAAAACTACACCGTCCAAACGACTCGTGACAAGAGTCATATCATGAAGGGTTAATTTCCCAGATTCTTGAAGCTATTATACTCTGATCCAAGATCTACTAGTTGCTCACCATTTTATTACTGAATTTAAAGTTTTCGAATCGTAAAAAAAAACAAAACATTTTTTCGCCCCTTAGTTTGTACCTTCTCGTCTGCCTGTCGATGAAGGACACGTTCTGACTCACATGTACTGAATACACATTCTGTACAGCTTGTTGCTAGAGTGCCTCAGCACTATGGCCTGAGCACAGTAAACATTCGCCTACTTTATCTTTTTGTAAAGATGTTTGTTTCGATGTGACTTCCATTTATTTCTTGAAACCTATGTAAATAATGTTATTGGACTAGTTCTTCCTGCCCTCACCCACTAACACGTGACGTGAACACAAAACAAAACAAAACGTGTATATGAGATGGTGCTTCACTCTGAACTTAGGCATCATTTTAAAGAAAGGCTTAGCATAGAAGTACACATGACGAACAATGGTGTAATTCTATATGTTTGCACATTCTACACCAAATAGTGCTCCAATTATCAAATAATAATGTTCAGTCCTATCTCCTTCGCTAGATCTAGAATCCATTTCTAACTTTGGCCTAGACATTGCCATCTCCTTACCCGGGTACACAATTTGGACTCAACGTAACCTCATGCATTAGACAACATTATGACTCAGACGATGGAGCAAGCGGACACGACAAAAATGGCCCTGCGTTGCAACAAGTTGTTTTTTTTTCTAAATAGTCACCCTGACCTACGCTAAATGATATTTTTCTAGCACACGTCATAACAAGAGATGAACAGAAGGTAATTTCAGAAAAGAAACAGTTTTTTTTAAAAACACTAAACCAGAAAATAAATAATAAATGTCTCTCTTTCTTTTCAGCCTCATTATTTATCTATCTATCTATCTATCTATCTATCTATCTATCTATCTATCTATCTATTTATCTATCTATCTATTTATCTATCTATCTATCTATCTATCTATCTATCTGTCTGTCTGTCTGTCTGTCTATCTATCTATCTATCTATCTATCTATCTATCTATCTATCTATCTATCTATCTATCTATCTATCTATCTAATTTTCTCTCTGTCTCCCTGCATCTCTCTGACTCTTTTTTTCTCTGTCTCTTTCTGTCTGTCTCGGTCTCTCTCTCTCTGTGTCTCACTCTCACTCTCTCTCTCTCTCTCTCTGCCTCTCTCTTTGTCATTTTTTACTCCTCTGAACATGGTTTAATGTCTTGACTTCCAATGTGAGTAACACTGTAGCTAATTGACCAACGACTCAATTGAATCACTTTTTGGATCGATCAATCTCTAAGCCGCGAGTTGAACATTTTTTTTTTCTTTATTTCTTTTTGAAGGCCTTTTAGACGAGATTGTTGTTGTTTTTTTTATAACAGCCCCACTTTCTTTACAAATTAAACTTGTCGGCTTATTATCATGCTCCACAAAAGTAAAGATCCGTTCTCTCTTCCTGGTAGATTCTGAATTTGCAGTCTACTTGTAGTTTCTTCGGCTCTTCCTTTTCATGTACAAAAGTTAAGGGGCATAATACAAGTTCATAAGAGAAACAGTGACGGCCCTGTAGACGTAGGCAAAGATACATATTTCAAAGATACATATTTCAAAGATACATATTTCAAAGATACATATTTCAAAGATACATATTTCAAAGATACATATTTCAAAGATACATATTTCAAAGATACATATTTCAAAGATACATATTTCAAAGATACATATTTCAAAGATACATATTCCAAAGATAGACATATTTCACATTTTGTTTTTGTTTAAACTCTTTCTCTCCTTAGTAACGATGTGAATGTGTGACCCCATTTAATTAAAGTAATATTTTGATTTAAAAATCTTTTTTTTGTGTGTCAAATAAAAAGCATGTTTTCACCTAAAGTTCTATACCAAAAGTAGCGTTTTCTGATTACAAACAAAATTGTTATTAAAGATGTGAAGAAAAGAATTCACTTTTGTGTGTTAAATGTGATATTGCTTAAAAGAAGCGATAGAATGTTATATTAAACAATTCTCTCAGAAGGTGGAAATAATTACGGTGATATAGAGTTAAAGGGGTTTTGGGGGGGGGGGGATTTTTTACATTTTGTGCTGACGTGTCGGCGTGCGGAATAGAAAAACGTTTTGGGCCTGATCGTATTTTTGTCCATAAATAATTGTGCAACAGTTTTAACTTGATACGAGAAGGGGAAAGTGAAGAAAAACATGTTTCTTTTTACCAGACAGACAAAGTGGATACAAGCTTTGTGCAAAGCTGTTTGATAAAGGTGATCAAGTCTAAGTGAACATTATGCTTCTTGTGATTTTGTATAATACAATATAATATAATATAATATAATATAATATAATATAATATAATATAATACAATATAATATAATATAATACAATATAATATAATATAATATAATATTGTTCTAAATTTTTATTAATATTGAGAATTTGAATACCTGTTAAAATGCTTCCACTATATTATACAGTATTGTTTGCACTTTATGCAACAAAAAATAATAAAATAGCACGGGCAATAAGTATAAATAACGTAACAAAACAAAAAGTGATTATAAGTAATTTTGAGTTGCACATTTGGCAACATTATTTTTGAAGTGGTAAATACATTTTTTAATAATTATAACTTCGTATACAAGAAAGTTAAATTACCGAAGTCTGTCTAAATGTAGCGGTAGAACCACAGCGTGTGTGTCCTCCTATTATAGTAACAGCACGATGCAGGCTGCGCTTATCGCGTTTTAATAACTAAACTTATAGTTCTCCACACGCTGCTAAACTAAAAGAAAACATGTTTTAAGTATTATAATTTTTTTAGCATCCCCCAAAAGGGCAAAAGCCGCTATTAGTTTTGTTTGGTCTGTGTACCCGTCTGTCCGTCTGTTATGTTGACATCCCAAAAACTGTCAAAGATATTGAAAATCTGATATGAGATTTTATCATCAAACTGGTGTATTTTGTGAAAAAAAAATTGCTTGCATATTTCACAAAACCAGAACTTTGCCCTTTTCGGAGGCAGATTAAAATAATTATTTAATTATCTAAGTTGGTAATATTTAATTAAACACTTTCTTATAATATGTAGATCCGTCTCTAAAATTGAAATATTAATAAACACATTTATTTGAAAGGGAGAGGATAGTGCATACACTTAGCATTTTCTGTCCACTACCCCTTCTGTCTCCAGCAAATTGTATGGTGATTATTTGTTAGGTTAAAGAAATAATTGTGCACAATGTCAGCTTTATCCGAGTTTGGGTGCGTGTATAAACGTGTAATAACCTTTTACCAGACAGACAAACATACGGAGTGGCTTTATATAAGCTTTGTAAAATCGTAATTCTGCAATAGACTCTTCCATCTTGTGCCTTGTATGTGGCCTGCTTTTCAAAGTGATGTTAGTACTTCATAGCTATTGTCTAGTTTATTGCAAATGAGATTGTGCTCAGCTTTGGCAACCATGTAGTTGCTATATAATTCACTCTTGATGCTTTCATTTAAACCAATTCACATTCAATCAAAATATTAAATTGATAAAAGTTGAATATCTATAAGATATATTAACTTTTATTTCATTTTTTACACAAACAAAAATAGACAAATATGTCGCATGTGTATTTTTTTCGTGTAAAAAATATATAAAAGAACAGTGAATAATAGAAATATGATGCAACAATATAATTATTTTTTTAAATTTATTTATTGAATTTAATAAATTAAAATTAATTCCAGTTTGAAAAAGTCATTTAAAAATTACAGCTTTATCACTTTAAAGCGTAGAATTCATTTTTGTGTGTAAATATGGTGTAGTGAAGAAAAAAAAGATGGAATGTTACATTATTTCTTAACGTCCAGATGAATGTCTTCTAAAACAATTGTTTAAGTTTAATCAGGCAGGCAGATATCAACAGCAGAATTGGTAAACAGATCGTTGAGACAGTTGGGCTGCTATTCTTGTATTCTGCACAACAAAAAAAAAACACTATTATAATAGATCGCTATAGGCCTTTAATACCAATAAGAGATATTGAGAATACTTGGAGAATACATTACTAATATTATCTTATAAAATACAGAGGTTACTTCAAAAAAGAAGATGATTACGTCCTACGCGTCATGCATTTAGTCATGCATGTTAATCAATGATTTAAATTCTGCCACGTCGCTGGTTGTCCTGGCTAGCTCAGGCAACCCATTCCGTGCTCTAATAGCACTAGGGAAGAAGGATCATTTGTACAAATTTGTCCTAGCATATGGAACGAGGAATGACTCTTTTATGATAAGTGGGAAATATCTTTTGTATAGAATGATTCAACTTCAGGCAAAGTGTGGGGTGTCGAATAAAGGTTATTCGTTAAATAAATAAATTTCTCGGATTAATATTTCCTACTTGATTTAGCACTTTGCAATAAATAGGTAGCTTTCAAGGGAGATATATATAAATTTATTTTGTGAAATAGAATGTTTGACGTCTCGTTATATTTAATTTATCCTGTATATGGTTGAACGTATGCCGAATGCTAACTTTTTCGGCGAGCTGAAATGTGGTGGACGTAACAGAGGTGCCCTACGGAATCGCTTTAAAGACCAGCTTAGGCGCCAACTTGCATTAACTGTCATGGACGAGAACACCTGGCTGCCGGCGGCTTTGGAACGTGAGAAAGTCAGCATGATTCGTGATACGCATCAAAGAACAAAAGAAAATCCGCTGTCAAGGACAGATATAGACGGCAAAACGAATATCAAAATCGACAGCCGGTAGACAATAAATTATGCATGCGCTGTATATAGTAAAATATGTAGGTCGCAGCTGAAGCTGCGTAGCAAAGGAAAATACAGCAGTGCTCATTAATCTTCAGACTCAAAGCTTATTTAATTAGTTTCGATCGAAATCAACAGCTATATTTATTATTTCATCTAAAGCACACTATTTAATGGATTATCTTTGACAAACAAGAAGGTGAAGGCTGATTTTAGGTCAGTCAAAATCGGATAATTATGCCAATATACTGGGAATAGTAAACAAAACAAATGTTAGTACTCATTTCTTATCAGTTTGCTTTAACTGACAAATAGACAAAAAAAAAAAAAAGCTTGCTTATAATGACTCAGAATTGAGTTGAGTTAGGTTTGAACTTTTTCCATCCAGGTGACAGTCCGAGGTGCTTACAACAAAATCAGTCATCTATCTACTTTTATCTTTTATATGTGAATGGATGTTATATTTACTGCAGTCAATAAGAGTATATAATTATGTCCAATCATAATACTTACTATTGTACAGATCCGTTGTTGAAAAAGCTGCAGATAATATAAACAATAGTTTAGTGAACAAATGGAATAAAACACATCGAAAAGTCTAAATATTAAATAATAAAGTAATTTGATTTATGACAAAACAATTATATATATATATGTTTTAGTGTCGAACATTAAACATTCTAAAGTTCCAGAGAACTGGCCAAGAGAAGAGACTGTAAAGTTTTAAAAAAGAGAATTACTCTCTTTCCCAGGGTAAAGTTATCAGCATTGTTCTGTTAAGACGTCTGGTGCAATGACTGATTTAGCCTCGGTGTGCGCTTCCTTGTATTTAGCTAATGACTAAGCAACCATATAACTTGCAATCAATCCCTTTTCTGGCAGCTTTAGGCAGTTCGTACGTTTCTGGGCTTGTTTATTTTGTTGAGCCCTGATGTTTTCCAAGTATTCCTTCGGTTGCGCTTTTACAACTGGATGTTTTGTTTCCAAGTGTCTCTTCAATTTGCATGGATCAAGCGCCTCATTGGACAGAGTTGCATTGCAGATCAGACAGAATGGCAATGGAGCATCTTCAAGTCCAGAAGATATGAAACCATATTCGATGTAACCTTCCTTTTATTCCTTGCTTTTCATTGAACGCTTTCGCAGTTTCATTCTTGCTAATGTATTTCGCCATGGATAACAATAATAAAAGCGCTCTGAGCATGCTATAAGCATGAAAGTAGCGCTATATAAAAGCTTTAATAATAATGTAAAGGCTTGGATCAATTTAAAGTTGTGCAAGTGGGATATAAAGCAAAAGGAGCCCCGTCAGACTTGGCGAGTCAGAGCTTGAACAGTAGTACACGTTCACATACCTTGGAAGCATCAAAGCAAAAGATGGGAATGCCTACCATGAAGTAGTATGGCGAATAGGAAAGGCAGGGAGCTTTTTTTCAAAGGCTGTAGCTAATGGCTAAGACGAATTTTAGGAGTCAGTTACAAAGATCGGGTCTCAAACAAAGAAATCCTATCCCAAACTGGGACTCAACCACTTAATGAGGCTATGACCGAGAGTCGTACCAGGTTTGTGCCCTCCGACAGAATGAATAACGCACACCAAGAGTTGCAATGACATGGAGGCCAATACGAAAAAAAGCGCAAACAGAGACGTCCGCATATAACTTGGCGCCTCACTTTCATGGAGGACCTCAGAGCAAAAGACATCAGATGAAAAAAGACTTCAGACATTGCCAGTGACAGGTTTTTATGGAAACAGCTTGCGCCCAATGTGCCAAACGGCGTGGGAGGATCTAAGTCTAAGTTAGTATAAGATTTCAAAAAGACAACAACAAAGAAAATAAACGTTCAAAAAAAACAACAACAAAGAAAATAAACGTTCAAAAAACAACAACAAAGAAAATAAACGTTCAAAAAGACAACAACAAAGCTTATATTAATTGAAAAAAGCAAAGCTTATATTAAGTCTAATTGTATCAATTAGTTTGGATCAGTCATGTAATTTTATGTATTATTGATCTAGACATATAAATCTGTGCGATTAGAAATATTTTTACACATTATTTTGTTTAGTTTTTAGCTTGCTAAATGCGCTATGATCCAATCACTTGTCTGAACCAGTTGAGAGGTAAAAAAGGGGGTATCTTGTTGAATGTTGGCATGATCGTTTTTTAAATGCATAAAAAATGTTCACTCAGGGCTCGCGTCTTCAAAGGAGACTAATTTAACTTGTACCATCACATATGTCCAGTAAGATATCTTTGTATTGTTCAGCTTAACAAAATAATTAATTACTTATACTAATAATAATTACAGAGCACGCTCAAGAGTCTGGACACAATGGAAAGATCACTCTTTTATTTTTGCAACTCGGACAGAGGGAGTTATCCTAATAATTATAGAGTGAAAAAAAAGACAATTTCGTCTGTATATTTCAGGAGATTTCAGGAATTTCAAAAGATTTTTAATAATTTCCGGATATTTCCAGGACTTTTTCGTATATTTTGTAATTTCAGGAGATTTCCAGGACCTCATGTTAAATCGACAGGAGGCCGCGGGAAATCTGTTGTAAGTTATAAAATGGTTTAATTTTATAATTTATACACCTAAAATTAGCGCGAATCCTATAAAGTGCTGGGCCCACTGCGGTCGCATAGGTTGCAGTGGCCTAAGGTTGGCCCTGCAGAATAGCGCGTATGCTACGCCGCCGGGCGTCTAGTATATATTAATAAAATAAAAACAGTCTGGTATATTGTCACAGTCTCGGTTGACATTACCTGTTATATGTTTACCTCGGCTAAGTGGTTGAAAGACACGTGAAACTCCTGATATAGAAACAGGAAGTAAGAATGACTAAATTGACTTTGGTCAGTGGTACCTTTTGGTCATAGGAGAGCAGTAGTAAGAGTCGAGTCACTTAGAGAGTCGAATAGCAACTTTGAGTTGAGTAGTATCTTTTGGTCACTTGAAGAGAATAATATCTTGTGGGCAGTTGAAGACTAGTCACTTGAAGTCTTTTGAGACAGTACACTAGTTAGTATATTGGATGTATATCTAGTAGTGAAGTTATAACTAAAAGGACTTCTATGTTGGATACAGCTGTTATGCGGATGCAATTAAGTTTCGTATTGAATATCTTGATGTAACGGCCAAGAAGTTGCAGTACTTAATTATTATATTGTTATTGAATAAATGTCTTATGTGTCTGCTGAAGATCGACTCAAGTCTTAGTATACTGTTCATTTTTGTTAGGTGCTTAATGGACACATGAACCCAGTATTCTGCAGCATTACACATAAGGCCTTTACATATATATATATATATATATTGGTAAGATGATACTTACAACAAGAGAAACCAAGCTCATTTAAGTACTGGTTCATCAAATCAAGTATTTGCTTTTCAGACACAGATCCAATATTACAGCCAGAGCCAAACAGACAATGCACATACGACTCTATATCGCTGATAGCGGAGAAATATCACACAGGAAGTATTAGGGTAGTGTTAATTGTATTGATGAAATCTTAAGAGAAATGTCAAAAAGGTAAAAAAAAAAAAAAATTATAAATCTAATAATATTTGAACAAAAAATGTAAAAACAAAAAAATTAAAAGAACATCCCTTAACCATAAGACTTGTACTAAAAATAGCAATACACATGTTTATAATAATTAATTTGAGAGAATCCAAGGACCTTGTAAACATTGTTTTCAAGATAAATAAAAGGAGAAGCTACCCGCTGAAATAATAAATGTTACATACATACAACATATAATTCAGCAATATATATATATATATATATATATATAAATGGAGAGAGAGAGAGAGAGAGAGAGAAAGAGATTTATAGATAGATTGATAGATAGATAGATAGATTGATAGATAGATAGCAGGAAACCAAAATCATAACACTGCTAATTGTCTGTTATTGAATAATTAATACATTTTCCCCAGACTCTGTTAGACTGTTGGCGCACCACGCAAGATTTTTCGACGATCTTTCTCAATACCTCTTTCCTTTCTGTCGTTCACCTTAGACAGAACCTTTCTCAACGGATGGCCTGTCATTTCTTTTTGTTGTCCTCTCATCGCTATCTCTGTTCCTTCTTCTTTTTCCTTTACAGTTCCCTGAAGGAAGATCTTTGCAAGCCCCGAAGACCTTCTAATATGTTCATATAGTTTTAGTTTGCGTTTTTTTTTACAATACTTAGCAGGTCATTGTGGGGTCCAGTCACTGTAGTAACCCTGTCTCTAATCTTTCTTTTGTGATGTGGGTTTTTAAATGTGATACCTAGGATCCTTTTGTAGAATCTTTTTTCTTTTGCTATGCTCCTCCAGACCCACCAATGATATTAAACCACTAAATCTACTTTAAGGTAAAAGAATAAAAACGTTATAAAGTAACGAACATTGTTTAAATGATACGCTGCGTATCAATCATTTCATGGTTACGAACTGAATTTTATTTATAAATGCATGATACTTCAAACAGACTAGGCATTAGGACGTCCTTCTTTATTCAATTCAGCAAAATTAACCATAACAATAATAATGTTATTTATAAAGCTGTTTACAAACAAAATGTAACAAACAACACGACAGCATAAATTAAAAACTAATCTACAAAAGTTTCAAACAATTAGGTCTTAATGTTCTTCTTAAAAGTGGTGTAGCATGTTGTCTGTCTGAGATCAATGGGGGGTGAGCTCCAAACCTTTGGTACGTGCACTGAAAAAGCCCGCAGAACGTAGTTTTTGAGGGAGAAACGTGGCACTACTAAAAAAGTTGAGTCCATTGAGCGCAGGGCTCTCTGGGGTACATATGGAGTAATCAGTTCTCTAAGGTACAAGGGCATCTCGTTGTTATATATACACTGATGACAAAGTGTGGCCACCTTGTAATCGATTCTCGCTTTCAAGGGAATCCAATGGAGCGTGCGCAAGAGCGTAGAAGCAGAATCTTGTCTTGTTTTTCTTATTACTACTCGTGCGGCCTTGTTCTGTATACGTTGCAGCTTGGCTATTTTGTCATCAGGTATACCTGCTAGCACGGCGTTACAGTAGTCAAGGCGGGGGAGGATGAATGCCATAGCTAGCGTATTTGTTGACTCCGTTGTTAAATATGGTTGGATCAGGCCTAATCTGCGCAGCTGCATATAAAGACCCTTGCAGAGCTGACTTATGTATCGGTCGAAAGATAGTGTTGAGTCGAGAAAACTTCAAGATTTCACACTACATGGACATAAGGAAGCTGGCAGTTCGTGATAAAAAGAGAATCTGTGTTTTCAACTTTTGAGACGTTGTTCCGAGTGCCAATCTTAATTATGTCTGTCTTGTCTTCGATCATCTTGATCTTATTTTCAACCATCCAATCGCTCACCCTTGCAACAGTACCGCTGATTTTCTCTGCCAGATGCGACATCTCTGAGGGTACTGAAAAATCGTATGACTGTGAGTCACCGGCAAAGAAATGGTATAAGATGCTGGTTGGCCGTATGACACCGGTGAGTGGATATGTATACATAGTGAACAGTACTGGGACTAGAACTGATCCCTGGGGTACTTCGTACTTCAAGAGTAAGAGTAACCATATGCAAAGTTAGTTGCCAAATGTTAGTAATGAACACTTTAAAACAGGATTAGTGTCACCCGGTCAGGCTGACACCCTCGCTTCCTCCTCAACGCAAGAAATGTATCAACTAGCGTTATTGTGTAGATGGTTTGCTAAAAAAAATAGTAAATATACTGTAATATTATAAGATATTACGAGAATAAAAAAGAGGGTAACTTACTTGCAGATGAGTGTCTGAGATGAGAGGTGTGACTTGACACTTTGGATATAGGCGTTAGAACAAGAAGTGTAGCACCCTGAAATAAAGTTCATAATGGCAATTCTAGTTCACAAAACAATTATCTACTTTTTTATTTAAAAAAAAAGATTAACCGGGAAGATAATATGATGTGCACCTTTTCAATAAATAAAGGTCTAATCAGATTTGACATTTGCTTTTCATGGGTGTATTGGTAAAATGTAATTATTTCAGGTATACATCTGCATTGAGCAAAAGTGTTGTATTTTAGGTATATAGATGTATTACATTTAAAAAGCTTCCTATGGCATCGCTCTAGACAACTCCTGACGTTAGGTTAAGATACTAATCCCGGTGGAACTTTTATCACTAAAAAAGAAGGAAGGGACATAGAATCAGATACTACTGCTTCAACCTGTAAGGTTTGAACAGGAGGTAGCCTCGCTACCCATCTGTCTTGTGGTCATGCTAAAACATAGAAAAGGCTTCAGGAGTTTACCCTGAAGAAAAATCTGGAGATGATTACCCTTAGGCAGCTTTCAGCATATACTTCTACATCCTGGCAGACCTGACACACTAAAAAACTGAATCTGGTTTATGTCCTAGTTTTGAACACATTGGAGAGGTAGCAACTCCGTAAGGGCGATATCGTTCCGACCATAACTAACATCAATGCTTTCATGTCGTTTCATTTGCTCTACGCGATAAGACATAACTGTTCTTACGACCGAAGGAGGCGAACACAAATTTTATTGGGAAAGTAACAACTTTTCGAATGACTAGGTCTAATACGTGTTTATAAACAAAGTCAATAGTTTTATGTTTCATATAGCAAGGTCAAAGTTCATTCTTCTAGAATCGTTGGTTTTCATTGTAAATTTGTTGTTCTGTTTGTCTCTGAAATACGGAAAGAACAACGACCAATCATGTGGCTATATTTATAAACGAAAAAAGAAGTTGTATAGATGTTACAAATGAAATGAGGTTGCTTGTAAGAGTACCCCATGTTACATATTAATGGGGATTGATTCTAAAAGAGCACCTCACTCAATATAACAAAAATTTTGATCAATTAATTTACCTATTAGCGGGTGTAGCTAAAAATATTCAATTAGAATTATAGCTAGATTTAGGTATTTAGATCAAAAGGTCAGTGTTAAAAGTGTGCTGGCACGTTCGTCCAGAGGTGCACTGGTCCCTTCTTGTACTGCCTAGGTTATTAGGTATAACCTCCAGGTATACAATTCAACTAATGTATGCAACAAAAGACTTTACAAAGTCGCAGGTAAACATATGTACAAAGTTTATTTACATGAGTAAAATAAATGTGTTAATACATGGCCATCATTCCACTGGCCGACACAACAAAAAGTAAACAAAAGATACTCAAAAATAGTATGGCACACAGCCCTAGTCATATGTTACATTATCGTCACATTCTGGTTATCAAAAATAAAGGTCACAGGCCTCAGGTCAACACATGACCACTATTGACCATTCTGGTGTTACAGGCTTCAGGCTGACACTAGCCACTTTTAGCCAAAAAACAAAACAAAAGGGTCATGATGAACTATAGGCTTCAGGGAAACCTGTGAGCATACAAGCTTCATAGAATCCCACCTATAGACATCAGGTTGAATCCCTCAGAAAAGGGTTACAAAAATATGTCACGTTTGGGAGTACCCCAGGATGCAGAACATCAGGGTAAAAATATACTGCCTGGAAATCATTTAAGGCTATATCTACTAATAATTATACATTACACAAAATACAATCATACTAAAGCCCAAAGATTTCCAGAGCAGGGCACACTTCTCCGAGTACCCCATGACACACGACCACTAACAGAAAAAAATACTATTCACGACACAGGTCAAGTGGTCCAGCGGGTAACTCAGGAGCAAGTGGCAACTTAGCACAGTTTGCAAGGCCTTTTATAAACTATATAAGGGGGAATCACTCCTAACTATACAACTAATCAAAAATAGTTAGTTCCCCATTATGTCACAATAGAAAACATCCGCGTTATTATGAAAAGAAGGTTCACATTGATAAAATGTATGTATTTACTGAAAGACATGTAACTGCAACAAGCATAGCTGAGCTAGACTAGAGTAATATTTAGATGTCATGCTTGAAACTAATATTTTCAAGTTTTAAAAGATCTATTTATTCCACATAATAAAATGTATCAAGGTAGATAAAGCAATAACAGAGCATTTCCAGAACAAAATATCGACGTAAAAATCAGATAAGAGCTAAAAATAGATCACACATTAAATTAGATCTAAAAGAAACTACAAAATACAAAGAAAGTGTGTGGAAACACAAACTCAGAATCGACCCTCGAAGTGGTCCACTTAGGAATGCAAAAAGGATGTTTTCATAATGTACGCATCGAAAGTGTTGCCTATATCATTGTGACTATGTTGCATAAAACGTGGAGTCTCTTTAAAAAAAAAGATAGCCCAAGCATGGACTCGACTTAAAATTTAATATCTGATAGGCATAGGTTATAATATTGTTTCAAATACCTGCGTTGGCCGAGACTACAAAAAGCACCATCACAAAAAGTGTTTTAGTATCCATGTTTGGTAATCTTGCTTCTGTTATTTCACTTTTTGATAATCTGTTAGAAGAATTCTTTTGTTTTAATGTAGGTTTTTTAGACTTAATATTTTAGCTTGTAATAGTATTATGTGATACTTTGTCGATTCTATTAATTTGTTATGTTATATTGCTGCTTATGGTTACTATTTTAAGATTAGTCTGTAAAAATTATTCTATTAAACAATAGTTTAAACTAAAACAGCACATTTATAACAATCTGTTCTTATACCTTTTTTTTTAAATCAAAGACTGTTCGTTAACATCCTTGCCTCTGCCAGCGCGCAAAATGTTAACAAAACTGAAAATACTTTTATTTTTATAGTGAGGCTGCACCGCATTGATTTCTAGGAATCCACGCTAACCCTCATATATCAATAAGCGGTTCTAAAACTTTTTGTTCGCTAACGCATTTTATTTCCCACAAAAATGATTTAATATTTACTTTGCATAAACAAAAAGAAATAAGATGTTTATTTTTATATTAATTTTGTTTGTATGGAAATTTTAATAATATAATTCGACCGCACTCTATTTATAGAGTTGACCTATAAAAGACAGATTCATGTACCAATTGAAGCTAAAGGTTTGAGACGCTTTTGTAAGAAGAGAAAGGGTTTTGTATTTATTAAAGATAAAAATACTTATTCTCACGAGTTCAATTTTGTATTTGTGTCGGAATATTCTAGACAAATTGGAATTTTAGATTTTAGTAGCCGTGAACTTTGACCTATACTAATATTTATTTCAGCAAAGTACAAACTAAATCTAATAAAATGTTTAAGATACACTTAGCTTGCTATTACATTGAACAAATATTTTGAGTTTAAATTATATGTACAGTAGAACGTCGTTTATCCAAACGTTTATTATCCGGAGCGTCAAATATCCGGACCAGTTTTTTTTTTTTTTTTTTTTATCAACCACATGTACTGTAATGCACATATACTGTATGAATACGTTTTCGAAAAGGCAATGCTCAACAGTTGTTTCGCGCGAGGCGAAAAGTGACGGAAAAACCCAAGGTGAGGGATATCCCGTTATAGGCGTCAATGTTCGTATAGTATCCGGTTGCATATACTGCATCGATCGCTTTGGTTTTCGGTTATCCGAACAATCGCGTATCCGAACGGTGTCCGGTCCCAATTGAGTCGGATAAACGACGTTCTACTGTATAGAGGGTTGTCACGAGGATCCGAAATCCAAAGCTAAATCAGATATATCAATCCCGAAAGGTAAACATTGAGTTTGTTTGTTTGTATGGTAGAATATTAAATTTGAATAATGTTGTTGTATTGCTTTTCAATGATCAAACATACAGGCAGGGTCGTTCTTAGGCCACTGCAACCTATGCAGCCGCAGAGGGACCCTCATAGGGGCGTAGCTAGGAATTTTCTATCTTATCTTAATTAAAAGTTTATCTTTATGACTTGCATTTATCAAAGTTTTTATTGCGTATTCACCATGTTCATGTGCATATTTATGTGACACTTTGAAAAGTATGGTGAAACATTTAGGAAGATATTAATTTATTAAATAAGGCCAACTACATTGCTACACATTTGTAAATACGTCAAGGTTTGTGGGAAGGTTGTTTTCCTGTAGGAGTGTTTGTAAGAGCACAATGAATGTCAACTTCAGCATCTAGCCTATTTCTTTATTTAGACTTGATAACTAACAGGCTGGAAACCCTTCTCCGCAAAGATATAAACATTTTGTTAGAAATGGATGAAGAAGGCGAAACACAATCTCAAAATGGGATATGGCTGCAAGCACGTGATCCAGAATTGTGTAACTGACATTGAAAAGCAATCATTTTTTTAGCTGCATCGCTTTTGATAAGCTTAATAAGCTCTTTCTGTCTACGGAACATCTTCCACTTTGACTTCTAGAAAGTGTAAACAGCATGTCATGTAGTTTGGTGAAATTTCACGCCCTCTTGTCAAATGTTCTTTGACAGAAATTACCTTTGTAGTCGGTCAGTCAGATTCAATGCATTTTTTACTCATAGAAAGCAGATAAAGTTGCCATTATATAAGTTTCATTTTCATCCAGTTTGTTTTCCAAAATTGAAGTTTCATTTGGACTAACGGATCGTTTTAGACACATCGAGGCATAATGTGTATGAGTCCCTGCATTGAGACATTCAATTATTCAAAGGTGACGAGGATGTCTACCAGGTCGGCTATTTTCTGTGTTTTTCTTTCTATTAAAAAAAAAACCAACAAAAAACATCTTCATTAAGATAAAAAAAAACAACAACAACTAGAACCTTGCCTGTCGACAACCACTTCGCATCAGTGTGAAATAGCAGAACATGTTGAATCTATCAAACTCAGGAGAAAGAAACAAGTGAGGTTATACTCACGAACTAAAATAGCTACCTTTATCCTCTAGCCAAATAGTCGTCTTCTTAAATATGTCACCCTCTTCTTTTTCTAATCCAATTTATGTATGATGGTCGTTTCATACTGTGTACTGTAGATATAAATACAGTGATGTCCCTTTGTTTTCTTTTATCAAATTTAAATGTATACCAGCTATGGTGCAAAGATGCTTGTTACAAACCACAAAAAAATAAATAAAAAAATAAATAAATCCGATGATAAATAGATAAATCCCCAAATTTCCGATTGTCGTATGCGATTCTTGATAAATGGTAATTTGATCTCCAAAGGAGTCCCGGCCGATAGTTTAAGAACCCCTGATCTGATTTACAGGTTTGATTGATTGCTATAGCAGTTTATCCGCGTTCTAGAATAGTCTCTCCCTGATTCTTATAAACATTTGGTGTGACACAAAACAAAACGAGTTATGTTCTACGTATCAAGACATTGTTTACATAAACACTTTGAAGTGTGTACCACCTTTCACCAATAATTGAAGTTTTTCGTAGATGGCAGAAAAGTTATAAATAGCTAGCTTTTTTGGTGTATCTGGTGTATAAAATAATGTGAGTGTTAATAATTTACCTTTTTTTTTATGTTTTGTTAATTTACGATACGTGTTAACACTGAAGACTCGAATTGTTTAAGCTCTTTCGTTTATAGTAGACAATAATGAAAATGAGGAGAAATCAGTAGACTTTCACATCAGACTTATAATGGACGTATCTGCAATTTGTAAGCAAATACAAAGTACTTTTGTTACAAGGGGAAGTTTGAGTGTCAAAATAGACTGCACCCACAAATGGCTTTCTATAAATTGTTCCAGTTATAAATTCTGTTTACGAGGTCTCATGGAGATACATTGTCTCCATGCTAACATAACGTAAGCGGGTTTTGGAGAAAGGCCATAAATCTATTCTAATACACTGAGGAAACACAGCTCTAAATATACTTTCTTAAAGTTAACTTCTTTCCAATCCAGTGCAATAAAATAAAAAAAAATGAAATATAAATCACTTGCACAATTTTAACGTGAATAAAATATAGAAAGTTGAAATACAACAGAGTAAAGATACTGGCGATGAATAATAATTCATTTCAGAAAAAAACACACTTGGTTTGCCGATGACTGTTTTTGGTGCCATTTACTGTTGTGACGATTGTATGATTATAAGTGTAATTTCAATACAATGCTTATTTCACTTTATGTACATTGAATGGCACAAACAGAATCGCTAGCTGGGAAAATATAAAATGATTAAAACCCACTGAAGAAATATATCTATATTCTTTTTCTCTTCTTTCTTTTCATGAACTGTTTCAAGTTTCAAGAGGTTCACTTAAAAATTAACAAAACAGAAATATTTGGGTGTCTGGTGGCAAGTTGTGTCTTCTTCTGGCGGCTGCTTATTATAACGGTCACTCAGAAGATTGAGTCACCCGGCTCGGTCTTAAGACCTCGGTTCGGGGTGTGTCTTGAACGTCGTAAGCAATCTGGTACAAGAGCTATGCCACTGTCCTTTAAGCCAGTGCTTGGTGCTACAGTCTACGTTGATAAGGAGTTACTATCACACTGGATAATGAGATGATGGCCCATTAGGAATCACCTAAAAGCTTGAGTAGGGATTCTTATATGCCTTAAATCAATCAGATGCAGGCATTAGCATCAATCCAAATAAGAAATTTAAGCTCATCAAGCATACACATTTAAAGCATAGATCACGGATTAAAAACAACAACAAAGGAGATAACTAAAATAAGAGTGATAACGTAGAGTCCAGGGCGATATTAGTCACTTATTGAATATCATTGCGTTGATATGTAATCAGTTATAGGGAAATACCTCCTTCCTTCTCCAAAGTTGCCAGAAAACATATACACAGAAAACCAGTACACGTTTTCTCGCAAAATGTGAACACTATGATTATGGTTGTCATTTCATTCTATTGTGTTCACATTTACAAGAATACTCCAAGACTTATCAATAGTATATCTTCAATTATTTCAACTGACTCATTTTCTTGTCTCTTTTTTGTAAATAATCCCATCTATCCTCCAATATATAGGCTTAGTATAACAATCTTTCATTCAAGTCTCAAACCAAGAATGCCGCCGATTGTTTTTATGATGTCGTTTTTATGTCGTTGTTTTTTAAACCAGCTACACTTTCTTTATAAAACGAACATGTTGGCGTATCATCATGTTCCACAAAAAGATTAAGATCCGTTCAATTTTCCTGGTAGATTCTACAATGTCCAATGTCATAAAAGTACAAATGTTAAAGGTCATCGTGCAACACCATCAGAGAAAAAGTGAAGCCCTTATCAAAGGAAAAAATACATTTTTCAATCTATTTTTCTTTTGAGTGAGGATTTTCTACACTTTGTACCGACGTTTCGGCGAGCCGGACGGAACCACGTCGATGGCCGGACCTGGCTCGCGGGCCGTATTTAGGGCATCACCTCTCTATTTAGTCTAGTGTTTCAATTCTCAGCAAGTCTGTATTTAACATTCACTAGTACTTTCTAACCACTTGTACAAACAGATAAGCAAGGGATCAGTAGGGAACGTTAAATGAACTTATTTAGTAATTCAGAACTGTCATCCCTGTTACAATTACAAATCACGTTAGTTGTTACTAATAAGTGACGTAAAATAGTTGCTGCCTCATTTTGTTCAGTTTGTCCCATTACATATTTTTTCTAATCCCATCATTCATCACATCACTGTATAATGGTATCAATAGTGAACAGAAGAGAGCGTGTTCACAAATAAGTCCTACCCACACACCAACTGGGCACGTCTTAGTTTGTTGGTGGATGAATAAGTTGAAGACATTTAAACTGTCGCGGGTAAAAGTTACGTTCAGATATCAACCCTACATTTCATACAAAGGGCTATATTTAGTAACTGTAAATTACTCTATTTTAGAAAGAAGGATCTAGATTGAAACGTTAGATAATTCGTTGTTGACAGTAACTATTTTGGTTTAATTTATTCGCCATCAATATTCTCAAGTGAACAAACAAGTGTTGGATTAGTTATATCTAACAAAATAGAGAAGGTAAGCTTAGACTAAGAGACCTGAAGGGAAATAACGAAACTAAAAGCAAACAGGTTCTTCTCCTAAAGATCGAAATTGAAACGAATTTTTTTTTATTTTTAATGGTACTGAAAAAAAAATTAACCTACTTGTCCATCCATGCGTTTTACATCACGTGATTCTTTGTGATACATTTGTACAGTATCTCGGCAACCTTTTAGGCTATTTAATCTTTATAGACTAATTCTAGACATTTAAAAATGATTAGGTTTGCATTAAAATGTTGAATTCGTCTGGACCAGATTTAACACGGCTAGGTTCATTACGGCTAGACTCATTACGGCTTGATTCAATACGGCTAGGTTCAATACGTTTGTGTACCGAAGTAAACTTGACTACGCACAGTAATCAGAGCTGTGCTTTGAAATAGTTTCTTTAAAAGAACCTTCAAAAAGTGTTTATAAAGAACACATTGACTAGGATCACGTGTGCGAGAAGGCCTATTGTCGATGCATTCGATTTGCTTTAGAAATGTGCTTCATTTCACACTTGTCAAATGTTATTAGTTTCTCTCTTTAATTCTTGTACTTAGAGGCTTGCCTGCACGTCCACTGCCCCTACGGCTACGTTAGCTTTCTCTGCATGTCATAGTTACACCCAATACATCAACCTATTTGTAAATTAATATTGTTGGCACAAAGTTTACTTAGGGCCTGATTTGTCACTAAATACTCTGAGCTATTGGACTATATTCTTCCTCTTTCTCGTACTCGTTGTTATGTTCAGAAGCGTATCTAAGGTGGGGGAGGGATGGGGAGAATTTGAACATTCTAGACTAATTCGGAAGCAGATTTTTTATATTATGCAAGTGGTGTGTAAATGAGTAATTAAACTGTACATTCAGACACTTAGTCAAAGAAAAAGGCTTTTTATTGAGTCTTGAATGAGAGATTAATACTTAAAAAACTATCAACAATTCTAAATCTAGAATTCGATACAATTAGGGCCTAGCCTATATATCTAAATTATTCTAGATCTATTTATGTTTATATTGCTTGATCTAAAACTTTAGATCTAGAGTCTTAGTTATAGTGTTTTATATTGCTACTAATGAGCAGTGACAGGTAGAGGTCACTACGTGTAACCCCGGCGAGATGACACAGCAGCAAGTGTTCTCTGGAATGTACATGTTTAAACAAAGTCGGAATGTGACGTGTCTTCACGTGATGTTATGTTCCAAAAGGTACTAGAAGTGTTTCTGCAACATTGGAGAAGCGATTAGGGACTCTCTAGACACCAGAGAGTTCACGTGAAAAGTCAGTCGTAAGTAGGCGACGGCATAGTCGTCGTTACAGCTGTCTACTTTGCGAGGCAGTAGAAGAGAGATGTGTACGACTCGATGCAAGTTAGCTAGAGTAGAGTTAACTGAATGGAACTAGAGTTAAAGTCTATACAGCGAACTTCGGTGGACTTGAGTCGTTACAGTCGATACAGTTGAAGAAAGACGTGTAAGATACTGATTTGGTAGATTTAAGTACCACACGGAACACCTGAGTAGAGCGGAATACGGCTCGATGCAAGCTGAGATGAGTTAAAGTTCAACGAAGTACAGTGAACTGTAAACTACCAGATGTTGTACAGTCTTCTACGCTATTTGTTACAAATAGCTTTTAGTCATTAAAGTTATATGAAGCTGGAAGTTGAGTTTTCAAGTTCTTTGCAGCGTTTTTTATGTGTTTGTCTACTAGTACATTTAGCCAGAAGAAGACAGATACGTAACAATATTTATAATTAAATTGTTCATTCAGACACTTAATCAATGGAAGAGGCTTCTTTATTAAGGCTTAGAAGGGAGATTGGCACTTACAAAACAATTTGAAGTTCTAGATCTCAATTTTGTTATATTTCTAGATATAAATTATATGTATTCTAGATGTATGTATATACAGACAGCCACCATTCAGGAATATTCTTTGTATTCTAAGCTAGATCTCCAAAGAAGAAAAAAACTACTTCATTTTTAGTAGGAAATAACAAAAGAAGCTATGTGGCATGTCGTGGTGTTATTACAATGCAAGGAGAACTCGATATTATATGCTTTAAAACGAGCAGAGTATTTTTTTTTTTTTTTGGAATCACTGTCTGATAAGCCCGGATCCATGGGCTGACATTGGGGTCGCCTTTGAGTTTGTATGAAACAGAAACTCCATTTGTAATCTGTTACTATTATTATTATTATTATTTTTATTTAATAAAAGAGTAAATCATAATTCTTAATTATGCTTATTAGAACCTATGAGAGAAAACATAAGGACTGGTTGGATAATAACAGTACTGAGATAAAAAAAAAAAACTATTTCAATAATAGCACGAATTGTATTGTTAATTGTAAAATTGTATTAGAACAATCTAAGCTTGCCGTTCTTTTAAACATACAATGAATAACACTCGTAAGATGTACAAAAACAATTACTAATGCAAGATACCTGGGCCTGCAAGAAAGTGCAAACAATACAGGAAATCGCTGACAATCACGACATGAAGTACTTCTTCTAAGCCATAAACAAGGTCTAAAGAACCAACAAAGTAAGACTCATACCCTCTACAAAAAGCTGATGGGTCAAAACTATTAACAGATAAGGAAGAAATCCTGGAACGCTTGGCCGAGCACTTTAAAAAGGTTCTAAATACACCTTCCAATATAAATGATTCGGCCATAGACAGTCTACTGCAAAGATTCATTGATAAATGAAAAAACGGATGTCCCCCGCCCCTACGATAAAGGAAACAGATCTTGGTATTCAACAGCTTGCAAATGGAAAAGTCCCTAGGAGCTGACTCCATTCCTGCAAAGGTTTACAAAAAGATGGATTAGCCCTGATTGAAAGACTTCATGATCTATTCTTATATATGTGGGAACAAGAGTCAATACCACAAAACTTTAAAGATGCCAAAATTGTGCAACAAGCGAAAAGGAAACCGAAAAATCTGCGACAAAATCCAGAGGAATATTTCTTCCTTCTAGTGCTAGGAAACTTCTAGCACGCATCCTACTAAATCATGCATCATCTAGAACATGGTCTACTACCATAAAGCCAATGCGGCTTCACAAAGGAGTTTGGAATCATTGACATGATGAACAGAGGTTTTTGACCCGCGGACCCCTTTATTTTGAAAACAACTTGTCCACAGACCACTTTGTGAAATTTATACATAAGGTAATGGTATATTGTGGGAAGCGTGGTCGAGAGGCTCAGTGCTCTAGAACTTGGCTTGGCTTGGCTACCTATGAAGGGGGCTCGAGGTTCGACACCCGACTCGGGCAGAGTTGTGTTTACTGAGCGCCCCCAACTGAGATTGGACCAAAGCGCTCTGAGCATGAAAGTAGCGCTATATAAAAGCCATAATTTATTTATTTTTATAAGATACAAATGTTTAATATATATATATATATATTTAAGTAGTGTTTATTTAGTTTATAATTTTGTTTAAAATTAAATGTAATTTTTTTTTCAAATTAAACGACTTGAATGATGTTTGTGAAAAGTCATGAAAGTATTTATGCCCGGCTTAATGTTTGTAAGTAGCAACCGCTAAATTCTCGAGCACAAATTTCTAGCCTGCTTTTATGATGAAGTTCATGAATCCACGTTGCACCAAATACCAAGACAGTAGAGCAGTCAACAACTTGTGTAAATTGCCCCATAATGTAGGACAGTGATGCCCAGCATTATTCAACCTGAGGGCCAATTTAATTTCGAACACTCGTGTCGCGGGCCACTTGACAGAAAAGGTACAAAAAAACAAAAGAAAAACAAAAACAATTTTAATAGAAACCTGTGGATCTACTACTTACTGTACTTAGACTAATAAATGGGATATCTGAAAGAGTTTGCTTTTTTTCACACGTCTGAAAATGGCTTCATTTCTCTATGTAAAATGTGACCAAATTATAGCTAGCTAGCCAACGACTCATTTTCTTGTCTCTTTTTGTAAATATTCCCAGCGATCCTCCAGTTTCTATGCGTAGTTTAAAAATCTTTTTTTTTATTCTCGCATTTGTTTTATAATGCCATTTATATGTTGTTTTAGAAAACAAAATAGCACACTCTCTTCTTTACAAATCAAATATGTTGGTTTACATGTTCAATATAAAAGATACATTCACTTTTCCAGGTAGATTCTAAATTATACTTGTAGTTTCTTCACCTCTCCCATTTCCTAAACGTACAAATGTTAAAGGTCATGGTGCCAAACCCTCAGAGGGCCCTGGCGTAACATTTTTCAACATTTTTTTCTAGGAAAGAAGGTGACTACGGGTGATTTTCTATTTCTATTTTTCTATCTGTTTTTGTAACCAGTACTTGGTGTCCTTGCTCATCATTGGTTTGCGGATATTTTAACACGCTGCTCCTGTATTAGTATGTATTTATGTATCACTGTGTGATTGGGATCTAATTTTTTTACGATCTAAAGGGTTCAGCACACAGTCTGAAATATCGAAATAAAAAATGCCTCAAAACTTTGGTTCGGGTCAACATAGAAAAGTACGTAATAGATAAAGAAAACTGCCGAGTTGATTACTTATTAAAATTATCCAATCGGGTAAATGACGTTTAGAGAAAAGTTTTTATTTTCTCCAATTTTATCTTTATTCTGACCCACTTCGATCGTCTCGCGAACATTTTTGGGGTCCGTGGACAACAATTTGTGAACCACAGCTGTAGCATGTTCATTTCATTTATCTTTAATTAGGACCTTTTGTTGTCTGTCTGGACATGTTTTCTTTGGATTAATGTATTGATGGTTTCGCTGCAAACCTGCCGCCATCCCATGTCATCTTGTAGAAGGTGAGCGTGGTTGAATCATTTTTGTTAGCCACGTCTTAAGATCTAACATGTTATTAGTTGAATCCCCTATCTTTGAGCTTTGATAAAACGAACAGTAGCTGGCTTGGTGTTCAATGCTGCTTTACACCTGTGTTTCTCTTGCAAGAGACACGCAAAAAGATATAAGTAGTGTGACAATGTCATGTCGCAATCTTAGTTTCCGTTGAAACAAATGAGAGATTGAAAAAGCGCCAGGAGTTGACCCAAGGAGCTGACACCAGGAGCTGACTCCAATCCTGTAGAGGTCTACAAAGAAAGGAAAATCTAAAACGACCTCCCGGCGGACAATGATTATTCCTGCGCTGCTTGTGGCAAAATATGTAGGTCGCTGCATTCCCCATTAATCTTCGGACTTGGACAAATCAAACACAATTAACATCGAATCTAATCCAATGATACGTCGGGCTGCATGATAAACTCTAACACGACATTTACGACCAACGTTTCGTAGTTTATCAACCACTGTTCTACGGTCGGACAGGAAAACAATGACTTTTATTGTGCACTTCTTTCAGGATGTAACACAGTCATAAAGAAGTTCTTTATATCTAACAGTTAGTCACACTTCTACGTGATCTAACGTACAACGCAAACAGTTACAGGTAGGCTTGGTCAGTGGTTCTCAAACGTTTCTGACCTACGGAATCCTTTATATAATCAAAAATTGCCCACAGACTCTGAAAAGATAAAGCTGCATAAATGCATTGGGTATAGTTTTAAATGTTTAAAAATCATCATTTACTTAAAGGTCGCGGCACTGACTCACAAAATAGTAAGTAATATACAAATTAAACAGTAGTGAGGGGTGAGTTGATTACTATTGAATTTATCTGATGGATTTACTGACTTTAGCATCCTTCGTTCAAGCAGAGGACAGTCAAATTCAGGGTTTCCATAATCTGTAAACGGTTTGAACCAATCATTATTTAAAATGTATTTGTAAAGAATGTTATTATAAGTTGTATAATGGATGTATTGTCTTTTTGTAAAATGTATGTTTTAATGTTTTTCTTGATTTCGGTATCTATCTATTCTACAATTAAGTGCGTTTTGATTTCACTTTTGTTTTATTTTTTTTTATTTCACTTTTTTTTTCAGTGTACAGAAGAATAGAGCTGAACGAGTGCAACTCTTTAACATTTCAAGTTAACATTGGTGTTGTTTTTTTACCAAGTCATCCAAAACAACAGATTGCGCCAACATAGAAAATAAAGATCTCAAGAAGTTGCCTATCTCACTAGTTTTTACGGAGGACGCCTCAAAGTTTATAAAACACTTTACAGAGATCATTCAAACCTTTATCCAAAACTAGTGTAGCAGCTATTTATTATGATTTCAAGAATCATGACCTTCTATTCAAGGAATAAATCTTAGGATATGTATTTTTGTTTTAAAACAAGCAACCTATTTTCTATCTTCAAACTTGATAAATAAAAAAAAAAAAAAAAAAAAAACTCAAAGCCGCATCAGTACACTCTACCGTGACGTGTCAATCTTTTACATTAAGATAGCAGCCATAGAATTACGTGTGACATGGTCGTAAATAAGATTGTTTATTATAATGCTCATTTAGAAAACATTAATTCAAAGTTCAAATTGTGTTATTATTACTACAATACCTCTATTCAACTCGTAACTTCGTTGAAACTTAACCTGGAATCTTTTGGGTGCGCAAAACATGGACACGGATCTCAAAAACGGCTCTGACGATTTTCCTAAAATATTTTATTCGAACAACTACTAATAAATATAGCAGACCAGTGTGACGATCACACTTGCCGGGGATTATATTATCAAACTAGACAATTCAATGAAATGAAGAAAGAAACATCTCTCTGTATTATCTTCGAACTTCTTTAATAACTTCTTCAACTTTTACATCAAATTAACTTCTTAATTCAATGACAACTTGACTTGATACTTCATAAATAAAACTTAAAACTCCACTTAGTATAACTTCAACTCGATGACTGAGAGAGGACCCCGTCTAACTGACTTTCCCTCAATTTATATCTTTCTCAATCGTACATTCCAGAATCATGGAAACTTCTCCCCTAATTATTTTAGTAACTTTGACCTTCTAGAAGCTGACGTGTGCTATTTTTTCCCTTAACCTCTTTCTTTGATTGGATACTTAAAATTAACTTGTTTACGCTGGACACTTGCACTGGATTGAACTCGAGCTTCTAGAAACAGGTCGAAATAGGTCACAGACTCGACTTGTGACACCAGATGGAGATTGAAACTAATAAGATGAAACGACGTCCCTTAATGTTATACTTTTTTTTAAAGACTTGTATAACTACAATGTCAATATAAAAGATTTGTATTCACTGTCATTCCTTTACGCCCCATTAAAATTAAGAAACTTTTAAAGAGAAAAAAAAACTTAATACAAAATAGATTTAAAAACAAACAAGAAAATCATAAAAAATAGTTTTAAAAAAAAAGCTTATACGAAGTTTACCTTGGTGAATTATTCTGGATAAACCATGTAATGACATTTGTAATAGATCTAGAATCTAGACGAACAAATATAAATCTGTGCGATTAATAATATTTTTACAAATTGTTTTTTGTTTAGCGCTATTTCATGCCTTGATATTTGTCAATACGATATGATACTATCACTTATTTGAACTAGTATGGAAGTTGGACGGGCGGGGGGAGAGAGAGATAGGGATATCTGGGGGAATTTTAAAAGCGTTTACTAAAAAAAAAATTGGTACGACTTGAATTGGATCTGGTGGCTCAAACCTTCTCAAGTCAATGTGCTAACCACTCTGCTAGTGAGACATTTATGATTAGGTAGATTGTATAGTAATATACTGTTTGTTTACATTTAGAGAGGCGACCTATTCAATTCAGATTATTGACTCTTGTGTTGTCAGGTAAAAGATATAATTTTGCAAAAGTTTAGCTTGATCCGAGATTGGGTGTAATAAGAACTTTTCACCAGACAAACAGGTAGAGTGAGTTAATATGAGCTTTGTAAAAAAAAAAATGATTAAATGATTCTTTCGTTCAAACTCTGTATCAAAATGTCAAATCGACATGTCACAATAACTACGTTGTCAAGCCTGACGCTTGCTCTTTTTTAGTCCCCTTTTGTGTTGTAAAACAACGGGCCACAATGCGAGGCAGGACTAGTATAAACTACATCTCGTTAGTTAAGTAAGTGGTTCTCAAACTGTGGTTTGAGGACCCCTACGGGTCCTCGAGATTACCGAAGGGTTCCTCAGATTGCTAAAAAAATATATTCTGCCAGTTGAGCCGATCGTATTGATAAAACAATGAAAATTACGTATCACGAGACAGCGTTTATGGATTGCGTCATTTGTATAGAAGATATAGAGAACCACCTTGGTGAATGAGGTCCATTTGTGCTTGTATGGCCTTGCATAACTACACTCATAAAATCTCTTCAACCTCATCCAAGTCAATAATTTTTTAAAGATGTTATTATAAACAAAAATTATAATTTTAACAAACACTGATTCCACATTTTTTTCTTTAAATGTGTTACTTATATGCTAAGCACTCATGTAGCTTTTTCTCATAGGGGTCCCTGGATTCAAAAAAATTTGAGAACCACAGAGGTAAGTCCTACTACATACTTAGTGTTGTAATTGGCGACGCGATTGGGTTAATTTTTAACGACCAACCAACAGATGTGACACAAGACATTACTACAATTGAGCGTGCTATGTCGATGGAAAAGGTGTTAGTGACAGTACTGGTGTGAACTTTGCAAGTAAGTATGACCCGTGCTATGGTCATGTGAACTGAAGCCTTCGTGGACTAGAGACAGAGTGTGTAAGTCAGTCCAGTTTAGTACAGGACAGGAGACCGGCAGTGTTAGTTGGCCATGAAGTTGGTCCTGGAGGAGTCCTCGAGTGAAACGTACGAGTCCAGGAAGAGTTTAGTACGGTGTACAGTGTAACATTTGTAGTAGCTTAGTGTGTTGCCACTTGTGTCACATTGGCTGTTTTTTATTAGACTCATTAAAGTACCAGATTATTTTGGAGCTCTTGTTGTCAAGTTCTTGTATTTGATGTGTTGTTTTGTTGAGTAGTGTTTACAGAAGTGTTGATTAGGAGAGAGAGAGAGAGAGACGTAATGATATTAAATAGATTTCATCATTCTAGAACTGCTAATTTCGAAGAAAAGACGAGCTAAGATGTCAGCTTGTCCTCCACAAATATGGGATGGTAACTTGTAAACAATGGATTTCACAATATACAGAGGGTGAACATTCTATTTTTAGGGGGGGGGGATGGGAGTGAAAAAAATTGAGGGGAGGTAATTCTACAAGAGAATTAATCTCTAGTTTGTAGAAATAGAATGTAGATGTGCTACTCCTAAAAAGAAAAAAAAAGCTAACTGAATAATGAGTACTTTAAGGGCAGGTGAATATATTTAGATAAGATCTAGGCGAAGACATCAAATGTCATTTCAGTTATTTCCCTTGTGTCACAGAAAAAGTCATTGAATGGTCACAGGTTACACAGATTTATGCTAGATCAATGGTCCATAACCCGTGCACCGGCTACATCCTTTTCGTGTTTTTTTTCTTGTAAAAAATAAGCCAGCAGCCCCCCTGTCACAGCCTGGTTTTGTTATAGGCGTGATGACGCGAATGTCTCTGTGTTGTAGATACCTCTACAATGTTCTTTGCTGATAACTAAATACTTTCACTCGCGCACTAGATTTGCTAGTGCGTGAGAACATTAACATGCTGAACTCTTTGACCACAATATTTATAATAATTAATAGACTCACTTGTAGCAGACATGGTTTTTATTCACATTAAATATATAAATATAAAGATATTGGCGACTTCAGCCATCACAAAATACATCCAAGAAAATTAGTCCTGAATACAAATCAATTCAATGACACTCTACTTGTACATTAATATCCAAAACACTCCTCTCTTTACGAGAGTCCAAAATCAACCGACTTGTCCACCTCGTGGTCAGCTTCCGACCAAAAAAAAAACAAAATCTCGTGCGAATCATGCACGGAATGGTTCAGTGATTACTAGTCACAAAATATTACAGAGGTTCTAAAACTGACGTGACATACGCCCCTTCCCCTGGAAAAGATTTTTGAAAAAAATCTTTTACAAAAGTACATATGATAGTAATGTTCTATATATATATCCAGTAGCTTAATCACTCATGTCAAGCTGATCTAATTAATCACCTCAATACTGCTTTCTCAATTATACATAAATATTAATGTTATGTCATTCATTCTAACTATGAATGGTTCCATATACTAATTAACAAATGCATTGTTCAACTTTCAAAATGTTTGCTTAGAAAAATGTACATTATTATGATTACATCTACTGTACAAGTATGTTATTGAAAAAAAATATCAATACAAGTTAAGACTTTATTCTCCTTAAGTATAGTTACATTATATTGAAATGTTTTGCACGAGCATGTTTAATTGCTATGTGCTCCTCCTGTTAACATACATTGACATCTCAATTATAAGAGAAGAAAAAAATAAAATTTTAAAGTCATTTTACATCAAATTATTTCTATGATATAATACAACCAATGTGTATCATTTGACACACTAAGTGAATTTATTGAAAAAGTTCCCAAAAATTTACATATATTTGTGTTCAGTATTACTTTAAGTTCTGTCATCATTATACAGGGTTACCGTGACATTGTCTATAATTGCTATTGCTAGCACATATATGTGGTATTTAAAGTAGAATAGCATAAAAAATCATAGCATTCAAATGTGTACCACTTGGAAAAAAAATCAACAATATTTACATTTGTGAGTTGTTTTTCAAAAAGATTTCAGGTCAACAGTTCAAGTAGTTTACTGTTGTTTACAATGTGTTTGTTTACATTACTGTGTTTACTAACCATATAAATTATTAGCACATCTAGTTATTGTGATATTCTATGTTGTTGTCAAATTGTGATAAATAAATATGTTAGGCACAGTTAATCAAAAATTGTAGTACAATAGCATCAATGAAAGGAAAAATGTCATCATGACCCAATAAAATGATACAAGTGTAACAAAAATATGTCATGACCTAGTTACATGATAACTAGAAAAAAATGTCAGCTTGACCTGATTGAAAAATGTCAAGTTGTTTCTAATTGTATTATGAAGTTATTCAGTTAAAATACTTTGACTGATATGTACAATATCATTGTCCTTATTGGTATCTGTTTCATTATCTACCTGTCTTGACAAAAAATCAGCTAATACATTTTCATGACCAGATATACTTTGTAGGTCAAACTTGTAATCAGATAAAATTAATGACCATCTATTTATTCTGTTATTCTTTAGTTCTTTTCTTTTAAGTGCTAGCAATGGTTTATGGTCACATTTAATTGTAAAAAATCTTCCTAATAAATAGTGTTTCAGTTTGACTATGCTCCATACTATAGCTAAATGTTCCGGTCTAGGGTATATTCTTGCGCCAAACGAGAAGTGTAGGTTCACTGTCTTGAAGACACCTTTACTGGCCACCATATGTCACAGCCTGGTTTTGTTATAGGCGTGATGACGCGAATGTCTCTGTGTTGTAGATACCTCTACAATGTTCTTTGCTGATAACTAAATACTTTCACTCGCGCACTAGATTTGCTAGTGCGTGAGAACATTAACATGCTGAACTCTTTGACCACAATATTTATAATAATTAATAGACTCACTTGTAGCAGACATGGTTTTTATTCACATTAAATATATAAATATAAAGATATTGGCGACTTCAGCCATCACAAAATACATCCAAGAAAATTAGTCCTGAATACAAATCAATTCAATGACACTCTACTTGTACATTAATATCCAAAACACTCCTCTCTTTACGAGAGTCCAAAATCAACCGACTTGTCCACCTCGTGGTCAGCTTCCGACCAAAAAAAAACAAAATCTCGTGCGAATCATGCACGGAATGGTTCAGTGATTACTAGTCACAAAATATTACAGAGGTTCTAAAACTGACGTGACACCCCCCCCCCCCTCTTTTGAGAAACATTGAAAGAAAAAAGCATGAGAAAGCAAATTTGAATATGGTTTTATTTATTAATTTTAACGCTGTCCATAACAGATCGTTAATGTTATAACTATTATAGAACAATTATGTCAAAGAACACACAAAATTCAGTGTCATTGTTATTACTTTATTCTAAATCCTTGGAAGAGTCCCTTTTCAAGTTCTTCAATATTAGAGTCTTGTAGGCCTACAATTTTTAGGTTTAATTGTAAATTTAATGTTATTTTTATATAAGTATTATTATTGCTGAACTCACTAAACATGAAATTAAGCTAACGGGAACCTTGTGGCTCCTGCAGTTTGACAATATTAGAAATTTCTGGCTTTAAATTAGTCAAAATATCATGTTGGTCTTTTCTTGGCAACATGCAATCTATTTGATTGCTTACTCATGAAAACTTTGTAGTGGTTCGGCCACTGATGGCGCCCCTTATGTCACAATAAGCTACAGAACTACACACAATTTTCTAATAATATTTCATAATAACAAAACAAAGAAAATGTTGTTTAAGTTTTTAACAGTTTTAATTTTCATCACTTTTCAAACAGCCTCATAAGTACTTACAATTGTGTTCGTTTGTTTTGCCAACAATAAAAAGCTGATACAATTTTCTGAGTGGCCACTGAAACATATTTCGCTTTGTCTTTACTTACTTTAAAGTCTTCAAACTTCTTAAATTTCTATTTTTTCTCTAAATATTTCTAAATTACATCGATATCTCTCGAAGGTCTTCGAGATGATTAATTTTAACAATTAGGAAATGTATTCTCTTACATAAACACATTATATATATATATATATATATATATATATATATATATATATATATATATATATATATATATATATAATTCTCTTCATGGCTCAAGAGTTTGGACAAGAAGAAGAAGAAGTAAAGGAAAGATCCCTCTTTTATTTATGTGGATAGAGTTACCCCCAAGAAAAAAACAAGAGTAAGGGGGGCAAGTAGTATTCACCCGTCACTACGGATGGCTGCCTGGTCTTGCGGTTTTGCGCGCTGGACTATCGTATGGATTTATCAAACCCTGCCCGCTCTCCCCCCCCTTTCGTCCTGCGGGAGGTTTGGACTAGGAAGGAAACTATCGTAAACTCTGAAGGAACATCCGAAACATGTGAAACATTTTACTAACAAACATTTTACAAACACTAAATAGCATCACCGGACTTAACCACTGTGACCAAGAAGTCATGGAAAGAGAACAAGTAATCTACTATGTATATTTACAGGTCACTAAATAGCAGCGCCGGACTTAGCCATTGTGGGGCCTTATGCGAAACGGATTTCACGGTATGTAAGCGGATAAGTGAAATTCAAGAGTTTGTATTAGAAAATAAATTCGTCTATGCATTTTAAGTACAGAATTACTTTACGAGCCTTGCGTGTAGCAAAGTCATACATAGCAAGAATTACCAAATGTTTAAATCTATCTTTGAGAATTGTTGACCTCAAGTAATTTTTCATTAGTTTGAGGCGCGAGAAGCTTCTTTCACCAGATTACACAAATACGGCTAATGCATAATGCTGTTTTTATTTATGGCGTGTAGGTATGGTGTTTTCCATATTGAATGACACCCCAAAATTACAATTTTTGTCTATATATTTCCGTATATTTTACGGAATGTTTCGTATGTTTTACAATTTCGGGAGATTTGCAGGAGGGCGCGGGAAATCTGTTTTAAGTTATAAAAAGGTTTAATTTAATAATTTATACACCTTGAATGAGCGCGGGTCCTATGAAAGTGCGGGGCCCACTGCGGTCGCATAGGTTGTAGTGGCCTAAGGCCCACCCTTCAAAATAGCGGCGTATGCTACGCCGCCGGTTCATTAGTCACTAAGGTAATTTGATAATACTTCTTCTTCTTGAAACTGTCAAGTAGAGTTGAGCCTTCGGCTCTTGGAACTCTAGGCCAGCAAAAGTGAACAAGAGCTCCCTCTCACCCGCCTGTATGAAAGCAGTGTACACTGTTTTGTCTTGCGGGTGGGTCAGACTCGCGGCAAGAGGCCGCGTATAGATCTACTAAGACCCCCGCCATTTTTCTTTTCTATACCAGACTAACCGTGCGGGACACGCCATTTATTATGTAACGGCCCCTTAAGGAAAAACGCCTGGATTGTGTCAAGGTTTTGGGAGCTTTTTTACAACTCCGCGCAGTGCAATGAGGATGCTCTCGCACCCCCTTGGGCACCCCCACGTGGCCAATATATATTGCTCCCTGAGGTGTGACTAGTCCTCTTAAGCATGGTTTGTCCCATTATGTGTGGCCCTTTTCTGCGTGGATGTGGGCTAGTGAAGAACAAAGACTAGGCAACTGATCTGCTTGCTATCTCTCACTTTTGTTTACACCAAATATTAAGAAATCTTTCGAAATTACAATAACTTCCTATATCGCCCATTTTTATCAATTCCTAAATCTTTCATGAGAAATTGAAAGTAAAATTGAAACAAAAAATAATGTCCAATTTAAAAAGAACAAAGCTTTTGCAGACGAATACGGTTTGTGGACGAACATTCTTTAAAAAAACTCTAACATACAAAATACACTGACAAAACAAGGGAAGTTAATTTAGTAGAATGTGAATTTTATTGAGTTAATTCCCATCTTAAAATTAAACTCTTAGGAACGCAGCAGGTAAAACAATAACTCATGATCCAGATCTATACTGGTGGTATCACTAGGGTGGGTGTCACCCGGTGTGGTCAGCTCATGGTGTCATTCTCGCTTGGCTAGAACTTTTAATCACCTGCATACAACAATAAAATGATTATCGATTTCATCATAAAATGTTTTTGTTTATGACAATTTGCCAACAGCTATTACATGAATTGAAATGTATGAATATCGCTAGCCTAGACAGTCTTAACATGAACAGTTGCATCATATTAGATCATATACTGTTAGGTTTGTAGCTTTCGTAAAATAGATTGTAGGGTACACAAGAATAAAAAACAAAAACAAAAACAGCTTAGCATTGGAATAATAAAAAGCTTTTTGACATTTGAAGTTTTCTTTTTTTTTTGGATTTTAAGCTTGCAAATGTATCAAAAACTTTATCAAAATGAATATCTTCTACGATTTTTTTTTTAAATACAAAACTGCCTGGCATGATAAACATACATCTTCCCTTTTTTGGTCTCAAATAGTAAACTTCTGTTTTGAAAAGCATCTTTTACATTATGCCATAGATTCACAGTTGGTAAGAAATTGTTTTGGTTTATAGAAAATATTGTTCAAAGTTCTTTCCTACTTCCAATTGCAAATATGTTTCAACGATCAAAACAAGACTATGGCTTGAATACTCCTAATCTATTGGTGAAATCGATGGGGCCACCTCTGAGTTTGTAATCGTGTTTATTTTTTAGTCTAGATCTATTACTAATTTAACTACATGACTGATCCAAACTAATTGAGTCAATTCCTATAAGCTTTTTTTTTAATGTACTTTTTGTATTTTGCTTGTTTTTTTGTTTTTTAGAACTGCCTTCTCAATAACATTTCAGCTATATGTCATACTTTTGGCAAAGAAAAAGCTTAAGTAATTTATAGCTTCGCAATTCTTAGTCACTAGTTATTCTTTAGCTTTAAATTACTTTAAGGTATCGTTGTCTTTCCATGTACCCAAAAGAAAGCAAAGAAAAGATGGGTTAAATCACAGACCTCTCGCAATAGTCACAAAACTGTTACTCTTGCGAATATAATTTTTTTGGTGAAAATAAAAATTCAATTGAACCAACAAATCTTACGCAAAAAGTATTTTCTGAAAAAGGCATTTTGATCACAAGCGTGGTCGGGAGGCTAAGAACACTTGTGCTTGGCTTAGCTTGGCTACCTATGAAGGGGGCTCGAGGTTCAACACCCGACAGTTGTGTTTACTGAGCGCCTAAAGGCAGCACGGACAATCTTCTCCCACACACCCCTCCCCTTCACTGGTCCAGAAATAAGATTGAACCATATCGCTATGGTCATACTATAAGCATAAAAGTAGTGCTATATCTTCTTCTTCTTCAACTGTCAGGTAGAGTTGAGCCTTCGGCTCTTGGAACTCTAGGCCAGCAAAAGTGAACAAGAGCTCCATCTCACCGGCCTGTATGAAGACAGTGTACACTGTTTTGTCTGGCGGGTGGGTCAGACTCGCGGCAAGAGGCCGCGTATAGATCTACTCAGACCCCCGACATTTTTCTTTTCTATACCAGACTAACCATGCCGGGACACGCCATTTATTATGTAACGGCCCCTTGAGGGACAGCGCCTGGATTGTGACAAGGTTGTGGGAGCTTTTTTACAACTCCGCGCCCCCTTAGGAGTCTTGTTTTGCTACCCTTAGCCTAATCGTTTCCTCCTACGATCGTTTCCACCCGGGCGCCACTATTAGGCAGGGTAGCATGCCCGGGGTAGTGCCATATACAAATTATAATTTATTTGTTGTATTTATGTTTTTGTTCTGTAGATTCGTTAAAATTAGCTTTTCTGATGGTTTTTAAAATTGTCGGTACTCCATGGATTTCAGACATTGTAGGAGCAATGTCTTATCCTTGAGCTCGACATATCGTAAATTCAAGCTCATCATTTTCATAACTCATCCATATCAAAACTCTTAAAAAAAAATTATATACGTTCGAACTTCTGATTAAAGTGTTATGTCCGGTGAGAAGTCAATGATGATGCATAAGTACCTTATGTCGGCCATTATGCGGTTGATAATATATAGTTTACGTGGACATCAAATGTTTAATACTCTGCTTATCAACAAACTAAGAGATATCAAAGCGGTGCGGGCAGAATTGTCTCTCCAATTTTTTTAGCTCTCTTTTTTACGTCTATAATCTCAAGTCATCTCTGCCTTGGGTCTGGGGCATAGGCCCACCAACTTCCTTCAGGCGTCTTGGTTCTGGGCGAGTCTCTCCAATTGTCCACACGTATGGCGGCGTCCGCTCTACCCCCATCCTTGGGGGGTTCCAGGTTAGTGCTTGCCTTGTAATGTAAGATGCAGGTTTGCGGAGCGTGTGACCTATCCCTCTCCAGCGTCTCTATCTTCTTCAATGCGATACTGCTTTGTTCTGTGACACAGTTTCTCATTCGAGATTTTGTCTGGCCAGAATCTTTCGACAATAAAAGCAAAAACGTATGTTTTCATTCTAAATGATACTGCTAATGTTTTTGATGACTGGAGACTTTTTCTTTTGCACTTGAAGATTTCCATTCGCACTTCATGTAATACTGAAACATTTCTAGACAATGCTAACTTCAGATATTTGCAATGTTAGACTGACTATTTGTAAAATTTTCTTCATCCAGGCCAAAGCTGCTTTTATAGCCAACCTCGGAAATATATGAATTTCATCCCCTGAAATCATTATTTATAGAAATCTCGTTTTCTTCTTTTATTTGTTCATATTCTACGGAACTTATATTAATGGCGTTTGAGATTTTGGGAATGCTTATTGTCTGAAGACTGTCGTCCTTTGATGAATGTAGACAAACGGTTTTACTTGACCGATGTAACGTTGCTAGCCACCATTTCGAGAGCTTCGATGAAGACAGTTCCTGAAATGAAAGCAGTTTACAGTTTTCATATCCATGCTGCAGGTATAAAGCCCTTAGTACGGTTTATGGTTTCGCTATTGAATTTAAATATTTATTAAAATTCCAACCAAAATAATCAATTCAATGGAAAAAAAAAAGATAATACATTGGCAATTCATAATAAGACAAAGACCCTTTTTTTTAATACTTGTTTTTTTTTTATTATAAAATAGCATTTATACAAAACAAAATAATTAATTACCAATAGTTATTAACTAGTTGGTTGACTTTTTCAATTGATTCGTGTGTTGTCAGGTAAAAGAAATAATGATGCAAAAGTTTAGGTATATCCGAGATTGGGTTTCGAAAAATATCGTGTCATCCGTTGCGGTTGACGCCCCCCGTACACCCCTTAGTGCCACCTCTGATCTATATTCTAGACCACATCTCAGGCGTTTGTCGTATTGGTTAGTGAGTTCCACTACGTGTTCAGTTTATGTACATTGTATTAAACGGAACAAAGTTACGATAAGAAGATTTAGAATTGACAAAAAATTTTTTTTTCTTTTTAATGTTTAGACATTTGAGTTCATTTAATTTTTCAATAAAATCATTAATAAAGAAAACTTAGCCTTAGATATGTTTAAAAAAAAACTAGGAAGAAATATTTAAATTGGACAATAGAAGCATTGTTATTACTAAGCATTATTTGATAATCAGTCATTATCTCTTTTGAATTAGTATTAAAGACAAAACCATAACAGAACAATATCATTATCTTCTCAATTTAAATACCAAAAAAGATATATATATATGTATACTAAATGACTCCAGTGGTTGGCTATAGATCAAGATCCAGATCAACTTTCCAATCTGAAAACAAAAAAAAAAGACACTTGTATAATTCCGTGTGTAAAATACTCACATTGTGTAATGACCATCAGACCTACTTGTGTGATGTGGGTACATCAAATAGAGAACAGAAACAAAACTATAAATAAAAGTAATTTTGATTAGTAGAATGAAGAATTACAGTAGTTTAGTTTTTTTCAAATAATGAATCAGTAATATATAGCCGAATCCGGTTATTTAAACCATTCGGTTATTCAAACTAAGTGCTAAAGTAAGGAAACAAACAATCTTAAGTAAACGAATTCAGTAATCCGACAAAGCGCTTATACGTCTACTTTAGTTCACATTATTTTTCCAGAATAATATTCGCATCTGATTAAGGTGGCATTAAATTCAGAGACGCTTCAGGGCAGAAGATCAAATAGTAAAGTAGCAATAATACATTAAACACCGAACCATAATTTACAAATGTATATACAAAGCAAAATACTTAAAGTAACAAAGATCAAAGCACATATCTTTTGTCCAAATACATTTTCATTTCTCCAAATGTGATCTCAATTCCCTTCCTAATCCACCTTAGGCAGACCCTACTTCCACTAAAGCCCAACATAACCAACACCCTGTACGGCAGTGCTGAACAACTGAAGAAAACAGCAAAAGAGCTCACAGCTCAACAGCAAAAAGCTGGCTAGAAAAAGAAAAAGCTCAATTCCTCAGTGCTAATAGAGCATGGAATGCGTGTTGACAGAGCTAAAGTCATCTCCGATTAACATTCATGATTAAATTGACACATGGATTCTTGTATGACATAATTATCCTCTCTTTTGAAGTCAACTTTTCAATTAATAAGATAAGAGAAGAGGCTTTTACTATACATCTACAAACGATTATATTTTTGGATGGTATAGTCAAAGAACTTTTGTTGGAATTAGACAAGTTTGATTTAGTTCGTAACACATTGATAAGGACACCTTCATTGTCTAGAATGTCTGAATGAGGTTGGCCCTACGTGCTAAAATGTATCGTGTTGCTAATTTGATACGTTGCAAGAAAAATTATTTCACAACAAAGAAGAAATTTATAGAACAAATGGTGTCTGGAAACTGTTTTTGTTGTATTTGCGATTTTGTGTAGACTACTCATTTTAATAAACGAAATTTTGTTAAAGACTTAATAATTAAATACTAAAAAAATTAAAACACGTATTTGCTTATTAGAGTTGAATAAATTATAGAAATAGTAGCATTTGTAGATGTTTCAAAAAAAATAATTCAAAAAGACTTGTTGCAAACTAACCACAGTGTCGTTCGTCTGAACCATCCCAGCAATCGTCTTCGCCATTACAGACAAGATCTTCATGAATACACTCTGTATTTCTACACGTGTACAAGTGGTTCATTTCTGTACAATCATACTCATCTGCACGATTAGAGAAAGGAATTTAGCAAATTTAATGAGATGATTAAGTATTGCGCGGGGGAAAAAAAAACGGAATGCTTTTAAATATACATGAATTGAGTCCATTTGTTTGAAACAATGTCAAAAGTTTTCGGTGCAGTAGATCTAGAGTAAAGTTAGGATCAGTAGAATACAGTTGGGGTCTAGTGTTGGCGATGTCCGAAGCTGTGTTCCACAAGCAACTGTAATAATTAACTAGTAGTCCACCACGTGAATTAATCTCTCTAAAAAATAATATTAAGCAAAGTGTTTCGCTAAATACTCAAAATGTGCCAATTGTTTTGTTAAGAAAAACGTTTGGGAACCACTGAAGTGGCCGATCTGCCGCAATTTCGCCCTCTAACATGTATCTGGAATATTTCATTTTTTAGGAATATCCAAGGCCTTAAAAATGTCTACAAGACTGTATCTCTTGGATCGATTAAGTATAGTGTAATTTAAGCTAACTTCCATAGTGACTTAACCAGTTTTAGTAGTTTTTCATATTTTTTTTGAATTTTTAAAATATATTCGCGGCATCCAAAAGAGGAATAACCGCTATTAGTCTTGTATGGTCTGTCCGTCCGTCTCCTTTATACTGCTAAAGCAAGAAAAGAAATTGAAAATCCGAAATCATGATATTTTAGATCTTGTAATGTTCTGGTATTAGACCGTTTCCACCGGAGGCGCCACGCTGAGGCGACGGGTAGATGGAATCCTCCGGCTAAATACGAGTAGCGAAACAGCCCCGGCCGGCTTCCCTGGGTGAGTTTTTTTTTCTCTCACCCGGAACCCAGTCCAAAACGTCCGCCACGCCGTTCCACAAGGGGGGCCCTCATCAGTGTCCCGAAGTGGCGGTCCTTGCACGAAACAGTGGCGGTTACAGTAGATGAGACAAGCTCCCCGCAGTTAGCATTGTCCTCGGCCCAGTGGGGCCCAGAAACGGGTACGGTGCGCTGTGTACGCGGCACGGCCCGG
The DNA here is from genome assembly GCA_036873155.1 of Biomphalaria sudanica. Taxonomy (NCBI): domain Eukaryota; kingdom Metazoa; phylum Mollusca; class Gastropoda; family Planorbidae; genus Biomphalaria; species Biomphalaria sudanica. The sequence continues at coordinate 2,310,127 of JAZGLO010006691.1, forward strand.
TCTGGCCAAGTCAACCGATATGACCATCTACCGTTGGGAGTCCTCAGACAGGACAGGGGTGAAGAGCCCCATGGCCAGGCCTGGTAGTTTTATAAAATCCTTTCTAACCATCAACCGGATCATGGCGCCTACGGCGCCGACGCCCTACTGGACTTCACTGAAGGTGCAATGTCTCATTTTTTGTTTGTTTGTTTCCTGAAAGCGTGCCTGTTGATTTTTTTAATTTCTACAATTATTTACTATAATATTAACTATCACATCACAAGATCCAGTAACATTCTCAATCCATGGCAATTCATCATCAAATCATTCATACAAACTGTTTTTGTTCTTTTCTACAATAATGTTATAACAACAAGCAAAACATATAAAATCCCTTTATTAAAAACGAAATAAATAAAACTGAACACTTACAACTATATCTATTTTTAAACGTTGCAAGTTATTTCCCTTTTTAGATATCATTTAAAATAATTATTTATAAATAGTTAATTGACTAATTGATTATTTTTATTGATTCATGTTGTATTAGATACAAAAAATAATTATTTAAAGTTTCAGCTTGATCCGAGAATTGATGTAGAAGTGCTCAAGGGGACAAAACCTGATAATATTTAACCATATTTGTGAATACTGAAGGAATTTTTTCCCTTGTTATTGTCAAAGAAAGTGTATAACCAGTTAACAATTAATTGACTAATTGGTTATTTTTTATTATTGTTTTCTATATTGTCTACGTCAGAGAATAATTTTGCTAAGTTAAAAATTGATCCGAGAATTAATAATTGCAAAATTCTAGATTCTAACGACATAGCAAATGGACTGCATTACAATAGTACGTGACATGAATAGCATTGGGGGATCGTAGAATAGATCTGGAGCGAGAAAAAAACTATCTTTGAATTGAAGTACAATTTTGTATAAAATAGAAAGGAAAGTGAAATAAGCTTAGTGCTACTTAGATTGGTCAATTTTAGGGAAATGTGTGATTTTTTTTGGCAAGTTGAACAAACCGTAAAATTGTTACAGTTTCAAATTGTAGTAAAGTTTCGATCTACAGAGCCAATGATATAAAGGCCGTGGTTTTTACGTTCAAGTTAACAAAGTTTCATGTGGCCAGCACAACGACTGACCGCGTATATTTTCCCAAATAATGTCATGTACCTCTTAGAGCTGTGCGGATTCATTGGCGCCCTGATTATAGCAATGTTTAAATCATCATCGAGATTGGAGCCCGAGATGCATTGCTTCGGAAGCCAAACTTTGTATCACTAAGCAAGACTAGTCATTTAATGAAAACGAATTTTAAAAAAAATTCTTTCATTTGTTTTATTAAATACATGCGTCACACTTCTCTTTCTTAATGTTTGTAGTCCAGGCAGGAAGTGAAGCTGAGATTAGAGATGTTAGATGTGACATGGTAAGTGTGTATTCGTGAAAACTATTCAATAATTCACTTTAAAATCGTTTCCCTTTAAAAACTAACATTTGAAGTTTCGTACATAAATAATCTTAAAACTTAAAACACACACACACACACAAGGAAATCATTTTAATGAATAACTTACCGCCTTTCACAACCAGATGTCTATAATTAAAATCTGGAGATGTAGAAATACAACTTTTTGCATTTACTTATTGAATGGTAAGTCTGTTGTTAAGACAATACACTTGACATATTTGACATTATACTATTTGTATAGATGAAATGTGTACAAAAGAATGTGCTGTTCTCATTACCGCATGTGACACCTTTGTCAGCTAACGCCTTTTCTTGTTTTTCTATGTACTTTTCCTGTTTAGGGATCGTCATTACACATTCTTTGAAGAAGCAGCGGAGATATTTCTCGTAATACCTGATTTATAGAACTAAGAGGTGTAAATATTTTATTTCTTTCGTAAATCATAGATTTATTATTATAAACGCAAAATATAAATCTATACACCAAAATAATGAAATGATGTCAACACCTATTAGAGATATTAATGTGTACAGAATAAATATAAATAAATCATTCACATTCACAATATAATAAAAGTTGATACGCTATAATTGAAATTTTCGTATAAATCAATAAGAAAAAAATTAAAAAATACAATTTTTTATAGAGACAAAGATTATAGTTTGGATCATGGAAAAGCCATGTAATTAAATGTGTAACAGATCTACACCAACAAGAATAAATCTATGCGATTAATAACATTCTTACCCATTGTTTTTGTTTAGCGCTATGTCATGCTTTTAGTTTCACTATTACACTATGATCTTATCATCTTGTTGTCTGGACCAGTTCGGAACAATGGGAGGGGTGGACAAGGAATGGGAGATAAGAATTGGACCGTCATTGTTGTTGGTTTTTTTTTTCTTAAAGCGTTTACGAAAAAAAAAAAAAGGAACATGAATTCGAACTCGTGGCTTACGCCTTCGCGGGCAGACGTGCTAATAAATCTTCTAGTGAGGTTCTTATGAGTTGAGAAGATAATATTGTCGTATAATGGATTATTACAATGTAGAGCTGCGGAAGATATAAGGGAGACTAACTCAGCTGATACCACCACTTCACTTAAATAAAGCTTCTTTCCCTTGTTCGACATACCAATCAATAGAATAAATTACCAATATTTAATTAACTAATTGGTAATTTTTGGATATTGATTCTTATCTTGTCAGGTAAAAGAAATATTGTGCAAAATTTCAGATCTCAGATCAAGCTAATAGTAAGCATTTATTTATTTTACCTAACAAACCAATAATCAATTAACAAACAAACAAAAAAAAAAGAATTGTTCATTAACTTTTGGTAATAAATTATTGTGTTTGGTATCGCGAACCAGGCAAAGAATATGCACTTAAACTTTGCAAATCATTTTTCTTGGATCAAGTTGAAACTATATCTGCACTTGCCGTTCTTTTGGATACCTCAGCTGCTTAAATGGGGGGGGGGGCACTGCTGTGTGGGCGACATCGCTCCGCCCACAGCTAGTGACAGGCATTCATCTCATTTTCTTATTTTGGTTCTAAATTATTTTGTTTGATATTGAATAAGGGAAATAACTTCTACATTATTGAGAGATATTGATGTATGCGAAGTTTTTCCCCCTTATATATGGTATTATTGAAACGGATTTGTTATGTTTTGCTTGTTTATCATTTTGTATCAATTTTCTTGTGTGTGTGTGTGACGAAACGCGTCCCTTCTCAATACAGAACTGACCAGTGCGGAACTATTCCCCCCCTTCCTAACCGCTAGTTAGCATTGTACAGCCCCTTTTAACACCAAACCGACCAGTGTAGAACACGAACATCCTATTACACCAAGGTTAGATCCAAACCCCAAATTATAGGCCATAAACACACATCCCAAGTTACACCCAAACGCCGAAACAAACGTAGGTAGCCGTTAAGTTCAGGGACATTAAAGCTGAAAGTTACGCCCCAAACGCCGAAACAAAAGCACGCAACCGCGAAGTCCAGAGACATTAAATTTTGGTGTCCAAGTACATCCCTTTGAATCGACACTCCTAACGCCCAGGGCTATTCAAATCGTTCCCGTCCGCTGTACCATCGAGCGATGGTCCAGCCTGATAACTGTTGCATAGTTCCGATTTCATCCTCCTTCGTCCCCCCCCCCCGGGTCGCGGGTTAAAGAAATCAGGTGAGTGAGCCCCAAACGAAAGATCGGTCCAATTTGACAATTCTAAACTCAAAAGACTCGCTGGCCATTGGATCGTCCCTATTCTTAACATACCGCTCGGGAACCTATAAAAGCCGGAGACGAAAGTTTCAGGAATGCCATTCTAGATCAGAATCACCGAGAAGTCAGAGGACTCTCAAATCAACGATTCATTTGGGAACTTGTGTAAGGCAAAGCGGCCTCCTACACCAGGGCTGGCGTGTTTGGTTGCCTGAAGGCAGACCTCAGCAACTCTCCACACATTCCCGTTGAGGGTGAGTCAATCATCACCCTCGGCTAAGAACTGAGGGCATTCCAGGCTGAAGTCCCAGGACCGGTCTGCAACTACCACGGGAGTAAGCCCACCGCGTGGCATCCTCATATTCGTCACACCAGTGCCTGCCTACTCGCAGGGCACCGGCAACTGGCTACGACTCAACGGAGCTTCGACTGACCCAACCCCGGAGGAGAACCTTGAGCAACAGATAAGTGAGAGACAGCCGAATAAGCAAACCATACACGAATCTTTATGAGCAACATCCCAGTGATGATATTATCTTAAACGTTATCATAAAAATCCTAAATAATTCTGTACATCCCACCCCCACTCACTGATTGTATTTCTTCTTAATTAATCTTTATTAAATGTTTGTCCTTCCACAAAATCATTAAACTTTGCGTTTTGCTTGTGCTTGTCTATGTGCCTATATAAAACCAACCAAATATTCACCACGTTGTGGCTCTAAGACTTTACCCCTAGGAGTCGCAGGCCATCGTCCCCGTCGGGAAGTGCAAACGAACCAGTCGGCGGACTTATTCCACCACAGTGTGTGTGATTGGCGTATTCCAAGGCAATCTTCTAGGCCAGCATTAAAAAATCATGGAGTAACAGTTGCCAACCTTGGCAAGTCTTTAAAGACCATATCAGGCGCCATCTTGCCTTACCTCGCATAGAGGAGAACACTTAGAGGTAGGTGCACGCAGAAGTGACAGATGGACTCCTTATAAAGGCCGCCAGAGACGCACGTTAGACTTAATGGATAGCCATTGAAGTTGACGTATGGTGAAAATAGAACTGAAACCGGGCCTCTAGCAGGAGACTCGTGAGACTCGATGACATAATGATCAAATGTTTCTAAATTTAATTAGTAAATAAAACTAGAATTTACGTTTACTTACCAACATAAAGTCTGTTTATTATGTTTGTCTCCCTTTGGGTTCACCTTTCTTTGACAGTATTGTTCCCCATATAGACACGCTGTGAATAATAAATAACAATTGTACCATATCATGAATACAAATGTTGATTTCTTCAACATCTAATCAAAGGTAGCAGACCGTAACCTGATTGGGGAAATTTAAAAAAATACCCACTTATGGAACAATAATCAGTAAAATTATATTTCTTTCCTACTGCATATTACTGGCGATAGTGCTTACACATAACAGTGTTAGACGTTAGTTACGGAGTATCATTTTTGTATCAGTAATCACTTAGAACGATGGCTGACAGACTTTTGGTGCTTTTGATTACATAGCTTATATCAACTTCATCTGTCAGTCTGTCTTGCTGTGTGTTTGCTTAAAGTGTGTACACGCTATTTCTCCCACACCCAAATTATGAAATTTTACACAATTATTCACTTTATCCGATAAAACAAAATCCAAACAGTTGATTGGATGATGCTAGTGCAACTATACATGCATTTTTAATTGATAACGATATCTATCTGTAGGGGCATTTTATTAACATAAATGAAAAAAGTAGACCTATAAGCATCATGAAAATCTTAAATCATAAAATAGTATTAGCATTATGAAAATACATTACTGTTTATGAACAAGGCTAAATTGACTTTGGATAACTCTTTTCCATGTAAAGTTGACTATTGTATGGATTGCTTTCCCCTTAGTAGTTCTATGCTGTGCTTATCTATAGTGATAACCGTGAGATACTCAGACGTTGTTAATAGATAGAGGTTATGGGTAATGTTTATTTACTTGCTATATAGCTTGAAAATGCAAAATCTGAAAAAAATAAATAAATTGCAAATAAAGCCAGGGTATAACTTTTTCTTTAAGCATTAAAAAATGTTTTAGTAACTTAAATGATGAAATGATATTGCTGTATAGCATTGACTTTAAGCAGTGTAATATTTCAATTTATTTAGACTTAGATAGAGTTTAACAATAATGATAAAATATGAAATTGACTAATTATTGCCTCTATGGAAAAAAATGATTACCGCATGTGAAATTCGTTGCAAAATATCTCAGATCTTCAAGAAGATTTTCTTTGGCCTCGAGTCTCTTTTTAGCAAGTTTTACTTCACATTTTTCAAACATGCACTTTAAATAAACAGTCAGTAAACTGAAATACAAACACACAGCAAAGAATCAAACGTTAAATAAGATACTATCCTGCAGCAAAGAAACAATCATTGAAAAAAAAAGCAATCCTACAGCGAAAAAAACATCAATAAATAAAATACATTCCTACAATAATAATACTTTAATTTATAGAGGGCTAACAAACAAAGTGTAAGCTCAAGGCTCTGTGATGACATTACAAACACAAGAGCTAAAATGAAAAACAAATCTAAAAAGACTTAAACTGATCAATGGGGCGTGAGTTCTTATAGTAAAGAATCAATCATTGAAAAAATACAATCCCATAGCAAAGAATCAATTAATGAAAAAATACAATCCCATAGCAAAGAATTAATCATTGAAGAAAATACAATCCCATAACAAAGATGAAACATAGTCTTAAAGATGTATATGTTTATTTGTATGTTCTCTTACAGGCATATTTCCTTTGTGCTCGTAGCTTGATAGTCAAACTTCATGTACTCCTCTATACAGTAAGCGTAACCCAAAGTACAAACTGCAATTTGAATTAAAATGGTATGTTAGTATTTTCTAAAGTGTGAGGATTTTTTTTTCTTTTTACAATACCTCTATTCTAGTCACAACATCATGGAGGCTAGAGGTATGTGGGTGGGTGAAAATGGGTATCAAAAAGGGCTCTAACGTATTCTCTTAAATATTTAACAGTAGTTGTACATCCTAAGAAAAGAATTACTAGCTCGTTGCCCACATGGGGAAAACTCTAGTTTAACCATTATAGTTTTTTAAAGTAGAAAATAAATAAATGTAATTTGGCTTGGCTAGACCACTGGCGGATCCAGGGGGGGGCGGTAGGGGCGATCGTCCCCCCCCACTCGGCCGACTCCCCCCCCCCCACACGAAAGGGGGTCGGACGAATTCACACAATTTATATACAAATTTATTACTTATGTAAATAATATATACTAATTATTTATATTTCAACCTATTTTTAGATTATTTCGCCCCCCCCCCTCTAGTATGTTGGCTGATTTGTTGGGGTCGGGAGGGGGCGATGGTATCATACCCGCTTCCCCCATTCACTTTCGAGTGGGGGGGCGGTCAAATTTATTTGTAGAAATCACAGCTTGCTAATAGAATCAATTAAATATCTATTTGATTACAACTTGTTATTGATATTTTAACCGATCTTTATATTATGTCGTTCCCTGTTTGCCGATTGGTGTGGGGGTGGGGAGGCGAATATCTCTACTGCCCTTCCCACCTAAACCATTTGAGTGGGGGGGGGGCGGTCCTACTTTTATGGAGAATCATAGTATGTGAATATCTATATAATATAAACTACGTATTGATATGTGACCCATTGTATATTATGTCGTACCACACTCTAATCTCAAATTGTATCATTCGTAAATTTAAATGAAAAAGGGTTGTACCAGGTGGGAGGGGCGATACATGCAATCGCATTTCCCCCATCGGACAAATCAATACTTTTTTTCTTTTTGTATATAGTTAAGAAATTACAAAAGTAAAAAAAAATCTATCACTAATATAATGTATATATACTATAAGTTAAATAACTATATCAAGTCTCCCCACCCATATTCTTTAATGCCAAATGCAATCTTTAGCAGAAGTTATTAAAAGAAAAGAGTATTAATTTTTCAATTTACCGTCCCTCCCATTTCCAGACACAGTTTATGTAATTTCACATGATTTTGTAATAATTATTTATGAAAGACTTTGCATTGGAAAAGTTAGAATTCAAAGGAAATTTTTCAGTATAATAGTCATGATTGAGATGAGTTCTAAACCCAAATAGTCTTTTCATAGTCGCATTTTCCAAACCTTTACTCAATCTGATATTTTTCTAGTTAAATCAATTTGGGACTATAACTCACAATTTATACTTCAATATTCATGAATATCATTTATCGAATAATTATTTTTTCGGCAGGGATCCTCAAAGCCAAAATCTAAATATGTGGGGTATCTTATCTTTTCAAGGAACAAATCAGTTTTATTTGCAATGTATTAAGGGCCTATTAATTCATATTAGAATATTTTTCAAGTACAACATTATTCAAAAGGTCTTTTTTTAATAGTAGGAATTTTGAGCTTTACGTCAGGAGAATGCGTTTATGTAGTGAAAAAGACAAGAAAACGCTTTTGTTGTCGGGGCTTCGCCCCGAACTAGATTGATGAGCTGTAGATGTCAGTTGAGTGCGTTTCTGCAATACAGAATGCAAGAAAACGATTTTTGCGTCGGGGCTTCGCCCCGAACTCCATTGATAAATAAAGAGCTGTAGATGTCAGGAGAATGAGTTTCTGCAATGAAGAATGCAAGAAAACGCTTTTGGCGTCGGGGCTTCGCCCCGTGCTCCATTGATAAATAATGAGCTGTACTTGTCAGGAGAATGCGTTTCTGCAATGAAGAATGCAAGAAAACGCTTTTGACTTCGGGGCTTAAAGAATGCAAGAAAACGCCCCGAACCCAACAAGAGAACCTTTTAGTGCTGCCCCAGTTGTTTTGATTTTCGCCGAAGGTTAAGAAATGCAGCTTTTTTTATCCTCATATATATATATATACACATGTGTGTGTGTATGTGTGCTCTACGTTTATGCATAGGGTAAGGGTTTAATTGGTCGTTAGGGTTAGGGTTTGGAAAAATATCGCCCCCCCTCCATTCCAAAGTTCTGGATCCGCTAGTGGACTAGACATATGGCGAAGTCAGCCATAGTGCCCGAAATTATATGATAACAAAGTAGGTTTTAAGTTGCTTCAAATTTGTTGAAAGAATCTCTAAGCCTTACTAATATTTTTTTTTACGTAAATCTTATCTAATATAGATTACATCTAGATTTTAAATCTTGAAGGAAATTTAGATCTAGACTAGACCTATTATCTTAGGATTTCTAAATCAGAAGTCTATGCCTAGCGTTAAATCTACATGTCCATAAAAGGATAATATCGATAAATAATCACAAAAACTATAATTTCCAGCTGGCTGAATTGGTAATATATAATTTCATGCATTCTTAAGGTGTCAAAATCAAGGGTTCGATACCTGCTTTGAACAATTTTTTTTTAAATTAGTATTCTTTAAATATTTTATCATTTTATAATGGAGGATTGGATTTTTAAAAAAATGTATTTTTTAAAAATGTTTTTAGTGGAATGGTAATGAAATTAATTCATGTCATTTTTTTTAATGTTAGAGACATCTCTAAGTTGACTTAATGTAAAGTAATCACTGATATAAAAATATATTTAGATATACACTACATAAATTTAAAATATCCACCTAAGACATCAAATTATCATACCCGGATGTGATTTTAAAATTTTCCTCAGCATATCATCGGAAAAGTTCTCAGGATTATATTTTTTCCTTTCCTCAATGACCTTACTTGTCATGTAAATGCTTATGTAAAAAAATATATAGATTAAAACCATGAGACCGACTACGACTTTAAAAGCAAGCAGCACAGAGGAGTCCATGGTTCAATACGTCGTCACTGAAATAGAAGCAAATATTTAAGACTTTCACATAGGCATCTTATTTAAGTGACAGCAATTATCAAACATTTACATTTGTGAGGATTACATATAATATTTTTTGCTTATTTTTTCTCGAGTTTCGCGGTTGAGTTTACTAAGTGCTAACTTAAGGCATAGGTGTGTCAAGTTTCATTCTTAAGGTGGGAAAGATTTTCGTTTTTTAATTATGTTTTTTTTTTCTGCATATGCGCAACTCTTCTAACACAAATTCTTTGACACCTGCCCGGAAAATAAAAACGTATTTCTCCCCCAAATGAATTCTATACGATCCCCGTGTCTCTCTGGCGTTTGAGGAGTAAATTAGGCAAATAAGGAAAAAAAAAGAATCCCTGTTGGGGTGCCTAAGGAAAAGTCCGTTTCAAGGATGGAAGAGAGCCCCAATAAACATGTAACTATAGCCATATCGTTCCTCAAACGACCGTTTTATTTATGGCAGACATCTGTATGACTGATGTGGTACAGAATAAGAATATGTGTGAGTTTCCCCGGTGTGCTCGGCCATTAGCCTCGTTTCTAATCCGAGCGCCATGGGATATGAGCCATTGATAATAAGGATGAAATAATTTACATCTGCTTGGATTTTTCTCTGACACAAGTTTGTTCAGACAAATGTAGGCAAGCTCCTATAGGCAGAGAGTTTAAAGAGTCTTGGCCTCAGCTCTTATTATAGATTACATTAAACGTAATGTCCCTTACGTTGATGGTTTTAAAAGTGGCTTTATTCTGTTACAATAAAAAGACTTGAATATTAAAAAATAAACTTTTCAATTAAAAAAGAATAGAAAGTATTTTAAGAAATATGATTTTCAGTAGCTTTTCTATCCGGTATTTTGTTATTTTTTTAGATATTAACTGAAAAAATTGGCTGACGGACAAACAGACTACATGTCTGTCCCTTATGTGAGCTTCTAAAAACATTTTCCTGCTGTACATCTAGATTACTATCTCAAAGAACTTTCAAACAAACGTTTCAATGTATAAGATTAGAAATAATCGTCTTACAATATTTGTGTCTTGAACAGTGGGTACAGTGTGGCTACACAGTAGGTACAATGTGGGTATGTACAGTGTGGGTACAGTGTCGGTACAATGTTGGTACGTGGTTCAAATGAGATAAATACAACACTGTTTCAACATAGAAGTAGTTTTTAATTTAAAAAAAAAACAATATCATTAAAGCTATTTACATCATTTACAAAACCACTGCATGTTTCACATTACATTTTTTACTTTAAATCCAATCCAATGGTCAAGAAATATTACATAAACTAACTCTAATTGTATTGAATAAATAAAAATTCGTTTATATTTTATATGTAACAATCATAACAGAGGAACATGCTGGTGTCACTTTGTATGACGTTTTATATTATCAAAATGTAAACGAAAATAAATAGTATATATTTACCCAATGTTCCAGAGAACTGGTCAAATTTAGATCTGATTCAACTATCATCCTTTTTGGTCCCACTACTTACGATTCCTGGTAGTGTGTATTTTGAGGTCATGTTTTATCGGAAATATCCGTTTTCTATGTAATCAATATTTAGTAGGTCCTGACTTATTTTTTTTCCCTTTTAATATTTGTAGGACTTTGTGTTGAACAGTAAAACAACTAGAAGAATGTAGGTGGCGCAAAGTCAACCAACCGTGTACGCAGTGCTGTCCGTTGGTCTAGTTCATGATCTAAAGAAAAAGGGGTGGGGCTGGAAAGGAAGAGAGGCTCAAACCAACAGTTGTCTGGAGATATAGAGTTTATCTAGAGGTGGCCTGTTACTTGTCAATGTAGGTTCTTTAAGGTTTTTTTCCCACAGCGTCATACTTCAGTAGTGACACAATGTATGAGCTTAATTTTCGGTTCGCTGATGTTACCTTTGAATTTGGTTTTTTTCCTGGTAAGCGTTCCCTGAGTCTGAAATAATGCTAGTCAGAACGACACCTTTTTTTTTTCAACACCTATTAGAACGTGTGCCCGTTTACGACACAGACCAGCGTGCTCTAGCTGTAACGAATGCGGATTTTTTTCAGTATATTTAATTTTTGAAACAGATGTAGATTTTTCATTGTGTAACTTACTTTCACTTACTCAGGTCCTCCCGCGCCGTTCGGCGCATTGGGCAGCAAGCTGTCTCCTAGAGATCTGTCATTGGCAATGTGTGAAGCCCCCTCCCACCTTGTGTCCACAGTTCTGAGGTCCTCCATGAAGATGTGGCACCAAGTTACACGAGGACGTCCCTGTTTGTGCTTTCCCCGTATTGGCCTCCATATCATCGCAACTCTTGGTATGCGTAATTCATTTTGTCGTAGGACATGTCCCGCAAACCTCATGCGACACTCTGTCACAACCTCACTAAGTGTTCGACTCCTTGTCCGGCATTGGACTTCCTTGTTTGAGACCCGATCTGTGTAACTGTTTTCCAAAATCCGTCTCAGCCATTTTTGTTGAGCCACATTTAGTCTTTTCTCCATTTTGACAGGTGACTTCCACGTCTCACATGCATATGTTGCAGTTGGGATGACGTGGTGTAAAATAAGCCCACCCTGGTTTGTCTTTTAATGATATTTGTCTATTAGATATTCAAAATCGAAAATTAATGTCTTTTTTTGTTGCCTAAAACCATTTTTTTAAAACTTTGCATAACATTTGTAGTGCGTTCTTCACTTTAGAAGCTTATGTAACTTTTGTTTAAGTAACATTCTGCACTTTGTCATATTGCATTTGAAAAAGAAATATTGTTTAATTTAGAAGCCCACGTAACATTTGTAACAGGAAAATTTTTCTCTTTGAGATTCATTGTAGTCGATTTTTTTAGTTCTTCTTGTGTGATTGAATTTAAATCCTTACTGGGTGTTGAACCAGTTCTTATGTGTGTCCAAGTTCTGCTATTGATTTGCCGTAAGACGTGCGTGTACGTACTTTTGCAAACTAGTTTTAGTTTCAAGACTTGAGGAACGCGTTTAAAGTAGAGTTGAACGAAACACATCATCTAATACTCTGACTACTTTGGGCTGAGAGAGTATGCTCTTTTACAAAAGAATTGTAAAGTTTTAGTCTTTAACTCTTTCTCTCCGTCTCCTTATCGACGATACCATTGTTGAAAAAATACGAGCAAAATAAAAAATTCCGTCGGAACAAGGACAATAAATAGGGAAAGAGATAATGTATACGCAATTGATTATGCCGATATTACTTTCGTCTTTATTTTCAGTTTCATTAGTGCCAGTTAGAGAGTGATGATTGTATAAGCCTGATATGAACTATTAGTGACAAGCTAGAACCACCGTGATTGAAATTAACTCTTCTGATTCAAGAAGCAGATATGCATTGAAGGTTGACAGAATATTGCACAGATCTGTATAATTTCAAAATAGTACCAACTACAGTCTAATAAACAACAGAAATTGGAATAGTAGAGAGCTTGACGAGGCTCCAATACTAGAGTCAAAATATGAGACTGACAAGATAGCGTAACGGTGGTAAATAGCCAGGGAGTGCTATCATTTCCTCAGAACTTTTAAAATCCTAAAACCCGTTTAAGCTTGGCCTATGCTGTCATATTTAAACTAGAAAGTCTGGAACTGAGCTCTGATGGTGAAAGAATAATTCATACCCTTGAAAGTTAATGATACATAAAACTGCTTGGGAATCAAATACCAGGGAGGAAAATGAGTTTTTACTTGACAAATAATAAACTGGCAGCCTAAAAGGAGGATCTCTTCAATCCTGTAAGAAACAAAAGCTTAGCTGGTTTTGGTCATATTGCAAGACATGACTCACTTTCGTAAGATATACGTCACTGTACAGGGAATAAGGGAACATGTAGAAAGGTTCATCCAAAGACAACATATAATGGACCGGCTTCTCTCTTGATAAAACAAGTGCTGAATGAAAAGAGTGAAGAGATTTGGTTACGCGAACTGTAACAGTACAGTCAAGGGAAATGTGAGAGATAAGCTTATATTGATTATAGGACAGGACGGTCTCTAACTTTAGTAGTGCCCTGGCAAGACACTCTGCTGTTTTGTCTACTGCTTCATAGCTACCAAGTTAACAGATAATGCAGACACATTCAAAGAGTCAAACTGTATTGAGACTATTTAAACAGAGGTGTCGATTAGTCGGAGCAAATTATCTAACTGTGGGCTACACTGCACTATCACTAGCTTTACCACTACTTGTCTCAGTTTGTAGGGTATTTAAGCTATCGGTCTCCGCTGGCCCAATAGGATTCCTTTTGGATATTCTCACGTATGCATTCTCGGAGTAACGTCGTGGCTTGTCATAACAAGATACTTCATTAAGAGAAATAGGCTCGTGGCTGTTGAGCAATCCGACTCTGAGAGCCAAGCCTGTGACAGTCGCCCCATTCGCCCCATCCAAGCACCTCCTCTGAAGAAAATATACACACACTATTAAATAAACTACTTTGAAAGTATTGAGAAAGTATTCTTTGATCCTTTATTATCAGTATAAATAATTTAAAACAAAATAAAATTTATAACATTTCATCTAATTATATATATATATATATATATATATATATATATATATATATATATATATATATATATATATATATATATATATATATATATATATATATATATATAAAGGACTTCAACAAATAACACTATGTATAGGCATCACTGTTCAAGTCTCTCAGTACATGATAAGGACAATATTATACATAAAACAAAATTTTAATAATAATTTCATTCTATATGTGTTGTTACTAAAACTATCTGATTATAAATCTTGTTTACGTTGCGCTTTCTTTGAGAATGTGGTTGACGTCTTGTGTAGAAATTCTGACGAACAAAAGCAAGAAATACAATTAGGGTGCACATTCACACAATACAAAGTCTTTAATTTCTCATTTCAAAGATCACATTAAGTACGTATCTTTAGGACAACCTGCACCCATTAAACCACTGTTACATCAGATCTGAACAAAGTGGTCGTCTTCTTTCCATAAGGACTAAAACAACAAGATTTTAAAACTATTTTATCCCACTTTCGGTCAGAGTGTCACAAGTAGAGATGGGATATGAACCCAGCCCAAACGGAACGAACCGAATCCGATCTTTTAAATTGATCGGTACGAACAGAACCGAACGAACCGTTTCACTTTAACCGAACTGAATGACTCTGAATGTAGAAACTACCAGGAAAATGGACAAATCTTTTCCTTTTTGTGGAGCACGATAATAAGCCAATAGGTTCAATTTGTATAGCGCTGTTTGCGGCTTTTTCTATAGAACGTAACATTAAACAGAATAATGAAATCAAAATTATTAACAACTATGACGCATTCGTAGTATAAGCCGAGACGATAAAATGTCCAAGTTACGTTTCTAGAGATGAGAGGATTGAATATTTATGAAGAAGGGACAAGAAAAGCAGACGATTGTAAGGGCAGGCTTCAGAGGTGCTCACATTGTAAGTAATAAAATGAAGCAATGTTTCGATGGCAAATGCGTGAACAATAGGGTGTTACAACCAGTGATAGAAGAAAAGTGTCATGGAAATAAAAATGCAGTTGAAACCTTGCACCCTTTTTCCCATGACAAAAAGACAAATCTTTTTTTTTAAACTTAAAGATAGAGCAGCAGTGTTTGAAATGTTTTTTTTTAATTTATATATACAGCTCAACTTTTGGTATAAAAACAATTTTAAATTCACAGAAGAAATAGCTGCTATCAGGAGCGTGTATGGGACCACCACTGGTATAAAGACATGTTTATAGAAGTTTGAAACATCATGGATAATGTTTATCTTCTTTGGGAGAAATTAGTGGGAGTGATTAACACCAGAAGTATGACCCTTGAGGGATTACGGAACGACATGGCCTAAAGTGAGCCGATGTGCCGAAACTCAAAAACTCAAAACTCAAACACACAAGTATGCCTGGATGTTACAGCGGACTGGTAACAAGAGTTATTAGAAACAAATGTGAAGTCAAGCGGAACCTCTGTAGTAGGGTGTTTAATCAGGACCACGTGATGATGTGTTCAGCACTTTGTACATTTGATAACATTTCAAGCGTTGAACTACAAGATTGCTAAGAATCCTGACTGAAATGGAGTCCGACCTATGAAGACGTTTTATTGACAGTAAGGAAGGGAAGGTTCTAAAATTGTGTGTTGATAGGAGACCCCATGAAACTGACAGTTTTAAATCGGAAAAATAAAAACAAATTCCTCATGATTGTGGAATTTTTTTATTTTTTTTTTAAGTCATATCACATCATATCTAAATGAGCTCAATAACAAACTACAAGAAAAACAAGTTGATTTCGCATGTACAAGCTGATGTAAGCGTCTTCTAAACAAAATATCAACTCACCATTTAGCAGGTAAAAATGGGCTAAGTGTTGCGTATTCGCCTCACAGACGAATATCTAGATTTAGTGCTTCGACATGGTGCCACATCTATGCGGCTTGATTTTCAGAAGCTGGTTTTGGAAAAAACTTCCTGAATCCTATGAATTAGTCTAAGTACTGTATCCTCGGGTTTCTAGTCTAAGTACTATATCCTCGGGTTTCTAATAAAAGTGCTTTTTTTATCATTTCTGTAATATGGCCCGCGACACGAGTGTTGAAAATTAAAATGGGCCGTTATATATTTCAATTGAAACGAACATTATTGCCATTTACATTAAGCATATCATTCTCGGTCATAGCTCTTGTCATAGGAATTGAAGGTTTAACATATTAATTGTAGATCTATCGTACGATGAAAGTAATTTTAATTTACCGACAGGCACCTATTGCGTTTGAGTTGCTTTCTATGCATTCTGCATAACAAATGTTGGTATAATGATCAAATTAATAGTAATAGTTGTTATTGTAAATAAAAAAAAAAGAAGAGGGGGCCTCGCAAGTGTCCATTAAATCGGGCCCCGGAATTCGTAAGGCCGGCCCTGTCTATAAATTTTTATCATTTTTATCAGTTGCATTACAACTATGTATGCTCTCTGGCCCATAACTAAAACGTACCCTCAGGGGTGATTGAAAGTTTTTCTTTTTCTTTTAAAATGATAAACAAGCAATATGTTTTATAGGGCTTTAATTAATAAGTCATTAATGTAATGAATTTAATAACACCATGACCTTTAAGAGGTGGTACAGGATACATTCTGGAAACTTCTTTTGTAAATTGATACATACCGGACGACTGTTATTGACACACTCAGACTTCTACTTCCGTACAGGGGGAGACCATCGTCATATCTTGAAACCTCAAGTACATTGTTACGCTACTGATTTCCAATCTGCACTTACGCAATTAGATAACTTCAGCACCCCCAATTAATTAACCAGTTTGATGTATTAGCCAGCCGTATTTTCACTTACCCTCTGTCTCCCTCTCCTGCCAATGTATCTAAGTCTTAACAAGTTTTTTCCCACTGTATCCACTAGGTCACTAAGTAATTATAAAAGTTAAACTTGTGCAATGTGCCATAGAAATATAACGATTCTTACGGCAATACTGCTCATCGCTGCCATCTGTGCAGTCCTTAACACCGTCACAGATCAAGTCTTTGTGAATGCATTCTCTACTGGTACATTGAAACAGATTATTTTTATCCGTGCAGTCATATTTGGCTGTAGATTAAAATAGTGTTATTAGTGCAGTCCTATTTGGCTGTAGATTAAAATAGTGTTATTAGTGCAGTAGTCAAAAGTAACAAAAAATTTTTTAACAAATGTGAACTATGTTATTTTAAATCCTTGAGACTATAATGCACTTTTATTGAAGATACTAAGTGATACTTACTGACTGTATTGCTCCTGTAATTAAAATCTAAGCAAGGGATAGAGTATAAAGAATACTTTTTTAAAAACAAAGTTTATGTCGCTTGTAAAGTTAAACAAAGAATGAGGTATGAACGTATAATTTGTTCTGCTATCATACAAATTATTTCTCTTATCGTGTATTGTTTTGTTGTTGTTTTTTTGTTTTTTTTGTAAAACAGAATTGTAAAACAGATTTCCTTACTGATAATAAAGATTAATATTTTTTATATTATTATTATTGTTATTATTACTATTATTTTTTTATTTTTTTTTAAGGGAAAGAACCGCCAATAACCTCCATTTTTCTAAAAAATTACTGGATCTAGCTCTTTTGTTTTTGCCATTTAAAACAAAATTAATTAATTTTTAGTAAAAGATTGGTTAATTTTTGGATTGGTTAGTGATTAATAATGCACATTTTCAGTTTGATCCGAGAACAAGCAGTGGGAGATGTGTCAAAACGTAACTATAGGACTTAAATCCATACATACATCTACATCTGTCATTAAGTAGAATTTACTCCCCTCTAATTAATCACCAATAACTACTGAACTCATTGGTTGATTGTTTGATTAGTTCATGTCTTGTCAGGTTCAATCAATAATTGCGCACATTTTTAACTTGATCCGAGAATGGGAAATGGGAGAAACAAATTATTCACACATGTTTACAAACAGACGAAGTGAGTGGATAGAAGCTTTGTACAAACAAAAACAAATGAGCAGCTTTGTTTACAGGAAATATTAAACATTAAATAAAAGGATAAGCGTGAAATGTGATTCTGTAAATACCTTTGCTTAATTCTGTGTTCAATTTACTGAGCAAAAGTTGTTTTGCGTAAAGGAGCAGAGTGACACACAATCCATGCCCAAAATTTAACTTATAAAAACCCAATATTTCGGCAGTAAGTTACCCAAACCAAATATCACTAAATTCTGATAGACAGTTAAAAAAAATAAGTGCGCTCTAGAACGACTAATCCTTTCTAATTAACAAACAAAAATGTAGGCAGTCTTACTAGTGCACCACACAACTCTTTTGAACTAAATCTTTGAAAAAAGAAACCTGCTGTGAAACTTTATGGTTAAGGTGACAAAAACAACAACAAGGTTTCTTTTTTTTAAATATATCAACTTGTGTATGTTATCAACAACCACTGTACGGTACATACCGCAGTTATAATTAGCTTCATGAAGACTATTCTCTTTCTTTCGAATGATGTCAATCTGATTCTTCTCTGACTTTGGACAAGCTTTGAAATAACACTTGAACCATTCAATAAAATAACTGTAAACCAAATATTTCCAGGAATAAATTAAATTTTGTTATTAAGAGGGTATCTAAAATCTTCTTTTATTGTGTTACATATTCATTTTTATGTTTTCAATATTAATCCTTATTTACTTTAGTTTTCATAAAGATTTGTTGAGTTTCTCACAGTATGTGTCATTTAAACGGACATTGTACCAGCTACAACATATACAAGCTTAGACATATGCTAGCTAGAAAGTATAAGTGAGGAGAAATTATTTTAATGTATAAAGAAGAATTCTTAGATTTTTCATGAGACATTTACTTTTACACAGCTGTACAAAGCATATATCAATTCACCCCGTCTGTCTGTCAGCCTGTCTGTCTGGTAAAAAGTTTGTATACTTTATTTCTCCAACCCCCAACCTTGGATGAAGTTGAAGTTTTGCATAATTATTACTTTTACCTGACAACCCTCGAACAAATTTATTCTTGTTAGTCTAGATTTACTACATATGTATTGACATGATTGATCCAAATTATTTATTACAATTATGCTTACTATAATGATGTTGTTTTAATTTTTCTTGTATACGTACCTACAAACCATTTCCTGATTGTTGCGAATGTTCTTGTAGAGCTCCTTGTTACACTCGTCCTCAGCATACACACACACTAGAACATTCAAACACGTTTTGTGTTGAGAGACAGTTTGTGTTGAAACAAGTTTTGTGTTGAGACACGTTTTGTGTTGAGACAAGTTTTGTGTTGAGAAACATTTTGTGTTGAAACAAGTTTTGTGTTGAGACATATTTTGTGTTGAGACACATTTTGTGTTGAAACAAGTTTTCTGTTGAGACACAGTTTGTGTTGAGACACAGTTTGTGTTGAGACACAGTTTGTGTTGAGACACATTTTGTGTTGTGACACATTTTGTGTTGAAACACATTTTGTGTTGAGACACATTTTGTGTTGAAACACATTTTGTGTTGAGACACATTTTGTGTTAAAACAAGTTTTGTGTTGAGACACATTTTGTGTTGAAACAAGTTTTGTGTTGAGACATATTTTGTGTTAAAACAAATATTGTGTTGAGACACATTTTGTGTTAAAACAAGTTTTGTGTTGAGACACATTTTGTGTTGAAACAAGTTTTGTGTTGAGACACATTTTGTGTTGAAACAAGTTTTGTGTTGAGACACATTTTGTGTTGAGACACGTTTTGTGTTGAGACACATTTTGTGTTGAAACAAGTTTGTGTTGAGACACAGTTTGTGTTGAGACACAGTTTGTGTTGAGACACAGTTTGTGTTGAGACACATTTTGTGTTGAGACACATTTTGTGTTTAAACAAGTTTTGTGTTGAGACACAGTTTGTGTTGAGACACATTTTGTGTTGAGACACATTTTGTGTTGAAACAAGTTTTGTGTTGAGACACAGTTTGTGTTGAGACACAGTTTGTGTTGAGACACATTTTGTGTTGAGACACATTTTATGTTAAAACAAGTTTTGTGTTGAAACAAGTTTTATGTTTAGACACAGTTTGTGTTGAGACACATTTTGTGTTGAGACACATTTTGTGTTGAAACAAGTTTTGTGTTGAGACACATTTTGTGTTGAAACAAGTTTTGTGTTGAGACACATTTTGTGTTGAGGCACGTTTTGTGTTGAGACACATTTTGTGTTGAAACAAGTTTTGTGTTGAGACACATTTTGTGTTGAGACACATTGTGTGTTGAGACACATTTAGTGTTGAGACGCATTTTTTTAAACAAGTTTTGTGTTAAGACATATTTTGTATTGAAACAAGTTTTGTGTTGAGACACATTTTGTGTTGAAACAAGTTTTGTGTTGAGACAAGTTTTGTGTTGAGACAAGTTTTGTGTTGAGACACGTTTTGTGTTGAGACACGTTTTGTGTTGAGACACGTTTTGTGTTGAGACAAATTTTTTGTTGAGACAAGTTTTGTGTTGAGACACATTTTGTGTTGAGACACATTTTGTATTGAGACACATATTATGTTGAGACACATTTTGTATTGAGACACATTTTGTGTTGAGACAAGTTTTGTGTTGAGATAAGTTTTGTGTTGAGACACATTTTGTGTTGAGACAAGGTTTGTGTTGAGACAAGTTTTGTGTTGAGACAAGTTTTGTGTTGAGACACATTTTGTATTTAGACACATTTTGTATTGAGACACATTTTTTGTTGAGACAAGTTTTGTATTGAGACACATTTTGTGTTGAGACACATTTCTTGATAGTCATTACAGCGATTTTGAATGATCGAAAATATGAACTATAATGAGAGTTAAATTACTTCTTAAATAGTAACAACTTACTTTCTCTGTAACTCCTGAATCGAAAATCTGAAATTAAATTATTAATAACTTTTTAATAATAATAGATTTATAATGTGCACGATTGGATATTTAATTGATAAAATGAAACTACATGCATGCATAATATACATACTTAAGTTTTATTTTAATGTCTGGCTATTTTGTTATAGGTAGATATATTTTACATGAGATATTTCACTAATTAGGACACTTTAACATATACATACTTTATACATTGAAACACATTACAACTATAGAAACTTAATTGTACATTAACGCATTGATCCGCCCAGCTCTAATGGGTACCTGAAATTAGTTGGGAAAAAGGAAAGTCAGTTGGTCGTTGTGCTGACCACATGTCGCCATCGTTAGCTTTCGGTGCGGAAACAAAAAATCTTTTATATCATCTGTCTTATAGACCACATGGTCTCATCTGGCGATGGCCCCGGGACGTGGACAGTTGTTTAAGTCCTCTTCTGGCATGTCTATGTTTAGCTGTAGTTTCTTCCCCTTCTTGTGTTAATAACTTTGGAACCCTGTTGCTTCTATTATGTAGTATATAGCACGGTTAGGATTGAGTTATTTGTTTTGGAAATGGGGGGAAATTTTGACTTAGAGATAATCACGTGACTAGTAACAAAAAGACAAATTTTTAAAAGAGGGGGGGGGGGGCAAAGCGAACGATCAGCCGATGTAAGCTTGTTATGAACATAGAGAGTTAGCTGACATTCGACGATTCCATTCGTTGTTTATCTTGTTCAGTATCAGCGTCGACTATGTCATATTGATTGCTCGGCTTTTCGACTGTCTTATTGTATTTCGTTAAGTATTACCTCAGTTTGGTTTATCTGCAATAGATTAGACACAGCGGAAGCGCCTAACAATATATATATATATATAAATATATATGTATATATATATATATATATATATATATATATATATATATATATATATATATATATATATATATGTGTGTGTGTGTGTGTGTGTGTGTGTGTGTGTGTGTGTGTGTGTGTGTGTGTGTGTGTGTAAGTATGACAGGAGGTACTATGCACACTTGTATCGACTTTGTTTTCCTTTACACACTTTGTCAACACAGAATAGTGCCCTACATATATCAAGTAACATAACTGTATTGATATTTTTAATAGCTAATAGAAAAACAACTGTTTAATAGTGAATAGAACTGTCCATGATCAAAAGCAATGACTTTATATAAACGATTTTATTTAGTTGTTTATTGGTTTGGTTTGAACGCATTTAGAAACTACTTACGGCATTCAATGTTCAATTCAGCTAAATCTTTTTCAATATCTTGCACAAGGGATTTTCTCAATGTCGCCATTTTATAATTACACCCGTTAAATATACATTTGAGGTAGACGGTAATTAATCTGGGAATATCCAATGGAAATAATTTGTTAGAGTTTGTAAGACATAAGCTTTTAAAATTATATATATATTTATATCTATCTATATCTATATCTATATCTATATCTATATCTATATCTATATCTATTTATCTATCTATCTATCTATCTATCTATCTATCTATCTATCTATCTATCTCTCTCTCTCTCTCTCTCTCTCTCTCTATATATATATATATATATATATATATATATATATATATATATATATATATATATATATATATATATATATATATATATATATATATATATTCATGAGATACAATGATCTGATTTTAATATATTGAGAATATTTCCGAGTAAACAGTATACACCTTCACCCATCCCTTAGTCTGTTGGTATGTTGGGGCACCACACTAGATTTGTTAACCATCTTTCTCCATTCCTCTTTTGTCTTTTGCTTGGATATAATCTCTTCCAATGGCAGGCCCGTTCATTCTTTTACATCACAATATCGATACACGTTCAAAGTCGTGCACATCATAAAATACAAACAAAAAAAATGATTGAACCCAATGTAGGTCAAGGTGTAACAATATTGACTAGTTTCATACACACATCATTGACTGGAAACAAAAACTCACAGACATTGCACATCTTCACTGTCCACTCCCCTCTCTCTGTTTAGATAAGCTTGGAAACATCTGTTGTTGTGTCTTGAAAAACAACCTGCACAGACGAAAATATTAGAAATATTTCTTTGTAGTAAAAGAAAACCAAATAGCCTTAAAATTATTTATTCTTCATAAGAAGACGATGAAGTTAAAGCAAGTACATCAAATAGTCACAAAGTGTTTTAATCTGTTATAGATGTGTCTCTCTCAATAGTGGTATCAACAATACCATTTATTCTATATTTAATGTAAGCAGCTACAAGGCTAATTTTAAAGCATGTTAAAACAACTAATGTACTAAATGGGTGAATGTTGTTGTTTTTTTTATGTGACATCACGAATAAGAAATGGTTCAAATCTATGGAAGACCACAGAGTCAAATACAGACATTTGGGAGAAGATGGATCTCCGCCTAAAAGGAATATGACACCGGTTGGTGAAACCGACATGCCGAAAATCATTGTCTTTTCCCGTTCATCCCTGTTATCGGTACACGGAACGTCAGGAACTTATTTAAGCAGATGAACAAGACTTAGTGACAGGGAAAGAGATTTGCGCATAATCTAGATCAGTGATTCCCAAAGTGGTCCATATAGACCCCCAGGGGTCTACGAGGACTTCCAAGGGGTCTACAGAGGTGAAAAAATCAATTGGGGGTCTATGACATGTAAATGGGGGTCTACGATAGTGGATCTCATCAAGCATGTCTAAACTTAAAATTTCATTTTCTAGTAACGATTTGTACCTTAGTTAATCCTTTGAATTTTAGCCTTGTTAGTCTAATGATTTAATTTTTACAATTTTAACATCTTATTTTAATTAGCGTAATTTTGTCTATATGAAAGTACCTAATTTTGTACATGACCGAGTCTGAAAAGAATTGTAGAAATTGTGAAACAAGCAAATACATTTGTGCTTTTTATGCAATAAAGTTTAAAGTTATGTCGCTATGAAATATTAAATCTGGAACAACATATGAGGCAACGCCAACATGATAAAATTGATTCAGATTTGAAATGTTTGACTGAATATCACAAAAGAGAAGAGGTTTGTGAACATTTTACAATACTTTACTTGATCAAACTCTAGAAAACTGCAAAATGTAGGTAAAAAACAAACTTTGCCAGATATTGAAGAGGTTTTGCAACCTGTTTTACACAATCCTATATCCAGTGCTTTTTTTTTGTAAAAAAAAAAAAAAAATAAAAGTAGGTGCCGGTACTCGGTAGTTGATTGCCTAACTTTTAACTACTAAATATTAATAATATACGTTAAAATACGAGAAAAATATTTTTTTTTTTCAAAAGGTGCCGGTACGCCGTAGCGGTGCGTACCATCACAAAAAAAAAAAAGCCCTGCCTATATCTGATATCATAATATAAATTACTCGTTGCTACAATACAGTTCAAAGGTTTAACGGTAAGATAAGTTAGGACACTGGAAGGTTCTTATGTAATTACTTGCAAATGACTTACTTCTAAAAAAAAAAGCTGGACAAGGTAATGTTGCCCGATAATATAATGTGTTATTACTATCATAGTTTTCGTTTTGTTATAAATCAAGAAATAAAAAATAACTACTTTTTGATCAATGGCTCCATCACACTGAAAAGGCTTAAGTGTGACTTAAACAGTGTGACAATGTTTGAGCTCTTGGGTGCTAAAGATCGAATCTTATATACGCCAAAAAAATAAGCCTGAATCGGAAATAGTCTGTTTAACAGACTTGTTTCATACGGTACTTTAATGTGGTTAATTTGCTGCTTCAAGGTGATATCCTACATTCTATCAAAACGAAGTCATCATCTCAGTGTTTCTTGGGAGGATTAAAGGAATGTATCGAGCATTTGACAGCATGAATTTTTTTTTAATTTTC
The DNA here is from genome assembly GCA_036873155.1 of Biomphalaria sudanica. Lineage (NCBI taxonomy): Eukaryota > Metazoa > Mollusca > Gastropoda > Planorbidae > Biomphalaria > Biomphalaria sudanica. The sequence goes on from JAZGLO010006691.1 coordinate 2,335,030, forward strand.
CAAATTTAACTTTGTCAAACATCATCTAATTGAGAAGGTATAACGTTAAATCTAAATTGAAGCGCAATATGAAAATGTTATTATCAAACTTTTCCACCAGTAGTTGTTTTTTTTTATTAGTCAATTCATGTCATGCATATTATTTTTTTTTGGCTTCATTTTAATTTGAATATCATCAATGTATATACATGGCCTAGAATCTGCAAGAAAAACACATTTGATATTAATGAATTTTCAAAAAAATTCAGGGGGTCTACCGAAAACTGGAAAACATGGCAAGGGGTCTATGAGACAAAAAAGTTTGGGAACCACTGATCTAGATGAAGCTAGTGGTCAATGCCCTACACTGGTCAATAGGCAGAAATAGTGAAATACTAACTTCTATAAACAAATTAGGCATTGTTTTTTTTTAATATTTAGGAGTTTTGTAGGTGTAAAATATTAATATTATTCGATAAGACTATGATCCACTTTTAATTTTTAAAAAAAGAACACTATTCATTTCAATACCTGAATGCTTTTTGAGTATTCCCTGGACAGATCTTTTATTATCATCTAAATTCCAAAGATATAACAAGGAAATGACAGCTAAAACTGAGCAGGAGATTAAAACAATTTCCTGACTCTCACACATTGTTTTATGGAGCTGTGAAAAATAAAAGTCAGTTTTAAATCATTTTAATAGATTGTAGTCTTATATTTGAAGAAGAGCTGGAGGTAACTGAGTAATTAATTTGTTCATTGTTACTAGTCCAATACCATCGGCCATTAGTTGATGTTAAACTTCTCCGCCAGGATTAATTAGAAGAGGCCAACATTTAATGACTAGCGATTTTGTCAGCAATAATGACTAGCATTCTAGACAAGAGTGATTGATGAGCGATTTGATCAACACATATTGACTAGCATATTTGTCAGCTGATAAGTTCAGTGTATGGACGCAATGTTTTGGCCGTTGTGACGCTTGAAAGTTCTAACAATAATTTAAAAACAAATTACAAAACCTTTTTGCTCTGTAATATACTGCAGTTATATGTATAGTATAAATTCTCAACCACTCCCATCAAAGTGAAAACCACGTGACTTGGCAGAATTTAAGTCATTGGTTAACATGCATAACTAGATGCATGACGCGTAGGGCGTAATCATCTTGTTTTTTTTTTAAGTAACGTCTGTTTTATATAAGATAAGATAAAGAGAAGTTTTAAATTTAAAAAAAAATGTATTTCATGAATACATATCGAGACCTATGACCATTCAGATTTCTACCTGACCTTACGATATTGTCATGCTTCTGTGATTTCTCTTTTCCAGACACCCACACACTACATTATGGAAGTGGAGACACCCACACACTACATTATGGAAGTGGAGACACCCACACACTACATTATGGAAGTGGAGACACCCACACACTACATTATGGAAGTGGAGACACCCACACACTACATTATGGAAGTGGAGACACCCACACACTACATTATGGAAGTGGAGACACCCACACACTACATTATGGAAGTGGAGACACCCACACACTACATTATGGAAGTGTTCTAAGCAAACGGTGAATTCCATGTCTTCTATTTTTTTTGTTAAATAAAGCGATATTTTCAATCATTAAGTTGCGTTGTTCTATATATATAAATATATATATATGTGTGTGTGTGTGTTTGTATTTGTGTTTGAATTTTTGTGTGTGTGTGTGCGTTTTTGTAAGGTGATGATGAAGAAAAGGGAGCTTTAATTTTTAATTAAATATAATACGCCTTTGTCGAATCAGTTGTACTAGCTGTTTGGAGCTACAAGCCAACGACCGACTATCAATGCATGTAGCAGAATGCGAAAGTAAGATATATATACAAAACTGAACAAATCTATAACTTGTGGTGTAAGAGCAAAACTGAACAAATCTATCACATGTGGTGTCAGAGCAAAACTGAAATAATCTATCACTTGTGGCGTCAGAGCAAAACTGAACAAAGCTATCACATGTGATGTCAGAGCAAAACTTAACAAATCTATCACGTTTGGTGTCAGAGCAAAACTGAACAAATCTATCACATGTGGTGTAAAAGCAAAACTGAACAAATCTATCACTTGTGGTGTCAGAGCAAAACTGAACAAATCTATCACTTGTGGTGTCAGAGCAAAACTGAACAAAGCTATCACATGTGGTGTCAGAGCAAAACTGAACAAATCTATCACATGTGGTGTCAGAGAAAAACTGAACAAATCTATCACTTGTGGTGACAGAACAAAACTGAAAAAATCTATCACATATGGTGTCAGAGCAAAACTGAACAAATCTGTCACATGTGGTGTCAGAGCAAAACTGAACAAATCTATCACATGTGGTGTCAGAGCAAATTTGAACAAATCTATCACTTGTGGTGTCAGAACAAAACTGAACAAATCTATCACATGTGGTGTCAGAGCAGAACTAAATAAATATATCACTTGTGGTGTCAGAACAACACTGAACAAATCTATCACATGTAGTGTCAGAGCGAAATGAACAAATCTATCACATGTGGTGTCAGAACAAAACTGAACAAATCTATCACACATGGTGTTAGAACAAAACTGAACAAATCTGTCACATGTGGTTTCAGAGCAAAACTGAACAAAGCTATCACATGTGGTGTCAGAGCAAAACTGAACACATCTATCACATGTGGTGTCAGAGAAAAACTGAACATATCTAGCACATGTGGTGTCAGAACAAAACTGAACAAATCTATCACTTGTGGTCACAGAACAAAACTGAACAAATCTATCACATATGGTGTCAGAACAAAACTGAACAAATCTATCACATGTGGTGTCAGAGCAAAACTGAACAAATCTGTCACATGTGGTGTCAGAACAACACTGAACAAATCTATCACATGTAGTGTCAGAGCGAAATGAACAAATCTATCACTTGTGGTGACAGAACAAAACTGAACAAATCTATCACATGTGGTGTCAGAACAAAACTGAACAAATCTATCACATGTGGTGTTAGAGCAAAACTCAACAAATATATCACTTGTGGTTTGAAGGAAAATTAAAGTAAAAACAGGGGTAGCAGAAGTGAAAGTGAAACATCCACATATCCATTTTAAAGTAAACGAATTTATTGACCTATTTGTATTACTATTAGTGGTACAATTTATCACGTCCATTTGGTGCAAATTCAAAATCATTGTAATCGTCATATAAGTTAAGGACTTTAGTTTTAATAGTCTCCCTTTGTAACTTACGTGAAATAGTCAATGAAGTAATTTCCGTGATAGTAGTTAAAAAGAAAATCTGAAGATTCAAAGGTTAGAGTGCCTAACTTTAAAATTCTAATATATTAATATTAATAATAATATATTAATAATATAAGACTTACATGTAAAGTTTAATTCTTCTGCAATTTTATCTCAGATATTATATTTTCTTTCTTAATTTTTATGCTTAGAATGTCTGTTTCTTAAAATCTGTTTATTTTTTATTTTTTATTTTTAGATGCCCCCTTAGTTTTCTAAGTATTATTGTTCTGTACAGTCCGCACTATTGAAAACTTCTGCCTCGTCGTTAGACATAACATTCTCTAAGACATCTGGAATACTGTCATAGATTATTTTGCTGGCTTCAATAATTACAAGCTGTAATATTGAAACTTGTATACATGTTTCTACTAACAAAGCAAAACGTTTCATAAACATAACCTATAAAAGTGTAATACATATGTTATTATGTGTGTGTGTTGTTCCTTCATGTGATTATGTGCTTTTATTAAAGTTGAGATGGCATACTTACATTCTATACGGCTCTAGATGACACACTATAAGAAAGAATGTGTCAAAAATGTCTACATGCCTGGCTAGGTTAAGTTTAGTGAATGGAAAGTCCCGCTGATAATATTACTTCACGAGATATGTCACTATTTATAGACCTAGAACTTTGTTTTTCCATTAGCAGAAACGTAGACGAGACATGGTTTTAATATTCCACTACCAGAGGCTATTATATATGGGTCCGAAATGCATAAGTGGGAGAATGTAATAATTAAAATGTTTACTGTATAAATAAGGTTAGGGTATAACTATATAAATATTTTTAAAGACTCAAATTAAAGGCAACTTTTTTTTCACTTTAACAATATTTGATACCAAAAAATATTTAAAAATAAATCTTTAAAAAAATAATTGCTTATATTGAGTAAATGGATCCTAGATCGCTTGTTTGTTGTTGGAGGTGCTTGATTTTTAGTCACAGATTTACCCTTAGAATGATGTTGTTCATAATTGTTTTTATTTAGTGCAACTTTCATGCATATAGCATACTCAATGCGCTATGGTCCGATTACTATTGTGAACCAGGGGAGGGGGCGGAGGAGAGGTATCTGGGAGAAAGAGCCAGTACTTTCTTTTAAAAGCAGTTTAAATAATAGTTGCTATGTTGCTATAATCAAACTTGATGTCACGAGCCACCAATGATTGAAGAATATTATGAGAACCATTGAGCTATATAAGTACTTACTAAAATAAAAGGTTTTATGTTTATCTTTTATTAGTTTCAAATTTGAGCCATCGAACTTATCTCTGCATAAGGTTTATCTCCCCTTGGCTTTACAACTAGTTGATAAAATATTTTTCTTTTGATTCCTGTGTTGTCATCAACAATAAACAATTATACAAAGTTTAAACTTGATCCGATGGTAGGAAGTGGGAGAAATAACGTGGGCAAGATACGTTCTAGACAGAGTTGATATAACCTTTGAAAGGCAAGATACGTTCTAGACAGAGTTGATATAACCTTTGAAAGGCAAGATACGTTCTAGACAGAGTTGATATAACCTTTGAAAGGCAAGATACGTTCTAGACAGAGTTGATATAACCTTTGAAAGCTAAGATACGTTCTAGACAGAGTTGATATAACCTTTGAAAGGCAAGATACGTTCTAGACAGAGTTGATATAACCTTTGAAAGGCAAGATACGTTCTAGACAGAGTTGATATAACCTTTGAAAGGCAAGATCCGTTCTAGACAGAGTTGATATAACCTTTGAAAGGCAAGATACGTTCTAGACAGAGTTGATATAACCTTTGAAAGGCAAGATACGTTCTAGACAGAGTTGATATAACCTTTGAAAGGCAAGATACGTTCTAGACAGAGTTGATATAACCTTTGAAAGGCAAGATACGTTCTAGACAGAGTTGATATAACCTTTGAAAGGCAAGATACGTTCTAGACAGAGTTGATATAACCTTTGAAAGCCAAGATACGTTCTAGACAGAGTTGATATAACCTTTGAAAGGCAAGATACGTTCTAGACAGAGTTGATATAACCTTTGAAAGCTAAGATACGTTCTAGACAGAGTTGATATAACCTTTGAAAGGCAAGATACGTTCTAGACAGAGTTGATATAACCTTTGAAAGGCAAGATACGTTCTAGACAGAGTTGATATAACCTTTGAAAGCTAAGATACGTTCTAGACAGAGTTGATATAACCTTTGAAAGGCAAGATACGTTCTAGACAGAGTTGATATAACCTTTGAAAGGCAAGATACGTTCTAGACAGAGTTGATATAACCTTTGAAAGGCAAGATACGTTCTAGACAGAGTTGATATAACCTTTGAAAGGCAAGATACGTTCTAGACAGAGTTGATATAACCTTTGAAAGGCAAGATACGTTCTAGACAGAGTTGATATAACCTTTGAAAGGCAAGATACGTTCTAGACAGAGTTGATATAACCTTTGAAAGGCAAGATACGTTCTAGACAGAGTTGATATAACCTTTGAAAGGCAAGATACGTTCTAGACAGAGTTGATATAACCTTTGAAAGCTAAGATACGTTCTAGACAGAGTTGATATAACCTTTGAAAGGCAAGATACGTTCTAGACAGAGTTGATATAACCTTTGAAAGGCAAGATACGTTCTAGACAGAGTTGATATAACCTTTGAAAGGCAAGATACGTTCTAGACAGAGTTGATATAACCTTTGAAAGGCAAGATACGTTCTAGACAGAGTTGATATAACCTTTGAAAGGCAAGATACGTTCTAGACAGAGTTGATATAACCTTTAAAGGCAAGATACGTTCTAGACAGAGTTGATATAACCTTTGAAAGGCAAGATACGTTCTAGACAGAGTTGATATAACCTTTGAAAGGCAAGATACGTTCTAGACAGAGTTGATATAACTTTTGAAAGGCAAGATACGTTCTAGACAGAGTTGATATAACCTTTGAAAGGCAAGATACGTTCTAGACAGAGTTGATATAACCTTTGAAAACTGCAAACAAAAAATAAAACGGAAGAAATAGAACTACCCAGTTAGAACCTTTTCTCTGAATACTGTAATATTTTTACCCTTTTCTATATCAAAAAAAATTAATTAAGTATTACTAGTTAATAAATTAATTGGTTAATTTCTCATTGATATGTGTTTTATTAGGAATCATAAATAATTGTCCAATCCTTGCCTTAAAAAGACGGCCCCACACATGACATGGGTAGATTGGGTCTACTGCAGATAGGCCTGCTTCCTCTCTCAGCCTTTTGTTGGCCTTTTGTTGCGTTTCTCATGCTGGACGTTCTCCTTGCCTTTTACCTTGAGACTCTGACATTCACGCTTAATGCCAGGAGGAGCGATCGAGAGCTAGTGTTTCCCTGACGTGAATATCAATATCAGACTCCTTTAAGGAGCTGTTAAGGGCGTCGTTGTAGCGTTTGTGTTGACCGCCATGAGAGCAACTTCTCCATAAAGAAGTCGTTACATGTCCCACCTATCGAAATAGGCATCTTTTTGGGATCAATAATGATGTATGACCATGAAGATGTATACATTTATATGAAAGTAATATATAATAATGATTTATATTCAATAACTAAAGAAAAGTCAATAAAATGATATATCTTTAGGATATTTTTTTTATGTCCTATGCATATTGATTTGAGTTTGTATCATAACCAGAGCAATTAGAAAAATATTAAAATATTATTAACTGCACAAAACTTTAAGTAATATACATTATAATACAAATTTCTAAATTACAACTAAGGCATTGTGTTTAATTTAGAAGATTAAGGATTAGTAGTGATTTCAAGTAAAAATCAGTCTAACACATGAGATACAAAGTCTTTGTCCTTTTAGGGACTATATATTCGTGTAACAGTTGCGCCTGTCTTCGACAAGATTTTTCTCTGGGTTTCTCTGGGTTTCACCTTCGTGAGAGCTCTCCAGCTGTCTATTTCAGAAACTGTTTGCATAGAAAATATTTTTAGAAACCTTGTCTTTGTGCTTATTATGTATGTTCACATCATGCGTGATGTACGTAACAAGATTCAAAATATAATTAGTATTTACTATGTTAGAGTTATATTAATTGCTTTTAAAAAGGTAACACGGAGCCTTTCTACCGTCTTCCAGAGACTCCCCCCTTACCACCTTCAACAAAAGTAATTGGACCATAACGCGGTGAAAATGTTATAAGCATGGAAGTCAGACAGACAACATACTACACCACTTTTAAAAAGAACATAAAGACCTATCTGTTTAAAACTTTTTTAGATTAACTGTCATTTTGTCATTCGTGTCTGTGTTTGGAATGTTATTACAGCGTCTTGAGCCTACATTTTGTTTGTTAACAGCGCTTTATAAATACAATTATTATTATTATTATTAAGTTGCTCTAAACAAAAACAAATAATAAACATATTTTCATCGCATAAATGTATTATTTTTAGTCTATTAATTGGTAAATAATAATTGATGCAGTTTCATCTTAGTTTGAGTATCCAAAATAAATGATTGGGAAACACTGCATTAGGACATGGCCGGGTGGGTCTGCGGTTATAGAGTTGGAAGAAAGGGCACTTAGTCTAAACTTCCTTTGGATTCTGTGTTTGAGAATAGTTGATTCGCTCCTGCATATATTGTTATACCTTTTACGCCAACGTCAGTTGGCTAGCTGAGTTAAAGTGTGTGTCAAATATGAACTCAACTTTTATCTTTCAATTTTTTATAAAATGAGTGATTTGTATTTTTTTTTTACGAACATGTTTGAAATTTCTAACAAATATATCCGAATATTAGACTACTTATACAAGGGAAACAATCGATAGAATTGAAACAACATATTTTTGCAAGAACTACAAAACGATTGATAAATGACTTTATCGTGACACACAATAATACAAGAAATAAAATAATATAATACATATCAATTGTATCTGTTCACTTTTTTGTTACTAACGTCATATAGTTGTAGTTACATTCGTTCTTTGTAAAGAACTGACAATCAAAAGGATCGATACGACATCATTTCCTTCCTAAAAATTCATTCACCATACTGCATAATTTACTATTCAAACAAGGAAAGAATTAATAAAAGACAATAATACTACCTACACAGATGAATTGCATTTTGGCGCAGCGTGAGCCGTTTTGGAGCGCGAGCGTTTCTAGTCATAGTTTATAAAACAAAAAAAATGCATTATAAACATTGTCTTTTTACTATAGTGTACTATAGTATTGTTATAATCCTGTCATGCACATCGCCATCCAAGATAGTGCAGAAGGTGAGCACTAAAAGAGACTAGACTGATAAGGATGCTGACATTAGAAAGAAGAGAACTAGTTCCGGCCAAGTCTAAAGCCGATATGAAGATGCAAGGCAGATGTTGTCTGATGTATGTGTGATGTCCTCCTGTAAATAAATATCGTTGCCTCGTATAGTTACCTCCCTTCAGTATCTAAGAAATACATGTCCCCATCTGTTCCGGAACAAAAAGGTTAAAATAATTATGACTCTCTGTTTCTCATCAACACGGAAAATGGATGGTTATCTAGTCGTGCTGTATGTGATCCGAAATAGTTGTCACGATGGTCCCGGGTTGAATCCTGTTCACCACTATTCACCTGCCATCTTATTGGAGGTTTGGGACTAGGATGTAATCATTTAAATTATGAGGAAACATCCAATACATGTAAAACATACAAACTATAAAATGTCATATTTTTACACGATACAACGATATTGACATGCTTCGCAATTTTCGTATCTTTAAGGCGAAATGTGCGAAATAAACAGGATGGCCTTCATTTCTTTTTTTTTTTTTTTTTAGGCAGATTACATTTCAATAAATGACCTTTGTGAGTGGCTACAATCTACATTGTAGAATACATTTTAAATAAATGACCTTTGTGAGTGGCTACAATCTACATTGTATTAGGTAGAATACATTTCAATAAATGACCTTTGTGAGTGGCTACAATCTACATTGTATTAGGTAGAATACATTTCAATAAATGACATTTGTGAGTGGCTACAATCTATATTGTATTAGGTAGAATACATTTTAAATAAATGACCTTTGTGAGTGGCTACAATCTACATTGTATTAAGTATAATATATTTTAATAAATGACCTTTGTGAATGGCTACAATCTACATTGTATTAGGTAGAATACATTTTTAAATAAATGACCTTTGTGAGTGGCTACAATCTACATTGTATTAGGTAGAATACATTTTAAATAAATGACCTTTGTGAGTGGCTACAATCTACATTGTATTTGGTAGAATACATTTTTAAATAAATGACCTTTGTGAGTGGCTACAATCTACATTGTATTAGGTAGAATACATTTTTAAATAAATGACCTTTGTGAGTGGCTACAATCTACATTGTATTAGGTAGAATACATTTTTAATAAATGACCTTTGTGAGTGGCTACAATCTACATTGTATTAGGTAGAATACATTTTTAATAAATGACCTTTGTGAGTGGCTACAATCTACATTGTATTAGGTAGAATACATTTCAATAAATGACCTTTGTGAGTGGCTACAATCTACATTGTATTAGGTAGAATACATTTTAAATAAATGACCTTTGTGAGTGGCTACAATCTACATTGTATTTGGTAGAATACATTTTAAAATAAATGACCTTTGTGAGTGGCTAGAATCTACATTGTATTAGGTAGAATACATTTTTAAATAAATGACCTTTGTGAGTGGCTACAATCTACATTGTATTAGGTAGAATACATTTTTAAATAAATGACCTTTGTGAGTGGCTACAATCTACATTGTATTTTTTCCATCGTTATTTCATCTTTCTTTTTTGGACACTATTGAACTCCCGCACGTAATATTGTGTTGCTACATAACAAAAACAATATACACAACAACCTTAAATCCTAAGTCCAATGGATAAAATAACTAGTTTTTTTTTGCATACACAATACGTTTACAACCAAACATACATTTAAGATATATATATATGTATGTATCATTCTTTTGAAAGACATACTAAAACGAACGAATTTGATTGCAACATTTCGCGTCGAAACCTTACACGCCAAGGGTTGCGCAAAAACGACCATTGCTCCAAAACGGCTGCGGTATAATTTCCACCTTCGAGTTTCTAAAACATTTTTTTTATTTCTTCTGGAGTCCAAAAAGGTCTTTGAAGATTTTTAGAAACTTGCTGCTCATGGTGATATAAATGAAAAAGTCTGTAGCTGCGTGAAGCTGGCATAGCAGCTTGCTAATATCATAGAAAAGGCTGTACAAATCCCCAGAAGTCAAGTTAGTAAACTCACAGTATTTCAGAAGATAGATGCCAGGAGTCGAGATCAGAATCGTCGCCAAGCATATAGAAAAAAGGATCTTCATTCCTTTCTGACTTTTTATTTTCTTGCTGCTCGTCCGCGTTGAAAAACTGAGCTTTCGCTGGAAAAGTTTAAACAGTACAAGGAGACTGCAGGCAATGAGGATCAAAGGAATAAATGTTGAGAACACATTACCTGGCACATTCATGTAGGTAGATACAGACACTTTATTAGACTTAAAGAACTGAGTCTCGACTGGGACTATAAGTGTTGTGTTCAACACTGGGCTGTATATCCACTTGTGTTCCAGTATGAACAGCGCTGGGGACAGGAATACGATGGGGAAAACATAAATGAAGATCAACAACTTTTTGATTCTGGAGAAAGTGAAAAGCCTTGAAGCGTGGAAAGGTAGACACACTGCGATGACACGTTCAACGGCTATGGTAGTCACGTGACACACGTTGATGGAGACGACCATGGTGCGAGGTACGTTGAAATAAATCGCCGTGAACGCGCCGACTCGAAGGGCAGCTGCGACATCAATGTATTTAAGTATATCCCCAAAGGACATTATTGCGTGCAGCAAGGTCAGTAACATTTCCACCACTACCAGCGATGTCAGAAACATGATGTTTGGTTCCTTGTAGCCGTATCTACTTAAGACTAACAAGTTGATGAAGTTCCCGGCGAAGCTGATGAAGCATAACGTTGGGACCGCGAAGACGTTGATGAAGTTGCGAACGCTGGACGAGATGCTTCCGAAACTGTCACTGGCAGCGATTGGAGTCACATTCGAGATGAAAACAGACAAGTTGACGGAATGAACACTTTGATTGTACAATAAATACAGTGTCTCCATCTTTGAATTATTTGTTATCCTTCACTATAAAATGTAATAGTGTAATTTATATACGTTTTTAAAAAGATTTTAAGGTTTATCTTATGAACATTTTGCCTTGAAGTGTATGACAGAATTGTGCTCGAGACCACGCGGTTACGTAGCCAAATTGTTTATTCCACTCAGCCTGATATTTATTGCAAGCAAAACATTTAGACGACTATGCAATTATTACAACCATTTATTTATATGATATTACTAGATCAATTAGTCTCTACTACAGTCTACCAAATTGACTTCTAAAATAAACATAATAAAACATTCCAGAGCTGAATTATTTCAAACGATAAAATATGCAATTAAATATTCAACTATCTGTTTAAAACTGGTATTATGTGGCAGAGTTCTAACAATACCTCTATTGAACTCGTTTCTTCTTGTTGGGTGGGATGGATCTAATTCTCGAAAACAGCTCTAATGATTTTCATATAATTTGACAGTTGTTGTATATCGTTAGGAAACGAATCATAAACTCGTTGGCCACACTGGGTCAAATCAAAAGAATACGAAATTGGTTAAAGAACGAGGAAATAGTTCTCTTGAACAGTCTTCGGGTATTCTCGCTTGTGTCATAAAGTCATATTATTTCATAATTAATGCTCAGGGCTATTTGGTGCACCGTCTTCTAAGTCTAGATCTAAATGATAGTTATATAAATTTCATAAAGTATAGGAGATCTCTACATTCGCAACACCAGCTTTCTTTCTCGGCTGTTGGGGTGGGGGATGTGATAGGGGGAAAAATTATATCTTTTTGTTCAAAAAATATTGGAGGTGTTTACTTTATTTATATAGAGTATATTGTAATGATTATATTCATCCTTTTAAATAACTCCTAGATCATTGCGTTAAAGCTTACATCTTTAGTGTTATCTATCGTGTTTATAATAATTATCAACTTAATAAGAAAATATTAATGTAGAGCTTATAACCAAACAAATAGTTTAACTTTTTCAACGTCTTATATATACATATCTATATACACTATTTTTAAGTATAAATTGGCACAGATTGTCTCCTTTCTATAGTGCTATAAGGTGTATGTCATATTGTTAATCGTGGTATTTATACCTTCATAAACTTTACTAAATCTAGATAGTGGTAACTGTAAGTAAATACTGTATCACATCTTTTTAGTCTTCAGATACTAATACATATATTAGTTGGATAAAATTAAATAACCTACAACGGATGGTTCAAATAATGTTATAGTAAATACAGTACAAGCAGTAACAAAAAATTTCATACACTAATGTTCATCCTATGAGCAATCTTCACTCTCTTTACCTTATATTTAATATCTTTATTTAGTCATTTAGGTTTGGGACTAAACAAATGGATTTTTTAATTTCACATTGCACATGACACATACTCAATACATGCATATTACAATTTTAATAGATAGATTCTAAAATATTTATTTAGCAAAATAGAAAAAAATAATAAATAAATAAATATGAAATAAATGGTGGTACTCGAAAAGTAATATTTTCAGAAGTCTGCTAACTGGACAGATCCATCGATTTTATTTTTAGAATGTGTACTCAGTTTATGAAGCAAATAATAGATCTTACTCTCGCGTAGATCATAACATAACAATTAACTTTCCCTAAATTCCAATGCTCAAAATAAATGTTGATGTCAAACCTTTGAGGTTTTATAAATAGTAGTGCATAACCAAAAATATATAATATTTCTATATATTTATACATCATTACTTGCATCGGTGAACAGACAGTCTAATTCATGTGAATGACAGTAGCTTCTGTCAATACTCAAACGGGTGGTGTCTCTAAACCAATGTTCTTTACCCCCATCCCCATTTATTCCTTTCACACACACACGAACAAATGTTTCTAAACAGTGTGTCTGCTAATTATACAAGCTCTTTTATCTGTAATGATCGCAGCAAAGGTTATTTCATGAAATGTATTAAAGACCCCATATGAATAAAGAAATATTGGTTAATTTTTGAAAGGTAAAAATATAAGTATTTAATTAGCTGTTCAAACAACGTAACTACTTGAGATGGATCATAACGTTATAATTACCTATACCCCTGTACCTCTGGTATATCACCATGTTCTTTAGTTCACATTGGACAAGCGGTTGGGCGGCCAAGTAGATACTTCAAAGTCGGTCAATTCCCTAACCCTTCGTCTTTACATCAACTTACGATATTCAGATTTCTTTAGATGTTCTTAAGTTATTCTTAACCTTCTTCAAATGTTTAATCTTAGATTGAGAAAGAAGGGAGGTAATACGTTATAGAAATATGTTACAATATTATTTTGTATCATGTTTTGTATCATAATTATGTGAATGATCATCAGAATTGTAACTTCTTTTTAAATCGTGACTACAGTGTACATTACATGCAAGGCATATCGCAATGACACTACCATATCAGAATCACAGTGATGACTGGGATCTTGTATTTTGGGATTTTTAGGACGTCCCTAAGGCCACCCAGCTCGAATAGGAACCTGACGTTAGTTGAGGAAAATAAAGGCGGTTGGTTGTGTGTTGGCCACCTAACATCCTGCTCGTTGGCCACCTAACATCCTGCTCGTTGGCCAAAGAAACATATGACCTTAACATCATCTGCCCTATACTTCGCAAGGTCGAATAATGAACTTAATTTTGTTTTTTATTCACCCACCGCACCCATTGAATCAGTTATTCATAATTAAAAATGGTTTGAATGAAATTTTAACGAAAATTGAAGTTTACATCGTTTTAGTTATCATTGAAAGGAAAAGTCCGGGGAGAATTTAAAATAAGATTTAATCTTCTTCAGATTCATTTGTTTTGTTTTTTTTGCTTCTTAAATAAATAGAATTGAAAAATTGTTATTTTTTTTTAAATTTATTTAACATATGATAATTTTTTATTTCAGGAGAAAGTTCTTGACTCATCGCGTACAAAACAGAGATTTTCACAATGTAAAAAAATATTTTTGTATAAACTCTTGCACGTGTGGTGAACAAGGCGATTTCAGGTTGTGACCAAAAAACATTAAAGTGGTAAAGAGAAAAAACTGTTCTATGTGTCATCATGGACTTGAACTCAGCTAAGAAATCCACATAGTTGTATGACGAGTGCGAGCTATGATCCTCTAGTTCTTGACTTGACATCACACAGAGAGACATTCAAAAGTTATTTTACTGGATACATATTCCAGGACTTTATAGTCTAGACCATAGATTCTATGCGAAAAAATAAGGTATTGATTTGATTTCAAAGATTAACGATGAGTGCTCTTTTCATCTGACCAGGTAGACCCTAATGTGAACTACATATTTTTGAAACGTTGTCCGCTGAGGTTTTATGAATGTCTCATTTCATTGTTTGCCAAAGTCTTGTCTCTGGGTCTCATATGTTTGTCCTTTGACTTTCATTAGAGCTCTCCAGCTGTCTCATTCAGAGGCTACCTGCTACGAACAAATATTTCTAGAAACACTTTGTATTTGCACTCATTCTGTACGGTCACGTGATACGTGATGTACGCAACAATAAGGTCTAACTATGATTAGTGTTTGCTATTTTATATTTGTATTAAATTCATTGACTTTCTATTTCTATTTCATATTGTTCAATGACTCGTCAACTAGTGGCCACTGTACCTGTTACTGCATGTACGTTTCTCCACTTCTCATATACTATGGAATATATTAAAAGACTACATATTGACAACTCCTTTTCTTTTTAAACGTACTGCTGTTGACAGAGAAAGACTCTCCTACGTCCATCTATTTTCTGGAAGTTTTGTTGGATGTCAACTCTACAATGTGTACATAGACTAAACATATATTTTCTGGAAGTTTTGTTGGATGTCAACACTACAATGTGTACATAGACTAAACATATATTTTCTGGAAGTTTTGTTGGATGTCAACTCTACAATGTGTATATAGACTAAACATATATTTTCTGGAAGTTTTGTTGGATGTCAACTCTTAATGTGTACATAGACCAAACATATATTTTCTGGAAGTTTTTTGGATGTCAACTCTACAATGTGTACATAGACTAAACATATATTTTCTGGAAGTTTGTTGGATGTCAACTCTACAATGTGTACATAGACTAAACATATATTTTCTGGAAGTTTTGTTGGATGTCAACTCTACAATGTGTACATAGACTAAACATATATTTTCTGGAAGTTTTGTTGGATGTCAACTCTACAATGTGTACATAGACTAAACATATATTTTCTGGAAGTTTTGTTGGATGTCAACTCTACAATGTGTACATAGACTAAACATATATTTTCTGGAAGTTTTGTTGAATGTCAACTCTACAATGTGTACATAGACTAAACATATATTTTCTGGAAGTTTTGTTGAATGTCAACTCTACAATGTGTACATAGACTAAACATATATTTTCTGGAAGTTTTGTTGAATGTCAACTCTACAATGTGTACATAGACTAAACATATACTTTTTTTTAACTGGAAGATGTCCACTGATGGTCTGTCTCGAAAAACAAAATGCAAAGAATTAATGAATAATATAAGTAAAGTTTAGACTTATGAAATTTAACTATAAGTACTTATGCATATTTCATTTGTGCTGTCAACACAATCCTGTAGCAAAATCAAAGACTCTTTATCGGCACCATATTGTAATCTTCACATTAACCATCAGCACAGGAAAGATTATTAAGCTATGAAAACAGTGAGAAACTAAAATGTTTAAATTTCCAAAAAAATAAATAAATAAATACAAATTACATTTACTAGAGTTGTAACTAGAGCTGTGGAACAACAACACCAAACTATACATTCCTCCAGAAGTCACATGCTAAACGAATGCCAGTAGTATCTTTCAATAGTTACCTTAACCAATGTCTCGCTGATTTAGATATGTACAGGGTACATGTTACTGATAAACAGTAAAGTCTGAGGTCATACTATTTAAATATCCTGCAAAGCAGTTTAATACATTTACTAGAAGATTTTAAATTGAATTATAAAATGTATATGTGTATATGGCACCATCGCAGTCTGTGCAATTAGAACATGACCCATTACAGAGGCTTCCACAAACACTAAAATATTTACCCATTTCAGAGGACTCCACAAACACTAAAATATTTACCCATTACAGAGGATTCCACAAACACTAAAATATTTACCCATTACAGAGGATTCCACAAACACTACAATTTTTACCCATTACAGAGTCTTCCACAAACACTAAAAATATTTATCAATTAGAGGAGCCTCCACAAACCTTAAAAATGTATCCATTAGTTAGAGGGGCTTCCACAAACATTAAATATTTATCCATTTCAGGGGCCTCCACAAATACTAATGTATATATATATATATATATATATAGTTCCTCCTTAGTGATCGAAGATGAGCACATTTCTCATATCTTATGAAGTCGAAGACGACTGTAATGTCATATACTTGCTTTAAAAAGTTGGCCGCAAACGTGTCATGGGCAGGTTTGTTGGTTGGCTTGGCCACTTTTTTTTATTCATATCTCGCCTTGAACAGCAATCGAGAGCTAGTGCTTTCCAGCCTTGAATATCAATATCACACTCTTTAAAAAAGCCTAAAATATTTACCTATTAGAGAGGTCTCCACAAACACAATAACATTGGTCTCATAGAGGCCTTCACAAACACAATGACATTTATCTAATAGATGCCTCCACAAACACATTGACATTTATCTAACAGAGCCCTCCACAAACACAACGACATTTATCTAATAGAGGCCTTCACAAACACAATGACACAATGACACAATGACATTTATCTAATAGAGGCCTCGACAAACACAACGTTCTTCTCAATTGATCATCACAGCCATATATAGTGCTGGTTATTTTGTATTTTTTTAACGGACTTATTCAAAATAATACAAATAGCAGGAACAAAATAGTTTTGCAGCAATTAGGAAATTATTGAGATTTCACTTCCTCATTACACACAATTACAAATCATAAGCATATGACCTAATTGTTACATATGAAAATGATCAATCTTGATACTGGTAATTTAGTTTTAATAGTCTTATTAAAAACAAATGAAACTGTGTGCTCCATGCACACAATAGACCAGTTATTTGACATAGAGTAGACCATGGATATACTCGTTATTCTGGCACCAATGGCATTCATTAACTGCTGGATACTTTGAAGCATTCCAACAACTTCCAATTTAATTATTTAACTTCTGAATAACAAAAAAAAGGCAACAAAGAAAAAAGACAACGAAAAAAAAGGGCTAAAATAAATTTACTGTTCCATATTTTTAGTACTAAATTTTATAATAATTTATAATAGATTTGGCCTCTTCAATATATATATATATAATAAGTAGATTTCGGTAACTGCTAGCAATGTCTATTTTATATAGGCCACCTAAAAGGCAAAAATCCGCTATAAGTCTATGTGATGCTTCTGTCTGACTGTCCCTCACAGATCTCAGAGACTAAATAAAATATTGAAAATTTAATATAATGAGGGCAAGGTGGCTGAGCGGTAAAGTGCTTGACATCCAAACCGGGGGTCCCTTGTTCGAATCCTGGCGGAGAGAGCTCTTATAGCGAATAGCGGTTGGTCGTTGTGCTGGCCTCAAGGCACCCTCGTTAACCGAGGGCCACGGAAACCGATGACATTTACATCATCTACCCTATAGATTGCAAGATAAATGTACTTAATATAATGAAAAACTTCAGGGAGGTAAATTATAAGCAAATGATTTAGAAGAACCTTATTAAAAATAGAAACAATATATAACCATACAATCTTTTCAACTAATAAGTATTTCACTAGCAGAGTGGCTAGCACTTCCACCACACCTTGGCCTTTGATCATTACATCACACAATATGCACAGGCTAATATTGACATTCCTACAGTAAAACTCTTTCATTTCTCAACAAGTATGACGAGAGTAGGGGAGACACTATAATAACATGTGAAAATATAAAACAAAAGTATTCTAAATAAACATATTTATATATTAGATGAAATGAGGGCTTAAAGGCAAAGCCTTCATAACACAATGACTAAGAAAAAAATATTTAATTGGGGATGAAGTGACCAGGGATTAAATGACCGGTCACCGATCATAGCGTATCGAGAAAGCAATAAGCATGAAATAGCTCTCAACAGAAACGGTAAAAATATTCAATGACATGACTGATCCAAACGAATGACACAATTACATTTTGTATAAGTTTTGTTTTTTAAAGTATGTGTTTTGTTTTTTAAAGTATTTGTTTTGTTTTTCTTGTTTGACTAGATATGTTTTAGAGAGACACGTTTAACTACAAGACGCTTTGGTTTTATTTTATCTATGTGTCAGTATGTCACGTCTAGGTCGAAAAAAAACTTGAAAAGTTTCGTAATTAAATACTTCTCATTTGAGGCAATAAAGATACTACTAGGATTCAGATACTTTATTGTTGATAATAATTTCAATAAAAAAAAAGCCATATTATTTTTTTTCAACAATCAAGAAAGTCCATAGCTTGAGTATTCCTTCTCCATGGGCGTTGGGGGTCACCTCTGAGTAATCTTGTGTTGCATTTTTTAAAACTTTTGTTCTATAGGTGTAGTTAATTCAATTTAACAGAAATACGCATACAATTAAAAACGATTTTCATATTATCGTGCTAGCAAAACTTTTTTTTTTTTTAAATCTTCGAAAACATTTTTTGTTGTAAATAAAAAAAAAACATTAACATTATTCTACGAAATTCTCAGAAGTTCTTTGAAGATTTTCAAAAACTTGCTGCTCATAGTGACATAAATGAAAAAGTCTGTAGAAGCGTGTAGTTGAGATAGCAGCTTGCTGATATCATTAAAAAGGTTATACAAATCTCCGGAAGTTAAGTTTGCAAACTGGCAGTATTTAATAAGAGAAATGCCTGGTATGGAGAAACAAATAGTTGCCAAACAGACAGAAAGAAGAATCTTCATTCCCTGTTGTCCTTTAACATTTTTGCTGTTTGTTTTGGTTGAAAAACTGAGCTTCCTCTGTAAAAGTTTCAAAATGACTATAAGACTGCAGGCGATGATGATCACGGGGATAAATGTTGAGAACAGATTCCCTGGCACGTTCATGTAGGTAGATACAGACACTTTGTTAGACTTAAAGAACAGAGTCTCGACTGGAACTATAAGTGTTGCGTTCAACACTGGGCTGTATATCCACTTGTGTTCCAACATGAACAGCGCCGGGAAAATGGTAGCCGACGGAAATATGTAAATGAATATCAAACACTTTTTGATTCTGGAAATCGAGAACAGCCTGGGTGCTTGGAAAGGTAAGCAAACTGCGATAGCGCGCTCAACGGCGATGGTCGTCACGTGACACACAATGATGGAAATGACAATCTGTCGGGGTACGTTAAAATAAATAGCCGTGAACGCACCGACTCGAAGTGCCACTGTGAAATCAATATATTTAAGTATGTCTCCCAACGACAGAATGGCGTTCAGCCAAGATAGCGTCATTTCAGCCACAGACATTGACGTGAGAAATAAAATGTTGGACTCCTTGTACCCGTATCGCCTCAAGACCATCACGTTGACGACATTGCCAGCGAAGCCTATGACGCAGAGCGCAGGGACCATGAAAACGTTGATGACGTTGCGTACGCTGGAGGAAACGCTGGCGAAACTGTCACTTGAATCAATGTAAATGTCACCGACATGCGCTGCCGTTACATTTACGGCTCTACCACTTTGAATGTATGTCGAATTTATTAATTCCATAGTGTCATTGTTTGTAAAGTTTTTTTTTAAAGAAATGTAATCATTTCACGTTTAATTTAAGTAGAACTATATAAGATAAAAAAAAAGATAGAAAAGATGATAAGATAAGTCAATTTTATTTCAGGTTGACTACATTTTTACAACGCAGCATAACTACCATAACGATTTAGATGCAAGTACGAACATTTACACACAAAAGACACACACACACACACACAGAACCCGCGCTAAATGTATTAGGCTTCTAAGTCTCTTATCTTATCTTATATAATACAGACGTTACTTCAAAAAAGAAGATGATTACGTCCTACGACAGATGTCCTTGCAACACTCTTACTGACGGTGGGATAAAGGCGTTTTCAAATCTTTCTTTTTTATACTTAATGGAGAAGAGAAGGCCACTTCGTTCACATATGATGTAATAGTGGTTTAATTGGCGCAGATTGTCTTTCAGGACCGTGTGTGTTTGTATTAGTAGAATTAGAGGAGATATGCATGACCTGTTGAATTATTTTAAGCATCTCTTTTAAATTTATTCATACATTAAATTTAAACTTTAACTTTTAAACCTTATCGGTAACTACTTTTTTTGTAACTATGATGTTCTAATTCTACCCATATACTTTAAGACGATTTGGCAACGTTAGAATAATGTATAATACTTAGTTTAAAATGTAACTAGTCCTAAGAGTGCCTGCTAATTCCGCCAGAGATTACTTTTTAATTACTCAAATCAAGATATTTGAAACATGAAAAGACTTCACCATGTGCAATCTAAGGTTTAAAGCTATTCTAAAGTGTAAAGGTTACATTTGTTGTATTTGATATCACTTGGCATGATGTGAAATAAATTCATCTCCGGTATTTTAAAACATTTTTATAATACATTCTATAAAGAATATAGATGTATTTTATTACTGAACAAATAATAAAAATATATTTTATTTAGTTTTTTTTTAATCTGTTGTCAAGATAAATGCACAGTCTGTGATTTTTTGATAATTTGAAACAGTACTAAATAGCGCTTCAATATCATAACCTTGACATTTTTTTCAACGTTCTTTACAAAGGAATTGAAAGCAAATCGTAGTGCTTAAAGTGTTTGTTTTATAGAACAAACATTCACCTATTTTACATGCCTTTAGTATTTTATTAATGTGTAAATATATCTTAATTTATGCAAATTTAAATGGGGTTAGGTTAATTAATATTTTTGTTCCCTGATAATATTTGACTAAGCGATTCCAGTGGTGTTCCAATACCCACTCGAACTGAACTTATTGACGAGAACCTTAAATAAAACTTTCCCCAATACTTTCCCTTGAACTTCTTCCCATTTATCAAATTCAGCATAAACAGTTGCCATTCAAAAGAAATTAAAAACTAAAAGTCTTTAGTTATTGTAAATAGTAATATTTATAAAAACAATTCTAGACGCAGCAAGTCAGTGTCTTGTTCATTATAATATCAGCGAATTCTAAAGATTATTAAACTCTTTGTGACAGACCGTCTTTTAGTCAAATAGCTTAGGGCTAAACAAATTGATTCGTTTATTTCCTATTACCAGGTTGTTCATGGCACAAAATCAATGCCCTGAAATTAAAGTATATTTTTATTGACAGATTCTAAACATCTGCATATAGAAAATCCATGGCAAATTGAACATTAGATAATTAGTAGTTTCAAGAGCTGGCCATTTTATATATACACCAATCTATTTCATTAGAGATGAGTCTCTTATTATTTCATAGTTTTTTGACACAAATTATATGTCTTCCTGAGGCTTGATATACAACATTCTATATAATCAGCTTCCCAAGCCCCCAATAATTATACTAATGACGGATTTACAACTATTTAATATAAAGATGTATAGCTTGTGACTTTCATTACAAGTAAATTACAATTAAAAACAATCAATAAAATAATGCCACCCCCACCATCGCATATATTTTATATGTATATAAATCTTCTTTTATATAATACCCTGTGAATTTAAAAAAAAAAAAATTATTGAATTGTAATTAGCTAATTACATTTTTCAAAACGTCATTCCAAAGTAGTGGATATATCACTAAAGTATGTACACAAAGTACGCTATTTTCTAACGACATCCCCTCACTCTCGTACCCACCAATGAGTCATTCACTTTGGGGTTGTTTTTTCTCGTCATCATTTGCTATTGGTCTCAGTCGCCATTTTCCTTTTTTTTTCTTAGTCAGTATTTTTTTTTATTTTTTTTTTATTGAGTTCTCTAATGTCTTTAAAATGACATAAATTTACGGACCTTTTACAATAGGATAGTATCTCGTATCTACTTATAGATGTATATACACTAAAAAGAATAAACTATAAAAATCACAGAGAGTTCATTTTAAATCCATGTAAAAAACAAAAGCCGAGAAATTATCTGCTACTAGTTCTGTCACGTGACCTTATTCTTGTTAAGATATGCTTTAAGCTGAGATATAACCGCCTAAAAGCAATGTTATGCATGTAGAGAGTTTCACTCCTAATGTCATGGTACATTGTTTCAGTTAAAATTCCAGACATAAAAGAAGTAGGGTAGATAGTCGGGCGGTAAAGAACTGGGGACTTTGAATCTCATATTTCTAAATATATATTTTTAGAATATAAATATATATGTATATATATATATAGTTGGAAATTTGTTTTTGTTTTATTTTAAATTAGTTTACATATTGTGTAGTGTTGAAGAAAACTGTCCTAGTAAGCAAAGACAATGTATACAAAAAAACCTCGAGTTTTCAGTGTAATATAATAATATAATAGTGTCATTTATAAATGGTAAAATGTCTGCCGAAATTTATCGAGTTTAGAATATTGAAATGGCGTGGAGAGATGGGGTGGGGAGAAGTGTGGATTATGAAAATTGATTTATAAAAAGATGCTCCAATCAAAATGATATCTTTCATGTAATTTTAATGTTGCATCACTTTTATTTTTAATTCCAGGAGAAACATCAATAACAGGTTACTAGCATGAGACCCCTTTGATATCGCAATAAAAGAACATTTGAATTTCATAAACAGGAGTTGGTTAAAGAAATAATTAAAACTAAAAGTCAATGCTGACGCAATTTAAATCTATCTCGACCTGGGTAATAGGATAACAAAATAACTCCCACTCTATTACATTGGAGCGTTCAGATGACTAGACCAATACATGAGATGAACTGTACAGTTGTTTCCAAATCAGGGAGCACTCCATAGAGTTGTTTTTTCTAGAGGATGTTTTGGGGCCAGTGTCTTATTCAGGCCTCCTGGTAAAGAATGCAGTTTTAAAAGACATGGTCAGCATTCTCTGGTGACACTCTACATCAGATTTCACTGGTTCCAACTTTAAGCTTTCGAAACATATGTTGTCTCATTCTGTTGTGTCCGGTCCTGAGTCGAAACATAAGACGACGGCATCATCTTTCTTGTGATTCGGATAACAGCTTGCCCATTTCTCAATTATTCTATTCACTATTAGTTTCGTCACTTATTCTAAGTTTTCAACAAAAACGGAGTAAAAAGGTGAGGCAATTAGCAGGTGTTGAAATTAATCTATAGTTATACGTGTGTGTCATAGAAGGAATAGAGCTTTGATACTAAAGATAGCTTTATGTAATAGTTCTATTCTGTCTTGAGCTGCAAATTCTATTCAACGAATAAATTGTTATATGGTCTCTGAAACATTAGATTCAACAGAATCTGAGTTTACAGAATATACATAAGTAATTTTGTAAATATGATAAGTCTATGCTGTTTTATAATTACATTGCATTCATTGAAATTGTTTTTATGTTTCGTTTTCGTTTCGTTCAGTCACGTGTCAACCAGTAATCACTGTAACAGCCAAATCTTTTATTTCTCTCTAGTTGTCGTGTACCATGTTATAGAATGAAAATAAAACATTTTCAACATAAATTTATTTCAATAACTATATTTTAATTTCAAAAAATATATAAAAAAACGCAAATTTCAATATGATACATTTTTCCAAGCTTCTATGAACACAGTCCGTCTGTCTGGGGGTCTGATCAAAGTCTTGTACACGTTCTATCTACCATTTACCTTTCTCGGATTTAGTTGAAACTTTGCACACATATTCAACGTCGATGACAACACAGGAATAAACAAAAAATATTACCAATTAATTAGTAGACTAGCCTTAATTAACTAATGGTGTTTTTACTGAAAATATACTAAGCTAACGGGAGATTGTAAAAGTGCCTAACTGGCATATCTTCTTGAAATGGCTGACAACCTGTGGGACTAAATATACAACTTAGTGGTGTTGCTAGGCATTTGGGAAAAGAGGGGGGGGGGGGCTTGACCTCTTTATTGGTCCATTCAGATTTACATTCGACATCATGACATGAGACAATGACGTGATATTCAAAGTAAAAAACAAATTTTATATGAGTATTATCTCAAGTGAGGGCCAGGGGAAGGATTTTCTAATGTGTACTTTCCCTACACCACCCTAGCTACGCCACTGCCTCAACTCCTTCACGACAGCTCCATCGAAAAGATCTGCTAAAGTGTCATGCTGGGATTCATGAATTAGAGACCGCTCCTACCTCTCTATGTGTCCGGTGGCTGGAATCAGCGAGAAACGTCGTGAAAGAGTCGAAACACCGATCAGGACATCGCTTGTTTGGTCTCTTTCATTATACAGCCGAAGGGCCCGCAGCCCCCTACTTCGTAGTACGCACAAACTCTTCTTAAGCGTATCAATTTGGCCATTGTATATTCTAGTGAAACGGCTGTTCTTGAATTTTAAATATGCATAGCTATACACTATAAATGGTACCCGTGCTAGGCTACTGTCGAAATAGTTGGTAGGCCCCTATATGTGCATATCGCATTAAATACTTTTAAATCCATTAATAAAACGTCACGCATTACAACGCCCCCCTCCCAGTTAACACAAATTCTTTAGTCCTCAAACTCTGTAAGACCGCTTTTTAAAAATCTCTTTCCTCCTTCAGTCAAACGGCTTTCAAACCCCTATAATAGAGTATGCCCAAACATCTCTTAGGCCTATCAGTTACAGTCTTCTTATCTAACTGCAATATAATGCCCCAAATCACACACACACACGCACTATTTCTAATGAAACGCCCCTCTTTTAATACACTTTTTGAAATTTGTAATGATTACAATGTCTCTTTTCTGAAATGAAAAGAACAACAAATTTCAAATAAATAGAACAGACATGAAGAGTTCTTGGAGTGACACATCTAATAGTCAACGAGTAGCGGCTGTTACAGTCTAATGAACGAAGGAGTTTTCGTACCGTTCGGTTCCAGTCTTGATTGACAGAAGTGCCCCCATTCGAGACAGGCTGACGAAGTCATGACGGAGCGGGTGGCTGTTGTCTTTATGACGGAGCGGGGTGGCTGTTGTCTTTATGACGGAGCGGGGTGGCTGTTGTTTTTATGACGGAGCGGGTGGCTGTTATCTTTATGACGGAGCGGGGTGGCTGTTGTCTTCAAAGATTGTTTTGACATTTCCTGAGACATTTTTGTTTAAAAAGTTCGTTTAAATTTATGGTATTGTTGTCACGAAATACTGCATTTCTCGTTTATCTTCGGACTCGAAGGCAAGCCTTATTATTGTTGTCACGAATTTATTTTGCGTCACGTGTCAGAGTTCGATTATGTTCATAGTTCTTTAACTGGCTTGAATGCGTTGCTATATCATGTGTGTAGATTCGTGCCTGAGCTGCGATTAAGCTATAAAACTATGACAAAACTGGCTAAGAAAACAAACGTCAGCAGATAGGAAGTTTATTACAATATATATGAATGAAAAAGATATTGCACTAGTGTGACTCTCCGGCTATGTGTTCTGTGTGCATGGAAAATATACAAAAAAATATACAAGAAATTGTTAAATTTGTATAACACTGTCATGAATGATACAATCCACAGAAATCTTAAATAGATTTTAAATATTAGTCCAGCCAGAAAATGTATGTAATGTTTTCTTAAAGTTTGCGTCCACTCTCTAACAGGACGTAAAGTTAACTCCATTATACACAGATCTTCCCATCAACCCAGTTGTTATGAATATTATATTCTGTATCGGTTGTCGTTCTTATGTTTAAATGTGCCTGTAACTCATCCGTGAGAATGTGTTCACGACATGTGTGTTGTGTAGTCATTCAGTGTATTAAAGCCATACTATACAGACATGGTTCTCGACTCTCTTATCTTTATGTTCATAACACCAGTACATTTAGTAAAGTCTCGTGTCTTTGTGAATTCTCTTGAGTTAAACTTTTATGTCACAAATGTGACTGTGACATGTATGTGTGTGTGTGTATTTTGATGGTCTTCAATAATTTTGTCTCAGCGGTGCAACAGGTCTAATTAAAACGTTGCCTTGTCAACGAGTTATTTCATATGTTAGCAGATTTTGCATTGCCGCTTCGTAAAAATTGTACGATATTTCTATGTAGTTTAAAGGAGGAATAAATTGTTTATAGGAAGAATAGCCGCTGTTCGCTTAACTTTGCCAGAATTTTCAAAGGTTGTCTTCCACTCAGCGGTGTCATACGGCCAACCGGCATCCTATACCATTTCTTTGCCGATGACTCACAGTTATACGATTCCTCAGTTCCATCAGAGGTGTCGCATCTGGCAGAGGAAATCAGTAGTACCGTTGCAAGGGTGAGCAATTGGATGGTTGAAAATAAGCTCAAGATGAACGAAGATAAAACAGAAATAATTAAGATTTGCACTCGGAACAACGTCTCGAAAGTTGAAAGCACAGATTCTCATTTTATCACGAACTGCCAGCTTCCTTATGTCCATGTAGTGCGGAATCTTGGAGTTTTCTTCGACTCAACACTATCTTTCGACTAGACCTGCCAGCTGAATTTTTTTCAAGATTTCGGCTGGCTGACATAATTTTTCGGCTCATATCCGGATTAGCCGGATTTCTCCGTGAATTAGCATTTGTGGCTGATTTCCGGCTGATTAGAAAAATATTCGGCTAGTTCGGCTTATGCCTTTCCAATAATAAAGTAATAAAACTTCATGAATAAAAGACCAGAAAAAACTTTATTTCAAATATATAAAAAAACACTTTTATATTCTGTCATAATTTACATTATTTAGAGTGCATGAAAATGCAGTCCATTTTTTAAGTTAACCACTCAATATAGCAATCTGTAATTGTCATGGATGAAACAAACACGATGTAGCTTATCAGCTGTTAGACTTGATCGTTTGCTGTTTATTATCAAACCGGTAACCGAAAACATGCACTCAACTGGAACAGATGATGCTGATGATGATAGCTGAAGTCGAGCCAGTTGAGTTACATATGGATACAAGGATGATGCAGCACTGCTACGCCAGAAAGCGAGAACATCATGAAACTGAACAATAGGTGCCGTCAAATAGTTTGCTATTTCCACTGCTACTGAAAAAAAGTTCAAAAAATCAAAATACAATTTTACTAACTGTTTGGTTATAAAACATTTCATTACAGTACACAGTAAATGTAATATTTATCTTGTTCAGTTAATAGATAACAGTAAACAATTATTGGAACAAAAACCTATACTAAAATGTCACTAAAGGTACTTAAATAGCTAATATTAAAACTACTGATTGAATAACAAAATACAATTAAAATAATATAAAATACCTTATTCATCAGCTCCATTCTCAACCTCTTACATCTGTTCTTCGGAAACATCTTCACTGACTAGTTGCGAATGTGATACATCAGCTTCAGACACGATGAACCCACGGGTCATAGCTGACTCTATGGCTTTCTCCAGAAGTGTGGTTGCTTCTGGCCGTGGAATCAATGATTTTAAATCTGGATCAAGCAGCTGATGCAGCTTGATGTTATCATTGACAGAAAATCGATGGTCAAGTTGGTTGAGTACTGACTGCTTGATCATTTGCATCTTGTAATCATCAACACTTGACGCTGTGCAGATCTTTTTGATATGCATTTTTATCAGTGGAATTGCTGATAAGGTTTGCATTGAGCAGCTCAAGAGATCAGATTTTGGAAGGGTTTTAAAAAGGTAACAAGTTCACCTAAAAATCAATTTCCAACGTGTTGCACGTGATCCCTTCAATGACTTATGATTGTGTGTATGCATACTGTTAACATCAGTGGAGTCAATGCTGCTTTCCGAGGTATCCACTATTGATCAATTAAATTGATCATCGATATTAAGCAATTCACACACTGATGACATGCCTTCTTTCAGGGTTTTAATAATTTCTTTATCCTCTGTAAACGCTGTCTCATCTTCCATAATTGCAGTTTTGAAATGAAGTGCAGTTATGATGTTGCGGCACTTTTGTAGTATATGCAGTACATCTTCATTTCTATTAATGCTATCAGTAGTAAGCAAAAGGTGCAATGCATGTGCTGTACAGTGCTGATAGGAATCAGCCTTAAAAAGTTTTGAAGTCTTGATCATATTTGCAGCACCACCATGGCAGCTAGTTATGAAAAGCTTTTTGGGATCAACACCAAAGCTTTTCAGAACAGAGCTGATATGGTCAGCAAGGTCGTGTGCAGCATGAGTAGGCAAAGCATGA
The DNA here is from genome assembly GCA_036873155.1 of Biomphalaria sudanica. Classification (NCBI taxonomy): domain Eukaryota; kingdom Metazoa; phylum Mollusca; class Gastropoda; family Planorbidae; genus Biomphalaria; species Biomphalaria sudanica. The sequence continues at coordinate 2,363,868 of JAZGLO010006691.1, forward strand.
CAGCTTTGTGTGAAAGTGTGACAATTTTATATGTCCAATCGTGGTCTAAAAAGGAAGCCCAGATGCCAAGGTAATTGATAGCCCGATATCGATCAGTCCATCCATCAAAGAGCAAACAAAGTGAATTGACTTTAGTCATTTTAGTTTTGACAGCTGACCTGATAGCTTGATAAACGTCATCTAGGGCTATTCCAGCAAGTGTTACAGGTGCAGGTATGTTGAGAGATGGGCAATTAATTTTGTAAAAGTCAACAAAACCTTCTTTAGCTACATTTTCAAAGGCGAGTAAGTCTCTACAAAACCAGAGGACAATATCTCTTGACACTTTATGGCTTGATGTTGCCTGACATTGACTGGCGCCTTTTCCATACTTACTTAAATATCCCATAATTTTGTTTGATTTTTCCTTACTTTGTACTGCTACATCATGCTTGACACTCAAATGAAGATTCATATTGCCACTTGATGTTGTTGCAGCAAAATTCGTAACTTTTGAAATGTGACCCTTGTCACCCATTGACTGCTGAGTAGTCAGGCACAGCTGACAATAGACCCGATCTTCGTCAACATTTCTCCCATCAGCAGAGAACAGGCAACCAAAATATCTCCAGCATTGGGCCTTGGAATTTCCATGTTGGCTAGGCGGTTTAGATTTTACATGTAATTTGGTAACAAACTGCCTCTCTTCTCGGTTTAGATGACATCTACTCACATTTGAGTTCACCTAAAATCATCATGTAGAATTGTTACATATAAATGATATTTATAGATTGAGCTAGTATAGTTCATTTCAGCAGTTAATTTAGGCTTAATTAGGCATAAGACCATTTATTTTATACACAGGCTTACCTATTTACTAGTAGAAGTAGAAGATCGCTGAGACATTTATTTTATAAAACAGATTATTGATAATAAATCGTGTTTATGACAAAAAAAACGGTAACTTAAATTAATTGAATTATTTTTTAAAATTTTATTTTAACTGGGGTTTAATAAAATTAGAATTGTAATTTGACATTAGACAAGAACTCTTTATCAAATTTCCGGCGACCTGTATTTAAAAATGCAATCGATTTTAAAACGGAATGCCAAGAAAAAAATTGAAAAAAGAGAAAAACTCGACGGCGCATCATTCATTTTCGGCGAATTTTTGGCGGACAAAATATGGCGGCTAATACGGCCCGCCACATTTTTTTCGGCGGATTTTAGGCGGACAAACATTAGGCGGCGAATTCGGCGCGCGGCGCCGGCTGAGAGGGCTACTTTCGACCCACACATAAGTCAGCTCTGCAAGGGTCTTTATCTGCAGCTGCGCAGATTAGGCCAGATCCGACCATATTTAAAAACAGGAGTCAACAAAAACGCTAGCTGTGGCATTCATACTCTCCCGCCTTGACTACTGTAACGCCGTGCCAGCAGGTATACCTGATGACAAAATAGCCAAACTGCAACGTATACAGAACAACGCCGCACGAATAGTACTTAGAAAAACAAGACAAGATTCTGCTACTACGCTCATGCGCATGCTCCATTGGCTTCCCGTTAAAGCGAGAATCGATTACAAGGTCGCCACACTTTGTCATCAGTGTATATATAACAATGAGATGCCCCTGTACCTTAGAGAACTGATTAGTCCATATGTTCCCCAGAGAGCCCTACGCTCAATGGACTCAACACTTTTAGTGGTGCCACGTTTCTCCCTCAAAAACTACGGTCTGCGGGCTTTTTCAGTGCTCGGAACAAAGGTTTGGAACTCACGTCTCATTGATCTCAGACAGACAACATGCTATACCTTTTTAAGAAGAACATTAGGACCTACTTGTTTAAAACTTTTTTAGATTAGTTTTTGATTACGATTGTCGTGTTTGAGTTTGTAATGTTATTACAGCGCCTTGAGCCTACATTTTGTTTGTTAACAGCGCTTTATAAATAAAATTATTATTATTATTATTATTATTATTATTATTATTCCTACAGTCAAAAAGGAATTAAAATGGCTTATATATAGCACGGGGTTAGGGCTAGACATAATAATATTCATTATTAAAGGACATCGAAACAGAAGAAGCATACAAAAAATCAAACACTCCCCAAGGAACTATAGGCACACAAAAGGATTTAATTTGCGATTGCATGATTTATTGATCCACCTCAATGCTTGTTAAATTTTATGACCGGGATCTTATTCTCAGAACAGCCTGGGAAATAACTTTTACCCTTAAAAAGCTCTTCTAGCTCAGGATTTCTGTTCCTAGTCATTTAAGCTATTTGTTGTTTTGAGAACATATACTCTTACAGTTTCTACTTTGCATTATAGTAAGTTATTGTTACTTTGTAATTAGTCATTAGTTTATGAATAAACATTTCATTAAAAGGTGGAACAGTTAGCAATTAACATAGGAGCATGGTAGAGAATTTATTACTCGTTTGAATATTACAACCAACCTTTTATATAGGTCTAAAGATATGAAACATGAAATTGTTAGCCCTCATTTTACATTGTTTTTTTTTTAAATATAATTAACAGCTAACCGTATATCAAGGATATTGATTGTTCTCTTAAAAAAACTTTTTCATTATTTATTTTTCGTAATAAAGCTAATATTAATTAGAAATAAAGGGGTGGGATAGGGAGGGAGAATGACGCTAACTTTTGGAGAAGAAAGTGGATGATAGAGCAGCTTTTACTTTTTTTTTTTTACAGCATTGTGTCTGTCGCATATTTTATGTCTCAAAAAGAGGCCTAATGTCCTTTGGCGACTCCTCACCTGAGTAAAGACACACACACACAAGCTTGATCACAATTAAGAAACTTAAATTGTAGCTAAATGTAGAATCTTAATGTGTTGTATTTTTATGGCAAATGGAGCTCCGTTCTTGAAAGTTTAAATTTTCTGGTTTAGACAAACCAGCTTATGTATCAATTAGCAGACATGTATATTTACATAAGATCTGAGATTTCTTGTTTCATTTTGGACATATAATCTAGATATTGAAATATTTTTTTCTCCGCTAATAAGTTCTTATTAGGGGAAAGAGCGTATCTCTCTCTAGTGAGAACTATAGTCTCGTAAAGTAGATTATATTTGAATATCTTATCTTATATAATACAGAAGTTACTTCAAAAAAGAAGATGATTACGTTCTTCGCTTCATGAATTTAGATGCATATTAACCAATGACTTAAATTCTGCCAAATCAGGGATTTTCCAACTAGCTCAGGCAACCCAATCCGTGCTCTAATAGCACTGGGGTAGAAGGAGCATCTGTACACATTTGCCCTAGCATATGAAACGAGGAAAGTGCCTTCATCTTTGTGTCTTTCAGAGTATTTTATTAAATTTTGTTTTTGTATTTGAAGATTATGGTTCAGTGTTTTATGTATAATTGTTACTTTACTTTTGAGTCTTCTGTCCTGAAAGCAATACTCTAAATCGAAATATGAAATATTTAGAATGATACTTTTATTAAGGCAAAGTCATGAGTGAAGAATGGTGTTAAGACAATGCATATTGGGCTACATCTACGGTAGATAAAACCGCTGTTCACTAGGGTCTATGTAAGATCTCTTTTCATCGCCATTGCCTGTCTTCGGCAAAGACGCGTATGTGCGTGTGTGTGCTTTGATCTTTGTGAAACCTCTCCAGGTGTCTTATTCACGAGAGAAGTATGAACGTGCAAGTATTCAACCCGATAACGTCTACAATATATAAATTATAATACGAACCCAATGTCACCCAACGACCATCCAAAATAACCTTGGGACATTTTCTGGAGTCAGAAGTGGCTACATTTTGTTATGATCTCGCAGTATATTTTGAGATATTGGTACTAGGGACATTTTCTAGTGTTAGGATTTAAACAATTTAAACTATATCAACGATATCAAGGACTTGAAGAATCTAAAAGGATCGGTAACATTGGCAAGGTAGGTGAACTGCCTAGATCAAGGTTAAAAGTGTTCACCTTCAAAGACATGTGTTGTGAAGTACACTCATAATATCGAACTAGGGTATCTACTGTATGGCCCCAACTTTGAGGTGGTGCTAATTGGTATACTAACATCCAAAATGTATCTTGACAGCCATACAGTAACTAAAAATGACCAAAACACTAGTTTACGTCAATTACGTAAATGTTAGATTTCAAACATGCTGTGAAAATAATGTGTTAAATTTATTTTTGTATCGATTCTATAAACGCTCTGATTCTTTGTTGGGAGCTTACGGCTCTCCCCCAGAAGCTGGTTAAAGGATATTTTTACAAAGCTTATATCAACTCGCTCTGTCTTTCTGTCTGTATGTCTGTCTGGTAAAAAGATTAAACATTTTTTTTTCTCTAGTTTGCCATTCTCGGATCAAGTGGAAACTTGGCTAAATTATTTACTGTACCTGACAAGACACGAATACATTTTTTAAAAAAGTAACCAATTAGATAATTATTTATAAGTTAACTTCACATTTTCGGATCAATACACGAATAGAGAAAAACAAAAAAAAAAAAAAGTTAATAGTACTACTTAATTAATGTTTTTACTTTGCAGAAAGGGAGCTAAACTTCAGATAAATAGAAGTAATTGTCTGTTCTTTTTTTTAAATTCATCTTTTATTTTTTTGCTTGTTTATGTCTATGGGTGGGAGGCACATGCAAAGTTTGAGAAGCACTGCCTTTCACCAAGACTTTTTTAGTCTAGAACAGACATTGGCACTTGCTAATCTAAAGTTTAAAAAATATTATTATAGTTTTATATAGCGCTACTTTCATGCTCAGAGCGCTTTTGGTCCAATCTTATTTGTGGACCAGGGGAGGGGGGGAGAGGGAGGGGGTATCTAGGAGTTGGTTTTCCGTGCTGCCTTTAGGCGCTCAGTAAACACAACTCTGCCCGAGTCGGGTGTCGAACCAAGAGCCCCTTTCTAGGTAGCCAAGCCAAGTTAATAGATTCATATTTTAGAGAAAGGATTTTATTAATGTAATTAATGTTTTCATCTTTTTTTTTAGCACACATAATTTCAAATGTTGATACTATTATTATTATTATTATTATTATTATTATTATTATTATTATAAATACTATTACTTGAATCCTACAGTAAAGTTTGATAAATACAGTGAAGAAAATAAATCGTGTATTTTTCCAAATATCTATAACATTTTTCAGCCTCCTGATCATCATGTTTTTGCTGGCATTTGTCATACTTGCTGTAACCATTTCTTCTGTGGAATCAGGTATTCATTTTAATTTTAGTTGTCGAAAATGGCAACGAAAGTAGCTAAAAATGGACAAAACAGAAATAAAAATAAAATAGCTTAAAATATTAAAACATTTCTAAAATTTTACACAGTTAAAACAGATTTAATTTGATGAAAAAAACATATATGAGTCAGCAAGACAGAAATAGATCAACAAAATGTGTCCTGGAAATGTAAAACTTGTCTAATATAACAAGTGGGGAGGGGAATTGCAAGGGAGAGAATGATACACACACACAAAAAACAACTAACTTACTTTTTGTTTCTTAGATTAATATTTGCATTTATTTTATATTCTTTTTAAGGTTGTGTCAAAGAAACACTGAAGTGCACATCTAATTATCTAAGAAGCATTGAAAGGCATCTTTCAGACCTAGAAATGTTTTGTCCGTAAGCCTGTAATTTTTATTGTAATACCAGTATTAAAGTCAAAAACTCATGAAGCCAGGAACCTAGAGAGTTGAACGACTATCATAGTAATGAAATAATCAATACATGACACTGAGAATAACTAGTTCGTTGGCCAAGAGGGGAAAACTGCAGTTTGACAGTCATAATTTTTCAAAGTAAAAAATACATACATAAAAATTTTGATCGAGAACTAGACTTACATCTACAGCCAACATCGGTTTTCAAAGGACTATCGCGTTCTTGTAAGGACTATCGCATTCGGGGATTTCCTTATTGATTTAAGAGTAATACATTTATGTTCACTAAAATTGTGTCCATCTTCTTTTCAGTCTAGATTTATCGTCCTATCATTGGAATTATTTAATTAGTAAATAGAAATACTAAAATAAATGAAATAAATTAAAATACATGAAATACAACTAAATGTTTTTACTATATATAAGTAACAGATTACAAAAGCTGTCCATATGTATATTGGATACAAGCAAAATAAATATACATTATTTTTTAAAAGTTTATATAGTGTATATACTGCATATTAACAGGCGTATCTCTCAATATTGTACCATTTATTTTCAATTTTCTATATCATACAAACATAATTAATTACCACTAATTAATTAAAAAATTGATACAATTTTTTTTATTTATTCATGTTGTGTTCGTTACAATAAATAAATCAGCAAAGGTTAAACTTTATCCGGGAATAAGAAATGAAGAAATAACATAAAACACACAATTTGTAACAGACAGACAGACAGACAGACGGAAAGAGATGGCATAAGCTCAAAAAAAAAAAAAAAGGATGTTTTTAAAACTTGTTCGAATCCTAATATTTTATTTCGGGATTCTCATGATGCCTCTGAGTCCACCCAGATCTAATGTGTAGATGACATTAATTGGGAAACATTAAAAGCGGGTTTGGTCATTGTGCTGGTCACATGACTACCTCGTTAACCGTGGATGAGGAAATAGCTCATCATTACAAAACTTCCTCGTGTAACTGGTGATGACAATCATATCCCGGGGTATTTAACAACTAACAGGACTTATAATTAAAGATGAAAGATTTAGTTTTTGATTTTTTTAGCGGAAGCGTAGCAGGCTAATTGCACTGTAGATACCTCAAAATATGCATTTTTTAGAACTTAAAATTACGTAAATAATGCTTGTATTAGCGCTCCCCCAGACTCCCTAGCGGTCCCTTGGCGGTGTATACTACCTTTCACTAACTATAGGGAGTATTCTAGGGTAGAAAAAACGTTTGAAAGAATGAAAGATAAGAATGTAATGAAGATTAATTACATATAGACACACACTAATATATATATATATATATATATATATATATATATATATATATATATATATATATATATAAATTGCGGAGAGGTTTAAAATCCCCCCCACAAACACACACCGAAAATATATGACATGACATTTGTGGGCCGGTTTATATGGTAATGCCTGGGCCGGTTTTGATACCCAGTCCGCCCCTGATCATCAATAACAGTCGCCGTGGGATCTGATGCTGTTAACGAGTTTCCATGTGACTAATAGTCTAAAATTAGTTTACTAAGATTAACAGATCAGTGTTAACTCTAGGATATTTATATAAAAAATATAATTATACTAAATAAAACTTAACAAAGTCCTAGGTAAACATATATAAGAATAGTTTATTTATAATATAAAGCCTAATAAATGCGTAGGCAACTAGCCGTAACCTCAAAGCCATTCTTAACTACAAGTTAGCAATCTTATACATGCACATTCCACAACAGTATGAAACACCGCACAAGTCATATATTACAAAAATAATCACATTATATGTCATAAAACAAGAAAACATCTTATTCAGTGGCGTAGCAAGGTATCTGTCGGCCCGGGTTCAAGAATATCTTGTTGGGCACCCTCCTCCAAATAAAACGAATGTAGTGTGTGACAGAACAATTGTGTCATCTTAATGTATGGGTACAAACACCAAAAGACATTCCAATACTTTCTTCTTGATGTAACGTCGCTTTGGTAGCGCTGACACATTTTTTACTCTACAATAAGCAAAACAAGTTTATCGAAAGTTTCTAATTTTCCTTAAAGTGCTGCAGCTTCCAGGCGTTCTTTTTCTTTTGAAGAACACTAGGTAATTTGAGTAATCAACTTTAGTACATCAAAATATATGAATCTCATTTCCTTGATAACCACCTTGTGGGCAAAATTATTTGAGTGTAATGTAAGCTCTGCTCTTCCTATTGGATTCATGACGCGCCCATCTTGAGATGCAGGGAACAAAAAACACATAACAAGTCCTAGAAATCTGCAACGTCTTGAACACAGCTGACGAAATCATTTAGGACCAAGTTTAAGTCGTGGTTAGAATAGTGAAAATGAAAGAAAATAGTATTGATTGGACCTGAGCATTTTTTTCAGAACTGCATTGTCCAACAGGTCTATTATATCGATTTGAATTTGTGCGCTTTGGTTTCCTGTCCAATTTCAATATTCCTAACAATTTCAAATAAAGCATGGTCAGGGTTTTTGTATAAATATAATAGTGTTAACTTTCTTAAAGAACTATGAACCAAATACTAAGCATTGGTCAGAGAAAGACACTATTCCTGATTAATATGGAAATCTCTCTATTTTCTTTGTTATAAAGATGCACTCCAATTTGGTTTAGCCATTCATTGTAGCAGAACAAAAATATTCAACATTAACAAGACATATGAAACATAAGCCTATAATGGTGTTTAGTTTGCTTGCTAAATATTTTATTTTATTTTTTGTAAATTTTTAAAAAAATTCATCTTTTTTTATTCTTTTCTAATGATTACATAACATTTTTTTACACAATACAAAGACAGCAAGACAATGTGATAAAGACCTCCGAGTTTGTCAAACTGAATTTCCATTCGATTGGATCAAAAAAAATTATCTTATCTTATCTTATTTCAAAGTATCTACTTCTTTATCGCGGATACAAACATTTTAGAATCACAACTGTTGAGATAGTTTGCAAGTTGAAAATGCAAAATATCAGACATACTTTAAATCTAAATAACATAAAATCCCTCATAATAAGACTTGTTTTAGCACATTTCAAATACAAAACAAGGTTACAAGGACAGTTTGTGTAGAAACACAAACTCAAAATCGGCCCCCGAAGTGGTTCACCCAGGCAGGATTCAATATTTTCAGAAAAAACATCAGAATGAAATTATATCAAAGACAAATGAGAGATAAGAATGGAGAAAGAAGGTTAACATATCTTGTGCAGTGCCCCAACTGTCCAGCAGATCAAAGGATAGGTGAAAGTCAATGCAAAGCTAGATGTGAACCTGGCCTAACTAGTTCCCCTTTCAGACCTTGTGGTCAATAGAGCAGATGATGTAAAGCTCATCTGGTTTTGTGGCCTACGGTTAACGAGGGTGTCATGTAGCCAGCACAACGACCAACCGCCTTTACTTTTCCCCAACTAATGTCAGGTACCCATTAAAGCTAGGTGGACTCAAGGGCGCCCAAAGATTCCGAAGTTGAAAATCCCGTCTTCGAACACGGGACCCCCGGTTCGGAAGCCAAGCGCTTTACCGCTCAGCTACCGCGCCTACCTGAAGTCTTATATTCGATGTAATTGTTTTGAAAAAGGTTCAATCTCTTGTTTAATTCCTAAAATGCAACATAAAAAAAAATCTTCTTTGAACAATAAGAAATGTTTACTGAAATGCGGTTTAAAAGATTACTATACGTTTTACATTAGGTCTAACTTATAATGCATACTAAATAGCTTTTTGTCTTTAAAAAACTGCATACATAATAGATTTAAAAAATTAGATTTTTCGCTTTCAGAAAAAAAAAGTAGCCGTTGCATCAGAACTTTGAATGGTCTAAAATATTGTGTTGTCGGATTTTCAATATCTTTTCTAGTTAACGAGATCTAAACGGGACAGATGTACATACAGTTCACATAAAACTAATAGCGTCTTTTCCACTTTCGGGGGCCGCTAAAAAAAGAAACTGATTGAGCTTCGAGAAAATTGTATAATTAGCAGCTGTGTGGAAGTTTTAATTTTGAACATTAGTACTTTAGTGTCATCCGTAAGCTCTCATGTGGGCCCTGTGATAGTAAGTGTATGTGTTTTGAGTGGCTGGTAGTGCAGTGTGCGTGCCTGTGTATGAAATGATCTGTGGACCTTGAGTGTACATGGTTGAATGAACAGCAGTGTGTCAGGACTGTGTGTAAAAGGAAGTCAGTTTAGAGAACAAGTGGCTGGAGTAAAGAGCATAAATAGAAACATATAAAATCATTGTGTTTATTGAAGCTCATGTTGTTTTAGTGTCTATTACAGGCCCCAACTAGAGTCATAGGCCCAAGTGCAATGAACACCTTTGCGTTACTGTTGCTACTTTGGGCACCTAATGATCGTGGGGCCAGGTTCATTGAACCAGGAGGATATTCCAGCTACCCGTCGCCTCAGCGTGGCGCCTCCGTGGAAACGTCTACAGGGGTGGAGACTAGATAGGCTAAGTACGAGTAGCGAACCAGGCCCGGCCGGGCTTCCCTGGGTGGGCTTTTGTTATTTTTCTCTCACTCGGGGTTGAGATGGAAAAAACGCCCGGAACCCAGTCCAAAAGTCCGCCATGCCGTTCCACATGGGGGTCGTCATCAGAACCAGGAGCCTGGAGTGGCGACCTTCGCACGGAATTGTGGCGATAACAGTATAGGAATATGAGACAAGCCCTCGCAGTTAGCACAGTTTCCGGCCACTTATAGCGAGTGGGCCCGTTCCTGGGACGGTGCGCTGTGTACACGGCACGGCCCGGTTTCGTCCAGTCAGGGAACCAATATGGCCGCTTACCGTTGGGGGCCCTCAGACAGGATAGGGGTGAAGAGCCCCACGTCCAGGCCTGGTGGTTGGATAAAAGCCTTTCTAACCGTCAACGGGATAATGGCGCCTACGCCTACTGGACTTCATTGAATGTTCATTGAACCCCTTTGCGCCATGGATGCTACGCTACTGGTCTTATTTGAAAATAACACAAAAAGGTTTAAGGTCACAGGTTCAGACCAATATTAAGCCACCTTTAGCAAAAAAGGTCTTGATGAGCCATAAGCTTCAGTGAAGCCTAATTATAGTAATCAGTTCAGAAAAGCCTTTGAATGATTCAAGGCCAATTTGAGATCATCACAGACATATGTCTTATCTTATATAATACAGACGTCACTGTTTTTTCTGGCCAGCTCAGGCAAACCATTCCTTGCTCTAATAGCACTAGGGAAGGACAGCATCAACAAAACAACAACACCACTGCTTTGTGTCGATGGACATCATCCTCTTCTTTGTACCAATGGACTTTGTACTGACGTTCATTTTCTTGGGATCCATGATGCACGAGAATAATTCCGATTCAAATCACTAAACACACTAGCTACAACACTCACACTACCGAGACGACCTGTGATACGTGCGAATGGTCGAGATCATGGTGTACCCACACTCTGCTGTATTTGTCCCAGTAGTGGCTGGAGGCAACTTATACACATTTTCCAGCGCTGGCAATTATGGTTCCTATTCCGAGGGAGAACGGAACGATTCGACTTCGCACGACTTTCGTCTATAGGTTTTAGCTTTTAAGCTCGACTCGTAAGTCGAATTGTCGCTCGTAAAGCGAACATAAATTTCGCTATAGACGTTGCTCGTATCTCAAATTACTCGTATGTTGAGCAGCTCGTATCTTGAGGTTCCACTGTAATTAATACGTCTGTCACATGTAAAAAATTGAGCTTATTTGATCTTGCTTTATTAAGGGGAAACAAAAAGGCGGTTCGTCATTGTGCTAGCTAGATAACACTATCGTTAACAGTTACGGGACTTACCATTTAATGTGAGGTGTTTAGCTTCCAGGCATTGGCTTAACATACAAAAGCTACAACTTGGATACAAAACTACAATACAGCAACACAAACATTCATAATGGCAACATTCACACAAAGTAATACATTTCAAAGACATTCGTAACAAAGACATCATTAACAGACATTTACACAAAAACATTCAAGTGAAAAATATTTATAAGAAAGAACTTCACACAAAGACGTTCAGAACAATTTGTTTCACACAAAGACATTCAGAACAAATGACAGCAGCTCAAAGACATTTAAAAAAAATTAAGCCAAATTTATTCAAATAAACTTTAGACAAAATCATTAAAAAACGAAGAATTTCGACATAGATATTTACAAAACTCCTACACATGGACTCGTTAGTAAAACACAGACATTCATAACAAACACATTCATATCAAAAACATTCATAACATGGACATTCATATCAAAAACATTCATATCAAAGACATTCATAATAAATACATTTTTAACAAAGACATTCATATCAAAACATTCATAGCAAAGACATTCATATCAAAGACATTCATAACAAAGACATTCATAATAAAGACATTCATAACAAAGATATTCATATTAAACACATTTATAACAAAGAGATTCATAACAAAGATATTTAAATCAAAGACATTTGTAACAAAGACATTTATAACAAAGACATTTCTAACAAAGACCTTCGTAGCAAAGGCATTCTTAACAAAGACATTGGTATTAAAAACATTCATAGCAAAGACAATCATAACAAAGCAATTCATAGAAAAGACATTCTTAACAAAGACATTCGTAACAAAGACAGTTATAGCAAAGGCATTCATAACAATGACATTCATAACAAAACATTCATAGAAAAGACATTAATAACAAAGAAATTCATAGCAAAGACATTCATAGAAAAGACATTCTTAACAAAGACATTCATAACAAAGACATTCATAACAAAGACATTTATAGCAAAGACATTCTTAACAAAGACATTCATAACAAAGACATTCATAACAATGACAGTCATAGCAAAGACATTCATAACAAAGACATTCATAACGAAGACATTTATGACAAAGGACAAACGGTTATTGTCTTCGTGCATGCCTGTGGTAGAGAAGAAAAAAATGAGGATTTGATTTAGACGTGTCCGAGACAAATCCAAATAAGTATAACATGTTATAGTTACAATATTTTGTTTGGTGTAAGGCACACATTGGATGGCAAATTTACTTACGAACAATAAAGACTATTATTATTATTGTTATAATTATTAAGTTTTAAAATACATATCACGTTAAATTTATCAAATTACATTTTTAGAAAGCTTTGAGTGTCTTTTATTTATTTAAGAAGACTTTTTTGAATAACTATTTAAACATTTGGGTAAGCAGACGCAAAACATTAGTTTCATTTACCCACCTTTGAAGAAATCCTCTAATGCGAAGCAGAATATTGAGTCCAAGTCCAAAAATAGAGATCCAAAATGAGAAAAAGGCGTCCAATGTCTTCCGTACCAGTCTGCCTAATGTACTCCAGGGCCTGAAAAGAAACACAAATATTTTATAGTATTATGATCCAATTAATAAAATAATTTGTCAGTCGATAAAGCCTATCTTTTTGGCCCACTACTCAAAAAATGTGCCCATTTCTTAATCAAATCTCAAAACCTAATCCTAACCCTAATTATAAACTAAAAATTTTTTTTAGCTTTGCAAGATTTTTGATTTCATTGCAAAGATGTCTTACCTTGTACCCCAAAGTAGTTTTATTTCCTCTTAATTTAAGAAAATAATCTAGAAAAACGTTTCGAGTGTTTACAGTTGACACTACTGTTTTTATATTAGAGGAGATAGGGTCGAAGTAGTTTGTAATTTATAGCATCTGATAACCGTGCTGAAATGATCGAAACCTGCATTTTAACTGCAGAATATTTTTGAGTCACTGGAAGCCCCTATTTAGGATGCGGACCTGGGAGCCGCACAATTTGCACTGCCGTTTTTCCGCCCATTGTGTGATACATATTTTTGTAAAAAAAAAATTAATACGGTATTATTTCATTTATTCACACATATAGTACTTTAGGTATGTTTAACTTACCTTCGCTTTGATTCTTGAGTTTTCTTAGCCAGCTTTACTGTGATTTCTTTTCCTGCAATTGAGGTGCCATGCAATCTGAAGATGGCTTGCTTGGCTTCATCTTCAGTGGCGAAGGTCACGTAGGCATGACGCTTAGTTTCTCCGGTGTCTCCTCTCGGAACTTTCAGGTGAACAATTTGCCCATATGGGGAACAAAGGGTATAAAGCCTTTCCTCATCAAATCTATCAGGCAGGTTACGAATGCAGACTTCAAACTGATCTTTTTGTGCTCGGTTTAGACTCATTCTGTAAAGATAAATGCAACTGTGCAAATGTGATGGAAATTTTATATTTTTGTCTCAGTTTCTTTTTTCATTTTCCTTCTTCTATCCCTTCGCTAACCATGGCCCGATTATATGAACAAAAAAGTGATACAAAGAAAAAAACGCCAGATCTGGGCAGTATTAGCTTAGCATTATTTATTCTGCTCAAAGTCATTGTTCTCATTTATCAACTTTACTTTTACCTAGTCTTTTAATCCGTTGGAGACACACAAGTGATCTGTCAATCGTTTTTCTCCATTTCTCTAGGTCTTTTGTCTTGATTGAAATCCTTTTAATGAAAGGCCTCTTCATTCTTTAATTTTATCTGCCAATTCCTTTCTCTGTGTTTTCTTCTTTTCTATGGTACGCTTTCCTAAAGAAAGGTCTTATCTATCACTGACAACTATGTGATATGGTCGTACATTTATAGCTTTTGTTTTATTTTTTGGCAGTGGTCAGCAGGTTATTGTAGGGCCCAATTACCAATGTGATATTTTTTCTAATTTCCTTATTTGCGAATCCTTTTTTATTATCATAATTCTATTGCCATGATCTTTCTCACAAGTTCCGCAATAAGCGTCAGAGGTGAGAATAAGAATGAACTTTGTGCTGAGGGCAGTTTTTGTTTCTAGCTTGTATTGAGCTTCAAGAGTACTTCTTTGGACTGTGCGATTTTGGCAAATAATACAGGTTTGGTTCCTTCGTCTGAAAAGAAATGTCGGCTTTTGGCCATAAAATTGATTTCCAAACCATTTGGGTTATAGGCATCTCCAAGTCAGCTAGCTTTTTAGATTTGCCAGCCAATATATGTCATCCGCAAAGCTGTGCACTTCTCTTTCGTTAATACTAACTATATTGTCTTTGCCTTAAAACGCATCTTACATTATCCTTTCATGAAATATATTTGAAAATTAATCAGCTGTGCAACATTTGCATAAATTTCTTAGGACAGCTGGAGAAGATCTTTGATGGCCTAAAAGAAATTGAGAAAAGTCTGTCCGAATTGTTAATGTAGATTTAATTCAATGGCCATCGTCCATGGCTAGAAAGAGCTCCATAAAACCGGGAAAAATACCAATTCACACTTAATACTTAGTTCCGCAAAGTTGTCATTGCTGTAAATGGCAATGGATATAATCAAACTTCTACCTATAAAATACTTCCTAATGGCATGCTTCTCAAATAGCCTCTGATAACCAGTCCAACTCCTGGCTTTCACGTGTTGTTGAGATATTGAATCTGGTGGAACTGTTTTCACTGACAGGAGAAGGGCTGAAGGCGAGTAACTGGTGTCTAAACTAATAAGCTTTGTTTATTTGAAACAATTTAAAATTGTTTAATATTGTTGAGCAGTTGTGCAAACATCGTACACTGTAAGCTTCATTGGGCTCATATGAAAGACACTACTTGCATCGGAATGCATTTTGTTAAATGTACTGATATATACAGACTACTCGATTTCGTGGTAACACACTTAATTTGCCTTGTTTGGGTAGGAGAAGCCAACCAACGTATTCTAAAAAGTCAGAAAGTCAGATAGTAAGAAAAAAATATGTTGTGAGACAGTCGGCCAGCCGGTTCGTAATATTAACAATTATAAGTTTTGTAAATACTATCTCTCATCTGTCGTAGGCATGTTGTAAAAGCTTGACAAACTAAATCCCTCCAATTTTTCTGATCATTAGCTGTTCTAAGCAGAGTATCAAGAGAGAAGCCGGTCCATTGTTTTATGTTATCCAGCCAGCTTTTCTTTTTAGACGACCTTTTCTTCGCGCTCCGTCCACTGTACCTTGAAGAATAACTTTTGATAGTGATGTTTTATAATATGACCGAACACGCTCAACTTTCGCCTCTTCACTGTAGATGAATACACAAAATTCTTACCAAGATGGAAGAAAATCTTTCAGTGGAAGAATATAACAAAGCTGAGAAATTAATTTTGGAATTTATGGACATTATGCCCTGTGACGAGGATGATTGCTGGAGGACAAACCTTGTACAACACCGTATTGATACGGGAAGTGCCAGACCCATTCGACAGCCACCGCGTCGTCTACCGTTGGCAAAACAGCAAGAAGCCCTCGATATGCTCGAACGCATGAAACAACAAGGGGTCATCGAGTCATCCAACAGCCCGTCGTGTTCACCGGTTGTATTGGTTAAAAAGAAAGATGGGACTTTGCGGTTTTGTGTTGATTATCGGGCATTAAATAATGTCACGCAGAAAGATAGTTATCCTCTTCCCCGCATTGATGACACATTGGACACGCTCGCCGGGTCACGATCTTCTCTACTCTAGACCTCAAGAGCGGATATTGGCAGATAGGGATGAATACCATTGATAAAGAAAAACGGCCTTTTCAGCTGGAAGTGGCTTGTGGCAATTTAAGGTGATGCCATTTGGCCTATGCAATTCACCAGCTTCTTTTGAGAGATTGATGGATCAAGTTTTAAAAGGTCTTAACTGGAATACTTGCCTAGTATATCTTGATGATACTATCGTGCTTGGAAGAACATTTGATGAACATCTGAACAATTTGAGAGAAGTGTTTCACAGGATTCGAAGTGCGGGTATGAAGCTCAACCCCAAGAAGTTTGACCTATTCAAGAGGAAATTAAAATATTTGGACCATGTTGTATCAAGCGCGGGTATAAGCACGGATCCGGACAAAAGTGAAGCGGTTAGGCAATGTCCTGTCCCCGGAAGTGTACAAGAACTGAAAAGTTTTCTGGGTCTTTGCACTTATTACTGACGCTTTGTTCCAGGCTTCTCTAGGATTGCAGGAGTCCTTCACCAACTGACAGAACAGAAAAAACGGTTTATATGGACAATAGAATGCCAGGAGGCGTTTGAAAAGGTAAAAGAGGCTCTCCTTTCGTTGCCGATGTTAACATACCCACTGTCGGGTACACCATTGATTCTGGATACAGACGCAAGCGGTACGGGGATATGTGCTGTGCTATCGCAGAGCATTGGTGGAAACGAAAAGGTCGTAGCTTACTTTAGTAGAAGTTTGTCATAGTCTGAAAGGAATTATTGGGTTACGAGAAGTGAATTGTTGGCTGTAGTTGATTCAATTAAACATTTTAATAAATATCTCTATGGACAAAGGTTTAAACTTAGAACTGACCACGCAGCCTTGAAATGGCTACTATCTTTCGAGAATCTAGAGGGACAGGTGGCAAGATTGGTTGAACGGTTGCAGAGTTATGAATTTGAGACTGAACACAGGAAGGGACTGATTCACCAGAATGCCGATGCATTGTCTCGAAGACTATGCGAAATGCAGTGCAGGCACTGCGTGAAGGCAGAAGAAAAAGAAACTGGGTGTCGTCGTCTAGGAGTAGATGTTACCGGGTCCTGGTCAGATAAAAAAATAGGGAGGACCAGTTGGAAGATAAAGATCTGGCTCCCATTCTGCTACGGAAGGAGAATGGACAACGGCCCGAGTGGCACCACATCTCTAAAAAAAGGGCTGCCATGAAAGCGTACTGGGCTCAATGGGACTCAATAACCATCCTTAAAGGTGTCCTAAGCAGGGTCTGGGAATCAGTTGACGGCACATCGAGGCGTTTTCAGCTTATATTACCGAAAATCAGAGTGTTTTAGGTGTGCAGGAAATTCACAACGGTACCAGTGGATCTCATCTGGGCGTTAATAAGACCCTCGATTAGGTTCGCCAAAGATTCTACTGGCTCAGATACAGAGCGGATGTAGAGGAATGGTGCCATAGCTTCGACGTGTGTACAGCCGCAAAGGGCCCTTCACGCAAAACAAGGGGACGAATGCAACAATACATAGTTGGAGTTCCGTTTGAAAGGATTGCAATTGATGTGGTAGGGCCATTTCCTGAAACT
Source organism: Biomphalaria sudanica (assembly GCA_036873155.1). Lineage (NCBI taxonomy): Eukaryota > Metazoa > Mollusca > Gastropoda > Planorbidae > Biomphalaria > Biomphalaria sudanica. Next base: position 2,381,672 of record JAZGLO010006691.1, read on the forward strand.
AGACGAGGAAATAAGTACATATTGGTAGCTATTGATTGCTTCACTAAATGGCCGAAGGCGTATGCGATACCGAACCAAGAAGAAACAACGGTAGCAGAAACGCTTGTAGAGAACTGGATTAGTCGTTTTAGTGTCCCAATGGAACTACACTCCGATCAGGGCAGAAACTTTGAATGTAGAATATTTTAGGAAATGTGCCGGGTCCTTGGCATCAATAAAACTCGCACTACACCACTACACCCGCAGTCAGACGGAATGGTAGAGCGGTTTAATCGTACCTTAGAACAATACGTGTCGAAGGTCACCGATGATCGACAAGACAACTGGGATGCAAACATTCCAGTGTTCCTGATGTCCTACAGGAGTTCCATCCATTGCTCTACTTCATATACCCCTGCAAAGATGTTGATCGGCCGGAAACTTCGGTTGCCAAGTGATCTGCCATTTGGACTTCCGAGAGACACACCGGTCACTGCTACTGAGTATGTCAACGATCTTAGATGGCGTCTGCAGGAAACACATTCTCTGGCTCGTGGGACAATGAAGAATAACTGCGATCTAATGAAGACTCGATACGAAAGACGTGCAAATGCCTCGGGGTTTCAGGAAGACGATCTGGTATGGCTGTATAACCTCCAGAGAAGAAAAGGTAGATCCCCAAAACTCCAAAGAGACTGGGAAGGTCCATATCGTGTTGTTAAAAGGATCAATGATGTGGTCTACCGAATTCTGAAGACCCACGGTCTAGCTTCAAGGTTGTTCATGTGGATCGGCTTCATCATTATCATGGCAAGGAAAACTTTGTTCGAGTCGAACAGTTTTAACGAGGGGGCAGTGTTATGACACTACATTGCACGTTGTCATTAGGTGTGAGACACGGGACAGAGACAGGAAATAAGTGTAAAAGTCAAAAGATGGCTGATGTGAACAAGTGTTGTTATTATTCGAATGTGTAATTGTTATCCGACTATTAATCTATTTCTAAATTGCTGTTTTTATCTATCACTTTCGTTGAGGTTCTTTGGGCTCGCTGTAGGCAGAGTTACAGCAATAAGAACATAACGGATTTAGGATTTCCTGATATCTAGTGAACAAATTGCATAATAAATACCTCGAAATCAACAATTATTTTATAGTAAACTTAATTAGAATCTAGTCAATAATATATTATATACTCATATAGATCTAGATATGGTTAAGCGATAGCTCTCGATTTAAACTACAAAAACTGACCTAGCACCCTATAGTCTATATATCTGATAAAAAAGACTGGACTTAAATTCCTAATACTCAAGAATGATGTCGATCGTGTAAATATTACAACTAGAGACTCATAAAAAATTCAGAAATTTAAAATTAAATAATGTTCAACTATAATTTTGTTTACCTCAAGACGCAATCAGAATGAAGCAGAAATGTGTTTACTCTAGCACCAGGACTGCAAAGTGCGCAGAATGCGATGTGCAGAAATGTATAGAGATACATAAATTTACATGTTTCATAATGTAACGGAATATTGATGCATGATATAATATTGTCATAACAATATTAATAATCATGAAGCTTGCCTTCGAGTCCGAAGATAAATTGGAATGCAGTATTTCCCGTGGCTGTGCAGTCCCAGCTGTGACCTACATATTTTGCCAAGTAAAACACCTCTTATTATATGAAGGTTCTGCTTTGAAATAAGATATATTATTTATAATTGAATATTTATTCTTTTCTAGTTCAGCACGCTGCCATTTATTACTTGATAGGATCTATTTATCGACAGAATGTAAAACACTCAGGTATTATTGATTGTTAGGGTTAATTTCTTGCTTTGCTTTGAATCGGCTCTTTAGGGGTTAACTTGATTACTCAATTCGAATTCATTAATACTTGCTACACAAATACTTGTTACACAAATAAGAACAGTTACTACTCAATAAACTTTCACTCTTTTTCTTGCTACAAATGAATACAAAAGACTCTTTAATATCAAATAAAGCACACAATTATGTCACTCTCATGAAATAATACCAACGCCAATCCAGGAAGCGATTATCTAACCTTGCTGGACCGGAAGCAATACCTCACTAACACACTCTCTAGCACATTAAACGAATTTCATAACACGTGCGTCTTGCACATTCACAATCATAACCTGGGTGTACCATAAACAAGCCGATATCACTATCATAACAAAATATCAAAGTAACACATTCATTCTCGACATACCTCCCCCCTGACATTGATATTGCAATCCCACGCTCAAAAAGATAAAGCAAGTAAAATGTTAACAAAATTGCAAAAAAAGAGTTGTGTTATCACATAACTCAGAGAAACCCCCCATTGGATCCGCCTATTAGCAAGGAATATTCAAGATATGATTATGTTCTGATTGTCTAAAGTAATAAAATTTCTTAGATTCGTTTGATGTAAAAATGTTTTGCAAATGTTTTGATTGTTTCTGATATTCCTTTAAAGTTAATAATAATTTAATTTTAATAATTTTATTTATAAAGCGCTGTAAACAAACAAAATGTAGTCTCAAGGCGCTGTAACAACATTACAAGCACATACACAAGAGCTAACATGACAAAATAATCTAAAAAAGTTTTAAACAGGTAGGTCTTAATGCTCTTCTTAAAAATGGTGTAGCATGTTGTCTGTCTGAGATCAATGGGGAGTGAGTTCCAAACCTTTGGTCCGGAAACTGAAAAAGCCCGCAGACCGTAGCTTTTGAGGGAGAAACGTGGCACTACTAAAAGCTTTGAGTCCATTGAGCGCCGGGCTCTCTGGGGGACATATGGAGTAATCAGTTCTCTAAGGTACAAGGGCATCTCGTTGTTATATATACACTGATGACAAAGTGTGGCGACCTTGTAATCGATTCTCGCTTTCACGGGTAGTCAATGGACTAATAATTTTATTTATAAAGCGCTGTAAACAAACAAAATGTAGTCTCAAGGCGCTGTAACAACATTACAAGCACATACACAAGAGCTAACATGACAAAATAATCTAAAAAAGTTTTAAACAGGTAGGTCTTAATGCTCTTCTTAAAAATGGTGTAGCATGTTGTCTGTCTGAGATCAATGGGGAGTGAGTTCCAAACCTTTGGTCCGGAAACTGAAAAAGCCCGCAGACCGTAGCTTTTGAGGGAGAAACGTGGCACTACTAAAAGCTTTGAGTCCATTGAGCGCCGGGCTCTCTGGGGGACATATGGAGTAATCAGTTCTCTAAGGTACAAGGGCCTCTCGTTGTTATATATACACTGATGACAAAGTGTGGCGACCTTGTAATCGATTCTCGCTTTCACGGGTAGTCAATGGAGCGTGCGCAAGAGCGTAGAAGCAGAATCTTGTCTATTTGTTTTAAGGACTATTCGTGCGGCGTTGTTCTGTATACGTTGCAGCTTGGCTATTTTGTCATCAGGTATACCTGCTGGCACGGCGTTGCAGTAGTCAAGAAGGGAGAGTATAATAGCCACAGCTAGCGTTTTTGTTGACTCCGTTGTTAAATATGGTCGGATCTGGCCTAATCTGCGCAGCTGCAGATAAAGACCTTTGCAGAGCTGACTTATGTGTGGGTCGAAAGATAGTGTTGAGTCGAAGAAAACTCCAAGATTCCGCACTACATGGACAAAAGGAACATAGCAGTTCGTGATAAAAAGAGAATCTGTACTTTCAACTTTTGAGACATTGTTACTAGTGCCAATCTTAATTATTTCTGTCTTGTCTTCGTTCATCTTGAGTTTATTTTCAACCATCCAATCGCTCACCCTTGCAACGGTACTACTGATATTCTCTGCCAGACACCACTGAGGGTACTGATGAATCGTATAACTGGAGTTATCGGCAAAGAAATGGTATAAGATACCGGTTGGCCGTATGACACCGCTGAGTGGATATGTGTACATAGTGAACAGTACTGGGCCTAGAACTGATTCTTGGGGTACTCCGTACTTCAAAAGTTAGCTTGTTGATTCCGTCCCGCTAACAACGACACTTTGGGTGCGTTCCGTCAGGTAGGATCCAAGCCACTTTATGACGACTCCTGCTAAATTAAAATTTGCAGAGAATCTGGCCATCATAATTTCATGGTCTAGCGTATCAAAGGCTGCGGACAAGTCCAGCATGGAAAGAATTGATATGTGGCCTTTGTCGGATTTGTGAAGTAAGTCGTTTAGTACCCTGACCACTGCTGTCTCTGTGCTACGGCACTTCCTATATGCAGATTGAAATTCTTCCAAGAGATAGTACTGTTCAAGATGAGAAAGAATTTGCGCTAACACGATGCGCTCCAGAAGCTTTGACAGAAAGGAAAGATTTGATACCGGGCGATAGTTTTTTTGACATTCCGGGTCAAGATTGGATTTCTTTAATAAGGGCCTTAACAAGTGCATGCTTAAATTGCTTTGGTACAATGCCTGAAGTCAGTGAAGAGTTCACAATGTTAGTAATTGTAGGTACAAGCTCATATAAGCATTCAAGGAGCAAGAAAGTTGGAATGTAATCAAGGTCACATGACTTATTCGGCATCTTTAGAATAGTACTTTTGACATAATCTTCAGATACACGCTGAAATTCGCAAAAAGGAGTATTTTGAAAAATTGGAGAGTGGTCAAGCTGTGATGAGAGGGATGGCATGTCATTTCTAATCTGCTCAATCTTCCCAATGAAGAATCTATTGAAGGAATCAGGAAGTTCAGATACTTGGATAGATGACAGCAAACGTTTGTTATTTTCTCCCCCTAACATTTCAGCGGTGATCCTAAATAGCTCCTTTGAAGAATCAGAAGTTTCAATTTTTTGTCGAATATGACTAGCTTTTGCGTCTCTTATCATACGGTTAACCTTGTTTTTTTCTAGTATGTAAATTTGTCGATGTATCGTCAGACCTGTCTTTAGAAATGTACGTTCGGAACGTCGGCGAATAAGTTTGGCAGTCTTTATGTCTTCCGTCAACCAGGGTGCAGATGGCCTAACTGAGACAGTACGAGTGACAAGAGGTGCATGGCTGTCCAGCAACATTTTCAAGCAGGAATTGTAATTGCTGAAAACGTCTGTGTTGCTCTGTTGCAACAGCAAAGAGGTCACGTCCATTTTGAAGGAGGCAATATCTATGGCTTTAAGTTTTTCACGTTTGTCTTTGGCTTTTTTGCTTTTGATAGGCGCATTTCAAAGTGTACAAGAAACTGATCAGACAAGCCGCGGGCTGAGACATTGAGTTTGGCTATAAGCTAACTTGCATTTGTAACAAAGTTGAATGTAAACCTACTTCCTCTAAAGCGCCCGCTGAATGAATTGGGGGGTGGGGCGGGCATGAAGCTGGGTATGAACTCGGGACCATCTAGAATCTAACGACAGTCCAGAGCGCATACCGCAAGACTGTAGTAGAGAAATCACACAATTTTATACTAATTTTTTGCTAATGTTAATAATATATACTAATTATTTATATTTTAACTTATTTTTTTCACGCTTTCCCCCTCTTGTATGTTAACCGATTCGATTGAATTGGGGGGGGGGGGGCAATAGCATCTATTACGCCCACACCCATAGCTTTCGAGTGGGGACGTGCGGTCCATTTATTTTTAGAAACCATCAAGTGAACAGAATCAATGAAATATCTATATGAAGATAACTTGTTATTGATATTTAAACCAATCTTTATATTATGTCGCTTCCCTTCTGATATGTTGGCTGATTGAGTGGTGTGGTGTGGGCTGGGGGAAATTACATCTACAATGTCCTTTAAAAAAAGGCTATGGAAGGTCAAAAAAGAAATTATAAAAAAACGAGTTTTAAAAAGGTGTAACTTGCTTAATATTTGAGATTGTGGCATACATTTGGTATCCTCGGTCTTAGAATCACTAGTTCTATGCAAATAAATAAAAAATAATAATTTACCTGACCTATTTGAAAAATCGGTTTTGGGTCCCTAATATCTAAATCATATCTGGAACTATATCACCAAACTAGAATTGTGCATACTCTAAGTAGATGTATCATGGGCGTAGTCAGGGGGGGTGTGGGGGGACGGAATTCAGTGACTGAGAGATTTTAATACTAAATCATCACTTATCAAAGCACAGCCGATAGGGTTTTTAGTTAGAAACCCTCTACCAGAGGGTTTGAGCTTAAAACTTCCTACCAGGGGGATTTGCAGTTAAATCCCCTTTTTTATAAACAAAACTCAAAAAAATGCAAACGACAATCCCCTGAATTCCAAGAAAACAGCTGTACCGCCTCCAAAAATTACGATAAACCCCCTCTCAATATAAAAAAAGCAAATTACACACTCAAAATTCTCAAAGGGGTTTCGAGTTTAACCCCCACGCCCTCCAGTTCGGGTTTTAAACTAAAAAGTACCTCTTCAATATAAAAAAAAAGCAATCCCCCCAAATATAATATTTTAGTCCCTTTCCTTACAACTTAAGTTTTCAAAATGTCCTTAAGAAAAGGTATTGTATACAAATTTCATTACCAGTTCTTCTTCTTCGTTCTCATTGTTATGTTGGAGTGTTCAGATGAGTTGTTACTGAACTCCAACATAGATGAGGTTGCGTGTCAATGTGTTTTGCGCCAGGAGGCCCATTGACTCCGACTTCAGCCTGCTTTTCTTTCTGGGTGTGCTCCCATAGCCTTTGATCATCCAAGATCATCTGCAAGGCAGCAGGTGTTTATTTTAGGAGTTTTCTCTCCTAGATGAACTGCTATCCCTAGCTAACGAGTTTCATCTACCCGGGTTTAGAGTTAGAGCGCCCTATACTCGTTTTTTGCAATCATTTCCCTGGATTTCTGAGATGTTTTTAGTAAATATTCTAACCACTGGAATACTTCACCTCATCCTCCATGACTGCAAACCAGTTGGTCCGCGGCTGTTTATTTGCTATTCACAGCTAACCCTTATATCTAAGGGTCTTTCCCCTATCCGCCACCTGGGGACGCGCTTGGTAGAAGGTGGTAGCTCCCCCAAGTCATTACCAGTAATTTTAAAAAAAGAGGTGGTGTTTGACCGTGCCTATGTTGTTATTGTTGTCTGTACCCTACTCTACATTTTTTTCTCCTACTTCTAAATGTCTAATATTTTTTTCTTTGTCAATCTGTCTGTCTACTATCTAAACATCATTAACATTTTTTTTTGTCACTCTGTCTGTCTACTATCTAAAGATCCCTAACATTTTTTTTTGTCAATCTGTCTGTCTACTATCTAAAGATCCCTAACATTTTTTCTTTGTCACTCTGTCTGTCTACTATCTAAAGATCCCTAACATTTTTTTTTCTATCTGTCTGTTTACTATTTCTAAATATTTACATATTTTATTTTAGCCTATCTACTGAAAATTCTTCTGTCTGTGTTTATGCATGTATTTCTGTCTCCTAACCCTAACATTTTTTTTGTCAATCTGTCTACTATCTAAAAATCCCTAACATTTTTTCTTTGTCAATCTGTCTATCTACTATCTAAAGATCCCTAACATTTTTTTATTGTTAATCTGTCTGTCTACTATCTAAAAATCCCTAACATTTTTTTATTGTTAATCTGTCTGTCTACTATCTAAAAATCCCTAACATTTTTTCATTGTCAATCTGTCTGTCTACTATCTAAAGATCCCTAACATTTTTTCTTTGTCAATCTGTGTCTACTATCTAAAAATCCCTAACATTTTTTCTTTGTCAATCTGTCTGTCTACTATCTAAAAATCCCTAACATTTTTTTATTGTTAATCTGTCTGTCTACTATCTAAAGATCTCTAACAATTTTTCTTTGTCAATCTGTCTGTCTACTATCTAAAGATCCCTAACATTTTTATTTGTCTATCTGTCTGTCTACTATTTCTAAATATTTACATATTTTATTTTAGCCTATCTACTGCAAATTCTTCTGTCTGTGTGTATGCATGTATTTCTGTCTCCTAACCCTATCTGTCCGTCATGGATGTTCATTGCAACTACGTCCTGTCTCTCTGTGTATGCAAAGTGTTTCCTAACTCTGTGTATGCAACTATATTGTCAATCAGTCTGTCTTTAAATAAGTTTTTTCCCTTATTTGTCATTCAGTCTGTCTTTTAGCTAATCCCGTCCCGGCCCTTCCCTATAGCAAGGTTGGTCCCTTGGCCTACAAGTCTCGTCACTAATAGTATAATGTCTGTATTTTCTATAGCAAGTTTGATCTCTTGGCCTACTAGTCGAGTCACTTATAGTATGTCTGTATTTTCTATAGCAAGTTTGTCTCTTGGCCTACTAGTCTAGTCACTAATAGTATAATGTCTGCATTTTCTAAACTGGATTCGAGTGTCTGTAGCTTGTGTTGGCGCGTGCAATGGCTTTCGGTATCCACCCCCTAAAGAGGACCATTACATATTTTTGTCCTCGATATCTTACGCGAACCTCCTGGAGGTCCCTTGTTACAATTTTTTTTTTTGCATTTTAAAAGGGCCCATAATATATGTATACATATACATCTTATATCTTTCTATATTATAAAGAAAAAAGTAAGGCGTATAACTTAAGTGAGGCCACTCAACGAGACATAGACGTTTATTTACACGACATCACAGGTACACAAAACAACATCTATCTTAGGCACAATCTCTCCATTTTGACTCTCTACTTGGGCGGAAATCGTTCTCCTCTCTAATGTTGACATTCTTTTCCATTCTAGTCTATAACAGTGCGCACCTCTGTACTAGCCTGGATGGCGGTGCGCATGGCAGAGTTATAACACTGCCCCCTTCTTCGAGCTTTTCGTCCCGAAAAGATACAGTGCAGTGGAGTTTTGACAGTTCAGGTGGAGGTCGATCGATAGGAGCCACAGAAGGTAGGTTGCCTGTTGCCCACGAAGCCATCTGCACAGCTTTCCTCGGCCGTCGCTTTCTCTTCTTCTAGTTGGCCAATCTACGCTTGAGACGATATTGTGGTCACTGCTTCGACTTCATGAAGATAGTCGCTGATGCCAGCCAGCTGAGACAGGGAGAGTTAGTGGAGGTCAGGGTTGCCAGCCGCTTAACACTAATGGAGGTTGTGGCGACCGCTGTAGTTCCCAGGGCGTTTTTCTAAGACGCCAAGTCAGCGGACCTTTTCCATGGACGTCTCGTGACAGAATTTTAGGCCCACAGGTAGCCATGTTTTCTTTCTTAGCTTCATCTGTAAGGTATGCCCATGAAGCACTCTTGTAATGTTCCATAAGCGAATGTTCATACACCAATGCATCAGGTTCTGCTGGAACTGATTCACCATCATTCTACTCACTCTCACTGATGTAGGCAGTAGTACAAATGTCTGTTAAGTTCAGACCTTGTTGCTTGGTTTCTTGGCGTTGGCACGGTTCCAGCAGGGCGCCGCATATACAGTTCATGACAATCGCCTGGTTGCAGTTGCCAAGCATCGAGTTCTCTCTTATGCCGCTGCCAAATTTAGGGAAAAATGTATATATGCCTATATTTATTATATATATATATATATATATGTATATATATATATATATATATGTATATATATATATATATATATATATATATATATATATATATATATATATTATATATATATATATATATATATATATATATATATATATATATATATAATATATATATATATATATATATATATATATATATATATATATATATATATATATATATATATATATATATATATATATATGTGTGTGTGTGTGTGTGTGTATCTGGGTGTATGGGAGAGCACTGAGAACTCCCTCGACGCGGGTCGGAGCCCGCCGCTAATACCATATCTGTTCTTGAACCCTAACCCAACTACGCCCATATTATAAATGTATTAATAATTTGAACAAAATTTTAATTATTATGGCCATAACTTATCTTCTGATGGCTTAAGGTTGCAGATTTATTAATTATGTAAACAATAGTATCACATTCAGAAAGGAATCGAATATGAACACCTTACCACACTATTACTCGGTAAGAAAAGGCCTGCTATTCATATTCATAACATTGGCCTAGGTCTAGTACTCATAAAAATAAACGTGTATGTGTAAACGAGTGCTAGTCTAGATATAGTATATTCTATAGAAATAGATTTAGATCTAGATCTAGACTTAGATCTAGATCTAGACTTAGAGCTAACTCTAGATCAAGACTTAGATCAAGTTTTAGACCTAGACTTTGATCTCGAATTTAGCTTTAAAAATAGGTCTAGATCTAGCTAGATCTATGTCTACTTTGTATGACAAATGACAATAGCGATAATAATTTTTATTTGCGAGGGGAAAGTCTTGTAAAGTCATTTGTACACAATTGTGCTTAAAGTAGGTCAATAATTTTTTTTCGTGTTGCCAATTTATCTAATTTTCTTAGAAGAATAAATATTTTTTTCTCTTTATTACATGTAACATTTTAAATGGATGGATAACGTTAATAATACTTTTTTTAAAATATATGTGTACTCTAAAAAAATATATGGAGATGCTGTGGCTGAGGGGTGAAGAACTTGAAACCGGAAGTCCTGTGTTCGAATCCTAGTGAGGACTCTAGATGGACCACTTCGGAGGCCGATTTTGAGTTTGTGTTTCCACACAAACTATCTTTGTAACCTTGTTTAATATTTTCTTGTAGCTATGTGATTGGGCGATGGTTACAGAGAAAGCGACTGCTGCGCATGCATTGTAATATTTTGATCAAAAAGTGCCCCTTAAAGAGTTGTCTTCTTTACTTTAACATTATATGTCTTCAGAGTTCATTTTAAAGGTAGGTTCGCTTTAAGCGCTTTCTGGTTTCTTTTTGTTTGCCTTGTATTTTAATGTCCTAGCAATGGAATTGAGATGTTACTGAAGGATCCTAGGTATCATATTTAAATATCGCATAGCTATTCGTATCCAGTAGCGACCTTGGGGGGTAGTTAGTGAAACATCCGCTCTGACACCGCGTCTGATTGGAGATTCCGCCACCGTCTGCTTCGTAAACCAGATCAGTTTTCATAAACTATGATCTGTTAAACCTGGTAAAAATTGTATTGTAAGTAATAGGATTCTTCTTTGTAATGAAATGTTACGTTCCGACTCCAGCGGGTTTGGAAGAAATTATTAGTATCTAGTTAATGGTTTCTTATCAGACAATAATTTCTGAATCATTAGTTACTTTAACTAACTTAAAAGGCAAAATCTTTTATGCAGAACAAAGCAGTCAGACGACCAATAGTACAGTTCTTACGTTAAGTAGGCCTACAATGCTTGTTACAAAATTAAACATAACGGTGGATAACCTCGTTGGAGTGATGTCGTATGCTTTATATAGTCTACCTTTACGGTTCAGGGCCTCGCATATGACACTATCCCAGGGCGCCACGCACTGCTAAGGCCGCCTCTGTTCCCATCCATTAATTTGGACTACTCATGTAATTTAATTAGTGATAGTTCTTGACCAACAGCAATACATTCGTATGATTAGAAATATTTGTACCACTTATTTTTGTTTAACACTATTTCATGCTTTTAGCTTTCTCGATACGCTGTGATCCTATTATTCGTTTTGACCAGTTGAGAAAATGGACAGTAGGAAGAAAGAAAGGAATATTTGGGTAGATTTTACCTGAATTCAAACTCGTGACTGACCCCTTCTTGGGCAGACGTGCTAACCACTCTGCTTTTAAAGTACTTATGACTATAGAAGATTGTATTGTCCGAAAGCAATAGAATTACAACCTTAGTTCTCCTAGCTGCTTTATATGCAAATTGGTGACGGTCTTGGCTGTTATTGACTTTTGCTACAAGTTTTTTACGCATATATCTTTCAAAACATTTTATAACTATATTGTAAATGAAGGTTAAATGGCGTAATGTTGCAGAATGCGAATATCGTGAAATGCTGGGTTCTTGCTTCCTGGAGCACTCTTAACACGTGACAATTATATACACTATAAACTAAAGTCCGTTTCAGAACACAAATATAAAGTTTATTTTTCAACATAATAATAATACTTCACTCCTTGTTAGTGCTACGAGTCAATATATAATAAACAATCCTATCCGCATAACAGCGGTATCAAATGTATCCAATATATGTCAGTCTCTAGATTACAAATCACGTCCACATCTCAGCGGGTAACACTGTGCAGAAATATAGATTAACTAATACATGTCTCAAAAAGACCACTGGCAACAACTGCCCACTAGTTACTTTCTAGCTCAAATTACTACAGACTTTTCTACGTCTCTACTGTCCGTCCCGGACAAAAATATTACTTAACCACTCGACTTAACTGACTTGACTGACTTAACTTGACTGAACTCAAAGTCGACTTTATTCATTCTACTTCCTGTTTTCTACATCAGGAATTCCACGTGTCTTTTAAACTCTTAACATGACATGAATATTAACTCATGCAATGTCAACTAAGACTGTGACATATGTGTGTTAGTGCTACTGGGCGGAAATCATTAAAGCTATCTATTTTTGGTTTTATTTTGGCAGATACGTGGAGTTACGCACAATTAAAGTAGCAAGTAATTTTTTTTTGTTTGAGACTCTAGTTTGTGCTGCCTACTTTAAAAAGCTGGGTTTAGACGGATGTTTAGGAGTGGTGTAGAAAGAAACCCAAAAGTAAACTGCAATGTGATGCTGGTCCTTCAGTATATTCAAATGGCTCGACTATAATTATGATAGTTGATAGTACATATAAATGAAAGATGGATGGTAGATTACGCTTTAAAGTTTCCATTTTATTTGATAATTCTCTTATGATGATGAAGTCAATATTTGTTCCTGTAAACTTTCGTATGTCATCACGTCGAAGGTTATTGAAGCTGATCAGAAACCCAAATAGATTTTAGTTTGATTTCAGCTGTATAAATCTCGGCTGCAAGAATTTAATTGCAATGTCCACAATTCTGCTGAAGTAATTCAATCTGTGGTGATTTTTAGCATTTCCAGGTGTGAAGTTTTCCACAGCTGTATTATACTGCCTTTTCCTTTCACTTTTGTGCTGGAAAGATTGCAATAACGTGGGTTTTTTAGCCAATTCCTTTTCTGTAACAAGAATCTGAACACCATAATTATAAGACTTTATACTGCTTCAATGTTTCCTACAGTGTTTCTTCTCCAAAATTAATTGTTGCATCATTAGCTCTGAAACGAATTAATCGAGTTCGTCAGATATGTAGACTATATTTATATAGAAGCGACTAATTAAGCAAATAAAGTAATGGTTTTGGCATAGACTATATATTACATTTTACTTAAATAAAAGCTGATAATGTTGTTTTTTTTACATTGCACGTGGGATTGGCGTTTTCCATATTGAATGACACAATAACATTAACATATTTGTATATTTTTAGGAGTTTTTGAAGTTTTTAATTATTACAGGACATTTTCATTTTTGTGTGTATATTTTTCAATTAAAGGACATTTTATTTAATAAATTTACTGCTAGAGTTAGCGCTGGACCACTGCGGCCGCATAAGTTGCAGTTGCCTAGGCAGACATTAAGCTAGGCAATAGCTATTAAAGCGTATGACGTCAACAGGCTTAGACATTACCCAGCGATCTTTACCAATACATTACTTCTGACCAGAAACAGATCAGAAACTCTAGCTAACTACTGGTCTTACATATGTAACCTCCATTGGATGAAAAAAACAACAGCTGCGTTCAATCTAAATTCCAAAATCCTACTCACAGCTTAAAATAAATAAACAACTTTCACATAAGTTCACACCTAACTTACACATGCTACTAACACTTCTTCCTATTCCTCCCCACTTCTTACATTTTAATTTTTAAAGTTCATAAAGAACACACATATATATATATATTCATGGGCGTAGCGGGGGGGGGGGGGTGTCGGTGTTTAGTGACCGATCTTTTGCTTTAATTTTGTTTATATTAAATAAAATTTTAATACTTTCCATTACTTGCCCTAGCACAGACAATGGGGTTTTGAGTTTGAAACCCCCTACTATGAGGTTTTGAGGGGTTTTGAGTTATGACACTCCCTAACAAGGGGTTTTGAGTTATGACACCCCCTACCAAGGGGTTTTGAGTTTGAAACCCCATACCAGGGGTTTTGAGTTTAAAACCACCTACCAGGGGTTTTGAGTTTGAAAACCCCTACCAGGGGGTTTTAATTTAAAACCCCTTCCAGGGGGATTTAAGTTTGAAAACCCCTACTAAGGGGGTTTAAGTTTAAAACTCTCTACCATGGGGTTTTTAGTTTGAAACCCCCTACCAGGAGGTTTTGAGTTTGAAATCCACTACCAAGGGGTTTTGAGTTTAAAACCCCCTATCGGGGGGGGGTTGTATTTAAATCCCCTTATTCCATAAAACAAACAAAAATGCAAACGACTATCCCCAATTTCTAAGAGCACATCTAAAGAAGATTTTGATTTTAAACACCTATCCAAATTTTACGATAAACCCCTCTTCAATTACACACTCAAAAATGAATGAGCGTAGGCAAAGAGTTTTGAGTTTAAACTCCTCTTCAGTGGGGTTTCAAGCTAAAAAATACCTCTTCAATATAAAAAGAGCAAATTACGCACTAAAAATGGTATGAGCATAGCGAAAGGGGTTTTTAGTTTAAACCTTCCGCCAGCAAGGTTTGAAGCTAAAAATAAATCTTCAAAAAAAAAACAAAAAAAAAACAATCATGAGCGTAGCCAAGCTAATTTGTGTTTTGAGTTTTAATTTTTTTTTACTAACTCCAGGAAGAACTTATTCAAGGGCACAATAAACGTCTTCCAAAAGAATGAAAGGTCAAAAATGTAATAGAGATTAATTATGTACACACACAAATACATACATATATACATATATATGTATACAAAAAATAAATAAATATAAATATAAAATATAATATATATATATATATATAAATATATATATATATTCCCGTGCAATGGGGAAGTTATCGCATTCCCTTGGACACTTTCATAGGAGTTTTGATTTGCTATGCATTTAGCCCAGAGGTGGGATACCTTTTTCTACCGAGGGCCGCATTAAAAAAAGTTTGGGGACTGACGGGCCGCATACATCATTTTTTTTTACTCGCAATTGAGGAATTACAACAACAGTTAGCAATTTCTTGAACTAATTTTACGAATATTTTTTATTTATTTTGTTTTTGTCTTTTTACATCACAACATTTCACCACAAATGTAGAATTGCACTTAATGTGAAGCATTTAACTGTTTACATCCGTGCATCATGTTCTGTAACTGTAGAACTAGCTTACTAGTTGTTTTGTTCTTGCGACTGTTGTCAAATTACAGTCAGTGAGCATCGACCTGTTCTAACACTTCATAATTTTCAAACAAACGAAATAAATCGTGTTCACAGATGAAGTAGGTTCCGAATAATGTGACAGCTTCGCAGCGCAGTTTTCTTAAGTATGGGAATACAGCTTCTGGCAGTCATGAAACTTCTGTGGAAGAACTCACTGGAATAACTCTTTCAGGAAATAATTTGCTTGGAGGTATGTCATCTGGAGCTTAATCAGCTACTGCATTAAATGGTGAGCTAACGGTATTGAAAACTAGTTCCAAGATCTTGACGTCTTAAACTTTGCTTTTAAATTCCACAATCAAGAAATCCAAATAAGTCTTGTAATTTTATCCATTTCACTAGAAATAGTTTCACCATTCAGCTAAGAAAAATGATAAGACCCGATTTCACTCGCTGCTTCAAGAAGTGGAATAACTTTGTTTGAAAAGATTTAAGATGCAGATACATTTCATTTGCAAACAAAACATTGCAAAATACATAGTGATAAACATGAAGTCTGTCTTCAACTCTTCATTAGAAATATTAGTAACAAAGTCACAGTCAATGTCCTTTAATGCACCTAATTATTTCTTCCTTGAGATTCCATATTCTTCTAGGCCAGCGGATACTACTGTGTAACCGAACATCGGAATGTTTTGTTCTGAATCTTCAAGTACTTCTCGGAACTGCCAGTCATGGCCGGCAGATAATTGGAGGCCCTTAACAAAGTGAATTAGGTGACCTCAAATAAAAAAAAAAGCGACAACAGTAAAAGTATTCAATGTATTACAAACCTTTTGTACTTCAACAATAACATTGAGGACAAGTTTCCCTATTTCTTCTTTAAAATAATAACAAGCAAGACAGTGCAAGGCCCTCACCAATTTGTGACCCTTAGCACTTTATCAATGCCTAAGGCTGGCCCTGTGCCAATAATAAGATCATTGAGAAATCAATGCTAACAATATATTTGATATTTAATGCTTTATTTTATTAAAAAGCCGGTTTTTTGTTAGTCAAAGCACGAGCTCCATTAGTTGTTACACCTGCCATCTTGTACAAGCCGACACAACACTTTCAACACAATTTTTGATAGAATTGAATAAATACTGGCTTGTGTTTCTCTTTGACTGAATGTTTCGAAAGATTTCCATTAAGAATAATCTTCGTTTACTTTAAGTTTTTAAAATGACGTTTAAAGACAATGTTTCTTTAGCCTCTTCATAATAATAGTTGATAAGATCTATTTCTAGATCTAAAGATATTTACAATTATTTATATAAATATATTTGCATTTTTATTTGTGTAATGTGTGGGAACGCCTGAATTCTTTAAGCGTCGGCGGGCGCAGATAACACTTCGGCAGGCCGCATGTGGTCCGCGGGCCGTAATTTGCCTACCCCTGATTTAGCCTAGCACTTCCTCTAGCGATCGTTTCTACCCGAGTGCCACGTTGAGGGTGAATAGCGTACTAGGGCTTGAGAAGCATGAGAAAGCTTTAGCCCACAAGTTCGAATTCAGGTCTTCCTCCCTTAAATACAAAAAATACTCTATCCTTTCCAACTGGTCCAGACAAGATAGTGGTGTATTAAGAAAGCTAAAAAGCATGAAATTACTCTAAACAAAAAACGATTGGTAAAAAAGCACAGATTTATTATTGTTAGTCTAGAATCTAGATCTATTACAAATTTATTAACATGACTGCTCCTAGCTAATTGATACACTTAATATAAGCTTTGTTGTTTGAATAGTATTTTTTGTTTAATTTATGCGTGTCAAAACGTACAAACCACGAATTAGTATTGTAATCTCGAATCCAATCGCTTTCTCACACATAAATGAGATATCTATTTCACAAAATAATGTTCTAGGCCATATCTCGATAAATACATATTTTGTTAAATTTTTTGAGCAAAAATATTTTTAATTATAAATAGTAGCTATACCGATATCAGCAATAATATTACTATGTGCATGCAGCATACTCTTTATTTCTGTAAATTAAAACAAAGGCCACTGTTTAAAGTGTTTTTAATAAGATTGTACTAAACTTTGTAATGTTATGACAAAAGTAAGAATGTATTTGCTTGTTACACAATGAGAGGAAATAAATTTTTGTTTTATTTTCAGATTTTAATATCAGGAATATAATGGAAGGTAAAATAAAAATATTTTGTACTTTTTTCAATGTTTTAAACAAACAAAAATCTTATTAAATAAATATAAACTTCATTCATTAAATAATCATACGTTTATTATTATTATTGCATAAATGATTATGAATTAATTTTTCATTCTCAGCGTCCACTGAGAAATTTTCTGATGATGTGGAAGGTCTGCAGCAGTACAACCCTCTGACGTGTAACCAGAGATGTTTTGAGCATCAAATGTGTTTGCAATTTCAGTTGATATAATAGCATCACACGTTGTTATTTTAGATAACTTACATACCCCCCCCCCCCCCTAGTTTTATGCCATATCACAGAGTTGCAGACTCTTAATATGACATAATACTTATTGAGTTGGCATCATTGAAGTTAAATTTAGCTTCCTTAACATTGTTTATTTTTTTTCGAAAAAGTTATCCATATAGTACGAAACTACAGGGCTTTAAAACTTGCTTTGTGTCGTATTACTTTTCTTTTACTTTGAAATGATTTCTGACGAAAATTGTGTTTTTATTTCATATAGAATTAACACAGCAGTCTACTCGCTACATATCAAGGTTTAACTCATCCGGTGTGTTGACGCCATCTCATTTGTCGGCACATTGGTTTGACAGTTGGGACGCTACCGACAAGGGCCGAGAGCTACATAGGCAGATAAGTAGACTAGACCGAAAGGACGCATGGTGGGCGCGTACTTTGGACAGTGGAAAGAGAACTAGAACAGAAAGTGCCGCCACTGCGTCGAGGACGACGAGACAATAGAGTACATTCTTTATGAAGGCCGAGCTCTGCATGAGGGACGTTTGGGACAAGGAATTGAGATAGAGAATACAGATCCATGTGTCGCAAGAGGTCTGTCCTTGTACGGGTGACAAGGTGACCTTAAAACTCACTGCCCGCTTCCTCTTCCGTGCTCTAAGGGAGTAATTCTCGGTATGGTTCGTTACTAATGGGGTTTCTGATTCGATATTTAGAATCTATGCTTTTTGTTGCATAACCACGTGATTGCTTCTAAATAGCATGCTACGAGCAAACGTGATCTATTAATGTGACCATTTAGCGGGTTTAGCTAAACGTGGTCAATGAGATGCATCATCAATAACAGTCGCAGTGAGATCTGATGTTGTTGACGAGTTCCCATGTGACTATTAGCTACAATTAGATTACTAAGATTAACAGATCAGTGTTTCAAGGTGTGCTGGCACGCTTTTGCATTGGTATATTGGTCAATACTTATCTTTCCTAGGTTAATAAGTATAACCTCTAACTCTAGGATAGATATATAATTATACTAATGTAAGCTAATCATAAAACTAGCAAAGACCCAGGGAAACATATATAGAAATAGTTTATTTACAATAAAAGCCAAATAGATGCATAGACAACTAGCCGTAACCTCACAGGCATTCTTAACTACAAGTAAGCAATCTTAAAAATGCACAACCCTGAACAGTATAAAACACCACGCAAGTTATATATACACAAGATTTCAAAAAGAGTTTGTGTTATCAAACAAACTTAGAGGCGGCCCCTATCAAATTCTTTAATATTGTAATAACTTAAGTGAGGCAACTCAACGAGGACATAGGTGTTTATTTACACGACATCACAGGTACACAAAACAACATCTATCTTAGGCACAATCTCTCCATATTGGCTCTCAACTTGGGCGGAAATCGTTCTCCTTTCTAATGTTGACATTCTTTTAGGTCTAGTCTATCACAGTACGCACCTTCTAGCACTAGTGCGCATTAAAGAGTTATAACAATATTTTGATCGTTTAAAGAAATTTCGCGTTATTTTTTACATAAAAGAAAACAGTGCAATACATCGTCTTTGATAAGACTCTCCTTACTCTTTGGAATAAGCAGAGTAGCGTATAGTGATCACCTAAGATCAGCATGGAAACCTCCCAATACAGTGTGAGACGATTACCTACTTTTATTGATTTTTACTCAAATTTAAAATCCCAGTGTTAATTACATTATTCAATTGTTATTGCATATTTTACAATAATACTTATTTAAAATTATAATCAGACTTAACATGACATAAACATGTTTCATTTGTTATACATTAAAAGTATAACTTTGTACTGTATCATTTACACTTACACTACCATCTAGATGTGTCAATGCATATTTGGGCATACATCTAGAGATTTTTTTATTTTATTCTCGAATGTGTCTGCTTTTACCAAGTTATAATTTTCTAACTTGGTTGTAACCCCCAAAATGGTGTCGACTGGTGCGGACCGCACCACTCACACCCCCTCCCCTTAATGACGCCACTGCTCCAAGATATATCTCGAGATTTTATTATTATCTTTTTCAATGTGTCTGCTTTTGCCAAGTTATACTTTTTCAAAATGGTGTAGACCGGTGCGGACCGCACCCCCACCCCCCCCCAAGGACGCCACTGCTCCAAGATACCTACTTCGATTAATATATTGGAGTAGACGTAGTAGGGCCCGCACAACTTAACAGTTTCTCATGCGAACAAAATAGTCTAATACGCTATTATCCTTTAGTAGGGCTACTAATTCTGATCACAATCGGTGAAGATTCTATTTACTTAATAGGTATAGACTAGATCAAGAATATATGATATTGTAATAACTTAAGTGAGGCAACTCAACGAGGCACATCGATATTTATTGACAAGACATCACAGGTACACAAACAACATCTATCTTAGGCACAATCTCTCCATATTGGCTCTCTACTTGGGCGGAAATCGTTTGTCTCCTAATGTCAACATCCTGATCTAGTCTGGTTACTACAAGTGCGCACTAGCCTAGATGGCCCAATATTTCCGAAAAAAAAACATTTTCCCTTTAGTTCAATGTTCTATACCTATATTGGCGTGACAGTAAGACACTGCGGGTCATGCAATAATATTGTTATAACTCTGCCATGCGCACCGCCATCCAAGCTAATGCTGAGGGTGCGCCAAAGGTATAGATTGAACTGAAAAGGATGTTAACATTAGGAATAAGAAGAACGATTTCCGCCCAAGTCTAGAGCCGAAGTGAAAAGACTGTGCTAGAAATAGATGTTGTTATAATGTATTTGTGATGTCCTGTAAATAAACATCTATGTCTCGTTGAGTTGCCTTCCCTTAAGTTATTACAATGTGTTTAACTACTTATTATTTGTTGTTTTAAATTATTTCCAATTTATATTCATACTTAATAAATTTTTCATAGTTAGTATGACACTACACTAAGTATATAATTTAGCAATACAAATGTTATAAAAAGAATTGACAAAATAACTAAAACCATTTGCATTATTGTGTTCAAAATATGGTAAATTGTCAACTCCCCTACTAAAGAGCCTCCAGTGTTCGTTATTGTATTATTAGTAAATAGTTTTAAAGGGGTGTATTTTTATGGAAAAAACTGCTTGCATAATTGATTTTTTTTTTATGCTTCCAGAAAACAAAAAATTAGCCGTTGCATCAGAACTTTGAATGGTCTAAAATATTATGTTGTCCGATTTTCACTATCTTTTTATAGTTTACGAGATCTAGACTGGACGGATTAACGACTTTGGACGGACGGACGGACAGACATTCCACACAAAAATAATATCGTCTTTTCCCCTTTCGGAGGCTGCTAAAAAATTTAAAATAAAAATAATTCAACCTATAAGTTAAGCAAAGAGCTCCACAAAATTCTCCGAATGTGAGAAGTGATTCATTAGAATATATAGTTTGGAAAACAATTCTAATAAATCTGTAGCATTGACCAAATTAAACATTAGATATGCAAAAACATGTTATAACTGCACTCTCGTGCCGCCACTTATGGTGCGCATCAGAGCACTGTTCATCTCGAGTAGAAGTACTGTTTTTTTTTTTTTTCTACAAAAAGTTTCCGGTTGAAAGAAGTTTAGGTTATGGGAGTCTGAACTGTCTGGGGCTAAGTGCCGTCCTACGCGATACCAGTTAACTGTTTGGAGAAACTGGAACCAGTCTTGCTGCCCTGTCTCAACTTGGCGCCCCGGTGGAAACGGTCGTGAGAAGGGACGCTTAGTCTTAATGGGTGGCGAAATAAAGCTCCTGTGGGAGTGCATAATAAGGTGACAGCATCCTCATCGCACTGTGGGGGATGAAAAAGAGCTCCAACAGCCATCTGTCAACATCAAGACGCCGTCCATCAAGGGGCAGTTTTGAAAAAAATGGCGTGTCCCGCACGGTTAGCATAGTAGACTAAATGAAAATGACGGGGGATCTCGGATGTGAGGCCTTCGTCAGCGTCTCTAGTCCACGATACCGGAGTGTCCGTTTCCACTGAAAGTGAACGCAAAATCAAACTCTAAGTTTAACTACGAGTCTCACCCCTCCCCCTTAATAGACGGGGTGGCGGGAAGGAGGAACTCGCCGCCCACTTCCGGCTGGTGAAAGGGAGCTTTTGTTTGCTTTTGCTGTTCAAGAGACCTGGAGTGACACTGGGAAGTGTGTCAGTGGTCTGTTCTGGTATTTAGTGGGACTCATAGAACTTGAGACCTTACTCCCTGTAACAAATAACTATTTGTTGATAGCTGTAAATAAATACATCGTTTATTATTACCTCCTACCTTTTGTTGAGTGCTTGCCGTAGATTTAGAACAATCTATATAGATTACAATTATATCTCACCAAACTAGAAATGTACATACTCTAAGTAGATGTATACATGATAAAAGCCTTATTTATGGAATTTTAGCAGAGGTAATAGCGCTGAACTTCTACAGAAATAAGGTTCAGTGCGCATCAATAATAAGTACATAGAAAAATAGGGACTAAACTAAATTTTAATTTACCATCATTAAAAAAAACACTATATTTAGTCCAGTGGTTCCCAAACTTTTTTGGCTCGTAGACCCCTTGACATGTTTTCCAGGATTCGGTAGACCACCTGGTTAGCTAATATTGCTGAATTAATTTTTTTCTGATTTATGAACTTCCAATGTTTTTTTTTTTTCAACGATGCCTACTGGACATTAGGAATTAGGTGGCCACTTGCATGGGTGTAGCTGGGGCTGAGTTTGGGTTGCAAAAATTCCCCACCGAAAAAATCTTGGCTACGCCTATGACCACATGTAAGTTAACCTAATAGAATTTATGAAACAAGTCTGTTAAAAAAGCAATGTACAATCAACGCTGAATTAAATTTCGTTTTAAAATAAGATCTTTGACATCCAAGAACTTTGATACATTGTTAAAAATAAAAATTTAAAAAATAAAGCTTTTTGACAACCTTCACACTTCAGTGTGAAGGAAAAACTGATGAAAGTTCTAGTCATTTTCTCAACACATTTGAGCAAGTTATTTAATGTGTTGCTTGGGTTAACTGCGTTAATCACAAATTGAAGATATTCAAGCATCTACCATTTTTTCACTATCCACAATAAGACCCAACCATGAAAGCCGCTCCATTCGTTACTACTGGCATTATAGTTAAAGGGAGTTCTTTTTCTTTATAGTAGTCTTTCAAAAACATTCAATATTAATTATCAGTTTTTGCAAAAAGAAGCTTTTCGTGGATATTTTATCTATAATAAAACAAACATTCGCAAATAAAATTATTTTATTACCAGGCAATTATAACTCGTTTCACTTGTATTAGAAAATCATTTTATCAATAGTCCTTTGCATTGTTTTGTTGCTTAGAGGAATTCTGTAATACCATCAGATGTACGTTTGTGGACATAGTAGTTTTAAAAACTTCTTCATCGCATGCCAAAATCAATTTTTCGCCTATTGTAATTCGCCTATAAGTAAAAGATTTTTTAAGAAGACACTTGCAGACCATCATCTTCTCTTTTTGATGCCAAAGCAAAGTTTTTGTCCACTATAGATCCTTTCTCACTATAGTATTAATTTTTTAAAATCGTTTCAAATCTACATCTTTTTTTATTAAGATAGCATCGTCTAAAAAAATACCTCCAACTTAAGTGGTTTCAGTAAATAACACTTTGTTGCATAAATTACAGATAGACAATATAAGTTCAACATGTAAAGAAGCTAAATTTTCAAACATAGATACCACTGTGAAATTTGGTAATTAAATATGACTATGTTAAAAATAATAGCGGTTCAAAATGTCCTTAAGAAAAGGTATTGTATACAAGATTTCATTAGCAGTAATTTAAAAAAAAAGGTGGGGTTTGACCGTGCCTATGTTGTTATTGTTGTCTGTACCCTACTCTACCTTTTTTTTTCTCCTACTTCTAAATGTCTAATGTTTTTTTCTCTGTCAATTTATCTACTACTTTTAAAGGTCTACTATCTAAAGATCCCTAACATTTTTTTCTTTGTCAATCTGTCTTTCTACTATCTAAAGATCCCTAACATTTTTTCATTGTCAATCTGTCTGTCTACTATCTAAAAATCCCTAACATTTTTTCTTTGTCAATCTGTCTATCTACTATCTAAAGATCCCTAACATTTTTTTCTTTGTCAATCTGTCTGTCTACTATCTAAAGATCCCTAACATTTTTTCTTTGTCAATCTGTCTTTCTACTATCTAAAGATCCCTAACATTTTTTCATTGTCAATCTGTCTGTCTACTATCTAAAAATCCCTAACATTTTTTCTTTCTCAATCTGTCTGTCTACTATCTAAAGATCCCTAAATTTTTTTCTTTGTCAATCTGTCTGTCTACTATCTAAAGATCTCTAACATTTTTTCTTTGTCAATCTGTCTGTCTACTTTCTAAAGATCCCTAACATTTTTTATTTATCTATCTGCCTGTCTACTATTTCTAAATATTTACATATTTTATTTTAGCCTATCTACTGCAAATTCTTCTGTCTGTGTGTATGCATGTATTTCTGTCTCCTAACCCTATCTGTCCGTCATGGATGTCCATTGCAACTACGTCCTGTCTCTCTGTGTATGCAAAGTGTTTCCTAACTCTGTGTATGCAACTATATTGTCAATCAGTCTGTCTTTAAATAAGTTTTTTTCCCTATTTGTTATTCAGTCTGTCTTTTAGCTAATCCCGTCCCTGCCCTTCCCTATAGCAAGGTTGGTCTCTTGGCCTATTAGTCTACTAATAGTATAAAGTCTGTATTTTCTAAACTGGTTACTAGTGCATGAGCTTTTCGTGGCGCGTGCAATTTGTGGGGATGAATAGGCTGTAGGTTTTCCCACCCCCTTAGAAGCAATTTTACATGTTTGTCCTGGACATCTTACGCGAACCTCCAGGACATCTCTTTTTACTGTTTTGTGCGATTTAAGAAAGTGCCACTCAAATACAAACATATATCTAAATATTAAAAGCAGAAAGTAAGATGTATGTATGTGCTGTAATAACTAAAGGGGAGGCAACTCAACGAGATATAGATGTTTATTTACACGAGAACATCACACAGACATAAGACAACGTCTGCCTCGAACACAGCATGTTCATTTCGGCTCTAGACTTGGGCGAAATCGTTCTCTCCTCTCTAATATTAACATCCTTCCTAGTCTAGTGTCTAATAGTGCTCACCCTCTGCACTATCTTGATGGTGGTGTGCATGGCAAGGTTATAAAAGTAGTATGTATGTATGTATGACCCGAATGAAAATCAAAGCCGTTTGACCAAACTTGATAAGACTTGGCATAAATGTTCCTTGGAGATCAACGGGAAAACTAACATATTGTTATGACTTTGCCATGCGCACCGCCATCTAGAGATTTTATTATTTTATTCTCCCATGTATCTGCTTTTACCAAGTTATAATTTTCTAACTTGGTTGTCACCCCCAAAATGGTGTCGACTGGTGCGGACCAGTTGTGGTTGTACGGTTGGTTGCAACGAAAGTGTTGGTAGTGGCAGGACCGTCGATGATCATAATGACAAATCATATGCTCTAGCTTTCAAGATAAAGAAAGTGGCAACCTTTTCAACGATAAGCGCAGACCCGATAGAAAACGCTAGATGAAGAAACTAGAGGAGTGACCTATAAGCAGAGTGAAACTATTGTTTTCGATGTCCTTGATATGAGTGCTTCAATGGGCATGACCAAATCAGACAACGTTGGGTCTGTGTACGATACTTCTGTTTATCTACCAGTACTAACTGCAGACAGAAATTTAATAAGAACTGTACGGGCGGCACCTTGAATAAACAATGCAAATACCAGAAAGTTGACAGATCTAGTGTGCTGTCCCAGCGGTGCAGCAGACCAAAAGATTGGTGAGAGTTAATGTGAAGTTGGATATAAACATGGCTTAATTTAGTAAAGGGTCAATCTCTTAATCAAATCCCCCCCCCAAAAAAAAACACAATATTTCGTAAAAAAAACATTTTCCCTTTAATTCAATGTTCTATACCTATATTAGCGTGACGTTAAAACACTGCGGGTCATGCAATAATATTGTTATAACTCTGCCATGCGCACCGCCATCCAAGCTAATGCTGAGGGTGCGCCAAAGTTATAGATTGAACTGAAAAGGATGTTAACATTAGGAATAAGAAGAACGATTTCCGCCCAACTCTAGAGCCGAAGTGAAAAGACTGTGCTAGAAATAGATGTTGTTATAATGTATTTGTGATGTCCTGTAAATAAACATCTATGTCTCGTTGAGTTGCCTTCCCTTAAGTTATTACAATGTGTTTAACTACTTATTATTTGTTGTTTTAAATTATTTCCAATTTATATTCATACTTAATAAATTTTTCATAGTTAGTATGACACTACACTAAGTATATAATTTAGCAATACAAATGTTATAAAAAGAATTGACAAAATAACTAAAACCATTTGCATTATTGTGTTCAAAATATGGTAAATTGTCAACTCCCCTACTAAAGAGCCTCCAGTGTTCGTTATTGTATTATTAGTAAATAGTTTTAAAGGGGTGTATTTTTATGGAAAAAACTGCTTGCATAATTGATTTTTTTTTTATGCTTCCAGAAAAGAAAAAATTAGCCGTTGCATCAGAACTTTGAATGGTCTAAAATATTATGTTGTCCGATTTTCACTATCTTTTTATAGTTTACGAGATCTAGACTGGACGGATTAACGACTTTGGACGGACGGACGGACAGACATTCCACACAAAACTAATATCGTCTTTTCCCCTTTCGGAGGCTGCTAAAAAATTTAAAATAAAAATAATTCAACCTATAAGTTAAGCAAAGAGCTCCACAAAATTCTCCGAATGTGAGAAGTGATTCATTAGAATATATAGTTTGGAAAACAATTCTAATAAATCTGTAGCATTGACCAAATTAAACATTAGATATGCAAAATAATGTTATAACTGCACTCTCGTGCCGCCACTTATGGTGCGCATCAGAGCACTGTTCATCTCGAGTAGAAGTACTGTTTTTTTTTTTTTTCTACAAAAAGTTTCCGGTTGAAAGAAGTTTAGGTTATGGGAGTCTGAACTGTCTGGGGCTAAGTGCCGTCCTACGCGATACCAGTTAACTGTTTGGAGAAACTGGAACCAGTCTTGCTGCCCTGTCTCAACTTGGCGCCCCGGTGGAAACGGTCGTGAGAAGGGACGCTTAGTCTTAATGGGTGGCGAAATAAAGCTCCTGTGGGAGTGCATAATAAGGTGACAGCATCCTCATCGCACTGTGGGGGATGAAAAAGAGCTCCAACAGCCATCTGTCAACATCAAGACGCCGTCCATCAAGGGGCAGTTTTGAAAAAAATGGCGTGTCCCGCACGGTTAGCATAGTAGACTAAATGAAAATGACGGGGGATCTCGGATGTGAGGCCTTCGTCAGCGTCTCTAGTCCACGATACCGGAGTGTCCGTTTCCACTGAAAGTGAACGCAAAATCAAACTCTAAGTTTAACTACGAGTCTCACCCCTCCCCCTTAATAGACGGGGTGGCGGGAAGGAGGAACTCGCCGCCCACTTCCGGCTGGTGAAAGGGAGCTTTTGTTTGCTTTTGCTGTTCAAGAGACCTGGAGTGACACTGGGAAGTGTGTCAGTGGTCTGTTCTGGTATTTAGTGGGACTCATAGAACTTGAGACCTTACTCCCTGTAACAAATAACTATTTGTTGATAGCTGTAAATAAATACATCGTTTATTATTACCTCCTACCTTTTGTTGAGTGCTTGCCGTAGATTTAGAACAATCTATATAGATTACAATTATATCTCACCAAACTAGAAATGTACATACTCTAAGTAGATGTATACATGATAAAAGCCTTATTTATGGAATTTTAGCAGAGGTAATAGCGCTGAACTTCTACAGAAATAAGGTTCAGTGCGCATCAATAATAAGTACATAGAAAAATAGGGACTAAACTAAATTTTAATTTACCATCATTAAAAAAAAACTATATTTAGTCCAGTGGTTCCCAAACTTTTTTGGCTCGTAGACCCCTTGACATGTTTTTTTAGGATTCGGTAGACCCCCTGGTTAGCTAATATTGCTGAATTAATTTTTTTCTGATTTATGAACTTCCAATGTTGTTTTTTTTCAACGATGCCTAATGGACATTAGGAATTAGGTGGCCACTTGCATGGGTGTAGCTGGGGCTGAGTTTGGGTTGCAAAAATTCCCCACCGAAAAAATCTTGGCTACGCCTATGACCACATGTAAGTTAACCTAATAGAATTTATGAAACAAGTCTGTTAAAAAAGCAATGTACAATCAACGCTGAATTAAATTTCGTTTTAAAATAAGATCTTTGACATCCAAGAACTTTGATACATTGTTAAAAATAAAAATTTAAAAAATAAAGCTTTTTGACAACCTTCACACTTCAGTGTGAAGGAAAAACTGATGAAAGTTCTAGTCATTTTCTCAACACATTTGAGCAAGTTATTTAATGTGTTGCTTGGGTTAACTGCGTTAATCACAAATTGAAGATATTCAAGCATCTACCATTTTTTCACTATCCACAATAAGACCCAACCATGAAAGCCGCTCCATTCGTTACTACTGGCATTATAGTTAAAGGGAGTTCTTTTTCTTTATAGTAGTCTTTCAAAAACATTCAATATTAATTATCAGTTTTTGCAAAAAGAAGCTTTTCGTGGATATTTTATCTATAATAAAACAAACATTCGCAAATAAAATTATTTTATTACCAGGCAATTATAACTCGTTTCACTTGTATTAGAAAATCATTTTATCAATAGTCCTTTGCATTGTTTTGTTGCTTAGAGGAATTCTGTAATACCATCAGATGTACGTTTGTGGACATAGTAGTTTTAAAAACTTCTTCATCGCATGCCAAAATCAATTTTTCGCCTATTGTAATTCGCCTATAAGTAAAAGATTTTTTAAGAAGACACTTGCAGACCATCATCTTCTCTTTTTGATGCCAAAGCAAAGTTTTTGTCCACTATAGATCCTTTCTCACTATAGTATTAATTTTTTAAAAGCGTTTCAAATCTACATCTTTTTTTATTAAGATAGCATCGTCTAAAAAAAATCCTCCAACTTAAGTGGTTTCAAAGTGTCAGTAAATAACACTTTGTTGCATAAATTACAGATAGACAATATAAGTTCAACATGTAAAGAAGCTAAATTTTCAAACATAGATACCACTGTGAAATTTGGTAATTAAATATGACTATGTTAAAAATAAATTCCCTGTAGACTAAATAAAGCTTTTTAAATAAGGTTCTAAAATAAATTTTCAAATAATTTATATTTGTATAAGATAATTGTTAATTCCATGTTTTTAAGATTTTAATTAAAATCACGAACTACTGAAATCGAGACTCACTCTCGTAGACCCCCATTTACATCTCATAGACTTCCAATTCCTTTTTTCACTTTCGTAGACCCCTTGGAAATCGTCGTAGACCCCTGGGGGTCTATATAGACCACTTTGGAAATCATTGTTTTAGTCCCTATTCCTTAAAAATAGCGGTTCAAAATGTCCTTAAGAAAAGGTATTGTATACAAGATTTCATTAGCAGTAATTTAAAAAAAAAGGTGGGGTTTGACCGTGCCTATGTTGTTATTGTTGTCTGTACCCTACTCTACCTTTTTTTTTCTCCTACTTCTAAATGTCTAATGTTTTTTTCTCTGTCAATTTATCTACTACTTTTAAAAGTCTACTATCTAAAGATCCCTAACATTTTTTTCTTTGTCAATCTGTCTGTCTACTATCTAAAGATCCCTAACATTTTTTCTTTGTCAATCTGTCTTTCTACTATCTAAAGATCCCTAACATTTTTTCATTGTCAATCTGTCTGTCTACTATCTAAAAATCCCTAACATTTTTTCTTTGTCAATCTGTCTATCTACTATCTAAAGATCCCTAACATTTTTTCATTGTCAATCTGTCTGTCTACTATCTAAAGATCCCTAACATTTTTTCTTTGTCAATCTGTGTCTACTATCTAAAGATCCCTAACATTTTTTCATTGTCAATCTGTCTGTCTACTATCTAAAAATCCCTAACATTTTTTCTTTCTCAATCTGTCTGTCTACTATCTAAAGATCCCTAACATTTTTTCATTGTCAATCTGTCTGTTTACTATCTAAAAGTTCCTATTATTTTTTCCTTGTTAATCTGTCTGTCTACTATCTAAAGATCCCTAAATTTTTTTCTTTGTCAATCTGTCTGTCTACTATCTAAAGATCTCTAACATTTTTTCTTTGTCAATCTGTCTGTCTACTTTCTAAAGATCCCTAACATTTTTTATTTATCTATCTGCCTGTCTACTATTTCTAAATATTTACATATTTTATTTTAGCCTATCTACTGCAAATTCTTCTGTCTGTGTGTATGCATGTATTTCTGTCTCCTAACCCTATCTGTCCGTCATGGATGTCCATTGCAACTACGTCCTGTCTCTCTGTGTATGCAAAGTGTTTCCTAACTCTGTGTATGCAACTATATTGTCAATCAGTCTGTCTTTAAATAAGTTTTTTTCCCTATTTGTTATTCAGTCTGTCTTTTAGCTAATCCCGTCCCTGCCCTTCCCTATAGCAAGGTTGGTCTCTTGGCCTATTAGTCTACTAATAGTATAAAGTCTGTATTTTCTAAACTGGTTACTAGTGCATGAGCTTTTCGTGGCGCGTGCAATTTGTGGGGATGAATAGGCTGTAGGTTTTCCCACCCCCTTAGAAGCAATTTTACATGTTTGTCCTGGACATCTTACGCGAACCTCCAGGACATCTCTTTTTACTGTTTTGTGCGATTTAAGAAAGTGCCACTCAAATACAAACATATATCTAAATATTAAAAGCAGAAAGTAAGATGTATGTATGTGCTGTAATAACTAAAGGGGAGGCAACTCAACGAGATATAGATGTTTATTTACACGAGAACATCACACAGACATAAGACAACGTCTGCCTCGAACACAGCATGTTCATTTCGGCTCTAGACTTGGGCGAAATCGTTCTCTCCTCTCTAATATTAACATCCTTCCTAGTCTAGTGTCTAATAGTGCTCACCCTCTGCACTATCTTGATGGTGGTGTGCATGGCAAGGTTATAAAAGTAGTATGTATGTATGTATGACCCGAATGAAAATCAAAGCCGTTTGACCAAACTTGATAAGACTTGGCATAAATGTTCCTTGGAGATCAACGGGAAAACTAACATATTGTTATGACTTTGCCATGCGCACCGCCATCTAGAGATTTTATTATTTTATTCTCCCATGTATCTGCTTTTACCAAGTTATAATTTTCTAACTTGGTTGTCACCCCCTAAATGGTGTCGACTGGTGCGGACCAGTTGTGGTTGTACGGTTGGTTGCAACGAAAGTGTTGGTAGTGGCAGGACCGTCGATGATCATAATGACAAATCATATGCTCTAGCTTTCAAGATAAAGAAAGTGGCAACCTTTTCAACGATAAGCGCAGACCCGATAGAAAACGCTAGATGAAGAAACTAGAGGAGTGACCTATAAGCAGAGTGAAACTATTGTTTTCGATGTCCTTGATATGAGTGCTTCAATGGGCATGACCAAATCAGACAACGTTGGGTCTGTGTACGATACTTCTGTTTATCTACCAGTACTAACTGCAGACAGAAATTTAATAAGAACTGTACGGGCGGCACCTTGAATAAACAATGCAAATACCAGAAAGTTGACAGATCTAGTGTGCTGTCCCAGAGGTGCAGCAGACCAAAAGATTGGTGAGAGTTAATGTGAAGTTGGATATAAACATGGCTTAATTTAGTAAAGGGTCAATCTCTTAATCAAATCCCCCCCCCAAAAAAACACAATATTTCGTAAAAAAAACATTTTCTCTTTAATTCAATGTTCTATACCTATATTAGCGTGACGTTAAAACACTGCGGGTCATGCAATAATATTGTTATAACTCTGCCATGCGCACCACCATCCAAGCTAATGCTGAGGGTGCGCCAAAGTTATAGATTGAACTGAAAAGGATGTTAACATTAGGAATAAGAAGAACGATTTCCGCCCAACTCTAGAGCCGAAGTGAAAAGACTGTGCTAGAAATAGATGTTGTTATAATGTATTTGTGATGTCCTGTAAATAAACATCTATGTCTCGTTGAGTTGCCTTCCCTTAAGTTATTACAATGTGTTTAACTACTTATTATTTGTTGTTTTAAATTATTTCCAATTTATATTCATACTTAATAAATTTTTCATAGTTAGTATGACACTACACTAAGTATATAATTTAGCAATACAAATGTTATAAAAAGAATTGACAAAATAACTAAAACCATTTGCATTATTGTGTTCAAAATATGGTAAATTGTCAACTCCCCTACTAAAGAGCCTCCAGCGTTCGTTATTGTATTATTAGTAAATAGTTTTAAAGGGGTGTATTTTTATGGAAAAAACTGCTTGCATAATTGATTTTTTTTTTATGCTTCCAGAAAAGAAAAAATTAGCCGTTGCATCAGAACTTTGAATGGTCTAAAATATTATGTTGTCCGATTTTCACTATCTTTTTATAGTTTACGAGATCTAGACTGGACGGATTAACGACTTTGGACGGACGGACGGACAGACATTCCACACAAAACTAATATCGTCTTTTCCCCTTTCGGAGGCTGCTAAAAAATTTAAAATAAAAATAATTCAACCTATAAGTTAAGCAAAGAGCTCCACAAAATTCTCCGAATGTGAGAAGTGATTCATTAGAATATATAGTTTGGAAAACAATTCTAATAAATCTGTAGCATTGACCAAATTAAACATTAGATATGCAAAATAATGTTATAACTGCACTCTCGTGCCGCCACTTATGGTGCGCATCAGAGCACTGTTCATCTCGAGTAGAAGTACTGTTTTTTTTTTTTTTCTACAAAAAGTTTCCGGTTGAAAGAAGTTTAGGTTATGGGAGTCTGAACTGTCTGGGGCTAAGTGCCGTCCTACGCGATACCAGTTAACTGTTTGGAGAAACTGGAACCAGTCTTGCTGCCCTGTCTCAACTTGGCGCCCCGGTGGAAACGGTCGTGAGAAGGGACGCTTAGTCTTAATGGGTGGCGAAATAAAGCTCCTGTGGGAGTGCATAATAAGGTGACAGCATCCTCATCGCACTGTGGGGGATGAAAAAGAGCTCCAACAGCCATCTGTCAACATCAAGACGCCGTCCATCAAGGGGCAGTTTTGAAAAAAATGGCGTGTCCCGCACGGTTAGCATAGTAGACTAAATGAAAATGACGGGGGATCTCGGATGTGAGGCCTTCGTCAGCGTCTCTAGTCCACGATACCGGAGTGTCCGTTTCCACTGAAAGTGAACGCAAAATCAAACTCTAAGTTTAACTACGAGTCTCACCCCTCCCCCTTAATAGACGGGGTGGCGGGAAGGAGGAACTCGCCGCCCACTTCCGGCTGGTGAAAGGGAGCTTTTGTTTGCTTTTGCTGTTCAAGAGACCTGGAGTGACACTGGGAAGTGTGTCAGTGGTCTGTTCTGGTATTTAGTGGGACTCATAGAACTTGAGACCTTACTCCCTGTAACAAATAACTATTTGTTGATAGCTGTAAATAAATACATCGTTTATTATTACCTCCTACCTTTTGTTGAGTGCTTGCCGTAGATTTAGAACAATCTATATAGATTACAATTATATCTCACCAAACTAGAAATGTACATACTCTAAGTAGATGTATACATGATAAAAGCCTTATTTATGGAATTTTAGCAGAGGTAATAGCGCTGAACTTCTACAGAAATAAGGTTCAGTGCGCATCAATAATAAGTACATAGAAAAATAGGGACTAAACTAAATTTTAATTTACCATCATTAAAAAAAAAACTATATTTAGTCCAGTGGTTCCCAAACTTTTTTGGCTCGTAGACCCCTTGACATGTTTTTTTAGGATTCGGTAGACCCCCTGGTTAGCTAATATTGCTGAATTAATTTTTTTCTGATTTATGAACTTCCAATGTTTTTTTTTTTCAACGATGCCTAATGGACATTAGGAATTAGGTGGCCACTTGCATGGGTGTAGCTGGGGCTGAGTTTGGGTTGCAAAAATTCCCCACCGAAAAAATCTTGGCTACGCCTATGACCACATGTAAGTTAACCTAATAGAATTTATGAAACAAGTCTGTTAAAAAAGCAATGTACAATCAACGCTGAATTAAATTTCGTTTTAAAATAAGATCTTTGACATCCAAGAACTTTGATACATTGTTAAAAATAAAAATTTAAAAAATAAAGCTTTTTGACAACCTTCACACTTCAGTGTGAAGGAAAAACTGATGAAAGTTCTAGTCATTTTCTCAACACATTTGAGCAAGTTATTTAATGTGTTGCTTGGGTTAACTGCGTTAATCACAAATTGAAGATATTCAAGCATCTACCATTTTTTCACTATCCACAATAAGACCCAACCATGAAAGCCGCTCCATTCGTTACTACTGGCATTATAGTTAAAGGGAGTTCTTTTTCTTTATAGTAGTCTTTCAAAAACATTCAATATTAATTATCAGTTTTTGCAAAAAGAAGCTTTTCGTGGATATTTTATCTATAATAAAACAAACATTCGCAAATAAAATTATTTTATTACCAGGCAATTATAACTCGTTTCACTTGTATTAGAAAATCATTTTATCAATAGTCCTTTGCATTGTTTTGTTGCTTAGAGGAATTCTGTAATACCATCAGATGTACGTTTGTGGACATAGTAGTTTTAAAAACTTCTTCATCGCATGCCAAAATCAATTTTTCGCCTATTGTAATTCGCCTATAAGTAAAAGATTTTTTAAGAAGACACTTGCAGACCATCATCTTCTCTTTTTGATGCCAAAGCAAAGTTTTTGTCCACTATAGATCCTTTCTCACTATAGTATTAATTTTTTAAAAGCGTTTCAAATCTACATCTTTTTTTATTAAGATAGCATCGTCTAAAAAAAATCCTCCAACTTAAGTGGTTTCAAAGTGTCAGTAAATAACACTTTGTTGCATAAATTACAGATAGACAATATAAGTTCAACATGTAAAGAAGCTAAATTTTCAAACATAGATACCACTGTGAAATTTGGTAATTAAATATGACTATGTTAAAAATAAATTCCCTGTAGACTAAATAAAGCTTTTTAAATAAGGTTCTAAAATAAATTTTCAAATAATTTATATTTGTATAAGATAATTGTTAATTCCATGTTTTTAAGATTTTAATTAAAATCACGAACTACTGAAATCGAGATTCACTCTCGTAGACCCCCATTTACATCTCATAGACTTCCAATTCCTTTTTTCACTTTCGTAGACCCCTTGGAAATCGTCGTAGACCCCTGGGGGTCTATATAGACCACTTTGGAAATCATTGTTTTAGTCCCTATTCCTTAAAAATAGCGGTTCAAAATGTCCTTAAGAAAAGGTATTGTATACAAGATTTCATTAGCAGTAATTTAAAAAAAAAGGTGGGGTTTGACCGTGCCTATGTTGTTATTGTTGTCTGTACCCTACTCTACCTTTTTTTTTCTCCTACTTCTAAATGTCTAATGTTTTTTTCTCTGTCAATTTATCTACTACTTTTAAAGGTCTACTATCTAAAGATCCCTAACATTTTTTTCTTTGTCAATCTGTCTGTCTACTATCTAAAGATCCCTAACATTTTTTCTTTGTCAATCTGTCTGTCTACTATCTAAAAATCCCTAACATTTTTTCTTTGTCAATCTGTCTATCTACTATCTAAAGATCCCTAACATTTTTTTCTTTGTCAATCTGTCTGTCTACTATCTAAAGATCCCTAACATTTTTTCTTTGTCAATCTGTCTTTCTACTATCTAAAGATCCCTAACATTTTTTCATTGTCAATCTGTCTGTCTACTATCTAAAAATCCCTAACATTTTTTCTTTCTCAATCTGTCTGTCTACTATCTAAAGATCCCTAAATTTTTTTCTTTGTAATCTGTCTGTCTACTATCTAAAGATCTCTAACATTTTTTCTTTGTCAATCTGTCTGTCTACTTTCTAAAGATCCCTAACATTTTTTATTTATCTATCTGCCTGTCTACTATTTCTAAATATTTACATATTTTATTTTAGCCTATCTACTGCAAATTCTTCTGTCTGTGTGTATGCATGTATTTCTGTCTCCTAACCCTATCTGTCCGTCATGGATGTCCATTGCAACTACGTCCTGTCTCTCTGTGTATGCAAAGTGTTTCCTAACTCTGTGTATGCAACTATATTGTCAATCAGTCTGTCTTTAAATAAGTTTTTTTCCCTATTTGTCATTCAGTCTGTCTTTTAGCTAATCCCGTCCCTGCCCTTCCCTATAGCAAGGTTGGTCTCTTGGCCTATTAGTCTACTAATAGTATAAAGTCTGTATTTTCTAAACTGGTTACTAGTGCATGAGCTTTTCGTGGCGCGTGCAATTTGTGGGGATGAATAGGCTGTAGGTTTTCCCACCCCCTTAGAAGCAATTTTACATGTTTGTCCTGGACATCTTACGCGAACCTCCAGGACATCTCTTTTTACTGTTTTGTGCGATTTAAGAAAGTGCCACTCAAATACAAACATATATCTAAATATTAAAAGCAGAAAGTAAGATGTATGTATGTGCTGTAATAACTAAAGGGAGGCAACTCAACGAGATATAGATGTTTATTTACACGAGAACATCACACAGACATAAGACAACGTCTGCCTCGAACACAGCATGTTCATTTCGGCTCTAGACTTGGGCGAAATCGTTCTCTCCTCTCTAATATTAACATCCTTCCTAGTCTAGTGTCTAATAGTGCTCACCCTCTGCACTATCTTGATGGTGGTGTGCATGGCAAGGTTATAAAAGTAGTATGTATGTATGTATGACCCGAATGAAAATCAAAGCCGTTTGACCAAACTTGATAAGACTTGGCATAAATGTTCCTTGGAGATCAACGGGAAAACTAACATATTGTTATGACTTTGCCATGCGCACCGCCATCTAGAGATTTTATTATTTTATTCTCCCATGTATCTGCTTTTACCAAGTTATAATTTTCTAACTTCGTTGTCACCCCCAAAATGGTGTCGACTGGTGCGGACCAGTTGTGGCTGTACGGTTGGTTGCAACGAAAGTGTTGGTAGTGTCAGGAACGTCGATGATCATAATGACAAATCATATACTCTAGCTTTTTAGATAAAGAAAGTGGCAACCTTTTTAATGATAAGCGCAGACCCGATAGAAAACGCTAGATGAAGAAGATGAGTGCTTCAACGGGCATGACCGAATCAGACAACGTTGGGTCTGTGTACGATACTTCTGTTTATCTACCAGTACTAACTGCAGACAGAAATTTAATAAGAACTGTACGGGCGGCACCTTGAATGAGCAATGCAAATACCAGAAAGTTGACAGATCTAGTGTGCTGTCCCACCGGTGCAGCAGACCAAAGGATTGGTGAAGGTTAATGTGAAGTTGGATATAAACATGGCTTAATTTAGTAAAGGGTCAATCTCTTAATCAAATCCCCCCCCCCAAAAAAAACACAATATTTCGTAAAAAAAACATTTTCCCTTTAATTCAATGTTCTATACCTATATTAGCGTGACGTTAAAACACTGCGGGTCATGCAATAATATTGTTATAACTCTGCCATGCGCACCGCCATCCAAGCTAATGCTGAGGGTGCGCCAAAGGTATAGATTGAACTGAAAAGGATGTTAACATTAGGAATAAGAAGAACGATTTCCGCCCAACTCTAGAGCCGAAGTGAAAAGACTGTGCTAGAAATAGATGTTGTTATAATGTATTTGTGATGTCCTGTAAATAAACATCTATGTCTCGTTGAGTTGCCTTCCCTTAAGTTATTACAATGTGTTTAACTACTTATTATTTGTTGTTTTAAATTATTTCCAATTTATATTCATACTTAATAAATTTTTCATAGTTAGTATGACACTACACTAAGTATATAATTTAGCAATACAAATGTTATAAAAAGAATTGACAAAATAACTAAAACCATTTGCATTATTGTGTTCAAAATATGGTAAATTGTCAACTCCCCTACTAAAGAGCCTCCAGTGTTCGTTATTGTATTATTAGTAAATAGTTTTAAAGGGGTGTATTTTTATGGAAAAAACTGCTTGCATAATTGATTTTTTTTTTATGCTTCCAGAAAAGAAAAAATTAGCCGTTGCATCAGAACTTTGAATGGTCTAAAATATTATGTTGTCCGATTTTCACTATCTTTTTATAGTTTACGAGATCTAGACTGGACGGATTAACGACTTTGGACGGACGGACGGACAGACATTCCACACAAAACTAATATCGTCTTTTCCCCTTTCGGAGGCTGCTAAAAAATTTAAAATAAAAATAATTCAACCTATAAGTTAAGCAAAGAGCTCCACAAAATTCTCCGAATGTGAGAAGTGATTCATTAGAATATATAGTTTGGAAAACAATTCTAATAAATCTGTAGCATTGACCAAATTAAACATTAGATATGCAAAATAATGTTATAACTGCACTCTCGTGCCGCCACTTATGGTGCGCATCAGAGCACTATTCATCTCGAGTAGAAGTACTGTTTTTTTTTTTTTTTTCTACAAAAAGTTTCCGGTTGAAAGAAGTTTAGGTTATGGGAGTCTAAACTGTCTGGGGCTAAGTGCCGTCCTACGCGATACCAGTTAACTGTTTGGAGAAACTGGAACCAGTCTTGCTGCCCTGTCTCAACTTGGCGCCCCGGTGGAAACGGTCGTGAGAAGGGACGCTTAGTCTTAATGGGTGGCGAAATAAAGCTCCTGTGGGAGTGCATAATAAGGTGACAGCATCCTCATCGCACTGTGGGGGATGAAAAAGAGCTCCAACAACCATCTGTCAACATTAAGGCGCCGTCCATCAAGGGGCAGTTTTGAAAAAAATGGCGTGTCCCGCACGGTTAGCATAGTAGACTAAATGAAAATGACGGGGGATCTCGGATGTGAGGCCTTCGTCAGCGTCTCTAGTCCACGATACCGGAGTGTCCGTTTCCACTGAAAGTGAACGCAAAATCAAACTCTAAGTTTAACTACGAGTCTCACCCCTCCCCCTTAATAGACGGGGTGGCGGGAAGGAGGAACTCGCCGCCCACTTCCGGCTGGTGAAAGGGAGCTTTTGTTTGATTTTGCTGTTCAAGAGACCTGGAGTGACACTGGGAAGTGTGTCAGTGGTCTGTTCTGGTATTTAGTGGGACTCATAGAACTTGAGACCTTACTCCCTGTAACAAATAACTATTTGTTGATAGCTGTAAATAAATACATCGTTTATTATTACCTCCTACCTTTTGTTGAGTGCTTGCCGTAGATTTAGAACAATCTATATAGATTACAATTATATCTCACCAAACTAGAAATGTACATACTCTAAGTAGATGTATACATGATAAAAGCCTTATTTATGGAATTTTAGCAGAGGTAATAGCGCTGAACTTCTACAGAAATAAGGTTCAGTGCGCATCAATAATAAGTACATAGAAAAATAGGGACTAAACTAAATTTTAATTTACCATCATTAAAAAAAAAACTATATTTAGTCCAGTGGTTCCCAAACTTTTTTGGCTCGTAGACCCCTTGACATGTTTTTTTAGGATTCGGTAGACCCCCTGGTTAGCTAATATTGCTGAATTAATTTTTTTCTGATTTATGAACTTCCAATGTTTGTTTTTTTCAACGATGCCTAATGGACATTAGGAATTAGGTGGCCACTTGCATGGGTGTAGCTGGGGCTGAGTTTGGGTTGCAAAAATTCCCCACCGAAAAAATCTTGGCTACGCCTATGACCACATGTAAGTTAACCTAATAGAATTTATGAAACAAGTCTGTTAAAAAAGCAATGTACAATCAACGCTGAATTAAATTTCGTTTTAAAATAAGATCTTTGACATCCAAGAACTTTGATACATTGTTAAAAATAAAAATTTAAAAAATAAAGCTTTTTGACAACCTTCACACTTCAGTGTGAAGGAAAAACTGATGAAAGTTCTAGTCATTTTCTCAACACATTTGAGCAAGTTATTTAATGTGTTGCTTGGGTTAACTGCGTTAATCACAAATTGAAGATATTCAAGCATCTACCATTTTTTCACTATCCACAATAAGACCCAACCATGAAAGCCGCTCCATTCGTTACTACTGGCATTATAGTTAAAGGGAGTTCTTTTTCTTTATAGTAGTCTTTCAAAAACATTCAATATTAATTATCAGTTTTTGCAAAAAGAAGCTTTTCGTGGATATTTTATCTATAATAAAACAAACATTCGCAAATAAAATTATTTTATTACCAGGCAATTATAACTCGTTTCACTTGTATTAGAAAATCATTTTATCAATAGTCCTTTGCATTGTTTTGTTGCTTAGAGGAATTCTGTAATACCATCAGATGTACGTTTGTGGACATAGTAGTTTTAAAAACTTCTTCATCGCATGCCAAAATCAATTTTTCGCCTATTGTAATTCGCCTATAAGTAAAAGATTTTTTAAGAAGACACTTGCAGACCATCATCTTCTCTTTTGATGCCAAAGCAAAGTTTTTGTCCACTATAGATCCTTTCTCACTATAGTATTAATTTTTTAAAAGCGTTTCAAATCTACATCTTTTTTTATTAAGATAGCATCGTCTAAAAAAATCCTCCAACTTAAGTGGTTTCAGTAAATAACACTTTGTTGCATAAATTACAGATAGACAATATAAGTTCAACATGTAAAGAAGCTAAATTTTCAAACATAGATACCACTGTGAAATTTGGTAATTAAATATGACTATGTTAAAAATAAATTCCCTGTAGACTAAATAAAGCTTTTTAAATAAGGTTCTAAAATAAATTTTCAAATAATTTATATTTGTATAAGATAATTGTTAATTCCATGTTTTTAAGATTTTAATTAAAATCACGAACTACTGAAATCGAGATTCACTCTCGTAGACCCCCATTTACATCTCATAGACTTCCAATTCCTTTTTTCACTTTCGTAGACCCCTTGGAAATCGTCGTAGACCCCTGGGGGTCTATATAGACCACTTTGGAAATCATTGTTTTAGTCCCTATTCCTTAAAAATAGCGGTTCAAAATGTCCTTAAGAAAAGGTATTGTATACAAGATTTCATTAGCAGTAATTTAAAAAAAAAGGTGGGGTTTGACCGTGCCTATGTTGTTATTGTTGTCTGTACCCTACTCTACCTTTTTTTTTCTCCTACTTCTAAATGTCTAATGTTTTTTTCTCTGTCAATTTATCTACTACTTTTAAAGGTCTACTATCTAAAGATCCCTAACATTTTTTTCTTTGTCAATCTGTCTGTCTACTATCTAAAGATCCCTAACATTTTTTCTTTGTCAATCTGTCTTTCTACTATCTAAAGATCCCTAACATTTTTTCATTGTCAATCTGTCTGTCTACTATCTAAAAATCCCTAACATTTTTTCTTTGTCAATCTGTCTATCTACTATCTAAAGATCCCTAACATTTTTTTCTTTGTCAATCTGTCTGTCTACTATCTAAAGATCCCTAACATTTTTTCTTTGTCAATCTGTCTGTCTACTTTCTAAAGATCCCTAACATTTTTTTTTTATCTATCTGCCTGTCTACTATTTCTAAATATTTACATATTTTATTTTAGCCTATCTACTGCAAATTCTTCTGTCTGTGTGTATGCATGTATTTCTGTCTCCTAACCCTATCTGTCCGTCATGGATGTCCATTGCAACTACGTCCTGTCTCTCTGTGTATGCAAAGTGTTTCCTAACTCTGTGTATGCAACTATATTGTCAATCAGTCTGTCTTTAAATAAGTTTTTTTCCCTATTTGTCATTCAGTCTGTCTTTTAGCTAATCCCGTCCCTGCCCTTCCCTATAGCAAGGTTGGTCTCTTGGCCTATTAGTCTACTAATAGTATAAAGTCTGTATTTTCTAAACTGGTTACTAGTGCATGAGCTTTTCGTGGCGCGTGCAATTTGTGGGGATGAATAGGCTGTAGGTTTTCCCACCCCCTTAGAAGCAATTTTACATGTTTGTCCTGGACATCTTACGCGAACCTCCAGGACATCTCTTTTTACTGTTTTGTGCGATTTAAGAAAGTGCCACTCAAATACAAACATATATCTAAATATTAAAAGCAGAAAGTAAGATGTATGTATGTGCTGTAATAACTAAAGGGGAGGCAACTCAACGAGATATAGATGTTTATTTACACGAGAACATCACACAGACATAAGACAACGTCTGCCTCGAACACAGCATGTTCATTTCGGCTCTAGACTTGGGCAAAATCGTTCTCTCCTCTCTAATATTAACATCCTTCCTAGTCTAGTGTCTAATAGTGCTCACCCTCTGCACTATCTTGATGGTGGTGTGCATGGCAAGGTTATAAAAGTAGTATGTATGTATGTATGACCCGAATGAAAATCAAAGCCGTTTGACCAAACTTGATAAGACTTGGCATAAATGTTCCTTGGAGATCAACGGGAAAACTAACATATTGTTATGACTTTGCCATGCGCACCGCCATCTAGAGATTTTATTATTTTATTCTCCCATGTATCTGCTTTTACCAAGTTATAATTTTCTAACTTGGTTGTCACCCCCAAAATGGTGTCGACTGGTGCGGACCAGTTGTGGTTGTACGGTTGGTTGCAACGAAAGTGTTGGTAGTGGCAGGACCGTCGATGATCATAATGACAAATCATATGCTCTAGCTTTCAAGATAAAGAAAGTGGCAACCTTTTCAACGATAAGCGCAGACCCGATAGAAAACGCTAGATGAAGAAACTAGAGGAGTGACCTATAAGCAGAGTGAAACTATTGTTTTCGATGTCCTTGATATGAGTGCTTCAATGGGCATGACCAAATCAGACAACGTTGGGTCTGTGTACGATACTTCTGTTTATCTACCAGTACTAACTGCAGACAGAAATTTAATAAGAACTGTACGGGCGGCACCTTGAATAAACAATGCAAATACCAGAAAGTTGACAGATCTAGTGTGCTGTCCCAGCGGTGCAGCAGACC
Organism: Biomphalaria sudanica; assembly: GCA_036873155.1. NCBI lineage: Eukaryota > Metazoa > Mollusca > Gastropoda > Planorbidae > Biomphalaria > Biomphalaria sudanica. The sequence goes on from JAZGLO010006691.1 coordinate 2,424,402, forward strand.
AAAAGATTGGTGAGAGTTAATGTGAAGTTGGATATAAACATGGCTTAATTTAGTAAAGGGTCAATCTCTTAATCAAATCCCCCCCCCAAAAAAACACAATATTTCTGTAACAATTTTTTTTTCCTTTAATTCAATGTTCTATACCTATATTAGCGTGACAGTAAGACACTGCGGTCATGCAATAATATTGTTATAACTCTGCCATGCGCACCGCCATCCAAGCTTATGCTGAGGGTGCGCCAAAGTTATAGATTGAACTGAAAAGGATGTTAAAATTAGGAATAAGAAGAACGATTTCCGCCCAAGTCTAGAGCCGAAATGAAATGACTGTGCTAGAGATAGATGTTGTTATAATGTATTTGTGATGTCCTGTAAATAAACATCTATGTCTCGTTGAGTTGCCTTCCCTTAAGTTATTACAATGTGTTTAACTACTTATTATTTGTTGTTTTAAATTATTTCCAATTTATATTCATACTTAATAAATTTTTCATAGTTAGTATGACACTACACTAAGTATATAATTTAGCAATACAAATGTTATAAAAAGAATTGACAAAATAACTAAAACCATTTGCATTATTGTGTTCAAAATATGGTAAATTGTCAACTCCCCTACTAAAGAGCCTCCAGTGTTCGTTATTGTATTATTAGTAAATAGTTTTAAAGGGGTGTATTTTTATGGAAAAAACTGCTTGCATAATTGATTTTTTTTTTATGCTTCCAGAAAAGAAAAAATTAGCCGTTGCATCAGAACTTTGAATGGTCTAAAATATTATGTTGTCCGATTTTCACTATCTTTTTATAGTTTACGAGATCTAGACTGACGGATTAACGACTTTGGACGGACGGACGGACAGACATTCCACACAAAAATAATATCGTCTTTTCCCCTTTTCGGAGGCTGCTAAAAAATTTAAAATAAAAATAATTCAACCTATAAGTTAAGCAAAGAGCTCCACAAAATTCTCCGAATGTGAGAAGTGATTCATTAGAATATATAGTTTGGAAAACAATTCTAATAAATCTGTAGCATTGACCAAATTAAACATTAGATATGCAAAATAATGTTATAACTGCACTCTCGTGCCGCCACTTATGGTGCGCATCAGAGCACTGTTCATCTCGAGTAGAAGTACTGTTTTTTTTTTTTTTCTACAAAAAGTTTCCGGTTGAAAGAAGTTTAGGTTATGGGAGTCTGAACTGTCTGGGGCTAAGTGCCGTCCTACGCGATACCAGTTAACTGTTTGGAGAAACTGGAACCAGTCTTGCTGCCCTGTCTCAACTTGGCGCCTCGGTGGAAACGGTCGTGAGAAGGGACGCTTAGTCCAAATGGGTGGCGAAACAGCTCCTGTGGGAGTGCCTAAGTAGGTGACAGCATCCTCATCGCACTGTGGGGGATGAAAAAGAGCTCCAACAACCATCTGTCAACATTAAGGCGCCGTCCATCAAGGGGCAGTTATAAAAAAATGGCGTGTCCCGCACGGTTAGCATAGTAGATTAAAAGAAAATGACGGGGGATCTCGGATGTGAGGCCTTCGGCAGCGTCTCTAGTCCGCGATACCGTAGTGTCCGTTTCCACTGAAAGTGAAAGCAAAATCAAACTCTAAGTTTAACTACGAGTCTCACCCCCCCCCCTTAATAGACGGGGTGGCGGGAAGGAAGAACTCGCCGCCCACTTCATTCTGGTGAAAGGGAGCTTTTGTTTGCTTTTGCTGTTCAAGAGACCTGGAGTTACACTGGGAAGTGTGTCAGTGGTCTGTTCTGGTATTTAGTGGGACTCATAGAACTTGAGACCTTACTCCCTGTAACAAATAACTATTTGTTGATAGCTGTAAATAAATACATCGTTTATTATTACCTCCTACCTTTTGTTGAGTGCTTGCCGTAGATTTAGAACAATCTATATAGATTACAATTATATCTCACCAAACTAGAAATGTACATACTCTAAGTAGATGTATACATGATAAAAGCCTTATTTTATGGAATTTTAGCAGAGGTAATAGCGCTGAACTTCTACAGAAATAAGGTTCAGTGCGCATCAATAATAAGTACATAGAAAAATAGGGACTAAACTAAATTTTAATTTACCATCATTAAAAAAAAAACTATATTTAGTCCAGTGGTTCCCAAACTTTTTTGGCTCGTAGACCCCTTGACATGTTTTTTTAGGATTCGGTAGACCCCCTGGTTAGCTAATATTGCTGAATTAATTTTTTTCTGATTTATGAACTTCCAATGTTTTTTTTTTTCAACGATGCCTAATGGACATTAGGAATTAGGTGGCCACTTGCATGGGTGTAGCTGGGGCTGAGTTTGGGTTGCAAAAATTCCCCACCGAAAAAATCTTGGCTACGCCTATGACCACATGTAAGTTAACCTAATAGAATTTATGAAACAAGTCTGTTAAAAAAGCAATGTACAATCAACGCTGAATTAAATTTCGTTTTAAAATAAGATCTTTGACATCCAAGAACTTTGATACATTGTTAAAAATAAAAATTTAAAAAATAAAGCTTTTTGACAACCTTCACACTTCAGTGTGAAGGAAAAACTGATGAAAGTTCTAGTCATTTTCTCAACACATTTGAGCAAGTTATTTAATGTGTTGCTTGGGTTAACTGCGTTAATCACAAATTGAAGATATTCAAGCATCTACCATTTTTTCACTATCCACAATAAGACCCAACCATGAAAGCCGCTCCATTCGTTACTACTGGCATTATAGTTAAAGGGAGTTCTTTTTCTTTATAGTAGTCTTTCAAAAACATTCAATATTAATTATCAGTTTTTGCAAAAAGAAGCTTTTCGTGGATATTTTATCTATAATAAAACAAACATTCGCAAATAAAATTATTTTATTACCAGGCAATTATAACTCGTTTCACTTGTATTAGAAAATCATTTTATCAATAGTCCTTTGCATTGTTTTGTTGCTTAGAGGAATTCTGTAATACCATCAGATGTACGTTTGTGGACATAGTAGTTTTAAAAACTTCTTCATCGCATGCCAAAATCAATTTTTCGCCTATTGTAATTCGCCTATAAGTAAAAGATTTTTTAAGAAGACACTTGCAGACCATCATCTTCTCTTTTTGATGCCAAAGCAAAGTTTTTGTCCACTATAGATCCTTTCTCACTATAGTATTAATTTTTTAAAAGCGTTTCAAATCTACATCTTTTTTTATTAAGATAGCATCGTCTAAAAAAAATCCTCCAACTTAAGTGGTTTCAAAGTGTCAGTAAATAACACTTTGTTGCATAAATTACAGATAGACAATATAAGTTCAACATGTAAAGAAGCTAAATTTTCAAACATAGATACCACTGTGAAATTTGGTAATTAAATATGACTATGTTAAAAATAAATTCACTGTAGACTAAATAAAGCTTTTTAAATAAGGTTCTAAAATAAATTTTCAAATAATTTATATTTGTATAAGATAATTGTTAATTCCATGTTTTTAAGATTTTAATTAAAATCACGAACTACTGAAATCGAGATTCACTCTCGTAGACCCCCATTTACATCTCATAGACTTCCAATTCCTTTTTTCACTTTCGTAGACCCCTTGGAAATCGTCGTAGACCCCTGGGGGTCTATATAGACCACTTTGGAAATCATTGTTTTAGTCCCTATTCCTTAAAAATAGCGGTTCAAAATGTCCTTAAGAAAAGGTATTGTATACAAGATTTCATTAGCAGTAATTTAAAAAAAAAGGTGGGGTTTGACCGTGCCTATGTTGTTATTGTTGTCTGTACCCTACTCTACCTTTTTTTTTCTCCTACTTCTAAATGTCTAATGTTTTTTTCTCTGTCAATTTATCTACTACTTTTAAAGGTCTACTATCTAAAGATCCCTAACATTTTTTTCTTTGTCAATCTGTCTGTCTACTATCTAAAGATCCCTAACATTTTTTCTTTGTCAATCTGTCTTTCTACTATCTAAAGATCCCTAACATTTTTTCATTGTCAATCTGTCTGTCTACTATCTAAAAATCCCTAACATTTTTTCTTTGTCAATCTGTCTATCTACTATCTAAAGATCCCTAACATTTTTTCATTGTCAATCTGTCTGTCTACTATCTAAAGATCCCTAACATTTTTTCTTTGTCAATCTGTGTCTACTATCTAAAGATCCCTAACATTTTTTCATTGTCAATCTGTCTGTCTACTATCTAAAAATCCCTAACATTTTTTCTTTCTCAATCTGTCTGTCTACTATCTAAAGATCCCTAACATTTTTTCATTGTCAATCCTTCTGTTTACTATCTAAAAGTTCCTATTATTTTTTCATTGTTAATCTGTCTGTCTACTATCTAAAGATCTCTAACATTTTTTCTTTGTCAATCTGTCTGTCTACTTTCTAAAGATCCCTAACATTTTTTATTTATCTATCTGCCTGTCTACTATTTCTAAATATTTACATATTTTATTTTAGCCTATCTACTGCAAATTCTTCTGTCTGTGTGTATGCATGTATTTCTGTCTCCTAACCCTATCTGTCCGTCATGGATGTCCATTGCAACTACGTCCTGTCTCTCTGTGTATGCAAAGTGTTTCCTAACTCTGTGTATGCAACTATATTGTCAATCAGTCTGTCTTTAAATAAGTTTTTTTCCCTATTTGTCATTCAGTCTGTCTTTTAGCTAATCCCGTCCCTGCCCTTCCCTATAGCAAGGTTGGTCTCTTGGCCTATTAGTCTACTAATAGTATAAAGTCTGTATTTTCTAAACTGGTTACTAGTGCATGAGCTTTTCGTGGCGCGTGCAATTTGTGGGGATGAATAGGCTGTAGGTTTTCCCACCCCCTTAGAAGCAATTTTACATGTTTGTCCTGGACATCTTACGCGAACCTCCAGGACATCTCTTTTTACTGTTTTGTGCGATTTAAGAAAGTGCCACTCAAATACAAACATATATCTAAATATTAAAAGCAGAAAGTAAGATGTATGTATGTGCTGTAATAACTAAAGGGGAGGCAACTCAACGAGATATAGATGTTTATTTACACGAGAACATCACACAGACATAAGACAACGTCTGCCTCGAACACAGCATGTTCATTTCGGCTCTAGACTTGGGCGAAATCGTTCTCTCCTCTCTAATATTAACATCCTTCCTAGTCTAGTGTCTAATAGTGCTCACCCTCTGCACTATCTTGATGGTGGTGTGCATGGCAAGGTTATAAAAGTAGTATGTATGTATGTATGACCCGAATGAAAATCAAAGCCGTTTGACCAAACTTGATAAGACTTGGCATAAATGTTCCTTGGAGATCAACGGGAAAACTAACATATTGTTATGACTTTGCCATGCGCACCGCCATCTAGAGATTTTATTATTTTATTCTCCCATGTATCTGCTTTTACCAAGTTATAATTTTCTAACTTCGTTGTCACCCCCAAAATGGTGTCGACTGGTGCGGACCAGTTGTGGCTGTACGGTTGGTTGCAACGAAAGTGTTGGTAGTGTCAGGAACGTCGATGATCATAATGACAAATCATATACTCTAGCTTTTTAGATAAAGAAAGTGGCAACCTTTTTAATGATAAGCGCAGACCCGATAGAAAACGCTAGATGAAGAAGATGAGTGCTTCAACGGGCATGACCGAATCAGACAACGTTGGGTCTGTGTACGATACTTCTGTTTATCTACCAGTACTAACTGCAGACAGAAATTTAATAAGAACTGTACGGGCGGCACCTTGAATGAGCAATGCAAATACCAGAAAGTTGACAGATCTAGTGTGCTGTCCCACCGGTGCAGCAGACCAAAGGATTGGTGAGAGTTAATGTGAAGTTGGATATAAACATGGCTTAATTTAGTAAAGGGTCAATCTCTTAATCAAATCCCACCCCAAAAAAAACACAATATTTCGTAAAAAAAACATTTTCCCTTTAATTCAATGTTCTATACCTATATTAGCGTGACGTTAAAACACTGCGGGTCATGCAATAATATTGTTATAACTCTGCCATGCGCACCGCCATCCAAGCTAATGCTGAGGGTGCGCCAAAGTTATAGATTGAACTGAAAAGGATGTTAACATTAGGAATAAGAAGAACGATTTCCGCCCAACTCTAGAGCCGAAGTGAAAAGACTGTGCTAGAAATAGATGTTGTTATAATGTATTTGTGATGTCCTGTAAATAAACATCTATGTCTCGTTGAGTTGCCTTCCCTTAAGTTATTACAATGTGTTTAACTACTTATTATTTGTTGTTTTAAATTATTTCCAATTTATATTCATACTTAATAAATTTTTCATAGTTAGTATGACACTACACTAAGTATATAATTTAGCAATACAAATGTTATAAAAAGAATTGACAAAATAACTAAAACCATTTGCATTATTGTGTTCAAAATATGGTAAATTGTCAACTCCCCTACTAAAGAGCCTCCAGTGTTCGTTATTGTATTATTAGTAAATAGTTTTAAAGGGGTGTATTTTTTATGGAAAAAACTGCTTGCATAATTGATTTTTTTTTTATGCTTCCAGAAAAGAAAAAATTAGCCGTTGCATCAGAACTTTGAATGGTCTAAAATATTATGTTGTCCGATTTTCACTATCTTTTTATAGTTTACGAGATCTAGACTGGACGGATTAACGACTTTGGACGGACGGACGGACAGACATTCCACACAAAAATAATATCGTCTTTTCCCCTTTCGGAGGCTGCTAAAAAATTTAAAATAAAAATAATTCAACCTATAAGTTAAGCAAAGAGCTCCACAAAATTCTCCGAATGTGAGAAGTGATTCATTAGAATATATAGTTTGGAAAACAATTCTAATAAATCTGTAGCATTGACCAAATTAAACATTAGATATGCAAAAACATGTTATAACTGCACTCTCGTGCCGCCACTTATGGTGCGCATCAGAGCACTGTTCATCTCGAGTAGAAGTACTGTTTTTTGTTTTTTTTCTACAAAAAGTTTCCGGTTGAAAGAAGTTTAGGTTATGGGAGTCTGAACTGTCTGGGGCTAAGTGCCGTCCTACGCGATACCAGTTAACTGTTTGGAGAAACTGGAACCAGTCTTGCTGCCCTGTCTCAACTTGGCGCCCCGGTGGAAACGATCGTGAGAAGGGACGCTTAGTCTTAATGGGTGGCGAAATAAAGCTCCTGTGGGAGTGCATAATAAGGTGACAGCATCCTCATCGCACTGTGGGGGATGAAAAAGAGCTCCAACAGCCATCTGTCAACATCAAGACGCCGTCCATCAAGGGGCAGTTTTGAAAAAAATGGCGTGTCCCTCACGGTTAGCATAGTAGACTAAATGAAAATGACGGGGGATCTCGGATGCGAGGCCTTCGTCAGCGTCTCTAGTCCACGATACCGGAGTGTCCGTTTCCACTGAAAGTGAACGCAAAATCAAACTCTAAGTTTAACTACGAGTCTCACCCCTCCCCCTTAATAGACGGGGTGGCGGGAAGGAGGAACTCGCCGCCCACTTCCGGCTGGTGAAAGGGAGCTTTTGTTTGCTTTTGCTGTTCAAGAGACCTGGAGTGACACTGGGAAGTGTGTCAGTGGTCTGTTCTGGTATTTAGTGGGACTCATAGAACTTGAGACCTTACTCCCTGTAACAAATAACTATTTGTTGATAGCTGTAAATAAATACATCGTTTATTATTACCTCCTACCTTTTGTTGAGTGCTTGCCGTAGATTTAGAACAATCTATATAGATTACAATTATATCTCACCAAACTAGAAATGTACATACTCTAAGTAGATGTATACATGATAAAAGCCTTATTTATGGAATTTTAGCAGAGGTAATAGCGCTGAACTTCTACAGAAATAAGGTTCAGTGCGCATCAATAATAAGTACATAGAAAAATAGGGACTAAACTAAATTTTAATTTACCATCATTAAAAAAAAAACTATATTTAGTCCAGTGGTTCCCAAACTTTTTTGGCTCGTAGACCCCTTGACATGTTTTTTTAGGATTCGGTAGACCCCCTGGTTAGCTAATATTGCTGAATTAATTTTTTTCTGATTTATGAACTTCCAATGTTTTTTTTTTTCAACGATGCCTAATGGACATTAGGAATTAGGTGGCCACTTGCATGGGTGTAGCTGGGGCTGAGTTTGGGTTGCAAAAATTCCCCACCGAAAAAATCTTGGCTACGCCTATGACCACATGTAAGTTAACCTAATAGAATTTATGAAACAAGTCTGTTAAAAAAGCAATGTACAATCAACGCTGAATTAAATTTCGTTTTAAAATAAGATCTTTGACATCCAAGAACTTTGATACATTGTTAAAAATAAAAATTTAAAAAATAAAGCTTTTTGACAACCTTCACACTTCAGTGTGAAGGAAAAACTGATGAAAGTTCTAGTCATTTTCTCAACACATTTGAGCAAGTTATTTAATGTGTTGCTTGGGTTAACTGCGTTAATCACAAATTGAAGATATTCAAGCATCTACCATTTTTTCACTATCCACAATAAGACCCAACCATGAAAGCCGCTCCATTCGTTACTACTGGCATTATAGTTAAAGGGAGTTCTTTTTCTTTATAGTAGTCTTTCAAAAACATTCAATATTAATTATCAGTTTTTGCAAAAAGAAGCTTTTTGTGGATATTTTATCTATAATAAAACAAACATTCGCAAATAAAATTATTTTATTACCAGGCAATTATAACTCGTTTCACTTGTATTAGAAAATCATTTTATCAATAGTCCTTTGCATTGTTTTGTTGCTTAGAGGAATTCTGTAATATCATCAGATGTACGTTTGTGGACATAGTAGTTTTAAAAACTTCTTCATCGCATGCCAAAATCAATTTTTCGCCTATTGTAATTCGCCTATAAGTAAAAGATTTTTTAAGAAGACACTTGCAGACCATCATCTTCTCTTTTTGATGCCAAAGCAAAGTTTTTGTCCACTATAGATCCTTTCTCACTATAGTATTAATTTTTTAAAAGCGTTTCAAATCTACATCTTTTTTTATTAAGATAGCATCGTCTAAAAAAAATCCTCCAACTTAAGTGGTTTCAAAGTGTCAGTAAATAACACTTTGTTGCATAAATTACAGATAGACAATATAAGTTCAACATGTAAAGAAGCTAAATTTTCAAACATAGATACCACTGTGAAATTTGGTAATTAAATATGACTATGTTAAAAATAAATTCACTGTAGACTAAATAAAGCTTTTTAAATAAGGTTCTAAAATAAATTTTCAAATAATTTATATTTGTATAAGATAATTGTTAATTCCATGTTTTTAAGATTTTAATTAAAATCACGAACTACTGAAATCGAGATTCACTCTCGTAGACCCCCATTTACATCTCATAGACTTCCAATTCCTTTTTTCACTTTCGTAGACCCCTTGGAAATCGTCGTAGACCCCTGGGGGTCTATATAGACCACTTTGGAAATCATTGTTTTAGTCCCTATTCCTTAAAAATAGCGGTTCAAAATGTCCTTAAGAAAAGGTATTGTATACAAGATTTCATTAGCAGTAATTTAAAAAAAAAGGTGGGGTTTGACCGTGCCTATGTTGTTATTGTTGTCTGTACCCTACTCTACCTTTTTTTTTCTCCTACTTCTAAATGTCTAATGTTTTTTTCTCTGTCAATTTATCTACTACTTTTAAAGGTCTACTATCTAAAGATCCCTAACATTTTTTTCTTTGTCAATCTGTCTGTCTACTATCTAAAGATCCCTAACATTTTTTCTTTGTCAATCTGTCTTTCTACTATCTAAAGATCCCTAACATTTTTTCATTGTCAATCTGTCTGTCTACTATCTAAAAATCCCTAACATTTTTTCTTTGTCAATCTGTCTATCTACTATCTAAAGATCCCTAACATTTTTTCATTGTCAATCTGTCTGTCTACTATCTAAAGATCCCTAACATTTTTTCTTTGTCAATCTGTGTCTACTATCTAAAGATCCCTAACATTTTTTCATTGTCAATCTGTCTGTATACTATCTAAAAATCCCTAACATTTTTTCTTTCTCAATCTGTCTGTCTACTATCTAAAGATCCCTAACATTTTTTCATTGTCAATCCTTCTGTTTACTATCTAAAAGTTCCTATTATTTTTTCATTGTTAATCTGTCTGTCTACTATCTAAAGATCTCTAACATTTTTTCTTTGTCAATCTGTCTGTCTACTTTCTAAAGATCCCTAACATTTTTTATTTATCTATCTGCCTGTCTACTATTTCTAAATATTTACATATTTTATTTTAGCCTATCTACTGCAAATTCTTCTGTCTGTGTGTATGCATGTATTTCTGTCTCCTAACCCTATCTGTCCGTCATGGATGTCCATTGCAACTACGTCCTGTCTCTCTGTGTATGCAAAGTGTTTCCTAACTCTGTGTATGCAACTATATTGTCAATCAGTCTGTCTTTAAATAAGTTTTTTTCCCTATTTGTCATTCAGTCTGTCTTTTAGCTAATCCCGTCCCTGCCCTTCCCTATAGCAAGGTTGGTCTCTTGGCCTATTAGTCTACTAATAGTATAAAGTCTGTATTTTCTAAACTGGTTACTAGTGCATGAGCTTTTCGTGGCGCGTGCAATTTGTGGGGATGAATAGGCTGTAGGTTTTCCCACCCCCTTAGAAGCAATTTTACATGTTTGTCCTGGACATCTTACGCGAACCTCCAGGACATCTCTTTTTACTGTTTTGTGCGATTTAAGAAAGTGCCACTCAAATACAAACATATATCTAAATATTAAAAGCAGAAAGTAAGATGTATGTATGTGCTGTAATAACTAAAGGGGAGGCAACTCAACGAGATATAGATGTTTATTTACACGAGAACATCACACAGACATAAGACAACGTCTGCCTCGAACACAGCATGTTCATTTCGGCTCTAGACTTGGGCGAAATCGTTCTCTCCTCTCTAATATTAACATCCTTCCTAGTCTAGTGTCTAATAGTGCTCACCCTCTGCACTATCTTGATGGTGGTGTGCATGGCAAGGTTATAAAAGTAGTATGTATGTATGTATGACCCGAATGAAAATCAAAGCCGTTTGACCAAACTTGATAAGACTTGGCATAAATGTTCCTTGGAGATCAACGGGAAAACTAACATATTGTTATGACTTTGCCATGCGCACCGCCATCTAGAGATTTTATTATTTTATTCTCCCATGTATCTGCTTTTACCAAGTTATAATTTCTAACTTCGTTGTCACCCCCAAAATGGTGTCGACTGGTGCGGACCAGTTGTGGCTGTACGGTTGGTTGCAACGAAAGTGTTGGTAGTGTCAGGAACGTCGATGATCATAATGACAAATCATATACTCTAGCTTTTTAGATAAAGAAAGTGGCAACCTTTTTAATGATAAGCGCAGACCCGATAGAAAACGCTAGATGAAGAAGATGAGTGCTTCAACGGGCATGACCGAATCAGACAACGTTGGGTCTGTGTACGATACTTCTGTTTATCTACCAGTACTAACTGCAGACAGAAATTTAATAAGAACTGTACGGGCGGGCACCTTGAATGAGCAATGCAAATACCAGAAAGTTGACAGATCTAGTGTGCTGTCCCACCGGTGCAGCAGACCAAAGGATTGGTGAGAGTTAATGTGAAGTTGGATATAAACATGCTTAATTTAGTAAAGGGTCAATCTCTTAATCAAATCCCACCCAAAAAAAAAACACAATATTTCGTAAAAAAAACATTTTCCCTTTAATTCAATGTTCTATACCTATATTAGCGTGACGTTAAAACACTGCGGGTCATGCAATAATATTGTTATAACTCTGCCATGCGCACCGCCATCCAAGCTAATGCTGAGGGTGCGCCAAAGTTATAGATTGAACTGAAAAGGATGTTAACATTAGGAATAAGAAGAACGATTTCCGCCCAACTCTAGAGCCGAAGTGAAAAGACTGTGCTAGAAATAGATGTTGTTATAATGTATTTGTGATGTCCTGTAAATAAACATCTATGTCTCGTTGAGTTGCCTTCCCCTTAAGTTATTACAATGTGTTTAACTACTTATTATTTGTTGTTTTAAATTATTTCCAATTTATATTCATACTTAATAAATTTTTCATAGTTAGTATGACACTACACTAAGTATATAATTTAGCAATACAAATGTTATAAAAAGAATTGACAAAATAACTAAAACCATTTGCATTATTGTGTTCAAAATATGGTAAATTGTCAACTCCCCTACTAAAGAGCCTCCAGTGGTTCGTTATTGTATTATTAGTAAATAGTTTTTAAAGGGGTGTATTTTTATGGAAAAAACTGCTTGCATAATTGATTTTTTTTTTATGCTTCCAGAAAAGAAAAAATTAGCCGTTGCATCAGAACTTTGAATGGTCTAAAATATTATGTTGTCCGATTTTCACTATCTTTTTATAGTTTACGAGATCTAGACTGGACGGATTAACGACTTTGGACGGACGGACGGACAGACATTCCACACAAAAATAATATCGTCTTTTCCCCTTTCGGAGGCTGCTAAAAAATTTAAAATAAAAATAATTCAACCTATAAGTTAAGCAAAGAGCTCCACAAAATTCTCCGAATGTGAGAAGTGATTCATTAGAATATATAGTTTGGAAAACAATTCTAATAAATCTGTAGCATTGACCAAATTAAACATTAGATATGCAAAAACATGTTATAACTGCACTCTCGTGCCGCCACTTATGGTGCGCATCAGAGCACTGTTCATCTCGAGTAGAAGTACTGTTTTTTGTTTTTTTTCTACAAAAAGTTTCCGGTTGAAAGAAGTTTAGGTTATGGGAGGTCTGAACTGTCTGGGGCTAAGTGCCGTCCTACGCGATACCAGTTAACTGTTTGGAGAAACTGGAACCAGTCTTGCTGCCCTGTCTCAACTTGGCGCCCCGGTGGAAACGATCGTGAGAAGGGACGCTTAGTCTTAATGGGGTGGCGAAATAAAGCTCCTGTGGGAGTGCATAATAAGGTGACAGCATCCTCATCGCACTGTGGGGGATGAAAAAGAGCTCCAACAGCCATCTGTCAACATCAAGACGCCGTCCATCAAGGGGCAGTTTTGAAAAAAATGGCGTGTCCCCTCACGGTTAGCATAGTAGACTAAATGAAAATGACGGGGGATCTCGGATGTGAGGCCTTCGTCAGCGTCTCTAGTCCACGATTACCGGAGTGTCCGTTTCCACTGAAAGTGAACGCAAAATCAAACTCTAAGTTTAACTACGAGTCTCACCCCTCCCCCTTAATAGACGGGGTGGCGGGAAGGAGGAACTCGCCGCCCACTTCCGGCTGGTGAAAGGGAGCTTTTGTTTGCTTTTGCTGTTCAAGAGACCTGGTAGTGACACTGGGAAGTGTGTCAGTGGTCTGTCTGGTATTTAGTGGGACTCATAGAACTTGAGACCCTTACTCCCTGTAACAAATAACTATTTGTTGATAGCTGTAAATAAATACATCGTTTATTATTACCTCCTACCTTTTGTTGAGTGCTTGCCGTAGATTTAGAACAATCTATATAGATTACAATTATATCTCACCAAACTAGAAATGTACATACTCTAAGTAGATGTATACATGATAAAAGCCTTATTTATGGAATTTTAGCAGAGGTAATAGCGCTGAACTTCTACAGAAATAAGGTTCAGTGCGCGATCAATAATAAGTACATAGAAAAATAGGGACTAAACTAAATTTTAATTTACCATCATTAAAAAAAAAAACTATATTTAGTCCAGTGGTTCCCAAACTTTTTTGGCTCGTAGACCCCTTGACATGTTTTTTTAGGATTCGGTAGACCCCCTGGTTAGCTAATATTGCTGAATTAATTTTTTTCTGATTTATGAACTTCCAATGTTTTTTTTTTCAACGATGCCCTAATGGACATTAGGAATTAGGTGGCCACTTGCATGGGTGTAGCTGGGGCTGAGTTTGGGTTGCAAAAATTCCCCACCGAAAAAATCTTGGCTACGCCTATGACCACATGTAAGTTAACCTAATAGAATTTATGAAACAAGTCTGTTAAAAAAGCAATGTACAATCAACGCTGAATTAAATTTCGTTTTAAAATAAGATCTTTGACATCCAAGAACTTTGATTACATTGTTAAAAATAAAAATTTAAAAAATAAAGCTTTTTTGACAACCTTCACACTTCAGTGTGAAGGAAAAACTGATGAAAGTTCTAGTCATTTTCTCAACACATTTGAGCAAGTTATTTAATGTGTTGCTTGGGTTAACTGCGTTAATCACAAATTGAAGATATTCAAGCATCTACCATTTTTTCACTATCCACAATAAGACCCAACCATGAAAGCCGCTCCATTCGTTACTACTGGCATTATAGTTAAAGGGAGTTCTTTTTCTTTATAGTAGTCTTTCAAAAACATTCAATATTAATTATCAGTTTTTGCAAAAAGAAGCTTTTCGTGGATATTTTATCTATAATAAAACAAACATTCGCAAATAAAATTATTTTATTACCAGGCAATTATAACTCGTTTCACTTGTATTAGAAAATCATTTTATCAATAGTCCTTTGCATTGTTTTGTTGCTTAGAGGAATTCTGTAATACCATCAGATGTACGTTTGTGGACATAGTAGTTTTAAAAACTTCTTCATCGCATGCCAAAATCAATTTTTCGCCTATTGTAATTCGCCTATAAGTAAAAGATTTTTTAAGAAGACACTTGCAGACCATCATCTCTCTTTTTGATGCAAAGCAAAGTTTTTGTCCACTATAGATCCTTTCTCACTATAGTATTAATTTTTTAAAAGCGTTTCAAATCTACATCTTTTTTTATTAAGATAGCATCGTCTAAAAAAAATCCTCCAACTTAAGTGGTTTTCAAAGTGTCAGTAAATAACACTTTGTTGCATAAATTACAGATAGACAATATAAGTTCAACATGTAAAGAAGCTAAATTTTCAAACATAGATACCACTGTGAAATTTGGTAATTAAATATGACTATGTTAAAAATAAATTCACTGTAGACTAAATAAAGCTTTTTAAATAAGGTTCTAAAAATAAATTTTCAAATAATTTATATTTGTATAAGATAATTGTTAATTCCATGTTTTTAAGATTTTAATTAAAATCACGAACTACTGAAATCGAGATTCACTCTCGTAGACCCCCATTTACATCTCATAGACTTCCAATTCCTTTTTTCACTTTCGTAGACCCCTTGGAAATCGTCGTAGACCCCTGGGGGTCTATATAGACCACTTTGGAAATCATTGTTTTAGTCCCTATTCCTTAAAAATAGCGGTTCAAAATGTCCTTAAGAAAAAGGTATTGTATACAAGATTTCATTAGCAGTAATTTAAAAAAAAAGGTGGGGTTTGACCGTGCCTATGTTGTTATTGTTGTCTGTACCCTACTCTACCTTTTTTTTTCTCCTACTTCTAAATGTCTAATGTTTTTTTCTCTGTCAATTTATCTACTACTTTTAAAGGTCTACTATCTAAAGATCCCTAACATTTTTTTCTTTGTCAATCTGTCTGTCTACTATCTAAAGATCCCCTAACATTTTTTCTTTGTCAATCTGTCTTTCTACTATCTAAAGATCCCTAACATTTTTTTCATTGTCAATCTGTCTGTCTACTATCTAAAAATCCCTAACATTTTTTCTTTGTCAAATCTGTCTATCTACTATCTAAAGATCCCTAACATTTTTTTCTTTGTCAATCTGTCTGTCTACTATCTAAAGATCCCTAACATTTTTTCTTTGTCAATCTGTCTGTCTACTTTCTAAAGATCCCTAACATTTTTATTTATCTATCTGCCTCTCTACTATTTCTAAATATTTACATATTTTATTTTAGCCTATCTACTGCAAATTCTTCTGTCTGTGTGTATGCATGTATTTCTGTCTCCTAACCCTATCTGTCCGTCATGGATGTCCATTGCAACTACGTCCTGTCTCTCTGTGTATGCAAAGTGTTTTCCTAACTCTGTGTATGCAACTATATTGTCAATCAGTCTGTCTTTAAATTAGTTTTTTTCCCTATTTGTCATTCAGTCTGTCTTTTAGCTAATCCCGTCCCTGCCCTTCCCTATAGCAAGGTTGGTCTCTTGGCCTATTAGTCTACTAATAGTATAAAGTCTGTATTTTCTAAACTGGTTACTAGTGCATGAGCTTTTCGTGGCGCGTGCAATTTGTGGGGATGAATAGGCTGTAGGTTTTCCCACCCCCTTAGAAGCAATTTTACATGTTTGTCCTGGACATCTTACGCGAACCTCCAGGACATCTCTTTTTACTGTTTTGTGCGATTTAAGAAAGTGCCACTCAAATACAAACATATATCTAAATATTAAAAGCAGAAAGTAAGATGTAATGTATGTGCTGTAATAACTAAAGGGGAGGCAACCTCAACGAGATATAGATGTTTATTTACACGAGAACATCACACAGACATAAGACAATGTCTGCCTCGAACACAGCATGTTCATTTCGGCCTCTAGACTTGGGGCGAAATCGTTCTCTCCTCTCTAATATTAACATCCTTCCTAGTCTAGTGTCTAATAGTGCTCACCCTCTGCACTATCTTGATGGTGGTGTGCATGGCAAGGTTATAAAAGTAGTATGTATGTATGTATGACCCGAATGAAAATCAAAGCCGTTTGACCAAACTTGATAAGACTTGGCATAAATGTTCCTTGGAGATCAACGGGAAAACTAACATATTGTTATGACTTTGCCATGCGCACCGCCATCTAGAGATTTTATTATTTTATTCTCCCATGTATCTGCTTTTTACCAAGTTATAATTTTCTAACTTGGTTGTCACCCCCAAAAATGGTGTCGACTGGTGCGGACCAGTTGTGGTTGTACGGTTGGTTGCAACGAAAGTGTTGGTAGTGGCAGGACCGTCGATGATCATAATGACAAATCATATGCTCTAGCTTTCAAGATAAAGAAAGTGGCAACCTTTTCAACGATAAGCGCAGACCCGATAGAAAAACGCTAGATGAAGAAACTAGAGGAGTGACCTATAAGCAGAGTGAAACTATTGTTTTCGATGTCCTTGATATGAGTGCTTCAATGGGCATGACCAAATCAGACAACGTTGGGTCTGTGTACGATACTTCTGTTTATCTACCAGTACTAACTGCAGACAGAAATTTAATAAGAACTGTACGGGCGGCACCTTGAATAAACAATGCAAATACCAGAAAGTTGACAGATCTAGTGTGCTGTCCCAGCGGTGCAGCAGACCAAAAGATTGGTGAGAGTTAATGTTGAAGTTGGATATAAACATGGCTTAATTTAGTAAAGGGGTCAATCTCTTAATCAAATCCCCCCCCAAAAAAAACACAATATTTCTGTAACAATTTTTTTTTCCTTTAATTCAATGTTCTATACCTATATTAGCGTGACAGTAAGACACTGCGGTCATGCAATAATATTGTTATAACTCTGCCATGCGCACCGCCATCCAAGCTTATGCTGAGGGTGCGCCAAAGTTATAGATTGAACTGAAAAGGATGTTTAAAATTAGGAATAAGAAGAACGATTTCCGCCCAAGTCTAGAGCCGAAATAAAATGACTGTGCTAGAGATAGATGTTGTTATAATGTATTTGTGATGTCCTGTAAATAAACATCTATGTCTCGTTGAGTTGCCTTCCCTTAAGTTATTACAATGTGTTTAACTACTTATTATTTGTTGTTTTAAATTATTTCCAATTTATATTCATACTTAATAAATTTTTCATAGTTAGTATGACACTACACTAAGTATATAATTTAGCAATACAAATGTTATAAAAAGAATTGACAAAATAACTAAAACCATTTGCATTATTGTGTTCAAAATATGGTAAATTGTCAACTCCCCTACTAAAGAGCCTCCAGTGTTCGTTATTGTATTATTAGTAAATAGTTTTAAAGGGGTGTATTTTTATGGAAAAAAACTGCTTGCATAATTGATTTTTTTTTTATGCTTCCAGAAAAGAAAAAATTAGCCGTTGCATCAGAACTTTGAATGGTCTAAAATATTATGTTGTCCGATTTTCACTATCTTTTTATAGTTTACGAGATCTAGACTGGACGGATTAACGACTTTGGACGGACGGACGGACAGACATTCCACACAAAAATAATATCGTCCTTTTCCCCTTTCGGAGGCTGCTAAAAAATTTAAAATAAAAAATAATTCAACCTATAAGTTAAGCAAAGAGCTCCACAAAATTCTCCGAATGTGAGAAGTGATTCATTAGAATATATAGTTTGGAAAACAATTCTAATAAATCTGTAGCATTGACCAAATTAAACATTAGATATGCAAAAACATGTTATAACTGCACTCTCGTGCCGCCACTTATGGTGCGCATCAGAGCACTGTTCATCTCGAGTAGAAGTACTGTTTTTTGTTTTTTTTCTACAAAAAGTTTCCGGTTGAAAGAAGTTTAGGTTATGGGAGTCTGAACTGTCTGGGGCTAAGTGCCGTCCTACGCGATACCAGTTAACTGTTTGGAGAAACTGGAACCAGTCTTGCTGCCCTGTCTCAACTTGGCGCCCCGGTGGAAACGATCGTGAGAAGGGACGCTTAGTCTTAATGGGTGGCGAAATAAAGCTCCTGTGGGAGTGCATAATAAGGTGACAGCATCCTCATCGCACTGTGGGGGATGAAAAAGGAGCTCCAACAGCCATCTGTCAACATCAAGACGCCGTCCATCAAGGGGCAGTTTTGAAAAAAATGGCGTGTCCCTCACGGTTAGCATAGTAGACTAAATGAAAATGACGGGGGATCTCGGATGTGAGGCCTTCGTCAGCGTCTCTAGTCCACGATACCGGAGTGTCCGTTTCCCACTGAAAGTGAACGCAAAATCAAACTCTAAGTTTAACTACGAGTCTCACCCCTCCCCCCTTAATAGACGGGGTGGCGGGAAGGAGGAACTCGCCGCCCACTTCCGGCTGGTGAAAGGGAGCTTTTGTTTGCTTTTGCTGTTCAAGAGACCTGGAGTGACACTGGGAAGTGTGTCAGTGGTCTGTCTGGTATTTAGTGGGACTCATAGAACTTGAGACCTTACTCCCTGTAACAAATAACTATTTGTTGATAGCTGTAAATAAATACATCGTTTATTATTACCTCCTACCTTTTGTTGAGTGCTTGCCGTAGATTTAGAACAATCTATATAGATTACAATTATATCTCACCAAACTAGAAATGTACATACTCTAAGTAGATGTATACATGATAAAAGCCTTATTTGTTTCGGAGGAGGGTGGAATTTTAGCAGAGGTAATAGCGCTGAACTTCTACAGAAATAAGGTTCAGTGCGCATCAATAATAAGTACATAGAAAAATAGGGACTAAACTAAATTTTAATTTACCATCATTAAAAAAAAAACTATATTTAGTCCAGTGGTTCCCAAACTTTTTTGGCTCGTAGACCCCTTGACATGTTTTTTTAGGATTCGGTAGACCCCCTGGTTAGCTAATATTGCTGAATTAATTTTTTTCTGATTTATGAACTTCCAATGTTTTTTTTTTTCAACGATGCCTAATGGACATTAGGAATTAGGTGGCCACTTGCAAGGGTGTAGCTGGGGCTGAGGTTTGGGTTGCAAAAATTCCCCACCGAAAAAAATCTTGGCTACGCCTATGACCACATGTAAGTTAACCTAATAGAATTTATGAAACAAGTCTGTTAAAAAAGCAATGTACAATCAACGCTGAATTAAATTTCGTTTTAAAATAAGATCTTTGACATCCAAGAACTTTGATACATTGTTAAAAATAAAAATTTAAAAAATAAAGCTTTTTGACAACCTTCACACTTCAGTGGTGAAGGAAAAAACTGATGAAAGTTCTAGTCATTTTCTCAACACATTTGAGCAAGTTATTTAATGTGTTGCTTGGGTTAACTGCGTTAATCACAAATTGAAGATATTCAAGCATCTACCATTTTTTCACTATCCACAATAAGACCCAACCATGAAAGCCGCTCCATTCGTTACTACTGGCATTATAGTTAAAGGGAGTTCTTTTTCTTTATAGTAGTCTTTCAAAAACATTCAATATTAATTATCAGTTTTTTGCAAAAAGAAGCTTTTCGTGGATATTTTATCTATAATAAAACAAACATTCGCAAATAAAATTATTTTATTACCAGGCAATTATAACTCGTTTCACTTGTATTAGAAAATCATTTTATCAATAGTCCTTTGCATTGTTTTGTTGCTTAGAGGAATTCTGTAATACCATCAGATGTACGTTTGTGGACATAGTAGTTTTAAAAACTTCTTCATCGCATGCCAAAATCAATTTTTCGCCTATTGTAATTCGCCTATAAGTAAAAGATTTTTTAAGAAGACACTTGCAGACCATCATCTTCTCTTTTTGATGCCAAAGCAAAGTTTTTGTCCACTATAGATCCTTTCTCACTATAGTATTAATTTTTTTTAAAAGCGTTTCAAATCTACATCTTTTTTTATTAAGATAGCATCGTCTAAAAAAAATCCTCCAACTAAAGTGGTTTCAAAGTGTCAGTAAATAACACTTTGTTGCATAAATTACAGATAGACAATATAAGTTCAACATGTAAAGAAGGCTAAATTTTCAAACATAGATACCACTGTGAAATTTGGTAATTAAATATGACTATGTTAAAAATAAATTCACTGTAGACTAAATAAAGCTTTTTAAATAAGGTTCTAAAATAAATTTTCAAATAATTTATATTTGTATAAGATAATTGTTAATTCCATGTTTTTAAGATTTTAATTAAAATCACGAACTACTGAAATCGAGATTCACTCTCGTAGACCCCCATTTACATCTCATAGACTTCCAATTCCTTTTTTCACTTTCGTAGACCCCTTGGAAATCGTCGTAGACCCCTGGGGGTCTATATAGACCACTTTGGAAATCATTGTTTTAGTCCCTATTCCTTAAAAATAGCGGTTCAAAATGTCCTTAAGAAAAGGTATTGTATACAAGATTTCAATTAGCAGTAATTTAAAAAAAAAGGTGGGGGTTTGACCGTGCCTATGTTGTTATTGTTGTCTGTACCCTACTCTACCTTTTTTTTTTCTCCTACTTCTAAATGTCTAATGTTTTTTTTCTCTGTCAATTTATCTACTACTTTTAAAGGTCTACTATCTAAAGATCCCTAACATTTTTTTTCTTTGTCAATCTGTCTGTCTACTATCTAAAGATCCCAACATTTTTTCTTTGTCAATCTGTCTTTCTACTATCTAAAGATCCCTACATTTTTTTCATTGTCAATCTGTCTGTCTACTATCTAAAAATCCCTAACATTTTTTCTTTGTCAATCTGTCTATCTACTATCTAAAGATCCCTAACCATTTTTTTCTTTGTCAATCTGTCTGTCTACTATCTAAAGATCCCTAACATTTTTTCTTTGTCAATCTGTCTGTCTACCTTTCTAAAGATCCCTAACATTTTTTATTTATCTATCTGCCTCTCTACTATTTCTAAATATTTACATATTTTATTTTAGCCTATCTACTGCAAATTCTTCTGTCTGTGTGTATGCATGTATTTCTGTCTCCTAACCCTATCTGTCCGTCATGGATGTCCATTGCAACTACGTCCTGTCTCTCTGTGTATGCAAAGTGTTTCCTAACTCTGTGTATGCAAATATATTGTCAATCAGTCTGTCTTTAAATAAGTTTTTTTCCCTATTTGTCATTTCAGTCTGTCTTTTAGCTAATCCCGTCCCTGCCCTTCCCTATAGCAAGGTTGGTCTCTTGGCCTATTAGTCTACTAATAGTATAAAGTCTGTATTTTCTAAACTGGTTACTAGTGCATGAGCTTTTCGTGGCGCGTGCAATTTGTGGGGATGTAATAGGCTGTAGGTTTTCCACCCCCTTAGAAGCAATTTTACATGTTTGTCCTGGACATCTTACGCGAACCTCCAGGACATCTCTTTTTACTGTTTTGTGCGATTTAAGAAAGTGCCACTCAAATACAAACATATATCTAAATATTAAAAGCAGAAAGTAAGATGTATGTATGTGCTGTAATAACTAAAGGGGAGGCAACTCAACGAGATATAGATGTTTATTTACACGAGAACATCACACAGACATAAGACAATGTCTGCCTCGAACACAGCATGTTCATTTCGGCTCTAGACTTGGGCGAAATCGTTCTCTCCTCTCTAATATTAACATCCTTCCTAGTCTAGTGTCTAATAGTGCTCACCCTCTGCACTATCTTGATGGTGGTGTGCATGGCAAGGTTATAAAAGTAGTATGTATGTATGTATGACCCGAATGAAAATCAAAGCCGTTTGACCAAAACTTGATAAGACTTGGCATAAATGTTCCTTGGAGATCAACGGGAAAACTAACATATTGTTATGACTTTGCCATGCGCACCGCCATCTAGAGATTTTATTATTTTATTCTCCCATGTATCTGCTTTTACCAAGTTATAATTTTCTAACTTGGTTGTCACCCCCAAAATGGTGTGTCGACTGGTGCGGACCAGTTGTGGTTGTACGGTTGGTTGCAACGAAAGTGTTGGTAGTGGCAGGACCGTCGATGATCATAATGACAAATCATATGCTCTAGCTTTCAAGATAAAGAAAGTGGCAACCTTTTCAACGATAAGCGCAGACCCGATAGAAAACGCTAGATGAAGAAACTAGAGGGATGACCTATAAGCAGAGTGAAACTTATTGTTTTTCGATGTCCTTGATATGAGTGCTTCAATGGGCATGACCAAATCAGACAACGTTGGGTCTGTGTACGATACTTCTGTTTATCTACCAGTACTAACTGCAGACAGAAATTTAATAAGAACTGTACGGGCGGCACCTTGAATAAACAATGCAAATACCAGAAAGTTGACAGATCTAGTGTGCTGTCCCAGCGGTGCAGCAGACCAAAAGATTGGTGAGAGTTAATGTGAAGTTGGATATAAAACATGGCTTAATTTAGTAAAGGGTCAATCTCTTAATCAAATCCCCCCCCAAAAAAAACACAATTATTTCTGTAACAATTTTTTTTTCCTTTAATTCAATGTTCTATACCTATATTAGCGTGACAGTAAGACACTGCGGTCATGCAATAATATTGTTATAACTCTGCCATCGCGCACCGCCATCCAAGCTTATGCTGAGGGTGCGCCAAAGTTATAGATTGAACTGAAAAGGATGTTAAAATTAGGAATAAGAAGAACGATTTCCGCCCAAGTCTAGAGCCGAAATAAAATGACTGTGCTAGAGATAGATGTTGTTATATTGTATTTGTGATGTCCTGTAAATAAACATCTATGTCCTCGTTGAGTTGCCTTCCCTTAAGTTATTACAATGTGTTTAAACTACTTATTATTTGTTGTTTTAAATTATTTCCAATTTATATTCATACTTAATAAATTTTTCATAGTTAGTATGACACTACACTAAGTATATAATTTAGCAATACAAATGTTATAAAAAGAATTGACAAAATAACTAAAACCATTTGCATTATTGTGTTCAAAATATGGTAAATTGTCAACTCCCCTACTAAAGAGCCTCCAGTGTTCGTTATTGTATTATTAGTAAATAGTTTTAAAGGGGTGTATTTTTATGGAAAAAACTGCTTGCCTAATTTGATTTTTTTTTTATGCTTCCAGAAAAGAAAAAAATTAGCCGTTGCATCAGAACTTTGAATGGTCTAAAATATTATGTTGTCCGATTTTCACTATCTTTTTATAGTTTTACGAGATCTAGACTGGACGGATTAACGACTTTGGACGGACGGACGGACAGACATTCCACACAAAAATAATATCGTCTTTTCCCCTTTTCGGAGGCTGCTAAAAAATTTAAAATAAAAATAATTCAACCTATAAGTTAAGCAAAGAGCTCACAAAATTCTCCGAATGTGAGAAGTGATTCATTAGAATATATAGTTTGGAAAACAATTCTAATAAATCTGTAGCATTGACCAAATTAAACATTAGATATGCAAAATAATGTTATAACTGCACTCTCGTGCCGCCACTTATGGTGGCGCATCAGAGCACTGTTCATTCTCGAGTAGAATTACTGTTTTTTTTTTTTTTTTCTACAAAAATTTTCCGGTTGAAAAGAAGTATAGGTTATGGGAGTCTGAACTGTCTGGGGCTAAGTGCCGTCCTACGCGATACCAGTTAAACTGTTTGGAGAAACTGGAACCAGTCTTGCTGCCCTGTCTCAACTTGGCGCCTCGGTGGAAACGGTCGTGAGAAGGGACGCTTAGTCCAAATGGGTGGCGAAACAGCTCCTGTGGGGAGTGCCTAAGTAGGTGACAGCATCCTCATCGCACTGTGGGGGATGAAAAAGAGCTCCAACAACCATCTGTCAACATTAAGGCGCCGTCCATCAAGGTGGCAGTTATAAAAAAATGGCGTGTCCCGCCACGGTTAGCATAGTAGATTAATAGAAAATGACGGGGGGATCTCGGATGTGAGGCCTTCGGCAGCGTCTCTAGTCCGCGATACCAGTAGTGTCCGTTTCCACTGAAAGTGAAAGCAAAATCAAACTCTAAGTTTAACTACGAGTCTCACCCCCCCCTTAATAGACGGGGTGGCGGGAAGGAAGAACTCGCCGCCCACTTCATTCTGGTGAAAGGGAGCTTTTGTTTGCTTTTGCTGTTCAAGAGACCTGGAGTTACACTGGGAAGTGTGTCAGTGGTCTGTTCTGGTATTTAGTGGGACTCATAGAACTTGAGACCTTACTCCCTGTAACAAATAACTATTTGTTGATAGCTGTAAATAAATACATCGTTTATTATTACCTCCTACCTTTTGTTGAGTGCTTGCCGTAGATTTAGAACAATCTATATAGATTACAATTATATCTCACCAAACTAGAAATGTACATACTCTAAGTAGATGTATACATGATAAAAGCCTTATTTGTTTCGGAGGAGGTGGAATTTTAGCAGAGGTAATAGCGCTGAACTTCTACAGAAATAAGGTTCAGTGCGCATCAATAATAAGTAGATAGAAAAATAGGGACTAAACTAAACTTTAATTTACCATCATTTAAAAAAACACTATATTTAGTCCAGTTGTTCCTGTTGATGTGTGTTTTATATATGTTGCACCAATTGGTGTTTTGGAGTAATATCCCTTGTAACTGTTGTTGTCAACCAAGATGGCGTTAGATTAAACAGCTGATTTCATGTCTTACAATTTATATCAAGAGTCTTGTTATTATTCGTTCATGATAATCAACATGGTGGCAGCGATGGGATTAGAAGGATGCATTAATGTGGCTGATGATATTGTGATTGTGGGATGTGGTCAGTCCAAAGAAGAAGCAGAAAAAGATCATTTTGACAAACTGAAGAGATTAAGAGAGAGATGCAAAGAGAAGTGCATTAAATTAAATGAAACAAAAACAGTAGAGAAACAAGACCAGATAAGTTTCATGGGACACTGCATTAGTGTGCAAGGCATAAAGCCTGACATAAAGAAGATCAAAGCTATTCTGGAAATGAAGAAACCAGAAAATAGCCAGGAAGCAAGAAAATTATGTGGAATGGTGCAGTATTTGTCAAAATTTTTGAACAATCTAGCCGAAGTGTCTCAACCATTAAGAGAACTAACAAAGAAAGATTGCAAGTTTAGATGGACTGAAAAATGTGAAGAGGCATTCAACAAGATAAAAACAATGATTACAAATACTCCAGTCTTTATATTCTACAACCCTGACAAGAAACTTGAAATACAAGTGGACAGTAGTCAACATGGACTTGGAGCTGTACTAATGCAAGAAGGACAACCATTAGAATTTGCCTCTAGAGCATTGACACCAACTGAAAAACGGTGGGCTCAGATTGAAAAAGAACTACTTGCCGTTGTTTTTGGGCTAGAAAGATTTAATCAATATACTTTTGGAAGACATGTTATAATAATAAATGATCATAAGCCACTTGCAAACATCTTAAAGAAGCCTCTAAACCAGGTTCCAAGAAGATTATAAAACTTGATGTTGAGGATCAATCGTTATGATTTCTCATTTCAGTGGGTAGAAGGAAACAGTTTATACATTGCTGACACATTATCACGACTGTGCAATCAAGAGGAGAAGCAAGATGAAGTTTTTAACATATGCCAGACACAAGTTGTGGACATACCAGATCCGTTATAAGAAAGAATAAAACAAGAAACAGACTTAGATGACACATTAAGTAAATTATCAAAGCAAATTTTGAATGGATGGCCTCAAAGAAAACAAGATTTAGACAACAGGATAAAACCATATTTTGATTTTGCTGATACTTTGGGACTTAGTAATGGAGTAATTTTGAAAGGAGAAAGGGTAGTCATACCTTTCAGTATGCGTCAAGAAATGAAAAAAAACCTGCACACAGCACACATTGCATATGATGGAATGATGAGAAGGGCCCTACAGACGATGTTCTGGCCAGGCATGGCTGATGAAATAAAGCAGATGGCAGAGACATGCACTGCTTGTCAAGAAAGAAAACCTATGAACCAGAGAGAAACACTTATACAACATGATGAAGGAAATGTACCATGGGAAAAAGTTGAAGCTGACCTGATGGAAGTGGATGGAAGACAGTATCTAATTACTGTTGACTATTACTCTAATTTTATTGAGTATGATTATTTTTCAGCAACAAGATGTGATTAGAAAATTAAAAGGACAATTTGCTCGTTTTGGTGCTCCAAAAATGTTAATAACAGATGGCGGTCCACAATTTAGTTCAAATGAGTTTTTGAGATTCACTAGGCGATGGAACATCAATTACATCAGATCAGATCCTGGTTATCCGAGAACAAATGGGTAGGCGGAAGCTGCTGTAAAGATAATGAAGAATTTAATACTAAAAACTAAACACAATGGTGATGATCCAATAGTCTAATAGTGCTCACCCTCTGCACTATCTTGGTTGGCGGTGTGCATGGCAAGGTTATAAAAGTATTATGTATGTATGTATGACCCAAATCCAGGTTTGGTCAAACGGTTTTGAGATTAGAGGTTTCATGTTTTCCTAGATGTATTAAATATGATATGGCATTTTAAACCTTTTGATAGAATTTCACTAACAAATTAAAATATGTTAAATCGAAATGAAAAAAAAAAGTAAATAGATTGGGAATAACATGTTCCAATATTAAGTTACTGTCGTTTATTTTTTTAATTGTCAGTTATTTACAAAGTGCATTTTTTACTTAGCTGCGGTGCGGACTGCAACCCCCGTACCCCTATAGTGACGCCACTGACAGGCAGTGATATTAAAAGTAAAAATATTGCAGATGTGAGCGTGATAAAACTTAGCCTAGATCTTTTCGCTAACATTAAACGAGGACAGCTTTCTAAGTAATCTATATCTTTGCTGTTCTTTTTTTGCAGATTGAATCAGTATTTGCAGTATACTATAGTTTCTTGTCTAGGATAGTACCAATAAATAATTAAAGGTTTTTTCTTGCTTGAATGAATTCTTTCCTCAACAATGCCTACATAACGAAATGAGCCTTGGTCCCCGGGAATGTAACACACAGTATTGAGCTACATACTGTTACCAAGCATTTAACACAATGAAAAAGAGTTATTAAACTAATTGTTACCAAGAAATTAACACAACAAAGATGAGTTATTGAACTAATTGTAACCAAGCAGTTAACACAACAAAGAAGAGTTATTGCACTAATTAATAACCAAGCAGTTATCACAACTAATAAGAGTTTTTAAACTAATTGTAACCAAGCAGTTAACACAACAAAGAAAGAGTTATTTAACAAATTTTAACCAAGCAGTAATCACAACTAAGAAAAGTTATTGAAATAATTGTAACCAAGCAGTTAACACAACTAAGAAAACTTATTGAACTAATTATAACCAAGCAGTTAACACAACCTGTAGAGTTATTTAACAAGAACATAAACTAATTCATACCATAACAAATACAACTTAGTGAATCCATCAAATCGTTTAATCCTTTAAAGACTTGCTACAAAGTTAATGCACAAATCAAGACATTGCTGATATCTTTTCGCCACCAAATGATTCCTACAAGTAACATATTGCTGATAACTTCTAATAATAATTTCTAATGCCCAAATCAGCTTCTTTCTCAAGCAGCAGCGTTACTACCCCTGTCATTGATATTTCGGCAGCTATCATGAGAGCGGTCTTATCATCTTTGTTCTGGTGGTTATTATTTAAACCTACATCTAATAAGAACATAATGGCGTCCTTTACTTTTCTGAACTCTTTAAAGCGTTCATCAAAGCAGTATTTTCGTGTGTGTCTACCACTTCCAAATCAGCTTTGTAGCTTACTAGCAAGCGTAACATATCTATGTCATTGTTGTTTGCTGCAAGATGAAAAGCAGTCAAGCCAGGAGAAGAGCATGGTACATTGACATCAATAGGAAATTTAAAAAAAACTTCTACAGCTTTTTAACCCAAGGTTTACTGCGTAATAAAGGGCATTTTACCATAGCAATCCATTGGAGTAGTCTTCCGCAGACTCCAATAAATATGTAACTACTTTAGCATGATCCTTTAAAGATGATGCCAGCATTAGAATCGAGAAAATCCAAGATAGACCTATGAAACGAACATTTACAAGAAAGAATTTCATCACAAAGATATTCACGAGACATGCACATGCATTTATAAGTAAGACACAGACATTCATGACAAAAGACAAACGATCAATGTCTGCGTACCAGCCTGTTGAAGAGGAAAAAAAAGGATTTCATTGAGAAGTGTGTCATCGGTATAAATATAAACAAAGTTTTAAAATACATATCATGATTTATTTATTACATTACATATTAAGAAAGCTTTGAGATTCTTTTATTTATTTAAGAAGACTTTTTGAATAAACTTTTAAACATTAGTTTTATTTACCCACCTGCTTAGAAGTCGTGATATTCTAAGCAATATAATGACTATGATACCGAGGACTGTTAGGCAAAACGCAAAGAAAGCGTAGAAAGCCATCTTCAAAAGTCTGAGCAGAACACTTCCACGCCTGAAAAATAATAAAAACTGTTTATTGTATTATGATCAAGTTAATAAAGTAATTAGAGGTAGAATAATCATCGGATTTTCAAATGTGTCACAGCTAAGTATAAATGTGCACAAAATATAAACAATTTCAGTTTAGTGATACAAATAAAAACTTTGAAACATTAATATACTGTAGTCTGGACTAAAAATATCTATGTAGTAAATAAGCAGGATATATAGTAGTGATAGTGTATTCTAATAAAGAATTGTTTTAGAATATGTATATCATTTAAAATCAGTCATGCTTATGATTTTTACGGAAGAACGTGTGCACAAGATTCCTGAACGTCCATTCCGTTATTTAAGTTTGATTTTGGATACGTACGGCGATATTGCCACTCCATGTTGAAATTAAAAAAAAAAAAAGGTAAAAACCAAATTTTATTGATCAACAATTTTCCTTGTGTTAGAGATGAGTGTCCTAGGTCGTTTCCACCCATGAGTAGTTTACAAGCTGATCAGTAAAACTGTAATGGTGACGACGGTGTAGGAACGTGTTACTTCGGTTGCATTTGTATTTGAGCTTTGG
The DNA here is from genome assembly GCA_036873155.1 of Biomphalaria sudanica. NCBI lineage: Eukaryota > Metazoa > Mollusca > Gastropoda > Planorbidae > Biomphalaria > Biomphalaria sudanica. Next base: position 2,453,897 of record JAZGLO010006691.1, read on the forward strand.
AATTCTTCTTTGAAGTCCTTGAATGAGAGATTGCCACTGTGTCTCATTTAGTCATCCTTCCCTGCTTTGTCTATTGTATTCATCCTTCTCTGCTGTGTCTCATTTAGTCATCTTTCCCTGCTGTGTAACACTTAGTCATCCTCTTCTCTGCTGTGTCTCAGTCATCCTTCCTTGCTATGTCTCATGTAATCATCCTTCTTTGCTGTGTCTTATGTAATCATCCTTCTCTGTTGTGTCTCATGTAGTCATCCTTCTCTGCTGTGTCTCATGTAGTCATCATTTCCTTTTGTGTCTCATTCATTCTTCTCTGCTGTGTCTCAGTCATACTTTCCTGCTATGTCTCCTGATGTGTCTTATGTAATCATCCTTTTCTGCTGTGTCTCATGTAGTCATCATTTCCTGCTGTGTCTAATTCATCCTTCTCTGCAGTGTCTCATGTAGTCATCATTTCCTGCTGTGTCTCATTCATCCTTCCCTGCTTTGTCTATTGTATTCATCCTTCTCTGCTGTGTCTCATTTAGTCATCTTTCCCTGCTGTGTAACACTTAGTCATCCTTCTCTGCTGTGTCTCAGTCATCCTTCCTTGCTATGTCTCTTGTAATCATGCTTCTTTGCTGTGACTTATGTAATCATCCTTCTCTGTTGTGTCTCATGTAGTTATCATTTCCTTCTGTGTCTCATTCATTCTTCTCTGCTGTGTCTCAGTCATACATTCCTGCTATGTCTCCTGATGTGTCTTATGTAATCATCCTTCTCTGCTGTGTCTCATGTAGTCATCATTTCCTTCTGTGTCTCATTCATTCTTCTCTGCTGTGTCTCAGTCATACTTTCCTGCTATGTCTCCTGATGTGTCTTATGTAATCATCCTTCTCTGCTGTGTCTCAGTCATACTTTCCTGCTATGTCTCCTGATGTGTCTTATGTAATCATCCTTCTCTGTTGTGTCTCATGTAGTTATCATTTCCTTCTGTGTCTCATTCATTCTTCTCTGCTGTGTCTCAGTCATACTTTCCTGCTATGTCTCCTGATGTGTCTTATGTAATCATCCTTCTCTGCTGTGTCTCATGTAGTTATCATTTCCTTCTGTGTCTCATTCATTCTTCTCTGCTGTGTCTCAGTCATAATTTCCTGCTATGTCTCCTGATGTGTCTTATGTAATCATCCTTCTCTGCTGTTTCTCATGTAGTCATCATTTCCTGCTGTGTCTAATTCATCCTTCTCTGCTGTGTCTCATGTAGTCATCCTTCTCTGCTGTGTCTCATGTAGTCATCCTTCACTGCTGTGTCTCATTCATCCTTCTCTGCTGTGTCTCATGTAGTCATCCTTTTCTGCTGTGTCTCGTGTACGTATCATTCCCTGCTGTTTCTCATTTAGATAGTAATTCTTCACCCCTGTGTTTAATTAAGTCATCCTTTACCCTTGTGTCTTACTTTATCATTCTTCCCTGTTGTGTCTTATTTAGTCAATCATCCCCGCTGTAACTCATTTAATCACATATGTTGATCAATTTAAGTTTATAGAGAATTTCTTAAGAATGTGTGAATCAAGGTAGTCCAAGTTTTATGTCTGAATTAGATGAAGGATTATTAAAATGTAACAATAAATTAGAGAATCAGTTACAAAATTAGCCTCAATTATTAGATTCCGTTAGATTACTAGGAACGAAAGTATGACTTTATTAACGCATTTTACTTTTAAAAGGAAGATAATTACATCCAACGCATTTCATGTGTCAATCTAGTATTGAATGTTAATTAATTACTGAAACTCTGCCAAGCCGTTGTTTTCCTGGCTGATTTAGGCAACTCATTTTATTCCCTAATGGTACCAGGAAAGAAGGAGCATATGGAAAAAAAATCTGCCTATGTCTTTGTGTGTTTTTGAATATTTTATTAGGTTTTGTTTCTCCAATTTCAATTTTGGTTCGGTGTTTTATGTACTAGTGCTACTTAACTTGTGATCTTTTTTATGGTTCCATAAAATATGCAATATGCAAATTATGCAAATAATCTGACTTTTGTTCCTGAACAAAGGCAATTTGGTAAATCATTTATAAAATTAGAAATAGTGATGGACCTAAGACTCTTCCTTGGGGGTACACCTGGTATTGATTTGGAGCCATTTATTATCACAGTTTGTTCTCTCCCTACTAGGATATCAGGAATCCATTTATTTACCAAACCATCAATGCCAAAGTATTTTAGTTTTTAAACAAGCTATGATGGTGAACTATGTCAAAAGTCTTATAAAAATTTAGTAAGATAGCATCTATTAGCTCATTATTATCTGATTCGTTTGAAATTCTTCAATTAGTCATATTAATTGAGTTTCTCTTGACATATACTTCTTAACGTCGAGTCGGCATTGAGTGATGGCATTATTTTTTTTGTATCTAACTGTTTTGTGGTACTACTACATTTTAAGTTTTCTACTATTGTACGTGTTAAATTGGTGACTGATACTGGTCTGTAGTTTCCCTGGTCAGATTTTTTCTCCTTTTTTTTAAAGAAGGGAGTGACATTACCTTCCAGTTCTTTGGTACCTTTCCCAGATTACAAGATACCTGAAAAAATATTTTAAACACTGATTCTAGTTAGTGACTTAGTTCTTTGAGCAATCTAGCATGAATACCATCAGGTTCAGAAGCTTTATTTAGTTTTATGTTGTATCCTATTTTCTCTTACGATTGTATCTCCAATGTTTGTACTTTGCTTAAAGCTAATATTCTTTGTCTCCTGCGGATGAGAATGCTGATGCAAAATATTTTTTTAAATGTTATCTTTAATTTAATAATCGTTATGCGTTATGTGTTAAGATATCTTCACTTTTTAATTGGGATACTCGTATTGTTTCCGTTTTCTTAGATTGTATTAAATGACCATATATTTGTTATAATTACCTTCAGATATTACTTCATTTATGTATACACTCTACAGCTGTCTGCTAACTTTAAATGCATGTCGCGTTTCGAGAAAGAATTCGGTAACAAACAATGGAACTATCTTTCTACCATAAGAAAAAAAAAGTGGTCTCGTAATTTGATTTTTTTTTTACAGATCTTGTCACAGGAAAAAATTCAGGTTAAAATACAAGGAAAATATCCATTTGTTAAATATATTACATTTAAGGTTTCATGCAACTATTTCTAATTGCCAATCAGCTATTCAATAAGAATGAATTCGCTGCCTGGTGGGAAGGAAGACTTACAAATATGAAGAAGCAATTCGCTGCCTGGTGGGAAAAAAGACTTACAAATATGAAGAAGCAATTCGCTGCCTGGTGGGAAGAAAGACTTACAAATATGTTTGTTGTTTGTTTGTAAAATGTTTTACATGTTTCGGATGTTCCTTCAGAGTTTAAGATAATTACTTCCTAGTCCAAACCTCCCGCAGGACGACGGGGGGTGGGGTGCAGGGTTTACTATTAACAAAAATGTGTCTATAACTTAATCTAATCATAACCCTAACCATAAACAAAAAATATTTTTATTTATTTTTTTTTTTTTGCTTTGCAAACATTAATTTTTTGTTTTCATTAAAAAGAGCTCTTTACTACCGTGCAGCGAAAAAAGGCAACTCAAAGCATCGCAAAGTAGTTTCAATTTCCCTTACTTTATGAAAATAATCTAGAACAAACGTTTACAAATGTTTACAGTTGACACTAACTTTTTATATTACAGAAGCTAGGGTTGCAGTTGTTAATAGTTTGTAATTTATAGCATCTGATAATCATGCTGAAGATATTGAAATCAGTAGTTTTACTGCAGGCGTGCAAGTTTTCTAAAAATATTTTTGAGTTACTGGAAGCCCCTATTTAGGATGCGGCCCTGGGAGCCTCACAGTTTGTACTGCCGTTAGTCTGCTAATTGTGTGATACATATTTATATAAACAAAAAATTACTACGGTATTATTTTATTAATTCACACATACAGTAATTTATGTATGTTTAACTTACCTTCTATGTTTCCGAACAGCTTTTTCATGTCTTTTTTTTCGGCTAGCATCATTAGGCTGTCTCGAAAGGTTTGATAATTCAGCACTAGGTTGTTGCGACTTGTTCGGCGTTTCAATAGGAGGTTGTTGCGACTGTTTACATGCTTTAATTTGATGTGGTTGAGATAGTTTCGACGATTTAACTCGAATTTCCCTTCCAGACAAAACCATTTTATCAAGCCTAAATATTGCATAGCTTGCTTCATCTTGGCTCTCAAAGCTAACATACCCATGATTTAATGAGTGGCCATCCTCGTCTCTTGGAATTTCAACATTAACAATGTTTCCGTAAGGAAGACAAAGAGTGAGCAGATTGATTTCATTCCAATCATCTGGAAGATTTCTTACGTAAATTTTAAACGGATCTTTTTTACATTGATTTTTACTCATTCTGTAAAGATAATAAAACTATGCAAATATGATAAAGACTTTTAATATTGTCTCAGTTACTATTTAATTTTCTTCTTCCATTCAAGCTCTAACCATTACCCGAACGTCCCATTATATTAACATAAAAAGCAATACAAAAACGAAAACCAGCAGATTTCGTTATATTTGAAAATGTCATTCAACTCATTCATCACTTTTACATTCCATTATTCTTTAGCCTTTTAATCCTTCGGATTTCCACACACATGATCTGTCAATCTTATTTCTCCATTTCCATTCTTCAACATTAGCTGCCCATCGCTTTTTTTTTTTTTTTTTCGGTTCTATGCTACACTTTTATAAACAAAGGTCTTGGCTTGCGAGCACTGGGGACTTTAGGGTCGAACAATTATAGTTTTTGTTTTGTTTTTCGGCAGTGGTCAGCAGGTCCTTGCAGGGCCCAATTTCCAATGTGATCTTATTTTAAATTTCCTCATTTGCGATACAGTCATTGTATCTGATACAAAAATCCTTCTTTGTCTTCTTGACAAGCTCCACAATAAGCATAAGAGAAAAGCAATAATAAAGAATGGACCGCTTCTATGTATTTTATATGCTGAGTGCACTTTTTTTTTCTAGCTTGTATTGAGCTTAACGTGTAACTTCTTTGGACTGTGCGATTCTGGCAAATAATACAGGTTTGGTTCCTTCCTCTGAAAAGAAATGTCGGCTTGATTTCTAAGCCATTCAGATAATATGCAACACCAAGTCAGCTAGCTTTTTAGATTTGCCAGCCAATATATGTCATCCGCAAAGCGTAAGCTGTGCACCTTTCTTCCGTCAAAACTAACAAAATTTTCTTTGCCTTAACCAGCATCTTACATTATCCTTTCATGCAATATATTTAAAAATGAATCTGCTGTTCAAAAATCTGCATAAAAAAGTTGTCATTGCTATAAGTGGTAATGGTTGTAAGCACTCCACTACCTATAAAATATTTCCTAATGGCATGCGTCTCTAATAGCCTCTGACAACTAGTACAACTCCTGGCTTTCACGTGTGGCAAAGATATTGAATCAGGTGGAACTAATTTCACTGACAGGAGAAGGGGTGAAGGCGAGTAACTGGTGTCTAAGCCAATAAGCTTTGTTTATTTGAAACAATTTAAAATCGCTTAATATTGTTGAGAATTTTTGCAAACATCGTACACTGTAGGCTTCATTGGTCTCATATGAAAGACACTACTTGCATTGGAATGCATTTTGGTAAATGTACCGATATATACAGACTACTCGATTTCGTGGTAACACACTTAATTTGTCTTGTTATGGTAGAGGAGCCAACCAACGTATTCTAAAAAGTCAGAAAGTCAGATAGTAAGAAAAAATATGTAGTGAGAAAGTCGGCGAGCCGGTGAGTAATATTAACAATTAATAGTTTTGTAAATAATAACTCATCTCTAATCTGTCACTCAACATTCGTCGTAGGAATGCTGTGAAAGCTTGACTAACTAAATCCCTCCACTTTTCATGATCATAAGCTGTCCTCAAATCAGTGAACATCAATACTGACCATTGGGAAGACATAGCTCTAGACCGCACCAGATTGAGAGAGACAGTGACCAAGAAAGCTATGGACAGTGAAAGTACATGGGTCTCAGCTCAGGAAGAAAAACGTACAATCAGAAAAATGGCCAGCTCCTCTACCACCGAAGTAAAAGCCCCTTTAACCTTCGCTATCTGTGGACGGGAGTGTCTCTCCAAAATAGGGCTCCAAAGCCACATGAAGAAGTGTGCTCTGAGATGAACGATAGTCGTTTTACGACTGAAGGAGGCCAATGAATGAATGGATGAATAAATGAAGCTGTTCTAAGCAGAGTATCAAGAGAGAAGCCGGTCCATTGTTTTATGTTATCCAGCCAGCTTTTCTTTTGGACGACATTTTCTTCGCGCTCCGTCCACTGTACTGGAAGAATAACTTTTGATAGTGATGTCTTATAATATGACCGAACAAGCTCAACTTTCGCCTCTTCTTCTTCTTGACAGCCAGAGTGTTGACTTGTAACAGTACAAACTCATTTGTATTATTTTCCTGATATCTGATACTTAGTATTATTTTGAAGCATTTACTCTCTAAATAAGATAAGTTAGAGGTAAATGTTTGAAAATGATTTCAATGATTTTGGTGTTATATTTCTTTTACTGTAGGCAGAGGGAAATATCGAAATGATCTAAAGCCCTAGGCATTGAATGACCAATTGATACCACTGTGTTATGTCATAACACTGCGTGATTTGTGTTTGTAGATGATATAACGTGGCTTGTTTTTGTAGATGGTAAGACGTGGCTTATGCTCTAGGCATGAAATGCCCAATAGATACTATTGTTTACTGTTATAACACTACAAATTGTAAAAAGTCGTAAGTTAAGTTAGTGTAGTGAAACTATTAATTGTCAACGGAGGCAAATTTATTAGAAAGCCTTTTTAAAGTTTACTAATACATAAGGTATGACATGGTTTTGTTTCTAGACGGTATAACGTGATTTGTGTTTGTAGATGGTATGACATGATTTTGTTTCTAAATGGTAAGACGTGGCTTGTGTTTGTAGACGGTATGACGTGATTTGTGTTTGTAGACGGTATGACATGATTTTGTTTCTAAATAGTAAGACGTGGCTTGTGTTTGTAGACGGTATAACGTGATTTGTGTTTGTAGATGGTATGACATGATTTTGTTTCTAAATGGTAAGACGTGGCTTGTGTTTGTAGACGGTATGACGTGATTTGTGTTTGTAGACGGTATGACATGATTTTGTTTCTAAATGGTAAGACGTGGCTTGTGTTTGTAGACGGTATAACGTGATTTGTGTTTGTAGATGGTATGACATGATTTTGTTTCTAAATGGTAAGACGTGGCTTGTGTTTGTAGACGGTATAACGTGATTTGAGTTTGTAGATGGTATGACATGATTTTGTTTCTAAATGGTAAGACGTGGCTTGTGTTTGTAGACGGTATAACGTGATTTGTGTTTGTAGATGGTATGACATGATTTTGTTTCTAAATGGTAAGACGTGGCTTGTGTTTGTAGACGGTATGACGTGATTTGTGTTTGTAGACGGTATGACATGATTTTGTTTCTAAATGGTAAGACGTGGCTTGTGTTTGTAGACGGTATAACGTGATTTGTGTTTGTAGATGGTATGACATGATTTTGTTTCTAAATGGTAAGACGTGGCTTGTGTTTGTAGACGGTATGACGTGATTTGTGTTTGTAGACGGTATGACATGATTTTGTTTCTAAATGGTAAGACGTGGCTTGTGTTTGTAGACGGTATAACGTGATTTGTGTTTGTAGATGGTATGACATGATTTTGTTTCTAAATGGTAAGACGTGGCTTGTGTTTGTAGACGGTATAACGTGATTTGAGTTTGTAGATGGTATGACATGATTTTGTTTCTAAATGGTAAGACGTGGCTTGTGTTTGTAGACGGTATAACGTGATTTGTGTTTGTAGATGGTATGACATGATTTTGTTTCTAAATGGTAAGACGTGGCTTGTGTTTGTAGACGGTATGACGTGATTTGTGTTTGTAGACGGTATGACATGATTTTGTTTCTAAATGGTAAGACGTGGCTTGTGTTTGTAGACGGTATAACGTGATTTGTGTTTGTAGATGGTATGACATGATTTTGTTTCTAAATGGTAAGACGTGGCTTGTGTTTGTAGACGGTATGACGTGATTTGTGTTTGTAGACGGTATGACATGATTTTGTTTCTAAATGGTAAGACGTGGCTTGTGTTTGTAGACGGTATAACGTGATTTGTGTTTGTAGATGGTATGACATGATTTTGTTTCTAAATGGTAAGACGTGGCTTGTGTTTGTAGACGGTATAACGTGATTTGTGTTTGTAGATGGTATGACATGATTTTGTTTCTAAATGGTAAGACGTGGGTTGTGTTTGTAGACGGTATGACGTGATTTGTGTTTTTGTAGACGGTATGACATGATTTTGTTTCTAAATGGTAAGACGTGGCTTGTGTTTGTAGACGGTATAACGTGATTTGTGTTTGTAGATGGTATGACATGATTTTGTTTCTAAATGGTAAGACGTGGCTTGTGTTTGTAGACCGTATAACGTGATTTGTGTTTGTAGACGGTATTACATGATTTTGTTTCTAAATGGTAAGACGTGGCTTGTGTTTGTAGACGGTATAACGTGATTTGTGTTTGTAGATGGTATGACATGATTTTGTTTCTAAATGGTAAGACGTGGCTTGTGTTTGTAGACGGTATAACGTGATTTGTGTTTGTAGATGGTATGACATGATTTTGTTTCTAAATGGTAAGACGTGGCTTGTGTTTGTAGACGGTATGACGTGATTTGTGTTTGTAGACGGTATGACATGATTTTGTTTCTAAATGGTAAGACGTGGCTTGTGTTTGTAGACGGTATAACGTGATTTGTGTTTGTAGATGGTATGACATGATTTTGTTTCTAAATGGTAAGACGTGGCTTGTGTTTGTAGACGGTATAACGTGATTTGTGTTTGTAGATGGTATGACATGATTTTGTTTCTAAATGGTAAGACGTGGCTTGTGTTTGTAGACGGTATAACGTGATTTGTGTTTGTAGATGGTATGACATGATTTTGTTTCTAAATGGTAAGACGTGGCTTGTGTTTGTAGACGGTATGACGTGATTTGTGTTTGTAGACGGTATGACATGATTTTGTTTCTAAATGGTAAGACGTGGCTTGTGTTTGTAGACGGTATAACGTGATTTGTGTTTGTAGATGGTATGACATGATTTTGTTTTTAAATGGTAAGACGTGGCTTGTGTTTGTAGACGGTATGACGTGATTTGTGTTTGTAGACGGTATGACATGATTTTGTTTCTAAATGGTAAGACGTGGCTTGTGTTTGTAGACGGTATAACGTGATTTGTGTTTGTAGATGGTATGACATGATTTTGTTTCTAAATGGTAAGACGTGGCTTGTGTTTGTAGACGGTATAACGTGATTTGTGTTTGTAGATGGTATGACATGATTTTGTTTCTAAATGGTAAGACGTGGCTTGTGTTTGTAGACGGTATAACGTGATTTGTGTTTGTAGATGGTATGACATGATTTTGTTTCTAAATGGTAAGACGTGGCTTGTGTTTGTAGACGGTATGATGTGATTTGTGTTTTTGTAGACGGTATGACATGATTTTGTTTCTAAATGGTAAGACGTGGCTTGTGTTTGTAGACGGTATAACGTGATTTGTGTTTGTAGATGGTATGACATGATTTTGTTTCTAAATGGTAAGACGTGGCTTGTGTTTGTAGACGGTATAACGTGATTTGTGTTTGTAGACGGTATGACATGATTTTGTTTCTAAATGGTAAGACGTGGCTTGTGTTTGTAGACGGTATAACGTGATTTGTGTTTGTAGATGGTATGACATGATTTTGTTTCTAAATGGTAAGACGTGGCTTGTGTTTGTAGACGGTATAACGTGATTTGTGTTTGTAGACGGTATGACATGATTTTGTTTGTATATGGTATGACGTGGCTTGTGTTTGTAGACGGTATGACGTGATTTGTGTTTGTAGACTTATGACGTGATATGTGTTTGTAGATGGTATGACACGGCTTGTGTTTATAGATGGTAGGACAAGGCTTGTGTTTGTAGACGGTATGATATAGCCTGTGGTTGCAGTTGATATGACGTGATTTGTGTTTGTAGATGGTATGACGTGGCTTGTGTTTTTACATGGTATGACGTGGCTTGTTTTTGTAGACGGTATGAGGCTATTTATGTTTATAGGCTATTTGAACAATAAATATCACTGACCAAATACCAAACATATAAATGCATAGTGACTATATGTGCGCTGTGGCTGATTGGTTAAGCGTTTGGCTCCCAAACCTGGGAACTTGTTTCTACAGCGAAGACTTGCATTTTGAATTTCGGGATTTATAGGGTATCTTTAGATCCACTCAACTCTAATGTGTACTTCACTTTAGTTGGGAAAGGAAAGCAGGTTGGTCGTTAAGCTGGCCACATAACTCCCTGCTATTTAACCCTTGCCTACAAATATAGATGACCTTAACATCATATGCCCTATGAATCGCGAGGTCTACTTTTTACTATATTGCCTATACTTCTTTTTTTCTGTTTAAATTAAATTTGGTTAAAATCTCATCATTATGTCCTAAACCTTACACCATTCTTTTTGTCTGCACCAAAACGTAAAACCGTAGTTTCAACTATATAATTGATAATAAACTGATATGATTTACAAAAAAAAAAAAAAACTGTTTTCATAAAAGCTATTGAAAAGCACCTTAAGATCAGGAAGAAACCGAGAGTCAGTGTTTACTAAATGACAACAGCCTTTAGACATTGTTCCCCCCCCAAAAAAAAAAAAATCACTAGACGTATAAAGAATGGTCATTAGAAAATGTGTAAACATTGGCAGCGGGACTTACGATACCAAAAGAAAAGTACTTTAAGAAAGTATTGCTATCATTGACGTGACGGAAATAAAGAATCGATGAACATCTTGAACAGAACAAAGAAATCTGAATTAGTCTATGAAAATAATTGTTTGCAAAACCACAACGTGCTACAGACTGTCAGAGCCTGCGGCGATACTGATCCCAAACTTTATCGGATATTCCGTTCCTTTGGTCATATCAGCTGCGCGGAGACGGGGGGGGGGGGACTGCTGTGTGTGCAACATCGTTCCGAACATAGACAATGCCCAGGCATTCATCTCATTTGTGCGAATTGAACCATAGTCATTGTATATCTGAAGGAGGCCAAGAATATATATATATATTTATCAGAGAAATAAAAGGTACAAGATACCTCTAATCCTACTTGGGCAGAGCGTCCTGATGCGAATGACACAACTGCACTTTATTAGATCAGATGACAATGTGGTGACTTTGACCAGGGTGCAACTAAGGGCAGACGCTAGAGATGTAAAAAGCACCAATGCCTTCTGGGAAGGACATCCTCAGGATAAATCGTATGAAACCTAATGAGCAAGTACAAAATGACATTAGCTGGTTAGAAAATGTGTGAGCTTCGAAGCAGTTAAGGGAGATAATAAGGTAATTACTTACGGTAAATACCTCAAATTAAAAAAAATATATATATAAAATAAAGCTTATTCGAAATGTAATTGAATCAATTAGTTTGGCTCAGTCAAAGTATTTAAATTTGTAATAGATCTAGACCAGGGGTGGGCATCTTTTTCTATCGAGGGCTGCATTTTTAAAAAATTGAAAGGGGGGGGGCCGCATTCACATTACAACAAGACTTAGCAATATCTATTTTGTTCTGTCTATTATGCCATTACATTTTACCACAAATGCGTAATTATTACATAGTGCAAAATATTGAACTGTTCTCACTCATCCCTAACGTTTGGGAACTGTGGAACTAGCTGACTAGTGACTACTTTCTTACACCTTTTTAGTATCAAACAAGAAATTACTTTTTATTAGTTGTATGTGGGCCCAATAAAGTGAAAGTATAGCAGCTTTGAAATGTGGAAAGTTAACTAATGGCCCCATAAAACTCCCGAGGAATATCTGACTTAAAATTATTTTTCAGTTTAGAATTTTCTTGGAGGTACGTCCTCTAGAGCTGAATCAACTTCTGTACTAAATGAACTGAGGGTATTGACATTTGATTTCCATTTCTACGTTCAAAGTATCGAAAAAAAAAGTCTTGTACTTCTCAACAATTTTACAACAAATAATAACTTCACTTTGAAGCAAAGGAAATTGACTGTCACTTGCTTGCCTGGAGAAATGGGAGAGCTCTCTTTAAAAAGATGTAAACACATAGTAGTAGTGTTGATAGAAAACATGAAGTCTGTCCTTTATTCTTCAATAGAAATATCAGAAACAAAATCACAGTAAATATCTTTCATGAAACATAACAATTCCTTCCTTAACTTTACCTTTATTTATCCCTGAGTCTGTTGGACTGTTGGGGCACCATGCAAGACTTGTCGACCGTCTTTCTCCATTCCTCCCTTTCTTTTGCCTTGTTTAAAACCTCAATCAATGACAGGCCCGTCCATTCTTTTATGTTGTCAACCCATCGCTTTCTCAGTCTGCCTCTTCTTCTTTTTCCTGGTATTTTTCCCTGAAAGAAGGTCTTTGCTAGCCCCGTGGATCTTGTTATATGGCCATAGATTTAAAGCTTGGGTTTCTTTACAATAATTAGCAGGTCATCATGGGGTACGGTCGCTGCAGTAACCCTGTCACTAATGTTTTTATTGTGATGCCTAGGATCTTTCTGTAGCATCTTAATTCCATTACTAGGATCCTTCTCTCTAGCTCTGCAGTCAGCGTCCAAGACTGGCAAACATTTAAAAATGTGACCATGACCAGGGAGCGCATCAGTCTGATTTGGGTGCCGAGGGCCAAGCCCTTGTCTTTCCTAATTATTTTCAGTTTTGAAAGGGCTGCTGTGGACTGTGCTAGTCGAGCCAATAGTTCGGGTTTTGTTCCCGTATCTGATACAATAGCTCTGAGGTATTTGAAGCAGCTAACACTAGTCAGCTTTTCACCCCCAACAGTGATGCCTCTATTGAAGCGCTGTTTGTTATCAGTCATAATTTGGATTTTTCGACATTTTTTTGCATGCCATATGCTGCGAAAGTCTTGTCAATGCGCATCACCAGGTCAGCTAGTTCTTCTATTCCTGCTAGGCCATCAATATCATCTGCGAAACGCAAGTTAGTAATTCATCTTCCTCCAATGCTAACAGTACCTTTATAGCCCTAGAGAGCCCTTTCAAGGAAACTATTGATATATTGAAGAGTGTTGATGAAAGTAGGCAGCTTTGTCTTACTCCAGCTATGGTTTTGAACCAGTCCCCAAATTTGATATGGTTGAAGTACACCGCAATGGTGGCATCCTTGTAGAGGTTCCGTATAACTTTAATTATGTTTTTATTGATGTTGTACCTTTCCATTGTCGCCCAAAGTTCCCCATGCCATACTCGATCGAAAGCTTTGTTGAAATCAATAAAGATATGGAAAAGATTCAATTGGAGATATTTTTCACAGAGTATTCTGAGGTTAGGATTTGTTCTGTTGTGCTTCCTTGAGATCCCATATTTTTCTCAATACTTTGCCCATGCTAGGCCAGCGGATACTACTTTGTTACTGAAAATCAGAATGTTTTTTTTTCCAAATTTTCAAGTAATTTTCGTAACTGCCACTGCCTGTGGTTAAGACCCCTAGCTCTGTTAAGTTTGATCCCTGGTTTGATAAGTTTGATATTTAAAAAAACTTTGTATAGTCTTGAGATGTTGTTCTTTAATTTTATTAACATTTTATTGTTTCCCAAGCAAAGCACGGACACCATCAGTCAGGGGCATATCTAGGGATTTGAAGGCCCGGGGGGAATTACCTGTATTGGGGCACCTTGCATTTTGAAATTCGACATCATGACATGGGATAATGTAGTTAATAAATATATAACCCTACATTCAAATTGCTACAGTATATCAGTAAAATTAACATTAAGACTCTTTTAATGAATAATACCGTTATTTATTGGTAAAATAATGCACAAGTGACAAATCTCAATTCTTATCACTTCACGTCGTTCTTTCCATGCAGCAAAGGCATATATGTCAGGGTGGGATTTCAGATTAGCTAGGGTATGATATGATATTACGGTCCCGTATCCCCAGCCTGAACAGAGTAACACAAGAACCTAAAGATATTAGCATGTAAACTACAAACATTACATAACAGTTATTCAACTGAACATTTAGTGAATAACAACAGTTGTCAACAGGAACAATATTTAATTAAACTTAATTGTAATTTTCAAACATATTTGCATGTACATCGATATCCGTGAAGCTAGCATTTGATAATAATTAGTCTAATATCACACCAACAGGTTTCCGTAACACACCTTCGCACTCCATCTCGGCGCCCAACAGAAGCTAAACTCCCTACACCTCAACACCGATAGTTGCTACACAACTCCAAGGGCAGAAAGACGACAAACTTTCCCATAGCCCAAACCTAACACCCTGAAACGAAAAGAGAACCTAGATCTAGCGCTGCCGCTACAAGAAAGAACTTTTCAGTAACGACACCCGTACCGAAAGATCAGCTTACTTAATAAAACTATGTACTTACGTACCCTTACAAGGGGAACCAAAGAACCAGCTACCCAGCACACAAAAGCAACTCTCTCTCTCTTGCGGAAACTAAGGATGACGTAAACACACACACACAATATTCTAGACAACAAAACGCACTTAAAAGAAACTACTTCCTATACCCTAAAACACCAATATTAAATGCAAACAAAAACTACTAGCGCGCACGACAATATATAACATCATCTACATCGATACTGTCTAGTACTTGTGACTCCAATAACATTAAAGCCATGCTAAGCCTTTCTTGCGTCATTGTGCTATTGAGATAGTTTTTTTTTCCATTAATTTGAGCTTTGAGAATGATCTCTCACATGACGCAATGGAAGTGGTCTGAGCAGTATTCGAATGGATGTTGCAAGGTTCGAGCACACATCATTACCAGATGAAGCTAGCTTCCTCAATATGTCCATTGGTGATTGTGGCACTGCTCTGTTGATGAAAAGTGCTCGTGAATCAATGACATCATTGAACAAGGGATTTATCTAAATTTCTTCGTACAAACAGGAAAATGTAATACAGTTTTTATTTAGCGTGTCATTATCCATAGACTCCAAGAGGTGTCTTGGTTCAAGAAACAACCCAAAGATGTCCACATGGTTTTCCAGCTTTTGGAATCTGTCCTTCATCTCCATATAAAGTCTGTCTTGTACTTCCGATGAAACACGTTTAAATTGCAGTTCTATTGACAGTTCTACCATAGAACTGAACTCCCCATCAAGTCTATTCTTTCTTCTGGTTGTTTTGATTACAGGAAATCCATAGCATTCACTGCCTTCTTTTACTCTTTCGATGGATTTGGTGATCCATTTCGTCAGTTTCGTTAGTTTCTCATCATTTAGCAGAAATCATGAAATAATTTTAATTTCTTCAGCAGCTTCCCGTATGTACAGTCCAGACATTTGTAGATTCTTATGTACTATATTATTTGGCGCAGAAGTTTTGACTAGAATTTCAGATAACCAAATAATTCATAATTTTCCACTGCATGAAAAAGATTCTGTGCACTGCTTTTAGTGTCCATTCTTTCAGTTTTTGATTCAGAAAGTTTCTCCAACAGCTTAATGACTTTATCGAGATGCAAGGAAACACCCGACGTAGCGGTGCCCAGCGCTGTAAGGGTAGACTGGATATATCGTACCATGTCAGGCTACGTGATCGTCAGTCACTAACATTGAAGGCCTTTTTTTTCTTACTAAACATACTATCTTACGTAAGTACTGTGCTATATTGGCCTTTAAACTACATAAACTCGAATGTTCTTTGGTTTAACTTCTGAATCTAATAAATCCACAAAATGCTTTGTACAAGACATCTGCTCTTTGTGGCTAACATCAATCGTGCAGTCAAGGATGACAGAAAAATGTGCCATCAGGTCCGTAAGCTCGTTTTGATTCCTTTATCCGACTTACTGGTCGTAAGCCTTGGCGTTTGAATTCGTCTAATTCTTGCATGGTTAGGTCAATGTTGTCAAGCATCTCAACAGGCCTTAAAACTTTACATTGTTTTGCGCATAAAGGTCTCTGTTCTCCCAAGAAATATACAGCTCTTTTGTTTGTTAGGTTTGTTTTTTTTGTCATTTTTATGCCAAAGTGAATAGTGATAGTCACTTAGAATGTACAGGTTATAAGATGATATCTTATATTATTCCAAACTGAACAGTATTTCAAAACCAAAAATGTCATGTTCAGAGATTAAAAGGTAATTGGTATCATATAAATGTCCAGTAATATTGAGCAACAGGTTGTAGTTTATGAGAACTAGTCTGGCTTTACAATCTCACGTAACTTGTTTGTTAACAAATGAATTACTGCCTAAAAATATCTGCAATTCACATAACAATGCTCTATAAAGAGAAATATATATAAATGACAATTAAAATACCCTCATCTGTTTCTGATGTTTAAATTGAGTTGCAGGTACAAATTCGATTTATAAAATTATGTCTTCAGTAAAAAGAATGTTAACATAGGAGGAGCAAGAGATGTGGCTGCATTTGAATGTTTCAGTAAAATTCCAAATATTTGGTCGAAAATGGAGTTATGTTTTAGCTTTTCCATCAACATACATGGTTAATCTTGATTTAATGCGCAACAAAGTTAATGAATAAGCAAAGAAAAAGAGTGGATGTAGCCACTAGAGTAGACCTTTGCCTTACTTTGACTTATTTAAAGCTTGAAATTTCTAATATTGTCAGACTGCAACGCCGTCCTCCTCTAAGCTCGTCAAAGAAGATCGCCTTTGACATGAGTTGTCTCCAATGCGGGATAAATGTTATTGACTGCATACAAAATAATAAAAAGATGGGATTGTGTTCATATTTGCCTTTTCACAATTCTTTGTAAGTGTTTTTCTTAGAGAGGGGTGGCGCTGGCGAATTTTTTAATAGAGAAAATACGAAAAGGGGGCGGTAGGCCAAAAAAGTTTGAAGACCACTGGTCAAGATCAACAACAATCTGTGCAATTAATACTATTTTTACCAGATGCCTTTCTATAGCGCGATCTCATGCTTATAACTTTTTTCAATATGCTATTATCCTATCTCTTATTTTTAACAGTTAGGAAAACTTTGGGGTGTGGAGAAGAGGAAGAAAGAAAAGAATATCTGGGAGGATTTTAGTAGAAATGGGTTCTAAAAGCATTTCCGAAATAGAGGTGGGGGCGGGGAACGACTTGAATTCGACCTCATGCCTCCTTGGGCCGACATGCTAACCATCTTGCTAGTGAGGTACTTATGAGAAGATGTTATATACATTCATAATATTTTCTCTCAATTTATAGCGCGACCTATTCAGCTTATAGGCTACCACCATTTCAGTCGAATAAAATCTCTTTTCTTTGTACGAGATACCAACCACAAAAAAAAAAAAATTGCCAATAGTTAATTAAATAATTTGTTGTTTTTTTTTTTTTAAATTGTTTCTTGTGTTGTTAGGTAAAAGAAATAAGTGTGTGAAATTTCAGCTTGATCCAAGATTAGGTGTCGGAGAAATAACGTGTACAAAATGTTTATCAGACAGACAAACAGAGTGAGTTGATATACGCTCTGCGAAAAGGTGGTGAAGTGACTTTGTGCAAGCCATGATAGGGTACACATTGTGTTTAGTAATGTTGTATAATAGATCATGGTGTAAGGAAAAAGGGGAGATCAATAAATAATCCTCGTCAGTTTCTTTATAGATATATACATTTTTTAGCTGAAACAGTGTCACTGAACTTAAATATGGACAATATGCCACTAAAACAAACATTAGTAGCAAAGTGCAGATAACTATTGAACACTTATTCGTTGCGAAGGAAATAGAAGTTTAGAGGATTGATATGTGTTACATACCATGAGATCATAAAAATACACAGTCAGATAAAAGCAGTAGCCAATACAAAAACCAAAAGAAAAATCTTACTCTGGAATAAATGTAACCTAACACAACTACACCAAGCTGCATTAAACTTTCAACAAACATTCTTATTAGAAAAAGACATTAACCAACCAGTCGATGACCTCTGGAATTTCATTAAAAACCATCTTAAAAGCATTATAGAAAATCATATACCAACTAAATACACATCAAACAAAATAAATAAATGCTGGTTTAATAATAGACTAAAGAAGCTTTGTAAACAGAAGGAAAACCTATATAGAAAATTTAAAGAAACCAAGGCAGAAAGAGTTTACAAAAAGTATATAAAAATTAAACACCTAACCCAAAAAGTAAGCAGACAGCTGCAGAGTGAATACATAAACAATGTAATATCTAAAGATAACAACAAAAACCTATGGTCATACATTAAGTCTAAGAAAATGGAAACAACAGGCATAGCGCCATTAAAAGATGAACATAACATAATACATAATGATAATGAAACTAAAGCAAACATCCTAAACAAATACTTTGCATCAGCATTCTCAGCCCCAGGAGACAAAGACATATTTCTTAATTTGAACCAAGTAGACAACATAGAAGATTTAGTAGTACAAGAAAATGGAATTAAAAAACTATTAGCCAACACCAAACCAAATAAAGCGTCTGGACCTGATGGTATTCCAGCTAGATTACTCAAAGAACTAAGCAATGAGCTAGCCCCAGTGTTCAAAATACTCTTTCAGGCATCGCTTAACCAGGGCAGAGTACCAAAGGACTGGAAAGAAGCTAATGTCACCCCCCTATTTAAAAAAGGAGAAAAATCTGATCCAGGAAACTACAGACCAGTATCACTTACCAGCATCACATGTAAAATACTAGAACACATAATATGTAGCAACATCATAAACCACTTAGACAAACATAATGTCCTCACCCCATACCAACATGGCTTTAGGAAATATAGATCATGTGAAACACAACTAATAGGACTAATTGATGATTTCTCAAAAGGTTTAGATAATAGTGAACAAATAGATGCTATCTTACTAGATTTTTCCAAGGCTTTTGACAAAGTTCACCACCATAGTTTGCTTAAAAAATTAAAATATTTCGGCATTAACGGTCCACTGTATCAGTGGATTAAAGATTTTCTGATAGGGAGAGAACAAACTGTAATAATAAATGGCTCTAAATCAACACCAATAACAGTAAACTCAGGTGTACCTCAAGGAACAGTCTTGGGTCCACTACTATTTTTAATTTACATAAATGATTTACCAAATTGCATTAGTTCAGGAACAAAAGTCAGATTATTTGCAGACGATTGCATAATATATAGAACAATAAAAACAAAACAAGACACAGATATTTTACAAAGAGAATTAGATGAATTACAGAAATGGGAATCAAATTGGAGCATGTCTTTCCACCCAGAAAAATGTCAGTTGTTAAGAGTAACAAAAAAAATTAAACAAATTAATTCCACTTATCTTATTCATGGCAAACCAGTAACACAGACTAAAAACTCAAAATACCTAGGTGTTATAATAAATGAAAAACTGTCATGGAATCCACATATTGATGAAACTATAAAAAAATCCAACAAAGCATTAGGGTTTATTAAAAGAAATTTCTATAAATCAAATAAGAACATAAAACTAAAATGTTATTTAACCTTGGTTAGGCCAATAATAGAATATGCATCCACCGTGTGGGACCCCTCAACTCAAGAAAACATTAAGAAACTGGAACAAACACAAAATAGAGCAGTGAGATTCATAACAAACGAATATTCACATTTGACTAGGGTAACACCATTAGTAAAATCACTAAATTTAGAAAGCCTTCAGGACAGAAGACTCAAAAGTAAAGTAGCAATTATACATAAAACACTGAACCATAATCTTCAAATACAAAAACAAAATTTAATAAAATACTCTGA
The DNA here is from genome assembly GCA_036873155.1 of Biomphalaria sudanica. Classification (NCBI taxonomy): domain Eukaryota; kingdom Metazoa; phylum Mollusca; class Gastropoda; family Planorbidae; genus Biomphalaria; species Biomphalaria sudanica. The sequence goes on from JAZGLO010006691.1 coordinate 2,473,763, forward strand.
AAGACACAAAAATAAAGGCACATTCCTCGTCCCATATGCTAGGACAAATTTGTACAAATACTCCTTCTTCCCTAGTGCTATTAGAGCATGGAATGGGTTGCCTGAGCTAGCCAGAAAAACCAGTGACTTGGCAGAATTTAAGTCATTGGTTAATATGCATGACGCGTAGGACGTAATCATCTTCTTTTTTGAAGTAACGTCTGTATTATATAAGATAAGATAAGAAAAGAGCTTGAAATGGAACATTGTCCAGTAAGCGGGTGTTGTCGCAGACATTCCAAGCTAAAACGTTCTAAAACTAAAATAATTTTGTATTGCAAGAATGCAGGAATACTACAATTTGGCATTAGAACTATGTCAACTGTAAAACACGATAAATTGAATATTAACAGAGTGCGTTGTCAACGAAAATGATATGTACAAATGTTTTCTTAGTCTGTCTGGATTTTAAAGAATCGAGATCTACTAAAAGCGAACATACTCAATAAATGCAAAGAAAAAAAAATATTGTGAATGCGAAAAAGAAAATAGTGTAAAACTAGATAAAATACAAGGGAAAAAAATGTACATTTAAAGGTACACATTATACCAATCAAATTAGTCTAGGCATATGGTCGAGGGGCTAAGCACGGTGGAACATGACATGGCTTGGCTAACTATGAAAGGGGCTCGAGGTTTGACGCCCGACTCGAGCAGAGTTGTGTTTACTTAGCGCCTAAAGGCAGCACGAAAAACCTTCTCCCAGATACTCCCTGCCCCTCCCTGAGATCGGGTCCATATCGCTCTGAGCATGCTATAAGCATGAAAGTAGCGCTATATAAAACTTAAATCATTTTTATATAAGCTGTCCAGACTGTGTAAAAACTAGTGCACAAATTAAATCTAGTCTAGATTTCGAACAATAAATGTTTATTTTTAAACGTTGGGTGATGAAGCTGAGGTCAGATCGGTCTGATGTTCACAGTCTGATGTTGGCTCATACACTTGAAGAATTGTTATATTAAGAGTTATATTAAGAGTTCTAGCCCCAATATAATGGCAATTAGCTTTGAAACCAACACCGTGTTAATTGTTTCTTTCGTCGCGACTGTACCAGATCTTGTGAGCTTTTTCTGTTGCATTTTCTCCGCAACCTATCTGACTTTTGAGAGGCAGACAATGTTCAATTCGACTATCCGGCTTGGTTTTCATTGCTTTATTGTTTGTTACAACATTACATTGGGTCGATGGTGACAACTACGTCCTCTTCAAAATCAATTGATCTTTGAGGTTTTCTCCCAAACAAGGAAAACGTACATGTCTTATGTGCTTCATCTAATTATTCTATTTCAAAGGCCGATGCTTGTTTTTGTCCTCTTTTCACCTGTATACATAATAAGCTTCCTAACTGCCCTTTTAACCTCTTGCCCCCACTTCTCTTAAAATGAGTACAAGTTTTGACTTTTTCACGGGTGCATTATTTTATCGTGAATTGATTGATTGATTAATTAATTAATTATAGCTTTTATATAGCGCTACTTTCATGGTTATAGCATGCTCAGAGCGCTATGGTCCCATCTTATCTGTGGACCAGTGGGAGGAAGGGGTAACTGAAAGAAGGTTTTCCGTTCTGCCGTATGGCGCTCAGCAAACACATCTCTGCCCGAGTCGGGTGTTCAACCTCGAATCCTTTCATAGGTAGCCAAGCCAAGCCAAGTTTAAGAGCACTAAGCCTCTCAATCAATCAACGCTACAAATCCAAAGTCAAATTCCTAACTGCGACCACGGTACTATCTTATCTTATATGATACAGACGTTACTTCAAAAAAGAAGATGATTACGTCCTTTGTGTCATGCATTTAGTCTTGCATATTAACCAATGACCTAAACTCCGCCAAGTCACTGGTTTTCCAGGCTAGCTCAGGCAACCCATTCCATGCTCTAATAGCGCTAGGGAAGAAGGAGCTTTTGTACAAATTTGTCCTAGCATATGGAACGAGGAATGTGCCTTTATCTTTGTGTATTTCTGAATATTTTATTAAATTTTGTTTTGTATTTGAAGATACCAATCAGTGTTTTATGTATAATTGCTACTTTACTTTTAAAACTTCTGTCCTGAAGGCTTTCTAAATTTAGTGATTTTACTAAAGGTTTTACCATAGTCAAATGTGAATATTCGTTTGTTATGAATCTCACTGCTCTATTTTGTGTCTGTTCCAGTTTCTTAATGTTTTCTTTAGTTGATAGGTCCTGGCTAGAGAATGCATATTCTATTATTGGCCTAACCAAGGTTAAATAACATTTTAGTTTTTAGTTCTTTGTGATATGTTCAAATTTGATTTATAGAAATATGTTTTAATAAACCCTAATGCTTTGTTTGATTTTTTGATAGTTTCATCAATATGTGGATTCCATGACAGTTTTTCATTTATTATAACACCTAGGTATTTTGCGTTTTTAGTCTGTGTAACTGGTTTACCATGAATAAGATAAGTGGAATTAATTTGTTTTAGTTTTTTTGTTACTCTTAAATAACTGACATTTTTCTGGGTGGAAAGACATATTCCAATTTAATTCCTTTTTTTGTAATTCATCTACTTCTCTTTGTAAAATATCTGTGTCTTGTGTTGTTTTTATTGTTCTATATATTATGCAATCGTCTGCAAATAATCTGACTTTTGTTCCTGAAGTAATGCAATTTTAGTAAATCATTTATGCAAATTAAAAATAGTAGTGGACCTAAGACTGTTCCTAGTGGTACACTTGAGTTTACTGTTATTGGTGTTGATATAGATCCATTTATTATTACAGTTTGTTCTCTCCCTATCGGAAAATCTTTAATCCACTGATGCAATGGACCATCAATGCCAAATTATTTTACTTGTTTAAGCAAACTATGGTGGTGAACTTTGTCAAAAGCCTTGGAAAAATCTAGTAAGATAGCACCTATTTGCTTACTATCATCTAAACCTTTACTGATTTTACAGATTGTACTGATATGCTTTCCTTGTATGTATTATGTATATTGTCTAGTTGTGGGATATTGGTAACCTTTATTTGATAGTGTTACTTATAGATATAATATAATAAGTACTTTTATGTTACCAAAAAACAATGTTCACCAGCTTATTATATGCTAGCCCGTCTGTCTTTCTGTCTGATATAACTATCCTATAAGGTTGTTGTTTTCTCCAAATTCTCATTTTCGAATGAAGTTGAAATACAGGAGTCAATTAAAAAAAACAACAATTAGTAAACAAATAGTAGTAATTATTTATGTTATTAATATAGAAAAAGGGAGTTAAGTCATGGGTTTATGTCCCTTAGATATTTTGTTTTCTTTTAAATCATAAATCTCTTTGATTGACTTAGACATAAATTCATTACTTCAGACCATAATGGCTTAAAAAATATAGGTAGTATGAATCTCAACTAATAACACTAACTAATGATCTTTCAAGGGGAAAAATTAGTGAGCAAATAGATGACATTTTATTAGACATTTCTAAGGCATATGACAAAGCTCACCACCATAACTTGCTTTAAGAATATTTTGGTAATACTGGATCATTACATAATGAGTGAAGACTAAGGCTGATTAACTGCTTAAGGGGCCTGGCTGCCTATTTGACAGAGCAGCTACCTTTTTAGAAATGCACTACTTACCTCCTTAGCACGAGAAAGAGGCTAGTAAATGTGTCCTAAACACCTCTCTCCAATGGTACTGTGGAAACTCCCGTTTATACTTGCAATAGAACAAATCTAAATCTCAAGAAGAAACATTAAACTCTTATGAAATCACACTAGGCGTCTGGAATGCCCGTACTCTTATTGACTGCACTGAAGCAACCGTCCCAAATATCGCACTCCTGTTTGCACAAGAGAGATAGGCAGATAAAATGCAGAGATTGCTGCCCTAAGTAAAACGTGACTAGCAGAAAAAGTTCTGATAACAAAAGTTGTTGATGACTTGAAGACTTGAAGCTGGCTTGGGCTTCATTGTGAGATCCAAACTAAAATCACACCCACAACTCTACCATCTTTAAATGAACTTTGTAAACAAAAATTTCTTAGAAACCTCGGAAAAATCTTAGAAGACAAAGGCCACCCGTTCTATCATAACTACGTCAAGGCGTTAGAGACTTCTATCTATCAAGGCAAGACTTGGTAAGACTATATCGATGCCACTCGTTGATCAAGAAAGATGAAAAGGACCTTGTGTAGTCGCTCAATGAACTCTTTATGTTGTGTCTCAATAAAGTAGTCTTAGCTTTAATCTTAGTTATAATCAACAAGCTAGCAGGGCTACCAAAAGATATATATGACTGCCTTTTGACTATACGCCTACCCCTGACCAGAAGGCGACAAGCAACTCTAATAAGCGCCTATACCCCAACTATGGCCAACCAAGACAACATCTAAACTCTATAATAAATAAAACACCTTAAACGGATACAACTCAACATACTTGACTTCAATGCCTATGTGGGATCTGACTGGAAAACCTGGAGAAATATTCTGGTCAGACACGGCAGCAGACCAAATTAAGTCTTTATGGCTATTCTTGATTTCACAGGAAATTAGAAACGTGTAGATCTTCGAGAAAAAGTAAATAGTTATTTATAATATGTATACATAACGGATGAAGTCAATAAACTGTATAATAAATAGCTCAGTAGATCTAGATCTAGTTCAGCGATATTTCTCGCTTTGAACTATAAGAACTTACTTAGCACCCTATAATCTATATAACTAATAAAAAAGACTAGACTTAAGTTCCCATCTCTCAAGAATGATGTTGATCCAGTAAATTCTACACCTAGACACTAACTCACAAATTAAAAACACATTTAATCTATAAATCACAAAAGCTTTAAAGTTTTGTTAATCCCAAGAAGCGACCAGAATGTGTGTACACAAAAATAAAAACAACAACACACACAAAAAATTATATTACCAGGATTACAAAGTGCGCATTATGCAATGTGCAGAAATTTAACAAATTCTTTCTAATACAAAGCAACATTGCTGCATAACCCATATTATTATATGAAGGTTCTGATTAAAATTAGATCTATTATTTATAAGTAGTCGACCCACGGGGTAACTTATGCCGCTATTTTGCAAAGCTGGTCTAAGGCACTGCAACCTATGCGACCGCAGTGGATCCCGCAATTTCAAAAGATTTGCGCTAATTCTAGGTCTAATATATTAAATTAAACAACAAATTATAACAGATTTACCGTGGCCCCCTGATATACCAGGAGCTCCTGGAAATCAGAAATTGCAAAATTAATGAAAAAGTCCTGAAAATCTCCGGAAATTATTAAAATCTTAAAAAAATATAGAGACAAAAATTGACATTTGGGGTGTCAAAAATTCGCGTAGATACATTGAACAATTTGGTAATTCTTGCTATTGAGCATGTTCTATGCAGTAAATAGAATTTTTATGATATACTGTATGACTTCGCTAGACGCAAGGCTCGAACAGTATTTATGTACGCAGTAAGAATGAATAAAATGCAAAGACGAATTTATTGTCTAATACCAACTCTTAATTTTCACTTTTTATCCGTATCCCTACCTAAACTTAGCCCCAAAACGGTTGAGTCCGGACCTGCTATTAAGTGACGGGTGAATACAGAGTAGATTACTTGTTCTCGTCCCCCTTTTCTTACGCCGCTTTAGTTACCTGGGGTAACTCTAGCCCGACATCCAGAAATAAAAGAGTGATCTTTCCATGACTTCTTAGTCACAATGCTTAAGACCGACCGTGATATTTAGTGACTGGTGAATACTACTTTTCCCCTCCCCCTCTTTTTTTTTTTTTTATTTTGCCGCTTAAGTTACGTGGGGTAACTAGTCAGACTTGCAGAAACAAAAGAGTGATCTTTCCTTTACTTCTATCTATTTACCCTTTCTCTTTCATCACGCTGCGTGTATTACTTGACACGACGCGATAGGTATTTCTTTTGATAGAATCCTTTTATCGACAGAAAGTAAAATACGCACAAATTATTGATATTGCAGTCCCACGCTCAAAAGGATAAAATGAGAAAAATGCTAACAAAATTACAAAGCGAGTTTGTGTTATCCCACAAACTCAGCAGCAGCCCCATCGGATACGCCTATTAGAAAAGAATGTTAAATAAATGAAAATTTCAAAATTTCAAATATTCGTTTGGCGTTGCAAAAATGTTTTTGCAAATGTTTTACATGTTTCTGATATTCCTTCAAAGTTGAATGTAATCTACTCCCTCTAAAGCGCACCCTGGACGAAAGGGGGTGGCAGCAAGCATGGTATGAACCCGGGACCATCGAGACAATCAAACGACAGTCCAACGGCATACCGAAAGACCACACAGTTATCCTACTAGATCTACCACCTACATTTAGATCTAATCTAGATTTTTTTTAGATCTAGATCTGATCTAGATTTGTTGATTTGATATAGACGTAGAGGCTAATTAAGGTCATTGTAGATTAAAGAAATAACGTGTACAAACTTTGTAACAGAGTGAGTTTTTGTGGGCTTTGTAAAAAGACTATATAATTAAATGGAGCTGATTTTGTTCACGATATAATCAAGCCTTCTTAATAAGTGAATTAATATATTTTTGTTATAATGTCAAAAATTTAGAAATTAGAACACTGTCTAAGACAGAATGTACTCATGGGAATTGTCTTTTTTAGCGGCCTCCGAAAGGGGAAAAAGCCGCTATTAGGTTTGTGCAAAATATCCGACTATATCCCACTCAGATTTCGAAAATTAGAAGAGAAATGAAAAATATTATTTTACCATGCGAAACAGCTTGAAACTGCTACTTTTGGTTTTCTAAAAGCAAACTATTTAGTTTATAAAATTAATTATGCAAGCGATTTTTTTTTCATAAAAATACACCAATTCTAAAACAATTACGTAAATGTAAGGGAGGCAATGTTACACAATGTTAACAATGGTACGCACCATTATATGTATTTTCAATATCACTAAGTCAAATATATTTATAAAATGTACAAGAAATGTTCAGAAAAAAATATAAATATTAGTTAAAGGTGTTTTTTCTGGTCAACTAGCTGCTAAAATTAAAAGAAAACATTTTTGTTTTTTTATAAAGGCTAAGAATGCAATTTGTATGTAAATATCACGCACATTTTTAAAAAATTGACTTTTAATGCAGCGACTTTCGTGCAATAGCGTGACAAGTATACGCATGAGACATAGTTCCCTAAAAATTAAAAAATAAACAGATTTTATTTATTTTTTGTTTAGTGCCCCCATCCTAACAAAAGAGGCTTATTATTGTGCGTTTTGACTGTCTGTAAGTATGTCCGTCACGTTTAGATTAAAGATAGAAAATGTAAAATCTATTAAAAAAATCTGATTTAACCTTTAATGTTCCTCCTGTAACATCTCAATAGTTTCAAGTATCTATAATTGATTGTTCCAGATGTTTTTGTGCAAAACTAATCAACGCCAACGAATGTTTGTTTGCTCTGCTAACCTTTATTATATTAAATTTCGCAAGCTTAAAGGTTACAAAAACACATTATCAAAAATATAATTACAATAGCATATAAATGCTAAATCAAAATCTCTATACTAAGTTATATTTCATTAACTGTTTTCCGATATTGTTTTATAAAAAATGAATTATGTCAAATGATTGTTTGAACTCTCATAGTCGACTAATATTACACTTATATTCTTTGACAATACGTCACTATAGTTTGATTATCGATATCAAATTGTTCGTATCTTCATCTTTAAACAAATTTTTTAAAATATTGACAATAGGTTGTTCAGGACTTTAAAAAAAGAAAGTAATTACTAGAAATAATAATTGAAAATCACTTTTTAGACTTTTTTTTAGATTTAATTTTAATCGATAAAGAGTTTCCGGATTTCCGGATTTGTTTTGAAAATAAATCGACCTACATTACTAACATTTTCTTACAAATCGTCGCAATAAATTTCCAAATTTAAAAATCTACTATGGCCAAATAAATGTTTGAAATTCCTTTTTTAATAATTAAAACAAATAATCTGCCCATTTATGAAAAAATGTTGTTATTGATTATTATTAAAAATATTTTAACTCTATTTTTATGTAAAATCTCACTTCTCTCTAACAGTACATTTAATTTTCTAGCTTAACGTTACAAAATCTAATTATCGTTAATATCATGTTTCAATTTTTAAGGAAAACAACTTCCAAATACTGAAGTATGGTATGAAAATATCTCCAATTGGCTGTGGCACATCTAATTTTTTATACGAGACCATCTCAAAAATGTAATTAACGGTATTACATTTATCTGGATTTCTCTTTTTCTCCTACTATTTATACAAACATCTGGAACAATCTATTATAAATACTTAAATCTATAGCGTTCATACTTAAAAATATTGCGATGTTTCAAAACAAAAATTAAAGGTTAATCAAATTTTTAATAGCATTTTTTTGTTTTTTATATTAACATGACGGACAGACAGATTGACAGACAAAACGCACAAAAACAAATGTGGATTAATTCTCTTTAAATAAATTCTATTAGAACCCTCGTTAAATATCTCATGCTAATAAAGACATTTTGGGGGGTTCTAGCCAATTGTGATGTAATGGAATTTTTTTTCCTTTGACGCCATATGAATGGGTTATTTAAAATGAAATGCTAAAAGAACTCACTTGGTGCACCAATGTCTATGAACCCTCAACAAGCTGCTCGTATTTATGACATTTTTTAGTCTAACTAGGCCGTGTGACGTAATGGATTTTTTTTTCCATTGACGTCATATGGAATAAATTCTTCAAATGAATTGCTAAAAGAACTCGGTATAGTAATCACACGGATGGCTGCATGCTGGACTGTCAAACCCTGTCCGCTCCCATCCCTCTTCGTCTTGTGGGAGGTTTGGACTAAAAAGTAAATTATCTTCAACTCTGAAGGAACATCCGGAACATGTAAAACATTTTACAAACACTAAATAGCATGGCCAGACTCAGAAACGTAGCTAGCCATGTGCGGGTTGTGCGATCCGCACTGAGCATCTTGCTTGCTTTACATGTTTCGGATGTTCCTTCAGAGTTAAAGATAATTACTTCCTAGTCCAAACCTCCCGCAGGACGACGGGGGATGGGAGCGGGCAGGGTTTGAGCCCGTGACCATCGATAAATCTGAACGACAGTCCAGCGTGCAAACCGCACGACCAGGCAGCCATCCTGCATCAGCAGCATCATGTCGTGAAAGGGCATCAAACTATGGATAAGCTTTCTCAGTAAAAACATTACATTGTAAATACATGAACAAAGACAAACAAATGTTTTTGAAATGTTAACTACAAGTTTAACTATTGTCTCCCTTTTTTAATCTCCTATGATCTTGCTTAAATTAAACATAAGCTTGTAGACCAGGTTGAATCAAATTTACTAGATTTGTAAAAATCTCCTAAGGCCCGCACTTTTACACGCCCACATTCTTCTGAGGCACATGGTACATGTTGTTACATCATTGCTCAGTGCTCTGGTCTCATCATAGTCTAGCGCTTATAAGAATAGATTTATCCCCAGACACTAAATCTGGATGATTGTCGTAATTTATTTTCATTTCTCTATTATTCTGTTTACATTGTGAATAAATAGAATCCACTGCTTCTTGTAAATTTTAATGACAACTGAGAAAAAAAAATTACGACTCACTCATTAATTTAGCAATTGATGGGAAAAGTAGCATTACTTTAACAATGAATACAAATTAGTTCGAAAAAAAAGCTCTTTTACCAGTTTTATTTGGTTGAGGAGGCTACATGAAGAGCTTCCGCACTGGGCATCATATACCCTAGATACGCCACTGGCCGGACTTAAATATTGTGGGGCCCTATTCGAAACGGATTTCGTTGGGCCAAGTTTGGGTAGGGAAGCGGATAATAAGTGAACTTAAAGAGTTTGAATTAGAAAATAAATTCGTCTATGTATTTTTTCATTCTTTTCTACGTACAGAATTACCTTACGAGCCTTGCGTGTAGCAAAGTCATAGAGTATCTATCTATATATATATAATTCTCTTCTTCCCTCATCAGTATGGACGAGTAAGAAGTAAAGGAAAGATCACTCTCTTATTTCTGCGGATAGTCACCCCACGAATAAACAAGAGTATTATTTACACTACGGATGGCTGCCTGCGCGCTGGACTGTTGTTTAAATTTATCAAACCCTGCCTGCTCCCATCCCCCTTTGTCCTGTGGGAGGTTTGGACTAGGAAGTAGACTATCTTTAACTCTGAAGGAACATCCGAAACATGTAAAATATTTTATAAACAAACATTTTACAAACACTAAATAGCAGCGCCTGCCTCAACAATTGTGATCGAGAAGTCATGCATTTTATTCATTTTTTGCTACCTACAGAATTACTCTACGAGCCTTGCGTGTAGCGAAGCCATACAGTATATCAAAAAAAATCTATTTCTAGCATACATCAGCCTCAATAGAAAGAATTACCAAATGTTTCAATCTATCTTTGTGAATTGTTGACCTCAAGTAATTCTTCATTAGTTTAAGGCGCGAGAAGATTATTACACCAGATTCCACAATTACGGGTATTGGATAATGCCTTTTTTTTTCATCGCGCTTAGGATAGGCGTTTTCCATTTTGAATGACACCCTTAAAGGACAATTTTTATCTATATATTTCCTGAGATTTTTTTTTTTGAGTTTTCAAAAGATTTTAATAATTTCCGGAGATTTCCAGGACTTTTTCGTATATTTTGCTGGTAAATCAAAAGGCCGCGGGAAATCTGTTATCTTATATACTAGCCCTAAAACAAACTTAAGACCATAACAAAAAATAAAAAAAAATGACCGACTCTATTAAAGCTATAGTACTATATGGATCTAGGCTTTGTTTACAATGTTGACATGAGAAAAGATAGAAAGGATTTAGATCTAGATCTAATTTTAAGAACTACATTTTGCACATATAGTTGTTTTTATTTTACTTTAACACATGAAAATACAAAATATAGTCTCTTGATTTCATTATATAATAAAATTAATCTTCAAATTTGTGTTTCAAAAGCATTTTTACATAAATTCGTTCCATATATCTGCGAATTTAGAACGTCCTGACTTACTTATAATACCATTCATTTAACTAATCGGGTATTCGTATTACACAAATAACAAACTAGTGTTTAAGAGGGAAGACATATTCTAACTTTGTCATTCCTGAACGAAACAAACATGGAGCTAAACCATTCAGTAGTTTCATGTACTGTAATAAATCCCTCAGCTTGCATTTCTTTAAGTTTTTCTTCCACTTTATTGCGTAGCGATGCTGCTAAGCGACGTGGTGGATGGATAACTCCTTTAGCATTTTCCTGTCACTGAATCTTGTATTCTCCTGGCAGTGTTCCAGTTGTTTTCAGCATGTCAGGACACTCTCTTTGTAACTCGTCTTCTGCCTTGGATTCTATGCTGTCTATCTGTTGCAGTAGTCCTAAACATTCTGCTGTGTCACCACTCAAAATGTTCTCTTGGCTAATGTCTACTACCTCAAACCTTGCTTTCACCTCTTGGATATTATTTTTCAAAGGTAGCATCACTGTTCCTACAGTCTTAATAACATGATTAGTATAAGATTTGAGTGACTTTACTGAATAAGCAAGTTTTACTTTGTCTTTGAGCTTTTCAAACTCTGATTTGACAAGAATGTTACACCTTGCACCAGTGTCAATACGGAAAATTAATGTCTTGCCATGTACTACTAGTTTTACAGTCCACTTGTCTTCAATGATGTTGATGTTGTCAATTTTACCCTTTTTTTGACTGGCTATTTGCAGTGCTAATAGGTACAATATTTTCATCACTGTGGCTGTCATCTTCTACCAGATTAACGTTGCGTCTTTTTCTGCACATTTGAAACCAGTGGTTTGTCTTCTTGCAGAAATTGCATGTGGTTCCGATTGCTGGACATTTTCCCTTTTCGTGGTTCTTGCCGCATTTACTACATAACTTATCTGAGTTATTTTTAGACTTCTGCTTGAGTACATTGTGTGACTGTCTCTTGATTGCTAAACTTCTTGGCCCCTAAACAGTTTCACTTGGCTTTGCGACATCTCGTATTGTTGTCCAATTTCTAAAGCCTTGCCAAGGATCAACTTCTGTCCCTGATCATGTAGTCTTTATTGTACCTTTTCGTGTATGACTCCACTTATGATCATATCAATAAGTATATCATCTGGATCATCATACTCACAGTCCATAATGAGAAGCTTTAGGTCTTTCACAGAGTTATCAAAACTTTCTCCTTCTTCCTGCTTTCTCTGAAGTGCACTAAATCTAGACTCTCTTTTATCTTGTCTTGACCTTATGTAGTCTTCTATTTTCTTTAATAGCAATTGCGGATTTCCCTCTTCACTATCAGTAATATATAGAGTATTGTAAGCTTCTCGGCCCTGTTGACCTATCCACATTCCCAGCCATCCGGCTTTTTGTTTGCTATCGACACCAGCTAACGGTCCTTTGAAACAAAAGCTAACCTGCTGTTGAAACTTTAAAAACTCTTCATATAGATCTTTAGCATTCCAATTCAAGCTTGGTTGCTCAAAATAAAAAGAAGCCATTATTAGATTAATAAAAACCTTTGTCTAGACAGCTTTTTAAGTTTTACTATGACACCATGTAGAATATTCGTATTACACAAATAACAAACTATTATTCAAGAGGGATGACATATTCTAACTTAAGCTGATGGATTTATTACTCCAGTACATGAACCTACTGAATGGGTTCGCTCCATGGTTGTTTCGTTCAAGAATGACAAAGTTCCTAATATGCCTTCCCTCTCAAACACTAGTTTGTTATTTTTGTAATAAGAATATTCTACACTTTATATCCTATTCATCTATCGCTCCTTTTGTTAGCGGTCCCCGAAAGGGGAAAAGACGCTATTAGTTTTGTGCGAAATGTCTGTCCGTTTTTCCGTTGTCCCATTTAGATCTCGTAAACTACAAAAGATATTGAAAATCCGACATCACAATATTTTAGACCATTTAAAGTTCTGATGCAACGGCTACTTTTTTTTTCTGAAAGCAAAAAAATCTAATTTTTAAAATCAGTTATGCAAGCAGTTTTCTAAAGAGAAAAAGCTAATTAGTATGCACTATAAGTTAGACCTAATTTAAAACGAATAGTAATCTTATAAGGTTCATTTTATTTTTTTCTTATGGCACACCGGCATCGACATGGGCGCCCATAAGTCCACCCAGCTCTAATGGGTACCTGACATTAGTTTGGGAAAGTAAAAGCGGTTGATCGTTGTACTGGCTCCATGACACCCTCGTTAGCCGTAGGCCACAAAACCAGTTGAACTTTACATCATCTGCCCTATAGACCACAAGGTCTGAAAGGGGAACTAGTTAGGCCAGGTTCACATCTAACTTTACATTCACTTTCACCTATCCTTTGATCTGCTGGACCGTTGGGGCACTACACAAGATCTTTTAACCTTCATTCTCCATTCTTATCTCTCATTTGTCTTGATATAATTTCATTCGAATGTTCTTCCTGAAAATATTGAAGCCTGACTTGGTGGACCACTTCCGGGGCCGTGTGTTTCCACACAAACTGTCTTTTGTAAATTTGTTTTTAATACATATGAATGTATCAACTTCGGGTAAACCCACTTTCGCAAAACTAAATTTATTTTCGTAGCGAGAGAGAAAAACTTGAAAGGATTGGTAGCTATGTTTAACATACATCAAAATTAAATCCACTAGATTAGTAAACACAAACTAAGACCCGCAGGCCGCGGGTGATCTCAAACTAGTATTTAATAAAATGGTTTAGTTTAATAGTTTATACACCTAAAATTAGCGCGGGTCTTATAAAAAAGCGGGACCCACTGCGGTCGCATAGGTTGCAGTGGCCTATGGCCGGCCCTGCAAAATAGCGGCGTATGCTACGCAGCCGGTCGACTAGTGTTTATTAAACCTAATAATTTGACTATTGTTTTAAAAAAGATATAGGTAGATTTAGATCTAATTTAGATTTTTTTACACTATATCTAGATATTTTTTACACTAGAGCTAGTTTTTTTACACTAGATCTAGATTTTTTTTTCTAGAGCTAGATTTTTAAAACTAGATTTAGATTTATATTCTAATTAAAATCATTGAAGTTTCTAGATCTAGAATTTCTTTGTCCGAAGGATGACGTTTTGGTGCCGCCGTTTTGGCACCACCGTTTTGGCGCAAGGGACGTTTTGGCGCGAAATACATTGTGTACATTTATTGTATTATTTCTTTAAAAACAACTATGTAAATCTATGTTTTGCATGAGTGTTTGTGTTAAGGCATATTTTGGTATTTAAGTTTGTTATTTAATTATTGTTAAATCTCTAACATTACACAACACCAGGCTTCCATCCATACTTCATAGTATGCATGCATGAAATAGTCAAAATTATTAAGTACAAATCAATACCAAAAGATTATCTAAAATCGCTCGTTTGACATATTTGAACATATCCGGTAGTTGTCATGCCGTAATGTGTAATATATCTCTTTATCAATAATAGGCTATTAGTTTGTTAACTTAAAAGCAATGCCTGATCGTGTAGTTAGTGTGCAGGACTGATTAAATCTACAGTCCTGGTTTCATACCCTGCTCGATGCCACCCTCCGTCGTCCAGCGGAAGATTTGGATAAGTAAGTAAATTATCTTTAACTTTGAAGGAACATCCAAAACATGTAAAACATTTTACAGCAAAAAAAGTTGTACAACGCCAAATGAATCTTTGAAGTATTAATATTTTTGAAAATCAAAACAAAATCACGTCTTGAATATTCCTTGCGAATATGCGGATCCAACAGGGATCCGACTCCAACGGTGGCCGCCTCTGAGTTTGTGTTAAAACACAAACTCTCTTTGTAATCTTGTTTTCTTTTGCAATCGTTTTTTTTTTATGTCAAACCAGATAAACTTGAGCAACTAAACAATGTTACTGAAAGATTTTTCTGTGACGGCATTAAATTTTTTTATCCAATTCACAAGGCTGCTTTGCAAATGTCACATGATCTGAATCTGACCTACATTTTAAAATGTATTTTAAATGTTCAACACTTTGTGTACAAATAATAAGAGAAAATCTCTGGGATTAATCGACATTGATGTCAAATGAAAATCGTGCATGTAATCTCTCCAGATATTCCAATAAAATATAGTATGTAATTCTTTTCGGCTACAAAATGAAAATATAAAGAAGAGCTCTTTGTAATGAGAGATAGAAAAAGGGCATAAAAAAAAAAAAAGAAACTTGTCGAAGTTAACAATTCAAACATATTTTATTTTTAGTTTACGATTAGGTTTACAGTTAGGAGTAGGGTTAGCATTAGGCGCTGGCGGGTCCGGGGTGGTGGCGGTACTGGCGATCGTCCTTCCAACTAGGCTGATCCCTCAAAATTAAGGTGGGGGCGAGCGAATCGTAGTAGAAAAATCACACAATTTTATATCAATTCTTTACTTCTGTTCATAATAATATACTCATTATTTGTATTTTAACTTATTTGTTATTACTCCTTCCCCCACAAGTATGTTGACCGATTTGGTTGGATGGGTGGGGGTGGGTGCGAGTGCATCAATTCCGCCCCCTTACCGATAGCTTTTGAGTAAGGGGTGCGGTCCATTTATTTTTTAGAAAAAAAAACATCTAGTTAACAGAATAAGTTAAATATCCATATGATAAAAGCTTGTTATTGATATTTTAATTGATCTTCATTTGATGTCGTTTCCCTTCTGGTATAATGGCAGATTGGTGTGAGGGGGGGATTACATATATTGCTCACCCCTCCTAAAACCTTTAAGTGGGGGGCGGTCCTATTTTTATAGAGAAATAATAATGTGTGAACAAAATTAGTTAATTTAATATATAATTTTTATATTATGTCGCTCCCCTCTGGTATCTTGGCCGATTCTATGGGGTGGCAGGGTATGGCCTACTGCACTCCAAACTCTGGTAGCCCTTAAGCAGAAATCACAGTGTGTGAAAATTTTAGGTGAATATCTATATAATACAAGCTACTTATTGATATTTGAAACCATTTGTATATTATATCGCATCGTAATCTAACTTCAAATTAGATTATTAGTAAATATAAAATAAATAGGTGCAACCTATCAGAAAAACCTATACTTTTTCGTTTGTATTTTAGCTAAGAAATTACAACATTTTGTGCAAAAAAAAAATGTCACTAGCATAATTTGTATTATCAATAAATTAAATTATTAGGCTATATCATGCCGAGGACTCTTACTCGATTAATTTTTTTTCATACTACCACTCCCCTCCCTTTTCCAGACGAAAACATGACGTTTTTAAACAGAATAGTCAAATATGGCGACAGAGTCTATGTAATTGCACATGAATTTATTATAATTATTTTAAGAAATACTTTGTGGGAATTAGCTAGTGAATTATTTCTGAAGATATATTGAAACTATCTAATTTATAGCCGAAAGAGTTTGGAATCAATAGTATCGGCAGGATCTTCCAGGTTGTGTGTCACAAGCTGCCTAAGGCAACTCCTGATTTTTCCTCAGGGTTGTCTCCAGAAGCCCTTCCCATGTTTGAATGCAGCCACATTGCAGCGGTGTTGTTTTTTTTCCTAAGTGGGTGACCGTGCAAGGCTAACGAGCCCCTCCTGTCCAGAGCTTATTGGTTTTTGCTCGATTTTGTAGCTTCTTCTGCCTCCTGTAGTTGGGCTCAATATCTAAGTCGCACATGAATGCCAGGAGTTGGACAGATTGCCAGAAGCTATTTGAGACGCATGCCATTGGTAGCATTTCTTAGATAATGGTGCGATTAAAACCTTTACCACTTCCTGTGAAAACAACCTTGCAGGACTTATCTTTAATAAAGAGTTGAATAAATGCACAAAAGTGCACGAATTTTTTGTGCACTGTCATTTTGTAGAATAGGTGAACACCAAGTATAACGTCTTTGACATGTGAGACACTTGACAAACTTTCGATGAGGTTAATGATTTTGAAAAGTTCACTGAAAAGTCACCTGGCAATCATGAAACATCACCTGAAATAAAGAGAATGAGAAATCAAAGATCATCACCAACCTCATAAATTGAAATGATTGATTCGTTTAAAATGTATTGCTTGCTTTTAAAAACAAAAATGATTAAAACTTGCTGTAGCAGTTTGGCTTAACAAACCGTGTCTACTGCGAATGTAGTTCTACAAACTTTTCATTTTGAAAACCGTTTTTAAAAAGCGTTAAAGAAGAATGGCAAAAGAAACATTGTTCACATTTTATCGCAACTTTAGTTGACATCTACCTAACATTTGTCGATTGCCTATGGGCTGCATCAGACTTAGAGAATGCTGCTTATCGTATTATGTGTACCGCTATGGTGGTTTAGGAATAATCATCCTTGTACTGTAATAGTGAATACAAAAAAAAAAATGAATTTTTTAAAAATTGTGTCATTTATTTATTTTCATAAATAAAGAAACATTTTTTTCCTATATCAAAAAAAAATGCAATATCTTCTTGTTATATTTAATATATGTTTTTATTTCACAAAGCCTATGAGAATCGATATGCAAGTATGGACTTCAACCAATGTCTTTCCCTTTGAATTCTACTTATCCGACCCTAACAAAACAAAGAATATTGGTAACCTTATCAAACTAGATGCTTATTGGAAGCTGTGGTACAAGGGCCAATAAGTTAATTGATACGCTCAGGTTCCAATGCTTATTCCGGTATCTTTTTTTCTCTAATGTTTATAGGTGTATATATAATATAGATAACTTAGTGGTCTCCCTATAAGATATGATTGAAAACTACAAATTGCCACCTATGGTAATTACAATGTTAGTATCCTGATAAAGACAGTTAATTATAAGTCTCTTTTGCCCATTCTATGATAAGCCGCGTGCTTTGACTCCATTGACTTAAGATGTAAGTGAAATTACACATAATTTTCTGTGCTTTTGGATTGAGGTTTCCGAAAAGCGCTCTCTCTTTACAATTATGTCTTATTGATACTTTCTTTACCCCAAAGCCTTTATATTTTAAAACTATCAACTAAAACCTTAATTAGTAAACAATGATTATGTGTCATGAGAAAATGAAAATAATATAATAATCTTGACGTTTCTTTTTCGCTTAATTTTTTTTAAAAGAAGTAAATAATAATCATATCTAGACACAAATAGATATAGTCTCGGTGGCTTTATTATGAAAAGTTGTTTGCCTTGGTTTGATACAGATAAACATAGAAACAACAACATTTTTTAGGTTGAAGTAGAAATGTATAGATCTTGTTTTGTTGTCCATTTTTTTTTGTAGTTTTAGAATAAAGAAAAAATGTTGAAGAATTTCGGGTATTTAATGACTACGAGATGAAACTTTATAATGTTTTTGATTTTAAAACTTGTCCTACGACATGTCTTCACTTTTGTTATTCTAAGTATTGATGCTATTAACAAAACATTTTCTTTATTTATATTAATCAAGTACTTGAATATTTACTAGCAAGTGTTATCCTCTATCTACGATACCTGTTTGAATTCCAAGTTCACAATACATTGTTTTTTGAAAGGAAGAAATATCTACATTCGCAAACATATAAGCCTGAGCTGTGTAAGGCAGCACGCCAGTCTTTTGAGGACATTTCATCAGTTACTCAACATTGCATGAGAGTAACTTTTAAAAAGAATTCTATTACTATATTGCTTAATTTTTCACAATAAGCAATCCAAACCTAAGACAATATTTCAAGATTCTGTTCAAATGTGACTACAAAGAAATGTTTTACTTGATTAGAAAAGAATTTCCCTTCAGGATTAATCGTATCAAACCAAGGCAAACAACTCTTCATAATAAAGTCACCGAGACTATATCTATTTGTGTTTAGTTTGATTAAATACAATATGATTTTAAAGATAACACATAAAGTAATCTAATTTTAGTACCAGATTAAAGTATCTAACTATACAATCTCTGTAAATAAGTTTAAAAGATCAAGAAGACATCAATAGATTACAAGTGATATACAACATCTATTAACGATGGAATCAGTTTCTTTTTCCTACACCACTCGTTCTAGTTATTCCAACTTTTCAAATGTCCACTCTAGTACTGTTTCCATTGTTCAAGAAGGTGTAGCAGCGGCTGCCTACAGTTTCCGCACTGCTATCAACATTGTTATTTTACCCATCCTTTGCGTATTGGGTCTGGCAGGAAATATCCTCAACATCATCGTCTTGAGACGCTACGGCTTCAAAGATACCAACATCTTGCTTCTGGCTTCCTTGTCCTTCAACGACCTCGTCCTGACGCTCCTCCACACCATCATCAAGGCCGGAGACATCATCAAGCTAGTGGATGAGAAGGCGGCCCTCCGCGTTATCGCTTTCTCGGCCATTTACCTCAACGCACCACACCAGATAATGGTGTCCATTAACGTCTGCCACGTGACAACAATAGCAGTCGAGCGCGCCATCGCTGTTTGCTTTCCTTTCCAAGCATCAAGGCTGTTCACTGCACATAGAATAAAATGGAGCATTTTTGTTATCTACATTTCCCCATTCTTCATGCTCACCCCGGCATTCTTTCTATACGAGCATAAATGGATCTACAGCCCGAAATTGAATATAAGCATAGCCATCGCTGTGGAGACCCAGTTTTATACGACTAACAAGGAATTCATCCTCATCTACCTCTCCGTAGTAGCGGGCAACCTATTTTCAACAGTAGTCCCTCTTGTTATTATCGCCTCTTGTGTTATCGTGATGTTGAGGCTTCTCCAGAGGCGGTTCAGTTTTCCGGACAAGACTTCCGGTAAAAAGGGGTTGGGGCAAAAAGGGATGAAGATGCTATTCTCCGTGTGTGTGGCGACGATTCTGATTTCGGTCCCAGGCATCATTCTGTTGAACTACTGCTCATTCTCTCACTTGACCTCTGGCGACTTGTACGATCTTCTGATGGATACCAGCCGGATGCTTTGTCAGCTTCACGCGTCTACAAATTTTATCATCTACGTCACAATGAGCAATAAGTTTTATAAATCATATAAAGATTTATTGGGCTGTTCCGGTGTAATAAAAAAATAATGTTTGTCTTTTACAAATTTTATTCCTTCGTGATTTTTTTAAAATTGTTTTTTTGAACTTTTATTTAAATGCAAGAATTTGGTTAGCGAAAATTAAGAGAAAATAAAAGTCTTTGAAATCAAATCAGAAGATTTATATGCATATTAAAAAAGAGAATACTAGATAAAATAATAGATATTTAGCAGCAAGCAAGCGTAACTCTGTATTCAGTAAAGTAATCAAAGTTAAGACCCGCAAATTCATGATTTCCTGGGCAAGAGTATACTTGTCAACTTAATGTAATAAACCTCCCTGTACTAGACAAATAGGTAACCGCTATAGATTAGAAGAAAAGACCTAGCTAATAGTATAGTGATGATGATATTGATTTATTTATATATTTTACAATTCTCTGTCTTCTACATTATTGCAAGCTATAGCTGTAATTTCGGAGTTTTTCCCATCGAATTTTTTAAAATTCGTTTCCACAATGAATTAATCTCTATTTTTCCATAACAAGATTTAACAATTTGAGTAGCGTTTGTGGGTAGTTATTATGTAAGAACATGCACAAGATTAATTTTTCGTTGAATTATGGTTGACTTGTTAACCCGATTTTATTGTAAATGTACGATTTCATTGCTATTTGAAAAAGCAGTTGTTTAGCAATGACAATCAGGTGTGCTATAGACGCCCATTGGTGTACCTCCATAATTTATCCTTGTACTTGAAAAGACACATTTGGTCAGCAATGACAAACAGGTGTGCCATAGATGTACTTTAACCTTGAACTTGGTAAGTCTTGATGTATTACAAGTTAATAAAAAATAATAATTGTTTCTAGTTTAACAATATTATACTTTTAAAGTAGATTATTAGGTAAATAATTTTGAATGTTCCATTAAAAATTGGATATAAACATTTGGAGTCTTGCTTACACGATGTTTCGCATAAAAAATAGAGCACTGTTTCTTGAGCTATCATTGGTCAATTTGGTTTTCGATTTTGAATTGATCTTGATTACATGCCATTTGTCCTTGAGTCCGTCCCAAGTTTGAAACTACAATCTGTTATTGACAGGTTAAAACTGGTTTCTCTTTCAAAACTATAAATGTGTTTTTCTTCTCGTTATTGGAGATTTTCATAAATAAATAAATACATTTTTGTACATTTTTGAGTTAATTAGCTATTAAAGAAGTAACAGGGTAGTATGATGGCAAGTTTTAGCTATGTAGAATCAAATTCTTTACGCTCTTCTCTGTGTAAATATATTTAGTTGGCAATTTTAACGTTCAATCCAATGACCTTGTTTGGTTTATCTTGAAAATCTCCAGTAACTGAGTAGGAAAAGTTCTGTTTGTGGCGATGCTCTGTTTGGGGGAAGACAATTTCTGGAAAGTCTTTGAGTGTTCTGCAAATACATCTACAAAAAAAGTCTTCCATCTTTCTATTTGCACGACTTTTGTTTGTTGTTATTTAATTTTTAAAAAAAAAAATGTATGTTTAATATACTGCATACCGAGTGACTTAACCAGTAATTTGAATAAATGTGATTACTTATATTTATAGTTGAGACTGTCTTTAATTAATAGTAAGACATCAAATCATTATTACAACGTCGCTACAAAAACAAAACCTGAACTACAGGCACGAATAGCACATTCCACTGCAGCCCTTTCAAAACTGAAAATAATTATTTGCTTGTGAGTCTTCTACGCTGACTGCAGAGCTAGAGAGTAGGATCCTAACAATGGAACTGAGATGCTACAGAAGGATCCTAGGTATCACATTTAAAGACCGCATCACAAACCAAAAGATTAGAGACTGGTTTACTGCATCGATCGGACCCCATAATGTCCTGCTAACTATCGTAATAAATCGCAAGCTACAAAAACAGTACCAGGAGAAAGAAGAAAAGGCAGACAAAGAAAGCGATGGGATGACAACATAAAATAACGTCATTGAAGGAGGTTCTAACTAAGGCAAAAGACAGAGAGGAATGGAGAAAGTCGGTCGACAAATCTTGCATGGTGCCCCAACGGTCCAACAGACTAAGGGATAGGTAAAGGTAAAAACGAAACAACTAACTGTAATAAAGTTTGTCTTTAAGTAAGACGGTTAATGAGGTGTACAGTATTTCACGTGTCAGCTCAGTCCTAGCTGTGACCTATATAATTGGACACGATCCCTTAGTCTGCCGTTAGTCTTTTAGTCCAAATTTAGACCAAATTTATTAGGTAAACTATTGTAGATTTAAGTGGCAGATAAAATGCTAGACATTGAAATATTGTTATAATAATAGCTCTTTTTTTATTTATTATTTAGCAACGGTGAAGTTTTCAGTTATCGTATTTAACACTGTTTCGTTTATCTCTATTAGTAAATATACTAACAAGCAATAAAAAAAAATTATACTTTTTAAAACCAAAACTTATCTAAGGGAAATAACCAGTAATTAATGTCATTCACTTAAAATTACAGAAGTTAACTCCATTTCTGATATTTAAAACAAAATTAATTAATTAGTAATAAATGATTAACTTATTGGTTATATTTTGGATTGATTCGTGTATTTTTATCGACTATGCATAAATATATAAAACTTGAACTTGAATGCTAAATGAGAGAAAAAGTGGCAAACGTAATATGGGGATTAAATCCATTCACTTCTCTCATTAAGTAGCATATTTCTTTTTATCCATGTCAAACTAAATAAGTAAACACCAAGTTGAGCGTTTTTTCCCCGAAAGGTGAAAAGATGCTATTAGTTTTGTGTGAAATGCCTGTCCGTCTGTCCGTTTAGATCTCGTAAACTAGAAAAGTTATTGAAAATCCGACATCACAATATTTTAGACCATTCAAAGTTCTGATGCAATGGCTACTTTTTTTTCTGAAAGCGAAAAAGCTAATTAGTATGCATTATAAGTTAGACGTACTTTAAAACGAATAGTAATCTTATAAACTTCATTTCCCTAAAACATTTTATTTATTGCGAAGATTTTTTTTTTTTTTTTGAGGATTCGAATAAGAGATTGATTCTGTGGATTACTTGTGTTTCTGCGGGTTTTTTTTGTGATTCTGTGGATTTTTGTGTGTTACTGTTTAGAGTGGACGGCGCGAGGGTTGTGTAGTAAAGTACTGTGCAGTTTGTAGTGTAGTTATCGTCTCTTTTCTGTCTCTGTACTTGTGATAAACCCTTGTAACAATGTTAGTTAAGACATGTTTTATTGAAGAAAAGGACCTGGATGGTGGACTTGTCCACGCCCCAGGTATCTTGCTTCTAAAGCTGTCAGGCCAAGGGGCTGTAAAGGCCACTATGGCGAGCCTAATAGAGTGCCTGAAACTAACACCGGACGAAGTGAGTTCTCTCTATCGCTTCGAGAACACCTTTGTCTGGTTCCTGGTCCCAACATCCGCCCGAGTGAGAACTCGTATACTAGGGAAATCCTTTGGGAATGAGAAGGACTTCAAGGTAGATGTCTGTGCCTTAGAAGACGAAAAAATCAGGGTTACCCTTCACTGGGTAGCACCAAACATAAACAAATCAAAGATAGGAGAAATCTATGAGCCTTTGCAGAAGAAGGCTCCAAGATAGAGCCAATCAAGCTGGGCAACTCAGATAAGTGGGCGGCTTGGATAAAAATCCGCAAACAGACTGAACTTCCCCATTATATTCAGTTACGATACGAGGATGATCCGAGGACCTACAAGGTCCTCGTAACCATCCCGGGATGTAGACAACAGTGCTGGCATATGCGGACAGGATCAGCACTGGTCAAACCAGTGTCCAAATAGGGCGAACCCCGGACGTGACCAAAACCCCACAGAAGGTGCAAAGGAGGTAGGAGGGAAAATCTCCTATGCCATGGCCTTTAAGGGGGAGGGAGAGAAAAAGCAATCCGAGATTGATCAACAGCTAAAAAAAGATGGCTTCACAATGGTTGAAAGCAGCAAAGGAGGGAAAAAACAAACAAATAGAAGCTATGGGAGCTACTCCAAGTGGTCTCCCCACACCAAACAGCCCTGAAAACAAATCTATGCAAAGTAAAAAAATTAAAACATCCGGAGTGGCAACTTCAGCACCCACCACCCCAACCAAAATAATAAGAAAGAGTGCCCTTTCTCTCTCTTCTTCATCAGAGGATCTAAACGAGGATCCCCGGGTAGAGGAGGAGAAAAGAGTGGAAGAACAGTTCATGCTCGAACTGAACTTTCCAGACTCCCCATCAGTGCTACTCATAGATGAGGGCGAGGACCCTAACACACATTCAAACACATAAACAACAAAGCAACTCTTAAAGATAAAATGCATACACACACAATAGAATAACAAACACGCAAACCAATCTCACACACTCATGGCAGACGTCAAAATTTTAACACTCAACATCAGAGGGCTTAACAATAAACACACATACATAGCACACCTCACAATGAAATACAGGCCAGATTTTATCAGTATTATTCCCAGTATTAAGATTTGAACACAGGACCTCGCGTTTGAAAGACAAGCATTCAATCACTCTGCCACCTCGCCCCCAAGAGCAACACGGAAACCTACGCTCTGATACTCTTACCCTTTCTATTTCCAAAGAAAAAAAAGATATCACCAAAGCGAACTGACCATTGTATAGGTGTACGGAAGATACTTCATATTAAAAGTTACGAATGCAAAAAAGATCTTCCTAATGTACCGATCTGTTTCAGAATACAGTATTTGACTAGGTTCGGTAAAGAATAGAATCCTGCTCTTATATTGTTGCTCTATCCATATATTTTTTTGTCATCCGAATGCCTTTATCAATAGACACGACAGTAGAATTCAATATACCAGATCTTATTTGACTATCAAAAACACGCTAGAATTACTGACATTGCAATAAAACTATTTCACGAATAGAACATAATTTTAAGAAGTAAAAACGATACGACTGATGTACTAAAAAACAAAGTAAGAAGGTCTTCGCTTATATTAAATCGTAGTTGTTCTATCTTATTGTATTACAGTACAATGTAAGACTGAATAGCCAGGGTCATACTTAGATATTTTGAGGCCGTAGGTAAAATTAATTTTGTGGCCACAAATAAAATAGTAAAAAAAAAAGAATAAACAGGGAACAAAAATAAAAGTACCTAATTTATAAAAAAAAACAAATAGTTTGTACTCCAACAATAATTTTGACCCAAGTTTAACTATTTCTTCTCTAAAAAGGGTTTGAGTCATGTGCGAGGCCCCTCATGAATCGGAAGACCTAGGCAGCTGCCTAGTTTGCTTATGCCTAAGGCCGGCCATGCAATAACATATATTTATGCTTGTGTTGCAGGACTTTGTAAAACTAATCTTCGCACGTGATGTAAATGTAAAAATGTAAAAAAACAAACAAACATGGTTACAATAACAATTAGTAGGAAACACAAACTCAAAATCGGCCGCCGAAGTGGTCCACCCAGGCAGGTAAAAAGTCGATTTCAATATTGTCAGAAAGAACATCAGAAAATTCCGTCAAAGACAAATGATAGAATAATGGAGAAAGAAGGCTGACGGATCTTGTGTGGTGCACCTGCGGTCCACAGATTAAAGGATAGGTCAAAGTGAATGTGAAGTTAGATGTGAACCTGGTCTAACTAATGTCTTATAATGAATATATAATTGCTATATAAGTTTTGTTTAGGAGAATCCTTTAATAAAGTCCTCTAGTTTATCTTTTTCATACTCTACACAGTGCCAAAGTTCACGCGATAATATGAAAAAAACTACTTAATTATTGTTGTTTTAAATTAGGTTCAACTTATATGCATACTGAATAGGATTTTTTCTCTTAAAAAAAGTAAACATTTTTTTTGTAAATTTAGTAGCTGTTAGTAACTTACTTAACCTAGCAATACATTTGTAAAAACAAAATTGACAAAAAATCTAAAACCGTTTGCCTAAATGTGTTGAAAATATGGTAAATAGTCATCTCCCCTACTAAGGAGCATCCCGTGTTTGTTACTATTAATAGTAAATAGTTGTAAAATTGTTGTATTTTATGAAAAAAACTGCTTGCATAAGTGATTTTAAAAAATTTGATTTTTCGCTTTCAGAAAAGAAAAAAGTAGCTGTTGCATCAGAACTTTGAATGGTCTAAAATATTATGATTTTCACTATCTTTTCTAGTTTACGAGATCTAAACGGGACGGAAGGACAAAACTAAAAGCATCTTTTCAGCTTTCTGGGGTCGCTTAAAATCATTTGATGGTTAAAATTAAAAACAGAAACCACCTCAAAAGAATTGACTAAAGGGAAGTTGTATAATAATAAGTATCCCTGGCTCTGTAATCCTATTTCTAGTTCCGTCACTAAAACACACACATGCGCGCACAGATATATTTGCACCAATGAAATAATTGGATATTAGTCAGACAACATGTGTCCCATCATATCAGTGTAGCCGAGATTCAAATGTAGCCGTCATCCGTCCATAACGATGATATAGTTTACGAGACAGCTGAGCTTCCCAGGTTTGTGTCGACAGTCATAAAAAAGCATTTGAGGTGTTAGAAAAAGACTCTTATTAATTATTTTTTGCCATTCTATAAAAAAAAATAATCATAATAAAGCATTTGATTACCTAATGCGCCATGTGACATGCTATCTAAACAATATCTACCGCTTCAATGTATTGTGAGAGCAAAAGCAGAGACATGTTGAACTTCCAAAAGTATTGAACATTAACTTTATAAAGGCATTGTCTTCGATTCGGAATTTTAAGGAGGATTCCAGTATTTCCCATTACCACGCAAATCCAGATATGACCTGCATATTTTACCACAAGTAACAGAGCTTATTAATTACTTTATTTACGGAACACTATTATTGAAAGTACTAAAATTGTCGTATGTTGAGATTTTTAAATAAATGAGTTTAAATAATTACTTCCAAACTAGTCTTTATATATTTCGATGCAAAATGTATTGCTCTGTTAAGAAAATAATAATATTGTTGGAATAATATCTCGTATATTAGAATTGGGCTTCAATGAAACAAGAATACAAAAATAGTTTATGTTGTTACTCAAAGTCAGTGACGACCCCCCCCCCTTTTTTTTCCGTATCCCCCCCCCCTCCGCCATGGATAAAACATATTTAAGTCATGGACTTGGTTTATCTAAAGCAGGGGTGGCCAACCTTTTCCTTCCGTGCGCCATTTTTTTTTTACTTGTAGTTCAGATGCGCAACTTGCAATTTCATGTTTCTATCCTTTAAATTATGGTTTATGTACATATTTGGTTTGTTATACACATTTATGTAACGTACAGGAGATTAAAAGTAACAAAAATATTATATATTAAAGTTGTCTTAGTTGAATTTTTAGTTTATATTTATAAATTTAATGTATTATTTCTGTATGACCTATAGACTAATTATAATTTATGAACACTGTCAGCAGTTTCAATAATTTTTACATTTCACCAAAATTTATAATATTAAGAGTTAATTTAGTAATCTCAATTGGTTTTTATCACTTTCATGAATAAAAATGCTTGCTCGCATCTGACAGGCATAGCTATGGTCTAATTTTCTTATATCCTTATATCTGTAAAATGTAAAGAGGGTAATGATCTCCAAATTTAATTAAATATATCTGCCTTTGGTATTTTTGAAAGGTTATCGAATTCTAATTTCTGTAGGGCCTACTAACTTTGTTTTCAGATTGACAGTTCCATGTGTAAGGAATCTTAAGAATATTTCACTTAGTAACTAAGAATTTGATTTATAACTGCCAGAATTCAGTCTTCTTCATATGTAAGATAATGCAATCGGAACTTCAATAAATTCCGTGCAACTCACTTGATCTTCAATACTTTGTTACTCTAAATATGTGAATCGACTCAGATCTTTATTTTTTTATCGGCCCCAGTAATATTAGTTACAGGTGTTTTTTCTGGTAAACTAGCTGCTAAAATCAAAAGAAAACATTTCTGTTTGTTTATAAAGGCTAAGAATGCACTTTGTATTTAAATATCACGCACATTTTTTAAAATGGACTTTTATGCAGCGACTTCAGTGCAGTAGCGTGACGAGTATCTACATTATACCGTGCAATGACTCTTAAAAATTTTAAAAATAAGCAGATTTTATTATTATTTTTTTTCGTGCCCCCATCACAATAAAAGAGGCTTATTTTTTGCGTTTTCTCTGTCGGTAGGTCTGTCAGTCACGTGTAGATAAAAAAAATAACTCTAAAAGCTAATGTAAACCTGATTTACCCTTTAATGTTCCTCCCGTAACATCTCAATAGTTTAAAGGATGGCTGCCTGGTCGTGCGGTTTGCACGCTGGACCGTCGTTCAGATTTATCGATGGTCCCGGGTTCAAACCCTGCCCGCTCCCATCCCCCGTCGTCCTGCGGGAGGTTTGGACTAGGAAGTAATTATCTTCAACTCTGAAGGAACATCCGAAACATGTAAAACATTTTACAAGCAAAGTATTTTTAAATAATAGTTCCGGATTTTTTCGTGCAAAACAAATCAAAGGCAACGAATGTTTGTTTGCTCTTCTAACCTATATTACATTCAATTTCGAGCTTAAACGTTGCAAAAACACATTATCAATATTTCTATACTGACTTATATTTCATTAACTGTAATTATGTTCCGATATTGTTTTATAAAAAATGAATTATGTCAAATGATTGTTTGAAATCGCATAATTTGCCAATATTATACTTATATTCTTTGACAATGAGTCACTATAATTTGATTATCGATATAAAATTGTTCCGTATTTTCATCTTTAAACAAATTATATATATATATATATATATATATATAGAGAGAGAGAGAGAGAGAGAGAGAGAGAGAGAAAGAGAGAGAGAGATAGATAGATAGATAGATAGATAGATAGATAGATAGATAGATATATAGATAGATAGATATACATATATGTATGTGGTCTATTCTGAGTTTTTTTAACACTATTTTTCCGTTTTTTTTATGCGATTGATGTGTTATTTTTTTTGTGTTTTTACCTTCCTTTATCTGTCTTTTGAAATGATCCATTATATCTAAATTTATTGATCTATAAAATTCGATCTAGATCTATATATGTATGTATAGATCTAATATGTTGTTAGCTTTGTTGTTTTCAACAAATGTTTCTATTTTTTAATATTTTATAATACACTCTGGCAAAGACTGTGACACAGCTGATCCCAAACTGTATCGACAGTTGCCTTTCCTTTGGATACGTTAGCTGCGTGGAGAGGGGAACTGATGTGTGGGCGACATCATTCCGACCACAGCTAATGCCCAGACATTCATCTGATTTTCCATGAGATATCCATAGTCCTTAAGGGACTGTAGCGAAGCGGCTATGGATCATCTCATGCAGAGAGAGAGAGAGAGAGAGAGAGAGAGAGATGTGTGGGAGAGAGAAAGATGGATAGCGGAGCACTGAAAGATCTTAATTATAACTACATTAAAGAGTCAATTATTATGAGCTATACAATTAAAACTTTTATAATTCATATTCTCATATCAACAAGTTCAATTAATCAGTTTTTTTTTACTTAGAATATATATATATATCTGCCTTTTAGAATTTTCAGTGCTAGGTAAATAATTTGTAAGACCAAGGGCATATCTAGGAATTTCCAATCGTTTGAGGGTCTGGGGTGCTTGACCTCTTTGGGGGACCCTGCATTTTGCGTAATATTTAATTTTTTATGTAAAAAACACACATTTGTGGGCCCCCTAATGCTGGGGCCCTGGGGAATTTTTAAATTCTCCCCCCTCCTTCCCCACCCTATCTACGCCACTTTGAAGACCAATTAACAATATAAATAACTATTAAATAAAACTATACATAGAGACGTCTAAATTTAACCACCCACAATGTATATATCAGCACAGTTTGTTACCAAAAGAATTAGTTGATCTTTAATAACCTTGTCAAATCTATATATTTATTTTTAGTCCAACTAAGCCATGTGACGTTTTTTTTTTTCTTTGACGTCATATGGAACTAATTCTTTAAATGAAATGCTAAAAGAACGCACTCGGTGCACCAATGTCTATGAACACCCAATAAATGGCTAGTATTGATGAAGGCGTTTTTTTTTAAGTCTAAGCCGTGTGACGTGTGACGTAGTTTTTTTTTATTTTTCCATTGACGTCATATGGAATGAATTCTTCAAATGAAATGCTAAAAGAACTCGGCATAGTAATGTTTATTAAGCCTCGTTATGTGACTCGTTTTTAAAAAAGGAATGATAGCTAGATGTAGATATAATCTAGATGTTTTAAACTTGATCTAGATTTTTTTAAAGCATTTGATATATCTAGATCTGGATTAATATTCTAATTAAAATCATAGTAGAGTCTAGATCTAGAATTTCTAGATCTAGTTTAGACTGATATAGACTAGATCAAAATGCAGAATTTCAATTTCTAGACTTAAAGTGTACATTTTTATTTCCAAAAGTCTTGAAAATATTGAAATGTTATAATAGACTAAAACTAATCTATTTTTAAATTTAATGTTGCATTCAGTCTATTGATAGATTATCTAGGATATTTTTTTTTACATAAATCTTATCTAAATTACAGCTACATTATTCCAGGTTTATACTCTAGATCTAGATCTAGTATATATAGATCTTAAGAGTGCTAAATCTGAAGTTTAATTATTTTAGATGTCATAGGTGTAGCCAGGTTTTTTTTTTCGGGGGGGGGGGGGGGGGTTGGGGGGAGACCCACACCTCCCCCCACCGAAAAAAAATTATATATATATTTATATGTTTGTATGGATGAATGTGTGTATGTGTGTACATAATTAATCTTTATAACATTCTGACCCTTCATTTCTTTGGAAGACGTGTATTGTGCCTTAGAATAGGTTTTTCCTGGAGTTAGTGGAAAAATTGTAGACTCCTCGTCCTTGCCAACAAGGGGTCTTGGGGGAGCGCTGTACTATTATATCATCGCAACTCTTATGCGTAATTTATTTTGTCATAGAACATGTCTCGCAAACTTCATGCGAGGCTCTGTCACAACATTACTAATGGATCGACTCCCATTTCGGCATAGGATTCTCAATGCCGCACCAAGATTATAGAATGCACACATTGTCATATGATAGGTCATCAAGTTCATGAATGCAGAAGGAAACAGTTCAACACCAGCAATCCATACCATGGCAAGCATTCTACAAGTAATCAAAGATATAATGAAAGACCTCGTTACAGAAGCCACTCTCAAGATTCTAAAGCAAGCTATGTATACAAGAAGAACTTTTCTACCAGAAATGATAGCGCGGAACATTCAACCATGACTGTCATAGCGAAAACAAATGGTCTTAAATTTTATCCAGGTCTGGCAGAAAATCAGAAAGTACAGGTGCTACGTGACACCTGAAGCACATCTATATTAATCAATGAACGTTTTGTCAAGCTAACCAACTAACAGGCAAATTAGTTCAAACCACAGCATTCAATGGCACTGTTAGCAGTCTACCTGAAGCCATGATACACATTACGACGCCATTCTTTAGTGGTCCAACTGAAGCCTTGTTTGTTCGCAATTTACCAGTAGATTTAATTAATGGCAACATTGAAGTAGTCAAAGACTGCACCCCACAAGAACTTTTAGAGTGGGCAAATAACATTGAACTAAGTCGAGAATGTTATGCTGTAGTAACAAGATCATTGACCAAATCAAAAGAACATTTCGAATCCAAACGAGCAAGACAAAATGAATCAATACTTAAGACACAAGTACAGACCATACAAAACCAGTAATCCGTGCATTATCTGACAATGACAATATATTGCCACAGTTCCAACATGATGAATTTAAATATGATCAAAAGATCGATTCATCATTGCAAAGACTTTACAAGAAGGCATAAGAAAACAAACAATCAAAATTCACAGATGAACCGTATTTTCATAATGATATTCTTATGAAGAACAGTCACAATAAGAACGAAACAATACAACAAGTACTTGTACCTCAAAGATACAGAAGAGAGATATTGGCAACAGGACATAATCTTCCACATGCAGGTCATATGGGTGTAACCAGAACGAAGAAAAGAATCCGTCAAGAATTCTATTGGCCAAGCATCACCAAAGATGTCAAGAAATATGTAAGCTCATGCCATGTTTGCCAAATGAAAGGTTCTAAAAGCAACATAATACAGGCACCAATTCAAGCAATGGAACTGACAGACAAGTCTTTTCAAAAAGTGTCAGTCGATTTGATAGGTCCTATGCCAGTAGAAAATGTCAACAAGAAACTACAGGGTTTTCTCCTTTTGAGATGACATATGGCGCCGACCCACGAGGACCCATGTAAATACTCAAAGAATCTCTAATACAATCAGATTCAAATTCACCAGAGACAAAAACAGCGTTTCAGCATGTCATAGATATCAGGAACTTTGTCATATCAGCATGTGAGCAAGCTAAAGAAGCCACAGCTAAAGCAAACAGAAATACTTAAACTAGAGTCAATAACACCAGAAAAATCAGACAATTTGAACCAGGAGACAAAGTATGTTTATTGTTACCAGACAAGAACAACAAGCTATTTATCAAATGGCAAGGCCCATTCCCAGCACTCAGAAAAATCATAGATATTGATTATGAAATTGACATTTATAACAAGAAGAAAATATACCATATCAACATGCTACAAAAGTACAATACTGAAACAGATGATGATACAAGTACAGAACAAACAGAAAGAGTTATGTCATGTTAAGCAGTCATACCTGAAGAAGAAGAAAATGATATGGCTGATTGCAATGATTTCATAATGCCAGATACATCTCCGAAGCAAACTGAATTTTGGCACGATATCAAAATTGTTAAATTATCACCTCAAAGACAAAAAGAATTGACAAACATTCTCAAAGATTATTCAGAAATATTCACAGATGTTCCAGGAAAAACTTCTATTGTCGAACATGAAATCATACTCATAGATTCCAAGCCCACAAAATCAAGACCTTATCCTTTACAAATACACTACAGGGATTTTCTTCAAAAAGAAATGTAGCAACTTTTAGAACAAGGCTTCATAGAACATTCAAATTCACTATATGCTGCACCAATTGTACTTGTCAAACGTAAACAAACATGAACTCCAAGAATCTGTGTCGATTTTAGACAATTAAATACATAACTCGCCTCGCCTCGATTCATATCCCATGCCTAACCCTGAAGATCTGATAACACAATTTTCAGAGGCAAGATTTTTCACCAAACTAGATTTATCAGATACCTATGAAAGAGGAATAAAAACCTTTTACAGCCTTTACAACAACTTTCGGACTATTCCAGTTCAACTACATGCCTTTCGGATTGGTCAACGCCAGCAGCACTTTTAACAGAGCTATACATAGAATACTTAACCAACGAAAAGACACAGTATCTTACATAGATGACATTTGCATATTCCATAAAACATGGAATAAACACATGAAAGGATTACATGAAGTCTTCAACATAATTCAACAATACGGCTTCACGATAAAACCCAGCAAGGTTGAATTAGTCATAACTGCAGTATCTCTCCTAGGTCATCGAGTTAGCTACAATTCACTTCGACCACAAGAAGATATTATCAAACGCATTTTAGACATCAAAGTTCCCACAACTAAGAAGCAAGTTAGAAGCATTCTGGGACTGTGTAATTTTTACAGAACATTCATTCCTAATTACACAGCACTCACATCAACATTGACCAACCTCACAAAGAAAGGTCAACCTATCAAGATTACATGGTCTACGGAACTACATGACACAATTGAAAATATCAAAGCAACTTTTTTCCAGAGACAGTATACTCAAACTCCCGAACCGAGAAAAGCCTTTTCATCTCTCCACCGACGCATCTTCAACAGCCATAGGAGCATGTTTAATGCAGGATTACCAAAGGACTTTACATCCTTTATTTTTTATCAGCAGGAAACTCTCACCAGCCGAAACTAGATACTCCACTATTGAACGTGAATGTATGGCCATTGTATGGGCCATTTCCGAATTCACCAAATATTTATTGGGTGCACACTTCACACTACTTACAGACCATGCACCACTAGCTTTCCTGAATTCGAAGAAGATGGCGAACGGACGATTGACACGTTGGAGTCTGCAACTCATGGACTACCAGTTTGATGTCAAGACAATACCAGGTCACTTGAATGTATTCGCTGACACACTGGCCAGATGTAGATAGTTAATTACTTAGTTTCGTCATTACATTTTCTCTTCACCGATATTTTATTATCAGATTGTTATGTTTGTAATATGTTTATTACAGATCCAAAGTACCTTCTAAGAAAAGTTACTCATCTTTATCATATTTCATTATAGTCTTATTTCATTTCGAATGTGACATCAAGTGTACAGTAACTTGTTATGTTTAAAGACATTACACATATTTTTATTATATGAATCATGACCGCAAATGTAATTATTCATTGATTACTGTCACGATCATCAATAGTGCTAGATGTCACGTTGAAGATTATCTTGATCTATATTGCACAATCAATGATCGTGGTTGCCGAGGATTTAGAAATCGTCAGTTGATAAGATGATCATTTAAAAGTTGCTAGTTGATAAGATGATCATCTAGAAGTTGCCAGTTGATAAGAGGATCATCTAGAAGTTGCTAGTCGATAAGACGATCTAAGTATGTTATTATTAAATTCAATGAAGAAACTTCTCTTCGACAAATACAAATACTCTAATTAAGAACTTGAAAAAAGCTATTCACAAAATTTACAATGATATACTGTGATTGAATAAAACATGAAGTAAGTAAGTTGATATAAGCTTTGTAAATATAAAGCGAAGTCTAGCATAAACCTGGCATAGACCTGACACGAAAAATTGATTTCTACAAACAATGTTAATATACAAATGTACTTTCTGCTGACATAAAAATTAATGACAATCTAACAGGTTTGAGCGTTAGACCCATATGACGCAACCAACCTACATCACCCCTACACTAAATAGTTAGTTATATGATATAAAATGTAAACGAAATACTAAGGAAAGGAAGACGCTCAATGAAAATGATTTTCAAATTATTTTTGTCTCTGTTAGTTATTTCTAATGTTGTCAGCGGTGAAACAGAAGGTAAGTGTTTGTAAAATATAAGTAGGTAACTTAAAATATTAACATTTACAAAAATGTTTGAGTTGAAACATGGGCGCCCAAGACTTTAGCGGTTTAGGGGGTGGGGTGCAATTTGGCTACAATTCGTAGCTTCAACTTTTTTTAAAAACAGAAAATATCTCGCCTTTCTGAAAATGCATTCCCTGAAGTGTTTCCCGGCATGGCTAATTTGGTTTTTGGTTATGTCATTAACGTGACTGCTGATGTGCTGTTGAGCGTCCACTTATGCTTAGATAAACAGACTGCAACATTTACAGAAACTGGTTCAAGAACAGATCAATAATTAACGATAGTAACAAAACCAAATCAGAAATAAGAAGCAGGCACCTCTCTGATTACACACTATGCAATGTGTCTGGTTTCACAGCCATTAATTTAAAATACGCCACAAAGTCAAAGATCTTCTTAAAGTTGTGACTTAAAGCGCGAATGTATTCGTATTTCTCAGTTTATCGTGTCTTACACAAAATAGTTAAATTTAGCATCAACATTCTCGCTTGGCACTGCTACGGAAGAAATAGATAATCTTCTTCTTGGTGACATAAACACTAGTATTTATATCAGGCCAATGATAACAAGTAAAACGCGCAAAGTGGGACGCGCAACAAACAGGGTCTGCTTTTTGAAATTTTTCACGCACCCTTCCCAGAAGACAAGTTCTGAATACTACCCATCTTAGTCTTGGCCGAGTAGTTTGTCTATTGACAAATTTACACAATGTATTCGCTGACAATGATGACAGACACAATCAGTGCGTCTCTTATAACAACAGAGGCAAAAGCAATTAATTTTCATGTACAAAAGCCATCAACAAATGCAACGTTCAAACATATCTGTTCAGTGCCTGAGGTATCTGCAGAAAACGCAGTTTATTCATGATGCTGATGCTTTAATTTTTTTTGTTTCCTCCTACTGCCAGTGCTCCGTCCATACTAATCAACGTTTTGACTCAGACAATGGCTTATCAAGAGCTTATATCTCTTCTGTCGTAATCTGGTGCACCTGTTGAACCTTATATTTTATCAAGCGCTTACACTGACCGCAACTCCGCAAGACGTAAACTCATGTACCAAGATGATGCACTCTTCAATATTGTTTAAAAAAAATGTTTTTCACATATATCAAATCAGCTAGCAAGGATTTTTCCTCCAAGACAAAACGACAACAGCAACAACAAAAACTTGTATCAAATTCTAGGCCTTTGCTAAATATAATAACTTTAATTATGTGACAATGAAAATAAGTCGTGACGACTAACGTGCTATATAATTTTGAATGAGAGCCAACAATAAAGCGCACATGGTCGGACATGAGCTAGAGATTAGCCTATTCTACTTTATTATAAAATAAGCTTATCATTATTAACTTTATTTCAGTGGAAGCACTACATGTTAAGCTACTTCCTAGCAAAAGTTAATTGATTTGAAGGTGTAAAAAAACTAAAATTTGGCTACTCAGAATTCAGAAGGAAGTATGTACATGGTCAGCCAACTATTACTGATAAGTTAAGGCTAGTTTACTACAATTTTACTTCAGTCACCAGTGGAAGCACTACTTGTTCAGTTGCTATTTAGATTTTCATTGATCCGATTGTTAAAAAAAAATTAATTAATAAGACTAGAAATCGGCTATTCAAAATCCAGGGAAGTGCAATTGCACCACCTTGAACCCCCTGCGGGCGCCCATGTGTGGAAACATACTTAGACTAAGGCCCGAAGTGGTCGACTCAGGCAGATAAAAGAAAGGAAGGTTTCAATATTTTTATCATCAATATTAAAAACAACGAATTTAGACTAGCAACAACTACAACCGTATCTCCGTCCCCAAAAAATGATATCACAGGGTATTCAGATATGGTAATGTTTTTATTATTATTACAAAGTACATTGTTAATATTCATATGTATCATAATAATAGTAATCTTTAATATCCATGAAGAAATCTGTCTTGGAATTTGTACATTACACCAAACAAAACATTATAACTATAGAAAACCAAAGTGTACATTAACACCAGACTCACCCACAATGTACATGTGGACAAGCTTATATCAGATATCTTCTACGTTATGATTTGATGTCCAGGGGAACAAAAGAGTTTTTGCGTCTATTTGTTATATTGCTGAGACAATATGGTTCAGTGAGAGCCTAGTCTTATTAATGTTATTCAATAATCATCCAGTTGTTAGGTTGTTTAGGAATCAGGCTCTCATTTAATACTCTGTAGAGATATTAGCAAAGTGTCTACGCATTAAGTAAAAGAGAGAATAGTTTTCATAATATTAGAAAATTTTCTTTTCAAAATCAATTTCAATCCACTCTTTCTGTTTAAAAAGAAAAGTAAACATTTTCTTTAAAAATGTTACTAGTTTTTATAACTCAAAACACTTAGATTAGTAGTAGAAATATTTCTTAGAACATTTATTTTCAAGAAAAAAAAAAGAGAAGCACACTGTAAATAACTAAAATATAAACATAATTTTTCTTCCTTGCTGATACTGTCACTCCTTTTTATTTTCTAGAGAACAGTTGTAAACGGCTTGCATTTTCATCTAAAAATAAAGTAAACTTTGAGAAATCAAAATGTTGGCGAATAGGAAATTGTTGTATTAAAAGAAAGAAATAATTAAAAGATAAAAGCAATTTTATCTTGGAGTCAGAAATTATTAAAGATGGTTTTATAAATGTAAAAGTAGATAAAAATAAAAAGAAAATATATCAATAAGCAATATTATGTGACTACCTCTTTCAGGCCTTGCGATCTATACGGCAGATGATGTAAGGGCCATCATGTTGCCAGTATATAGAGAAAAAACGCCTTTACTTTCCAAAACTAATGTCAGGTACCCATTAGATTTGGGTAGACTCAGAGGCATTTTAAAAATCCCGAACATCAAAAATTCCAGATCAATAAGATTTAGGGAGCCAAGCACTTCACAACACTGCACCAAGGCTTTTCCCCACTATTTCAAATCTATTTTTTTTAAGACGTATTGAATTAAATATTTGAAAATGGCTAATGGTTTGTAAATAAACTTTTCAGAAAGCAGAGAACCTTCCTCAGTCGAACAAGTTATAAATGAAACAGTATCTCATAATTTTCAACAAACAAAACGGGACGAAATCTCCAAGACATCAAAGGAAATGTTCAAGCATGCATATTTTCAAGCATCAACGCGTTTTAGTGGCACAACCTATTTGCTGTCAAGGGAAGCGCTTTTCTTCTATCCCAGCTTTGGTCAAGCTATGTGTGGATTAGTTGAAGGCTATTTAGTTGAAATTAACAGCAGAAAAGAATTAGATTTTATTAAAAGATTTATCTCTGTGCACGGTTCCAACTTTGATTATGTTATGGCTGGTGGAACAGATGAAGGTCATGAAGGTATGTGGTACAACAGATACAGTCAGACCAAAGTAGAGCCTCTGTGGTATCCCGGAGAACCAAATAATGATTTTGGAAGGCAAAATTGCCAGTCTTTCACCAAGGAATTTAATTGGGAATTAGATGATATTGAATGTGTTTTCAATAACAATAATCGTATTGGCTTTGTTTGCGAATTAAATGAATAAATCGATCACGTCAAATGTATCAATAGCCATGTCAAGAGCATTGTTCGTTAAGATAAAATGTCATTTTATTTAAAATGTAGCAAATAAACTAAATGAAAATTATGTATTTTGTTTAATTAGTATAGTCACGGAGCGAAAGCGTGTAATGCCATTTGAAATTACAATTATTTATTTTCTCATTGATTGAATGTTTGCATCACAAGGTCTTGGTGGTATATTGTTGCCTGGATTTCCCTCAGCTCTAAATTTAACATAGAAAGAGTGGTTGGAAATTCCAAGTGTGCGAGAAAAGCTTGTGGGTTGTTTCAAAGCAAAACGCGGGAAAAGGGATGTTATGATGTATTTAAGGAGATGCAATGGTAGTTTTGGGGAGCCTCAACGACAACAGTAAATGTCATAAATTAAATTCTATTGAACAGGGTGGATAAAATTACAAGGGATAACTAGTTCCAGAATGAAAGCTTTGTGTTTATAGCTATAGGATCTTAGCTTTGAATGTATAGTTTACATTTGTATCTTCGGCACCAGAATATTATTTGAGTGTTCAGCAATTGTTTAAAAGGAGAAATCTATATAAAATTATAATACGCACTGTCTGATAAACTTATTCTCATCGCAACATCAAGACATCGTTGTCATCTGGCAATCAAACATATATCGTCACAATTATTTTAATTTATATGTTGTTTTCTTTTTTTGGTCTTCTTAACCACACACACACACAACCCTAGTACAGGGTCGGCCTTAGAGATCCTAGGACCTACGCGAAGTTAATTTGGTGGCCCCAAATATAACAAGTAATATATTTCCTCCTTTATAAAGCAAATAACTGTTTGTAAGAACGATTATAATAATTAATGAATGATAAATACAAGTTTTGAAAATATATTTTCTAAAACGACAATACCTCCATTCATCATCATAATCTTTCCTTTGAGTTCCTCATTGAACTTAGGACCTCTTACGGTCTCTTGCTATTTTCGGTATGGCTTCCCAGCTGTTTCCTGTCCTCTCGCCTTCCTCTAGTCTACGGCGTCGCCACATTCTTTTTTTTCTTCCTTTAGGTCTTGTTCCCTAGGGGTTCCACTCTAAGGCCATTCTAGCTCTGTTGTTGCTATCTTTTCTAAGGGTGAGACCAATTCATCTTTACTTCCTCTCTAAGATCTGCACCTCTGTATTTTTCTAGCCAGTCATCTACCACAGTTTAATGTTTTCTATTTAGTCCTACCAGTGTTTTTATATTTCTCAGATAGTCTGTTGTTGAAGATCTCTACTTTTTGTTGTTGTTGCTTCAGTTGTTCTCCATGTACCTTCAGTGAAGTCCAGTAGGGCATTGGCGCCGTAGGCGCCATTATCCTGTTGGTCGTTGGAAAGGCTTTTATCCAACAACCAGGCCTGGACATGGGATTCTCCATCCCTTGTCCTGTCTGAGGGCTCCCATTGGTAGACGGCCATATCGATTGACTGGGCCAGACCGGGCCTTGTCGCTTACATAGCGCACCGTCCCCGTTCCTGGGCCCCACTCGCTACAAGTGGCCGAGAACAGTGCTGACTGCGGGGAGCTTGTCTCATAGTCCTATAATGTGACCGCCACTGTTCCGTGCAGGGATCGCCACTCCAGCAAACGGGATACTGATGACGGCCCCCTTTGTGGAACGGTGTGACGGACTTTTTGGAAATAAGTTTCAGGCGTTCTTTTCATCCTAACCTCGAATGAGAGAAAGAAAAAAAAAGCTCCCCTAGGGAAGCCTGGCCGAGCCTGGTTCGCTACTCGTACTTAGCCTATCTAGTTCCACTTCTAGACGTTTCCACCAGAGGCGCCACGCTGAGGCGACTGGTAGCTTGAATCCTCCGGTCTCCATGTACCAGAACCATACAGTAGGACCGCCCTGACAGCAACCGTACGGATTCTTATTTTAGTCTTGTTAGAGAGATGGGGAGATTTCTAGGTTGGTTTAAGGTGTGTAAATGTACCACTTTTAATAAACTATAAAACAAAATTCTTGGTTACCCTAACTTACGCATTTTTTTTTACTATTCAGCCAGCGAGTAATGTATACTTAAACATTAAAAGACACTAGTAAAGACTAAAATATTGGTTCTAGAAATATGGTCTAGAAGATTCTAGTTTAGTAGTAGGCCTATATATCCAGACTTAGTAGAAGACTGTGCAAAATGCTTTTGAAAGTCAACTTATTTATCAAAAATACATGCGGAAATATATGCTGTAGTTTGTGTAGTATGAACGAGATAAAGATTGGGTAGACATCTAAACCAAATTTAATTTCATTATTTATTTATCTAAAAAATAATAACAGTCAAATCAGATTTTATCCTGTTTAGCCATTTGTAGTAATTCTTTTCCCAAAGAAACTGGATGCCCTGGGTTCGAATCTCGGTGAAGACTGGGATTTTGAATTTCGGGATTTTTAGGACACACCTGAGTCCACCCAACTCTAATGGGTACCTGAATTTAGTTGGAGAAATTAAAGGCTGTTGGTCGTTGTGCTGGCCACATGACACCCGCTCGTTAACCGATGGCCAAAGAAATAGATGACCTTAACATCATCTGCCCTATTGACCACAAGGTCTGTAAATGGAACTTTACTTTTGTCTTGTTACTTTTGAGATCCGTGTCCAACCATTTTTTTTTTACCTCGTCAAAAATTTACGAAAAAATAATATTGGCAATAATAAATATAAAAACAACAATAAAATATGCAATTTTTGATATACATTTCTGTATCTATATCTAAATCAACAAATAACTAAAATGTATATACATATTTCCAGGGTAAGCGCCATACGCTAATGCTGTTTAAAAACGAACTGCTCTTAAACTATTATTTTTGAATTCGTGCATCGAAAGTAGCATTTTTACTGTCAGATATTATTTTCACACGAGTTTCAAGATCTGCCATTATTAAATTCAACTTGGGAGCATTTTGGTTTTGAATCATGTTTAAATCAACACACAAATTATAATGTTAATGATGATATAGCAATAGTTACAAAACAAACTAAAGTAAATAATAATTATGGAAAAACAAAATTGCATATTTAATTTGCATGCAAAGGAAAATACGTTGAAACACAAAACACACAAATAGAACATAGATGTGTATCTATAGATGTGTATCTATAGATGTGTATCTATCTTTTAAAAAGACAAACTAAAATGAAACTGTATACTTTTAATTTTGCATATAGCGACAAAACGTCCCACACCACAACGACTGTAGCTAAACGCCCTGTTTCGCACTAAGAGATGAAGTAGTCTTGAAATAGACTTTTGAGCATATGTAATTGACAAACAAAAGTTAGATACCTTTAAAATTAAAATAAAATATCTCTAGTTAATTCCCCTTTTTCCCACGACGATTTCGATAGGAAACCTTTGCTTTGAATGCTAGAATCATTCTGTGACAAATATAATCGATTTGAAGCTTCTAACTTATTACATGTTATAGTAAACTGTATACGCTTTAATCATAATCCCTTTAGATTCAATGTATGAAATGGCATTTGAAATTATGACTTCGCTGCATTCCAAGTAAGGGTTTAAAAGCATTGTTTCTTGATCTTTGTACAATCTCTCTTGATAAGAAGAGCTAATGCCAATTAAGGTTAAATTAAGTTGGGACGTGAGAGAGTTTCGAGACGTATGTATTGGCCTCTATCGGTGTAATGGTATCAACGCAGAGACAACCTGAAGTGGTCTAGTTTTGTTTACTCAAAACACGTCGTTTAGTATTAGGGGACGTAAAAAAATGTAACTGTTTACAGAAGTGTCCCCTTGCTCTCGGGTTTTACGGATTTCCGGTGTTCTTGCGAGATCAGTTGTTAGTCACATTTTGTCAGGACTCCACTGCTATCTCATGAGATGGAGAAAACCTAGAGCGATAACGATGGAGGTGTAAAAAACAAAAGTATTAAATTTGTCTGCACGAACGTTTTCTTATGCTCGACCTAGAAGGTAACTCCTGTGTCAGAACGACAGTGGCGGAGGATTTCAACGCCAAGTCGCAAGCTTGGGGTTGTTCAGCGAACGATCCCTAAGGACGGAGATTGCTTGAATCTGATTATCTTACATGACTGCGATTTCCCGACAACATTCGTACATCCGGTCAGTGAGGGGAGTAAAAACCTGATCTGAGTTTTGTGTCGGCAAAATGGTAACAATCGATCGCAGCAAGGCAACGAAGAACGCATCTTTAAAGCGAAAGTGGGTATATGAGAAAGCAAATCTGCATGCCTTCCAGATAGTATCGATTTCGCTCTTTGGAGCTGTTGATATAAACTACAAGCTAATCAACCGTACTTACTGCCTATTGAGAAAGCTATCTTCACGACTATTCCGCAAACCAATGGCACGTGCATAAACCTTTCATTCTTCTCGACTACATTAGCACGTCTAGTAAAACATAGCAAGGCTGCCCAAATGAGGTACGCCAGGCTCAAAACGGCAAAAACGAGAAGGGAGATTACTAAACTCCTCGCAGCTCTTGTGCTTTGTTAATTTGTGTCGGAACTATATTTAACGATCATGTTAATTATACTACGCATGTATGTAGCGAAAGTGTGTGTCCTATTATTTAAAGACTATATCCCGTAATAAAAACAAGAGCAAGTCTGGTTGACGATCGTTTATCCGGGAACAGAGTAACAACAGGATATAAAAGTGGGATGGTAGGCGTCTGTATTCAATCAACATACATAAGCCGACGTCTACTGCAACGTACATGTCCAGTGCGTCAGTCACATTGTAGACATAACGGATATGTGTATCTTTCATGTTGTGCTAGCTACCAATAGCTGGTTTTGCTTATAACGTAATCCATACTGCGACAATATAGTAAAGTTTTGGTTTTAAACACGATTTATTTACACACTTAAAGTAAGTTTCGTACAATAAATCTGTCTGCACTTAATAATTAATATTTGTTATTTATATTAATTTTAAAGCTCATTTCTTCTACTAAACAGATCTAATATTTTGTTCAATAAATAAATGTGTTTTTTTTCCAGATATCAAACTAAATCTTTGCCCTAGTATTTGACTCTAATCTCCACTCCGAGATGATGTCTTTAAATGAACTTTTCCTATTTTGTTTTTTTCTTTCCTTTTACGGATTCTCTGAAGGTGAGTTGAAGTTTAAATGAGGTTATTTTCAAAATTTTAAGAACTAAATTTCAAATCTATACAATTTCAGGGACGCTACGCTATTTAAAAAAAAAATCTCTGATTCCTACTTGTTAAATAAACATTAGTCTGTATAACAAACGAAAGAGCTTAAAAAACATTATTTAACAATGCTTTCAAGTGCACAATATATACTTTGTTACATAAGTTGTAAATTACATATCTAATTAACACTCCAATTTTCTGTGCATTGAATGCTTTAACTCTTTCTCTCCGTAATTATTTTCCTCATTCCAATAGTATTATTTGTTTTGTTCATTTATATTTCACTATCCTGTTATCATTAAACTTAAATAACTTTTTGTTTTGTTATCAGAAAAAGTTATAGTTGGTATCGAATAATATGAGAATGCATGATGTATGTACGCAATACAAATAAAAGTTTACAAGTTTTTTGGGGTCAAATCAACGTTGACATCATCAATTAGGAGAGAAAGGGTTAGCTATTGAAAGTCTATTATCGCATTCGTCATCTTGCCATTGGGCAGTGTGTATGTACACCATGTGACCTAAATGTAAGAAATGCTAACTACTACATTTTATTCATTCTTATGTAAGAATAATTAAAATT
The DNA here is from genome assembly GCA_036873155.1 of Biomphalaria sudanica. NCBI lineage: Eukaryota > Metazoa > Mollusca > Gastropoda > Planorbidae > Biomphalaria > Biomphalaria sudanica. Next base: position 2,518,374 of record JAZGLO010006691.1, read on the forward strand.
AAATTAAGCAATTAGGTCGTTAGTGTTAGGGGCATTTTAAAAATCATTTGTAATGATGGATGGAGATTTGGGCTACATAAAGACATGGGTATATTTCCTCTTTGCATATTATTAAAGATTTTAAGAGAAATTAATTGCTATCAGAGATTTTGCTGTACACGTCTACATACAAGAAACTTTTATTAAATTATAGTACATGCCACCATTAACGCGATTCATCTTTCTGTCCAAATAATTTCACACAGTCCACTCGTCTGTCCAAACATTAGCACGCAGTGATTCCGTCTGTCCAAACACTAGCACGCAGTGATTCCGTCTGTCGGATCAGTCTAAACTGTTGCGCACGGTGCATCCGTAGATCCAAACATTTTCACACGGCACACAGTGAAGCCTCATAACGTGATGACACGGTCTTTCCAAAGAAGGCTCACCACCACTGACGAAGACTAATTTCTTTGTCACTTCTCAGCCTCTGCAGACGAATAACCAAGTATAAGAATAGTAATACTTTCTTAGTACATGGGAACCAGCAGCATTAATATTCGTTAGTGTTATGAACATAAAGATAAGAGAGTCGAGAACCATGTCTGTATAGTATGGCTTTAATACACTGAATGACTACACAACACACATTTTGTGAACACATTCTCACGGACGAGTTACAAGCACATTTAAACATAAGAACGACAACCGATACAGAATATAATTTTTCATAACATTCACCCCCGGTTCAAATAATGCTAACTAGTATTATAAACAATGTAAGAATTAAGTACCGGGTAAGTGTAGAATAATAATAATAGAGAAACAAGTAAACAAACAATGTAGAATAGCATGACATAATGTAACATGTTGATATAACATGGTAAATCAAATAGCTTATTAAAATATATCATGATAGATCAAATATCACATTAAAGTCAAGTCAACAAAAACAAATAAATGTGGTAAAATAAACAAATGTCATTTTGGAGACAAAACTGAAAGTCAAAGTAAGAGCTCTAGTAAGCTGATGAGCTTTTACACTTTGTAGTTGGGCCTAGTTCTCCTTACTCTAAGATTGTATGTATGTGTAGTTTCATCTGCTTGAGTTTCGGACGGTCTGGCTATGTCTTCAGTGGTGCTGGTGGTTTCCTCAGGCATGATAGAATCAGTAGGTTGATTCCTGGGAGGTGAGCTTTGGATGGGGCAGCCAATATCAAGCTCTGTTCTACTCTGATTCTCATTTTCTATAACTTTTTGTTCCTCCCTAGGGGCTAACATTCGTAATGAGACAGTTTCCTCTCGACCGGTTGGTGTTCGGATTACAGCGTACTGAGGGTTGCATGTTACCGAATCAACTTCCTCTGTTATGGGATCGTTATTAGATGATCTAACGTTCTTCTTAAGCAGGACAGGACCAGGACTGGTCAACCATGTTGGCAAGGATGTCTCGGAACCACTTCCTCGGTTGAACCCAAGAAGTCGTTAATGTGGTGTCCTGTTAGTTGCAGTGCATAGTAATGACTGGATGGATTGCAGAGCATCATTTAGTACTAGTTCCCATTTAGCTATGTCCAATTCCTTAGAATGTAGAGCCAAGGTGATGGTTTTCCATAAAGTCCCGTTAAGTTTCTCTATTTGTCCGTTTCCTCTCGGACTGTTAGGGGTCGTTCTACTTGTTGCAATTCCTCTCTCGTGGAGGAAATGCTGCACCTCTGTAGACATAAACGAAGTTCCCCTGTCAGTGTGGACGTACGCTGGAAATCCAAATATGGCGAATAGTTCATTGAGACATTTAACAACCGTAGAGGAAGACATATCGGGACATGCAAATGCAAATGGGAATCTAGAGAATTCATCTATAATGGTAAGTAGATATCTATTTCTTGAAACAGTAGGGAGAGGTCCCTTAAGCTTTTGAGAAGTATACAAAATCAAATCCACTCTAGACTCTAAAATGAAGAAATAATCGCATTGTGTCTTTTTGTATTCACAGTACATTCTGAAGAGCCCTCAAGAGGTAAGCCATCTCGTTTATGTATCTGGTAATGTAAGATATTTGTTGTCACTTAATATCAGAAGTATATAGCTCGTCTATCATAACATGATGATGACCACTTTTGCCATCCAGTGGGGTGAGGGCTTTACCATTGCAATTTTGTGGGTTCTCGTTTTGCTTATGAGACCAATGTGGGCCCGAGATGATCGGCTGCTCCCTGGGCAAGATCTTCAACTTGAAGCTTGTGAATGTTGTCCTGATTTTCTTCTTAGGCGCTTTTCTTCTATCAAGGCAGTGCACTCACAGCAGCAGGGTGTGTCGATGCTGGGTCATTTGTTTCCGTCTCCCAGGGGGGCATGGTCCAAGTTGAAGGTTCTCAGAGAAACTTGGAGGGTATCCCTAAGGGGTCTTCTTTGACAATCTTGTGCTTGCTTTCCATCCGTTTAGCTAAATAAGACTTTTAGGAATGCGGGAAGCGTCCTTTATGCTAACGTTGCTTGCCCATCGCAACTATGTGCTCATTACTATTTGAGACTTTAGAGAACGTGGATTTATATTTCAAAAACATTTTCTCTCTTTCCCGATTTCATTTTTTGGAAAGTGGGGGGGGAGGGGACACTTGCCATTACTGCCCCATTTTCCAGATTCACATTTATCATATTTACAATTTTGTTTCGTTTAAAAAAAATAAAATAAGCCAAACTAAAATTAAGAAAATGTATTACTGTTACATGCATAACGCTTTAAAACGAGGTTTAATTTATTAAAAAAAATAATAAAAAAATAAAAAATGTGTGTTTCAGGGAAAATGTAATAGACTTTGGAGTTCAGTTAAAAAACAATTACTTTCTCAGACTTCTATTTTCTCAATTATTATTATTATTAAAGTATATATTACTATCATTTTATCTTTTCGTATTATTGTTGTTATTATTATTATAACTTCTTCGTTAGAACAAAGCAAAGTTGAAAAAATAATTAGTCTTAATATAACAAAAGAAATCTGAATGTTACTTGAAAAAAAAAAGAAAGTTAAATTGACTTCAAATCAGATTTTTTTGAAGCTAATAAGTTGTATTAAAATAGAACATATCGTTTAGACCCTTGCTAACAACTTCAAAAATCGAGTTTTCTATGAGCTTTGTATTTTATTTTTAAAAAGGTTGTATTCGTGGCCGCTTAATTTGCTTGAATGGTGCTATACTTAATGCTGGTGCAGGCTTACGAGATGCGGAAATACTTTGTCAGTGAGTACACCTTTGTCTTTAAGCTCATGTGGAAAACTGTGAGTCACTAGCACTTTGTCTTATGGCTCATATAAAAAAAATGTTTCTCACTAGCACTTTGTCTTATGGCTCATATAAAAAAAATGTTTCTCACTAGCACTTTGTCTTATGGCTCATATAGAAAAATGATTGTCACTAGCACTTTGTCTTATGGCTCATATAGAAAAATGTTTGTCACTAGCACATTGTCTTATGGCTCATATAGAAAAATGTTTGTCACTAGCACTTTGTCTTATGGCTCATATAGAAAAATGTTTGTCACTAGCACTTTGACTTATGGCTCATATAGAAAAAAGTTTGTCACTAGCACTTTGTCTTATGGCTCATATAGAAAAATGTTTGTCACTAGCACTTTGTCTTATCGCTCATATAGAAAAAATGTTTGTCACTAACACTTTGTCTTATGGCTCATATAGAAAAATGTTTGTCACTAGCACATTGTCATATGGCTCAATAGAAAAATGTTTGTCACTAGCACTTTGTCTTATGGCTCATATAGAAAAATGTTTGTCACTAGCACTTTGTCTTATGGCTCATATAGAAAAATGTTTGTCACTTGTACTTTGTCTTATGGCTAATATAAAAAATGTGTGTCAGTAACACTTTGTCTTATGGCTAATATGAAAAAATGTGTGTCGCTAACAATTCGTGTTATGGATCATGTGTTAAAATGTGTGTCGCTAACACTTTGTCTTATAGCTCGTGTAGGTAAACGTGTGGCGCTATAAGAATTAATTCTTTTGACATAGTCTATGCATTCTTTTACCATCACATGGTTTCAAACTAAACCACGTTCAGTCATCTCAACATATTTTCTAACATGTCTATTAATGTGTTGATTGTAAAGAGTAAAGAACCCTTTTAGACCTTGCGGTTTAAAGGGCAAATGATGTATAGGTCATCTATTTCTGTGGCCCACGATCAACGAGGGTGCCGTGTTGCCAGGACAAACACCAAAAGCTTTTATTATTCCTCAACTAATTTCAGGTACCCAACACTCATAGACGCACTAAATATCTCGAAAATTAAAAATCCCACTCTTCACCATGATTCGGAAACCAAGATCTTTACCATTTATCGTGTTGATAATTTCACAAAAAACTTACTACAATAACTTTTTTATTTGAAAACCTTTAAGCTAAGATTTCCTGTCTTAATCAAGACGATTCCCTTATTATACCTACCTCACTTATATACTTTCAATTTTCTGTTTTTTTAGCCGTCCTCAAAAGAGGAAAACGCTTTTAGTTTTGTGTGGCCTGTCTGTCCGTCCGTCTGTCCGTCGTCTGTCTGTCCGTCCCGTTTAGATCTCAGAAACTAGAAGAGAAAATGAAAATCGGACATCACGATATTTTAGATCATTCAAAGTTCTGATGCATCGGCTACTTTTTTTTTTCCGAAAGTGAACCATCTAAATTTTAAAATTATATATGCAAGCAGATTTTTAAACAAATTTCAATGAAAAACTTCCAGTGAATTAAGACTAATTAAAAATTCACAAGCTTCTTCATTAATAAACCAAGCTTCATTCATACATTCGCGCATTTGGTAAAAAAATACATCGAAGATCACGATTAAAAAAGTATCAATGGATCATTATAAAATAGATTTTCCATTTATTAACTAAGTCATGGAATAGAATACTGATTCAAATTTTGTTATTTTTTTATTTTTATTTAATACGAACTTTGTTTCAATTGTAAGTTTAAGAAAAAAAAGACTTTATACATTTGAAAACAATCTAAATTACAATAAATAGAGGCCAGATCTACATAGATCTATATTTATAATTCAATTTCCAGCATGGGAGTAACCAGGATATATATATATATATATATATATATATATATATATATATATATATATATATAAATGTATGTGTGTGTGTATGTGTGTACACATGATTAATCTTTAATTCATTCTGACCCTTCATTTGTACCCTAGAATAGGTTCTTGCTGGGAAAATTGTAGACTCCCCGCCCTTTGAGGGAGCTCTGGGAGCTCCACAAGCGCGGGGTGGAGCCCTGCCGCCATGAGCTGTTTCGGTATTGAAATACAACAAAATGTATATTCTGAGGCATCTACAGTGCATTTTCCTGTTATTAAAAAGTTTTATTTCTGACTTACTGACTTAGATGCTCCCGCGTCGTTTGGCGCATAGGACGGCAAGCTGTTTCCTCAAAAATCTGTCTTCCCACCTGCTCCGAGAACCTCATCACAACTCTTATTATGCGTAATTCATTTTGTCGTAGAACAGGACACGCAAACCTCATGTGACGCTCTGTCACAATCTTACTAAAGGGTCGACTCCCATTTCGGCTTTGGATTTCCTTAATTGAGACCCGGTCTCTATAACTGACTCCTAAAATCCGTCTCAGCCATCTTTGTTGAGCCTCATGTAGTGCTTGTCAATTTTGGCAAATGACTATTCACTAGAGGCCAGCCACTGGTAGAAATGTGTAACCTCTCTTGTTTACGCTCTTGTAATTAGGTGACTGTAGTTTGGGAATTTGTATGATCGAAATCATCTGGGGGGTTTTAAACTAAAAAAATCTCTGGAATTTGTTTTTTTTTAATGCAAAACTTCATTTAGCTACGGTCATAGAATTTGGGGACTGTAGTTTGCTTTAGAATACTATTGAAGAGAAATGTTTTAAACCTCAAAACGCTGTGTAGAGGGATTTAAAACTCAAAACCATCTGGAGGGGGTTTTTACATTAAAAAAAAGATCTGCAGGGGGAGGGGGTTAAACTTAAAAAAAACATTGGCATGGCTACGCTCAATTAGTTTTAGTATGTAATTTTTAAAAAAAAAATAAAAAAATATTGTTTTCCGTGGTACTTTGCAGTTCATGTGTCATAATGAATTGTTGTCTTAATAATTGTTGTCTTATATTATGGCCAACTTATTTGCATAGTAAATTGATTTTTTTCTCTTTAAAAAAAAAAGTTTACATTTTATTTTGTAGATGTAGTATTGATATTTTTGTAAATGAAGTATTTAATATGACAGTACTTACATAACTTAGCAGTACAATTGTAAAAAAAAAGAAATATTTTTTATCAAAAATATATAACTATTTGCATAAATTTGGTAAAAAATGTTAAATAGTTATCTCCCTTACTAAAAAGCCTCTAGTGTTTGTTACTATTAATATTAAAAAATGGTGATTTTTATGAAAAAACTGCATGCAGAATTGATTTAAAAATAGATTTTTTTGCTTTCAGAAAAGAAAAAGTTGCATCTGAACTTAAATGGATTTAAAATATGATGTCCGATTTTCAATTTATCTTTTAGTTTCAGGGATATAAACAGGACAAATGGACAGACGGATAGACAGGCCACACAAAACTAATAGCGTCTTTTCCACTTATGGTGGCCGCTAAAAATCGATACCTTAAGAATTAACTGAAAAAAAAATTATATTATATTGTCACGGATGAATGTGTGTATGTATGTATAATCTATTTTTACAATCTGCGCGAATGACCGGAAGTGTGTTGGTTGTTAGACAGAGACCAGCGTGTGTGATATGCAGTAAAGCTGATTAAAGTTTATGTGTTTGATCCAGTGGTTTCATTGTTTTATTTCGTTAACTAGAACTGAACCAGGGACACCTAGAAGTATCGAGACCTAAGGTAGATTCTATCGAGTTATAATTATGGATATATTAGGAAAGCTGTGACATATTTCGAGGCTCGTTTATCTGTTACTTGACTTTGGCAGAACTGCGGTTCGCCATTGTGGTAAGGTCAAGGACCAAGAAGGCCGTGAAGTCGTGAAGTGTGTGCGCTCATGTGCAACGGCGGGAAAAAACTAAGTCAATCAGCCAAGACGAAACCATGTCAAACACAGTGATAAAACTATTTGTGTTGTTTATATTGTATGCTAAATATATAAACAAAATGGCAGAGAGATGAACACAGTTAATAGCCGCTGGAAAAGAGATGGGATTGTCAGGGACAGTTCTACAGGAGTGGGTGAAAGAAAGAGAAGTCAAGCTGGAAAAGAAAGAAAAAGAAGACAGAGAGCGTGAGGAACGTGTTAAAGAAAAAGAGGCGGTTGAAAGAGCTAAAGAGAGGGAAGTGAGAGCTTAAGAGGCAGAAGCAAGAGCTAAAAAGCAAGAAGCTGATGTAGAAATACACAAATTGAGAGTCAGAGAGTTGGAGCTTAGGGAGACGAAAGGAGAACTCAAATAGCATATCAAACCTGTATGGAAACCAAAAAGTTGCCACCTTTCAATGAGAATGTGGATCAAATGGATGCATATTTGGCTAGATTTGAAGTACATGCTCAAGCTACAGAAATACCTAAAACTCAATGGGGAAGTCATCTATACACATTGTTACAGGGAAAGGCACTGCAAGCTTGTATCAACTTTTGTAAGAAAGATTTAGAAGAATAAGACAAGGTGAAGGAAGTATTAATGAAAAGATACAACTTGGCAGATGATGGGTATAGAGAGAAGTTCCATAAAGCTAAACCAGAGAGAAACCAGCCATTCCATGAATTTGTTGAGGACATTACAAGATACTTAATGCATTGGGTTGAATAGTCTAGTACTGAAAAGACATTCGAAGGTCTCATTAATCTGAGACAAGATCCTCACATCAATTAGTGGCTTTTCTACATGAAAGGAAACCGAAAGATGTGCCGACAGCAGTCGTGTCAGCTAAATATTACTGTACATCCAGAGCAGATAATTCAGAGAGAGGAAGACTTGATAACTAGCAAGTTTGCCTTTGCTGCAAAGACTAATGATACAGAAGTCGCTTTAAACGAAAATGGAGACAGGACCGTCTGCAGAAAAGAAGTGTTGGTGAAAAAAGAAAATGTTTTAAGTGTTTCAAAACGAGACATTTAGCAGCCCAATGTAGAAACAAAAGCCCATTAAGACGAAATGAGACTATGGGTTCAAGCAGAAGTCAGGAGTTTAAAACCAGCAACAGGGGAAGACCAACTGGACATCCATACAATGTGTCAGTTTGCATAGACTATCAACATGGTGAACAACTCCCTCATGACTCTGACCAGATCAAGATGGCTGCTGGAGCTGTAACTTGTGACGCTGGGAAATTAAAAATGTATCCTGGATTTGTTGGGAAGAAATATATTTGGGTCTTGAGAGACACAGGAGCGACCACAATCGGAGTGAAGAGACTACATGTGCACCCTCACCAGTTGACGGGTAAGAACGTCCAGTGTATGACATTTGGAGGAACAATTGAAGAATATCCCACAGCTGTCATTGACATTGATACGCCATTTTTATCTGGGAAAGTTGAAGCATGTGTGTTGGAGAGGCCTGCAGCTGACTTGATTCTAGGAAACGTGAATGGCATAACTGAGTCCACCATCACAGATATCTACAAGTGGCAAAGGTTACAAGGTCAGAAGTTACAAATGCGGTACCTAGATCTCAATCTGGTGTAATAGAAAACATGGGACAACCGATCCTACATAGTCAGATTGAACAGCCAGAATTAGAATTAACATTCAGTTATGCATTGAAACAAAAGGAGGACCAAACATTGGTTAAACTTTTTGAATTGGCTGAGCGTCCCACCAGTAAATTTAAAGTGAAAAATGGACTTCTGATGAGACAAGATAACAAAGAGAAACTACAGCTAGTCCTTCCTGCCGCCGAAGAAAAAGAATTTTGGAGTTAGGTCATGACTCACCTTTTGCGGTCATATGGGGACAGCATGAACAAAGATACTGCATCGTAGAAAGAGAGTGCTTGTCAGTTGTTTGGGCAGTAACCAAGTTGGCCAGATACCTGTTGGGCAGAACATTCGTACTCCGCACAGATCACGCACCCTTACGCTGTTTAAACACACGTAAGTCGGTGAATTCCAGGGTAACTTGCTGGGCCCTGATGCTTCAGGACTTTCAGTTCGAAGTGCAGCATATTCAAGGTAAAGGAAACGTCGTAGCGGACATTCTGTCACGCTTATCATAGATATAAGCCTACGTGGCTTCTCACAAGCATGTGTTGCTTCATCAAAGACTTTGTGTCTTCAACAGTTTAGACTTTGTTGCTTGATGGTAGACTTTCTGTCTACAACTAAGACTTTGTGTCTTCATCTTTTACTATATGGAGAGCTCCCTGATCTGGAAACCACTGCGCATTTCATCTCATGTATTGGTCTACTCATCTGAACACTCCAACATAATCAATGAGAACGAAGAAGAAGAAGAAGAAGAAGCTTGATGGTAGACTTTCTGTCTACAACTAAGACTTTGTTTCTTCATCTTTTAAGACTGTGTGTCTTCATCTTTTAAGACTGTGTGTCTTCATCTTTTAAGACTGTGTGTCTTCATCTTCTAAGACTGTGTGTCTTAACTATAGGCTGTGTGCCTATTACATTGCAGTATGTGTGACTACATTAAAGTCTGTGTGACTACATTAAAGTCTGTGTGACTATGTTCAAGTTGTTTGGATACATAAACGCCTGTGTGGCATATTCAGAGCCTTTGTGGCCTATCGAATTAACATTTTTTTTTGGATTTTGTTTTAATGTTTTATGCTTGTTTTATAATAGTGTGTTATATATCTTTGTAAAAATTGATTATAATATGTCAATTAAGTCACTCTCTCTTTTGTCTCACATTTTGTATGTTTCTCAAATCTGAGATATAATTTATTTGTTGATGTTTTCGTTTTCAAGAGCCAAGAAAACATTTATTCAGTGCATTACGATGCCAAGGTGTCCAGAAGGTTACAAAGAAAAAGATAATTCTGAAATCGTCGAGGATTTTGATAAGATACTAAGGAAGAGAAGATACCCATGTCGTAAGTAGCAACATTTAGTATTTTATCTTAACTTATATAGTACATATAGGCATATGGCTGAGCGGTAAAGCGCTTGGCTTCTGAACCGAATCGTCCCGGTTTGGAACCCTGGTGAAGACTAAGATTGTTAATTTCGTGATCTTTAGGACAATGCTTAGCCCAACCAGCTCTAATATAAATCTGACATTAGTTGAGAAAAAGAAAAGGCCGTTGATCGTTGTGCTGGTCACATGACGCCCTCATTTACGTGCGCCACAGAAACAGATGACCTTTACATCAACTGGCCTATTGATCGCAAGGTTTGAAAAGTGAACTATACAATATATACACTTTTAAAAAAAAGATAATTATGCACGACTTGGATTCATGTGTATATCTAGTTGTGTGTGTTTTTTAGAGACCTAAACTTTATTAAGTCATTGATTTTCCTGTCTAATTCAAGCAACCTGCTCGATGTTCTAATGACGTAATAATAATATCGTAACAAAAATAGAGCATGAGTTTGTTTTTATAACAATCATGCTCCAACTGTGGTCAGTGAGACACACGAATCCAGCTCTACTTTCTGTACAATCCATCTCTTTAAGACTTGTTGTCCATGACAGCGCCGCAGATAACTCATTTTATATTCTGATATGTTGCCGTCTGTATTGTAGGAATTTTAAATAATGATCTTTGACTGTAAAAAGTTAAGAACCGTTGACCTACAAAGTTCAACATTTGTCTTTTTTCTTATAAATTACAGACGTTCCTTCAAAAGTGAATTTAATTACGTCCTTCGTGTTTCTATTGTAAATAATAATAATAATAATAATAATAATAATCTTTATTATCCATAGGAAATATGTCTTACAATTAGTGTATTACAGCAAACAAAACATAACTATAGGAAACAAAATACATGTTAATTTGTTTAAACACCAATTTTGCAGGCTGATCTATGTAATATTAGCACTGGGTATTAAGGACCACCGTGTATCCTTTTTGTGTGTATGTGTCATGGTTCTGTTTTTGGTGTGGGAAAATTTCTAAGACATCTCTAGAACTTTTGAAATGTTTGAAAACTTCTTATCCTATGTGTATGCAAAGCAGTTTTGTTTTATTCATTTCTACCCGAGATTATAATATTTACATAATTAAATTATTCATTTGTATTTCCTTATGTATATTTTTGTATATTTTTCAGCTTATACAAGAGAAGACGCTATTGAAGGTATTGGGTTTTTTTTTACACAATAAATAATACTTTAAAAAATAGATACTACGAACGAATATGCTGTGTGCATGATTAGTTAGTCAACAATGATTATTTTTAGTGGCAAAGACACGAGATCGGCTCTCTCATTTAGACCATTGCGTGGTCTTTTCACTCTGGTTACTATTTGGCCATGCAAGAAGCGAAACTAAATAGAATATTCACATTTGACTAGAAGTGGCACCATTAGTAAAATCACTAAATTTAGAAAGCCTTCAGGAGAGGAGAGGAGAATCAAAAGTAAAGTAGCAATTATACATAAAACACTGAACCATAATCTTCAAATACAAAAACAAAATCTAATAAAATACTCTGAAAGACACAATGAAAAAGGCATATTCCTTGTCCCATATGCTAGGAAAAGTTAGTAAAAATGATCCTTCTTCCCTAGTGCTATTAGAACATTAAATGGGTTGCCTGAGCAAGCCAGGAAAACCGATAACTTTGCAGAATTTAAGTCATCGGTTAACATGCAAGACTAGATGCATGACGCATATAACGTAATCATCCTCTTTTTTTTAAGTAACCTCTGTATCATATAATTTACCTCAACACGATTATAAATTGTAGCGAATCTCACTATCCAGACACCACCAACTTAAAGAACTGAACAACTCCGGGCTCCAAAGTAACGTAGCACTTTAATAGTTGAATAAATCTGAGCCAATACTGTACAATTGGCAGCACGTAACACAAGACTGTACAATTGGCAGCACGTAACACAAGACTGTACAATTATTTTTCCGTTAACACCGTACCGCCTTATCAACTCCTGCACTGGCCTCTCCGTCTCGTTTTGGGCTTGCACTGTGTTCAACGGTTCAAGACTGATTTCACACACTAGGCTTGTTGTGTCGGACTCGATCACAGACCAAGATCAAGAAGACTGTACTTGACAGTACTCCGCACTAAACCGTCGAAATGTTTCGTACAGAACCTCACCGCTGAAACTCACTGAACTGTGCTGTACTCGACCGGACTGTATTGAACCGGGCTGTAGTGTACCGTCTTGACTGTGACACCTCCGCTCTTTATAAAGGGTCCCTGCTGGTCTTCTAGAACCGCACAGAACATCGCTCGACGTTTCTGGGTGGTCAGATGACTACATCCCTCGTGACGCTCCTGAGCTCTGTTCACGACGTCGATCCTTCCCGAACCGTCATGTTGACATTCGTCTCGTCGGCTGAGCTGGGCTGGGGCGATTTGCGTCGACTGACTTCACACACATATGTATATATATATTCGGGGCTTATCTTGGAACAGCTCTGGAGACATCTCAGGACGGACTGGCTTACAGGGATAGAACTCAATTCCTCAAGTGGGTTACCCCAGCATGATCTAGCGAGCATATTACTGTTTGGTACTTTAGATACCATCATGGTATTGAAATGTATTAAATACAGCTATCATAAATATAGAAAAAAATGACAAAAGATTTTTTTTCTTTACAGATATAAAGCGATTCAACTCTTTAGGAAGTAGGCCAACAGCCTGTTCTATCAGTGTGATCTTATCAGGACTTTTGGTACTAGCACTAAGAAGTCTATAAAATACATTCGTCAGAATACAGGAAACAAAAATAAATAAATAATAAATAATAATGGTCTTTGTTCAACATCACGTGACTTAGGTTGAGTAAACAATGTCCATTGTACTTACTTCAAATGTCGTCCTATTAGATCTTGGTTAACGATTTGTTGATAAATTGTAAAATAGGCAACAGGTTTTAGATAAAAATGTAATTTTATTCTGTTTTTCTGTATTCCTAAGACAAAAATACTACCTGTGATGGCTCGAATCTGTATAGATATCCAGGGATTTTTGCGGAGATTTCAGTTTTTTTTTTCAATTTGTGGTTGTTGTGTTTTTAGCTTTGATCCGAACGTACTGGATAATAATTTTAACATTTATATACATTAAAACAGTAGTTGAAGAATTCGTATAGTCTGCTATGAAAACATTATAAAGTTATAAAAAAAAATATATTTTTTAATATGTCATGAAATTCTTGGATCATTTTTTTTTCCTAGGATTAAATCAAAACCAATCAAAAGGATCAACAATTACTTTTTTTTTTTCAACTTTGGTTCTCGGCCTTTTAGACCTACACTCTGTCATATTTCATTGACAATCTTTATAATTTATTGAAGACAATGAATAAAAACAAAAAGCAATGCAACAACCATGTATGTGAATGTAAATGTAATTGTAATGTCTGGTCCGTAATGTCGTTGTCACCTAGTTACCTATATCGCTTGATATGTCGATTGAATGCGCTAGTTGAGAGAAAGAGGGAATACTTAGAGTATTGTATGCCGATATTTGTTATCAGTTATACATGATATACAGTAATGTTTTTGTATACTCTGTATACTAATCTACTATTACAATGTAATATAAGTAAATGTGTAAATAAATAATAATATCTAGCGTTCAGTTATACTTATATAACACCTCTTACTAGTTCATTCATGTATTATATTTCACTTCGTATTCCTTGTTAATTTCTCAACTAGACGTATCTGGTGTTAATATTTTAAGAGCGTCTTCCAGTGCACAAATCCCCACGACATGGACGTTATCCCAGTCGACTTTTATTTTAGAACTGCGAACTTCAAAATATTTTTTAAAAGTCACACTTAAAGCCTACACATTGTCTTTGATCAAAGTAACAATATAGTAATGTATAGTCAGTGGTGTGCAAACTATGTTGTAACTGGTGGACCATCTAAAAATATCTAGGCTATGTGGATGAGTGGTAAATCGCTTGGCTTCCAAACCCATCCAGATCTATAGATTAGTTTGAGAAAAGTAAAGGCTGCTGATCGTTGTGCTAACCAAACGACACCCTCGTTAACAGTGGGCCACAGTAGAGATGACCTTTACTTGCTCCATAGATCGCAAGGTCTAATTTTCTCATTCAATAGAACGGCTACTTTACTTGCTACTTCATTATGCTGCGGAGTTTAAAGATCGGATGGCACCTGTGACGGGTCTGATACGGCCTGAAGACCTAATTTCGGGCATCACAGGTTCAGCAAGATTTGCAAGTGCTTGTGATGACGCTTTAATGTTAACCATCTGCCGGACTAGACCATTTTCTCAAGGACAAATAGAAAGACAAGAATCTTCGACATCGATTTTCGAAATGGTGAAAATTCTTAATTCTACACAACCTGAGTGAACCTTTAATTCGTACAATTACTTCCTCTCACCTACATTTTCAATTACAATCTTTACAATGCAGACTTACCAATGAATGTCAATGTTTAACAAGCAGACTAATGTGAATCTTTAGGGTCTTCTTGCTGGTTTATTGTGTGAGCTTTCACGATTTTACAATTGGAATAGTCAGTTAGATAGGGATTTATGAAATAATGAATACGTATAGAATACTTTTGTTACATATATGTACAGCTCCAATATTGAATCATTACTATTAGAAAAACACACACAAACAACTTAACCTGGTTATGACACATAACAAGCACAAATTTGACAGTTCTGTAGCAAAACATCGTCACTTGGTTCTTGAATGTTTAACCTGTGGTGATCACTTTTGCTACAAAGAATAATTAAGCTTATAAAGATGTTTAAGTTCCAGCTTTTTATTATTACTTTACATTTTTAAGCATTGTTATTTCCCCTTTTGAAATAACGTCAGGCTGTTTATAAATGAAAATACATCTCATAAATTTCTCAGACATGAATTTCAACAAATCCACAATTTTTTTTTTATTTGCATCATGCACCAGAAATAGCAGATTAGAATCCTATTGACATAAAGTGTGTACACTCAAAATATTCTTATTAGAAATCAATCACAAATGGTACAGCTCTTTTACATAAACATTACAGCTATATCTTGAATTTTAAATGACTTTACGATCTGTAGAAATAACAATATATTAAAACATTGTCGCAAAATATAAATCATAATCATCAATACTTGGTCGTTATCGAAAAAAAAAATTAAATAAAAACAAACTTATGGACTATCAGCTTGTGCTGTAGAAATATGGATAAAAATAAGTCTTTATAATTTGAAGATATGAGCATTTATAAAGAAATAACTCATAGAAAAACTTCTTATTTACAACATGTTCTAACTACCTATAGCTCAAACCAACTCTGATGACTAAACTACTTAATTAGACCTTTTGTCTTTTATTTTATTGGCTTTGATCTAGACAAGAGTATGTGCACTGTAGAAAGGATTTAAAGCTGACATGTTAGAAAGTTGCGACACTTTCGATTAGAGAGTACTGGTGGATGATGCGTAGAAGATGAAACTCAAAGCTTGTTGTAAGACCAAATTACCAGATGGTGTTGCATTGCTGGAACTCATGGACTAGAAACTACTTGGTGAATTTGTTGTAGATGAGGAGTCATAGTAAATCGGACTCAAAGCTTGTAGCATTGCTAAATTACCAGATGTTGTTGCATTGCAGGAACTGCTTTGATTAGAAACTATTGGTGAATGAATTGTAGATGATAAGTAAATGTAGATCGGACTCAAAGCTTATAGCATTGCTAAATTATCATGTTGTCTTTCAATGCTAGGACTGATTTGAGTAGAAACTCTTTGTGGATTTGTTGTAGATGGTGAGTCACTGTAGATCGGAATTAAAGCATCAAGTAATGCCAAATTACCAGATGATATTTCAATGTAATCTATTTGATAAGAAACTCCTGGAAGTGATGTAAAGGGCGCTGCACTGTAAATCGAAGTTAAAGCGTTTGACATGGCAAAATTACCCGTTGCAATGTAGGAATTTATTGGATTGTTTAGATTATTTGTAGAGGATGTGGCATTGTAAATCGGTCTCATTACTTCTTGTAAGGCCAGTGCGGTGTGTCAGAAGGAGAAACAATGTCAGAGCTCCTGTTATATGGACCATTAGTTAGGTTTGTTACAGTAAGGCTTCTCCGGAGAGGACTAAAAAAAAATTACTAAAAAAAACTTATACAAATATTTTATTGATGTTTTTTGGTTGTTATTTATCATCAAAGTTATCAAAAAATATATTATTGAAATACCCTTTCAGACCTGCTATATATCAGATGATGTAAATGTCATTTGATTCTATGACTGACAGTTAACGAGGATGTCATGTGGCCAGCACACACAAACAACAACACCCACTCGCCATCACTTACTCTAACGTATGTCAGGAAACTATTAGGTTTGGGTGCCACTTAGGGCGAAATGTATAATCCGAGGTCTTCACTGAGATTTCACCCTCGATTCAGAAGCCAATTGCTATACCAATTTGCTACCAAGATTACATGAATATTATAAAGTGTGAAGGAATTAGTACGATCTTTGTAAGAAAAAATTAGTTGTTAAAAAAAAAAAGTTTACGTTATTTCAGGCCCTCTACAAGGGTTGTGTCCGCCTGCGTGCTATTTTTTTTGTTTTTTAATTCCTCTAACCCCTTTTTCTAATAGAAAAAAAAATTAAAATGTTAACTGAACACAGTACAAAACAATTTTTTAAAAGCCCCCCTAGGATTTTAATTCATGGAGTGGAGATGCTACGGAAGGATCCAAAGTATCACAATTACACACCGCATCACAAACTAAAAGATTAGAGACAGTTACTACAGCGATTGGACTCCACGATGACCAGCTAACTATTGTAAAAAAAAAAAAAACAAGACGCGAACTACGGCCATATCACAAGGTCTTCGGGGCTTGCAAAGACCTTCCTTCAGGGAACAGTACCAGGAAAATGAAGAGGCAGACAGAAAAAGTGATGAGACGACATCATCAAAGAATGGACAGGCCTGCCATTGAAAGAGGTTCTATTCAATGCAAAAGACAGAGAGGAATGGAGAAGGACGGTTGACAGTTCTTGTGTGGTGCCCCAACTGTCCAACAAACTAAGTGGTTGGTGACGGTGTGATAAAATTGAGTACGGACGACAGAAAGACAATGTGCCAAAAAGAAAGATATGGTTAAGGAGTACTTACTAAAATAAGAAATTTTCAAACATAACATTTTTAGTTTGAGTTTCCTGTAACCCAGTGCCTAAAAAAATGAATTTATATGAGGATTCTAGAATATAGGGTTAGGTGTGCCAATGGGCTAGTTATGCCAATGAGCTAGGTGTGCCAATGGGATAGGTGTGCCAATGGGCTAGGTGTGTCGATGGGCTAGGTGTGCCGATGGGCTAGCTGTGTCGATGGGCTAGGTGTGCCAATGGGCTAGTTATGCCAATGAGCTAGGTGTGCCAATGGGATAGGTGTGCCAATGGGCTAGGTGTGTCGATGGGCTAGGTGTGCCGATGGGCTAGCTGTGTCGATGGGCTAGGTGTGCCAATGGGCTAGGTGTGTCGATGGGCTAGCTGTACCAATGGGCTAGGTGTGTCGATGGGCTAGGTGTGCCGATGAGCTAGGTGTGCCAATGGGCTAGGTGTGTCGATGGGCTAGCTGTACCAATGGGCTAGCTGTGCCAATGGGCTAGGTGTGTCGATGGGCTAGGTGTGCCGATGAGCTAGGTATGCCAATGGGCTAGCTGTGCCAATGGGCTAGGTGTGCCGATGGGCTAGCTGTACCAATGGGCTAGCTGTGCCATTGGGCTAGGTGTGCCGATGTGCTAGCTGTACCAATGGGCTAGGTGTGCCAATGGGCTAGGTGTGCCGATGAGCTAGGTGAGCCAATGGGCTAGCTGTGCCAAAGGGCTAGGTGTGCCGATGAGCTAGCTGTACCAATGGGCTAGGTGTGCCGATGGGCTAGCTGTACCAATGGGCTAGGTGTGCCGATGAGCTAGCTGTACCAATGGGCTAGCTGTGCCAATGGGCTAGGTGTGCCGATGGGCTAGCTGTACCAATGGGCTAGGTGTATCGATGGTGTAAGGACTAAAATAAGAAGTACAAGTTCAATACTATCTATTTGTATAATTGCGCTACTATTGGATATTGCAAAGTGCGTTTGGAACTCTCTTGAGTCATGTTAGGTTGTGTTGTCAAGTCCATGGTTCCTGTCCTGGTTAGGACTATCTTTTTTTCGTAATATTTAATCCACAATTTTCACTCATTAAAACTGTAGTCCTTAGTGCTGCCTTTAAATGTTGAACATCTATACATCATTTATTGATTGAGCATTTAGATTCGCATTGTGTATTTATGTTAATTAGAGACACACTTTCATTTATCAAGCTTTCACCTTCTGCAATTGGTGAGAAAGAGCACTTACAACAACTTGTCCTATTCTATGGAGACATTCGATTTGTCTGTATTTTGTCTCTGGATATTTATACTTTTTTTTTTGTTCTCCAAGGGGAAGATCTGTACGCTTGTACGTTTTCTTAAAAGTAATGAAAAACTATCTTTTAATATTCCTTGTGGGCTCCGCGGGCTCTGGCGCATTAAACCTTTCTCGACATGACCTCTACTCCCATGGAGAAAAACATAAATAAAGTAAGTAGTAAGTCTATTTTAAAACACATTACTACGCCCCTAGAGTGAAATAAATATAGTAGAAGTGCATCTTAAAACACTTTACAACGCCCCTGCAGCAAAACATAAATATAATACAAGTAAATCTTAAAACACATTTCTACGCCCCTGGAGTTTAAACATAAATATACTAGAAGTAGGCCCCTACATCTTTAACAAAAAATATTCTAATAAGTTGTAGAGAACACTCGAACAAAAAATAGAGTTACTAATTTTACTCTTTGTTAGGAAATAATAAGTTACTTTATGCTGTATAATAAACTTAATAGAGTTTTGTTTTGTTAAAAAATCTTTTATATATGTAGTGGAGTGGATACCTTTTCAGAAAACACCGGCCACCCCGATATCCACGTGACCCTTCCCCCTAGATGGCACCTTGTGTCCAGGCACACCAACGTGGGCACTGTCCATTCGACCGGCATCTCTTGTCGCTGTAGTGTCCGTACGTTACTGGACCTACGTCGTCTCCATTCCCTGTTTGTGCCTGGTTCTACACCATGTGTTTATGGATGGCTGCAGGTCTTTAGTATATAATAAACAGTTTGGAATCGTCCTACGCGTTACCTTTGTCATGTCATTTAGTTTGTGTTCTGTGACCAACCCACCACATATACATGTAATTTTTTTTATGTGATATGAAAATCTGATCTTCCATTTCTTAATTTTTGGGACACTGGCAACAGCGACAAGACATTCTACCTTCAAAAATATTTAATGGATTAGAAGTATAACACAAAACATAAGCAACATAGTATAAACTTTTTAAAAAGTCCTGTTTGAAACTGATACACAGTCGAAAAAACATTACTAAGTGGAGATTATTGCGCAGTACTTGATTCTAAGTAGCTCTTGGTTCTATCGAGTCCTAGAGTCAAATTGAGACATCTGTTCGTGCGACATTACTTAGATAGGCTGGAGCGTGTCCTTCAACATATTTGTTTTGAGTCGTTTGAGATAGATTGAGGCGGGTCTTAAATTACAGCGCGGAAGAATTCAGCCTTGGGGAGGAGGGTTTAAATGGAGACCATCCCATCAATGAAGTGGGCGAGGCATTCTCTATTGTGATCAAGCTGTTTAACCTTGTCGAAGGGGAAGTAACCACTTGTGCGAGAAGTTACGCTTGGTCCATATTGATAGCAATCAATTGTCTGAGAGCCAGAAATGTGTTTGCCACAGTAGGCAGCTTATCTACCAAGCAGCCCTGGTCTAGATCATGGCAGCGTGTACTGTAACAATATTATTGGTCGCCTAGTTATGTCGTGACGCTTTGTCTGATAGACAAGCTGGTGGACATGGCTTGTCCACTTGACAATATGGTCCATAGAAAATCAGTAAGACGAACAAATCTCAGTCCATTGTTCAATTGTTGCATATAGATCTATGTTTTAAAAGTGTATCTGTATTTTTTTAAATTTGTAATTTTATTTAAACCATTGTTTATTTTAAATTTGTAGAGACGACAAATCTATAAAAAAAAAATAAAACAGTATTAGAAACCACTCAGCTATCACTCACCCATTTTTGTAATAAACGTAATAAAAAATAATAACTTAAAATCAATACTGTTATATTTAAAATTACAAGATTTACATAAAAAAATAGTTAAAGTAAGAAACATAACTCTAGTACCTAACTCTAACATCTATCTACTATAACGAAACAGGCGCAAAGATAAATTATTACAAAAACAGTATCCCGATTTTTATATTTATAAGAACAAATCTTCTATTCGCCATTTCCTCGTTTCACCGCCATGGATTGATGCCAACTCTACAACAGCAGTGGTTGCAATGCTCTTGGATCCCAAACTGCTTTTTAGTTTCTTTTTATCTTTTCCATGCAGATGGTACACTCTTGGTCTCGACTCTGCTTCTGGTGTTTAGCGAGACATCTCTGCAAGCAGCAAAGATTTGCATTAGTGAGACTTTAAATAAAATAAATAAGAGCGATAAACACATAATCATTTCTTAAAACACAATGTTTTAACGCATGAGGTTGTCCGAAAGAAAAGTAGATCAGAGACAAGTAATTTAAAATTAATTAATTTCCTAAATATATGTCATACCGTATGTTCAAATGATATAGTTAAGTAAACTTTTGTTTTTACTTGTCAATTAAAAATGTCTAGTATTCGGACCGACTGTTTTGACTAGACTAACAGGTATAATTACTATTCAGTAATGCTTGCTTGAAAAACACAGTTTTTACTACCGAATTCCACAGTTCAAATTCCATCTATGGACAAAGATTGAGACAATAGAAGGCATAAAGTTATGAGAAAAAAAGTTCAGGCCTAGACCTGGTTTTGAACAATACTTTCTTACCCTAGAGTTTTTAGTCAAAAAGAGGATAGACAGACAAACTAACAAACAGGCAAACAAACAGACAAACAGATAGATAGATAGATAGATAGATAGATAGATAGATTGATAGATAGATAGATAGATAGATCGGATCTTTATGACGCCTCCGAGTCCAATCATTTCTAATGGGTACCTAACATTAGTTTTGGGTACAGTAAAAAGGCGATTGGTCGTTGTGCTGGCCACATGACATCCTCGTTTACCGTCAGCCACAGAAACAGAATGACCTTGACATCATCTGCCCTGTAAGTTCTGAAAGGGGCAATTTACGCCACGCGCAATACATTGGTGTGACACAAATCTATTTAAATTTAAAAAAAGATTTAACAATAACATTCAATACACATAGTAATAGAATGAAATATCTTCACATCAGAATGTAACAAACTGGTTTAGTCTGTATATGTCTCACAAATGTCCTGCCAGTACTTACTTGAAGATGCAGATCTGGATAGTCTTGATCTAGTCTGTGTATGCGACACAGGTGACATAACCGTCCTTGTACAGATGGACAGTCACCAACGCATTCGTCCGTATCACTGAGTGGACAGAGATCCGATCTCCACTGAATTTTCTCTTCGCCAGACGATAAAACTTCTGTTGGTAATTCAGGCTCGTCTTGTTCCACTGCACTTCTCTTAATAAGGAAAGAACTACAGAAATAAATACACATTGTGTTATGTGAACAATTTAAACATCTTCTCTCCTCTTTGTACTTCATAGTTTGTATCAAATTTACATTCTTTAAGCAATCAAATACAAGAACAAGACAATGTCAATGAGAACATACAGAAAGATCATGGCTGCAAAATAAAGATAAAAGAAATAGTTGTTGGAAGAAGTGGGGCGCTTGGCTTCTAAACTTGAGGTCCTGGGTTCGAATCTTACTGAGACTGGGAATTTGAATTTCGGGTTCCTCTGATGTCACGAAGAGGTTTCATTTTGATAGAGACCGACATGAAAATATATGCATTGTGTAATATTGTATATACAAGAAAATTACATAATTAATATGTATACCAAAGACATGTAATTTGAAAGTTTAAAAATATTTACATAAAGAATCAATAAAATAAATAAATAACTACCTTTGAATAATAGAATGTGATCATACTCGAAATATAATCAAAGTAAATGAAAGGTATATTTTTGGTAGATGTGGACACTATGAATACAGTAGGTTGACTTACAAGTAAATAAAATAAAAAAAAATACATGAACTTTGTTTACAATTTATATTAAATACAAAAAAAAAAAGGAAATCTTTCTGCAGAAAACATTTTTTTTTAAATTCGATATTCTGAGATTAAATGGATTTTCTCTAAATTGTATTATTTTACCGCATTGATGATGTCAAGACTATTATATGGAATTATTGAATCTCTGTCTCTTCATCTCGGGTTTCTTTCATTCCCGTCTCTTCATCCTCTTAATCCCTCGGCAATTTCTTCCCTAGTAATATAATTTCATTGCAATTTTATCCCCGGTCATTTCATTATCTCATATTTTTATCCAACAATTAGTAATTGTAAAATTATGTATTCAGAACTGTTTCAAATATGTATGTGTATTTACTTGATAAAAGTGTGACACATTCTAGAATCATACAATTAAAAGGTCATTAAAGCTATAAATAGTGAACATCGATAGATTTAGTTTTTATGCAAACATTGTAAGTGTGTCTGTGTTACCGAAACAAATACAATGTAATCTGTAAGTGTGTCTGTGTTACCGAAACAAATACAATGTAATCTGTAAGTGTGTCTGTGTTACCGAAACAAATACAATGTAATCTGTAAGTGTGTCTGTGTTACCGAAACAAATATAATGTAATCTGTAAGTGTGTCTGTGTTACCGAAACAAATACAATGTAATCTGTAAGTGTGTCTGTGTTACCGAAACAAATACAATGTAATCTGTAAGTGTGTCTGTGTTACCGAAACAAATATAATGTAATCTGTAAGTGTGTCTGTGTTACCGAAACAAATATAATGTAATCTGTAAGTGTGTCTGTGTTACCGAAACAAATATAATGTAATCTGTAAGTGTGTCTGTGTTACCGAAACAAATACAATGTAATCTGTAAGTGTGTCTGTGTTACCGAAACAAATATAATGTAATCTGTAAGTGTGTCTGTGTTACCGAAACAAATATAATGTAATCTTTAAGTGTGTCTGTGTTACCGAAACAAATATAATGTAATCTGTAAGTGTGTCTGTGTTACCGAAACAAATACAATGTAATCTGTAAGTGTGTCTGTGTTACCGAAACAAATACAATGTAATCTGTAAGTGTGTCTGTGTTACCGAAACAAATACAATGTAATCTGTAAGTGTGTCTGTGTTACCGAAACAAATAGAATGTAATCTGTAAGTGTGTCTGTGTTACCGAAACAAATAGAATGTAATCTGTAATTGTGTTTGTGTCACTGAAACAAATAGAATGTAATCTCACACGTGAATAATGACGCGCCCATTGTCAAGATTAAAGTGACAAAATGTCGACTGGTGTGGATTGAAAGAGTGATTGACAAATAAAGAAAAAGTGAAAGATGGTCGTCAGCGGATAAATTCTCAGCGACATGATCATAAGTATTCTAATCGTTCTCATCTCTTAAAATATTTCCACTACTTCCACAACACCTTGGCCCTTGATAATAACATCCTCCGTAGGATATATCCTACTGACTGGCCTCCAATATTTCGCTGCACCTTGGCGAGAAGAACTTTGATGAGGTATGTGCACGATACTATTAACACCATCAACTAAACCCAACATATCTGAAAACACACCCAGCTTTACGAGGTATCTAGCAATTTACTTCTTACTTATATATATATTGTTAGATTAATCCTTAAAGCTAAGTGCGGTGCAGGACTTAGGCATACTCAAACTAGGGAACGCATAAGACCTCCGATTGGTAAAGAGGGGGGGGGGGGCTCGCACAGGACTGATATCAATGTTTAGAGAAGAATTAGCGAAACGTGTGTCCAAAGTTTGTTGTTCTTGTACCTAACTAGGTTGTTAATAAATTGCTTCAGTTATTTTTCGCTTTTTATTTTTGTATTTCATTTGGGGCCACCAAATTCACTTCATCAATGGCCAGCCCTCTACACCCGTTATCTCCTTAAAACAAACTTTCAAACCTTTTAACTCCATTTTATTTATTTATTCTCTGCCTAGTTTTGACAGTTCTCTGTATTATTACAGATCTCTCTATGCCCCAAACCTTTAAAATGAAGAGGGGCGGGGGAACACTATAAGAACATGTCAAAAATACCAACATGCAGTTTTAAATATATATAGAAAGATAATTGTATACATTTTATATATTTGATGAAGTTTATTGAAGTCAAAGCCTATCAGTACTATTACACAATAAGCTTAAGAAAAAAATGGGGGATAAACTGACTGAGGATGAAATGGCAAGGGATGCAGTAATTAGAAGATACATTGACTGAGGAGGAAGTGACCAGACAAAATAAGGTGACTGAACATCCTTTTCACTGTATCCATTCTGTAGCATTTCATTTGAGCTGGACATGTGTTGATGAATTTTGATGAACCATTTCTCGAACCATACTCCATTTCATCACATTCTTTAATATATCTTGCAACAGGTACCAAAAAACAACCAACTACAGTACCTATTTGGAGGCCAAGCGGTAAAGCGCTTGCCTACCAAACCGGGGTTACCGGGTTCGAATCCTGATGAAAACTGGGGTTTTCAATTTCGGGATCTTTGGGCGCCTTTGATATTGTTAATTTTGTCTATTTATCTCAAAATCTCAACCTTTTTCTCCTTTCTAGTTTCATTATATTGTCGCTACATTTTCCCGTATCACTTTCTCTCCTTTTTCTTTTATTCTGTATTTTATTTCTCTGTCACAACCCAACTAAGTTGGTCGACACCCTGTTCGGCATAGGATTTCCTTGTTTTAGACCAATCTATAGTATTGACTCCTAAAATACGTCTAATCCATTTTTGTGGACGTTATTTGTACAAAATGACAAACTGTAACTGTCAAGTTTCTTCAAGGGCCACGCACCTCTATGGTAGTGAACAAAATAATGCTAACTTAGATTTCTATAGCAAGATTCTTCCATTTGAGTATGGCGATATTACTATCGCATTTATTTATTTATTTTATGTATTTAACTTCGCCTATCCCTTAGTCTTTTGGACCCTTGGAACACCACACAAGATCCGTTGACCTTATTACTCCATTTCTCTCTGTCCTTTGTCAGTGGCAGACCTATCCATTTTTATGTTGTCTTTTCGTCGCTTTCTCTGTCTGCATTTTCTTTTTTCTGGTGCTGTTCCCTAAAAGAAGGGTTTTGCGAGCCCAGAGGACATAGAGTCATATTAATGAGTGATATGTGCTGCTCCTTAATTTTATGTATTCTTTACGCTAATAGAATGAATTTTACAAATTCAATTTCAATGGTCCCTGTAAGTCAAAGTTTTTCATGGGAAGGGCGTATTACCCCTTGCGACATGTTTGCTATGCCACTTGTGCTCTATTTTCCTATCTTTGGAGGGGGGGGGGCGCTTTTCTTCAAGTTTCGAATGAGTATCCTGTGATTTTTTTTTTCTTTGGGAAGTCTTTTCTGACAGTTTTATCTTCAATGCTACAAAGGCTAATCACTTTTCTCCAAACTTGGCCAGTAATGTTACAAGAGTTGTTTCTTTGTCTATTGCACAACATTTTGTAGGACTAGACATTTAGTTGAGCTAGCTTTATGAATTGTCGCGTAAGTTTTTATTTGAATTGAAAAAAAAAAAAAGGTTTCGAATTGTAATTCTGTGTATTGCAGTCAACTAAAACTTCTCATAGCACCCCCACCCGTTTTACTGGACCACTCACTACATGCCAAAGAGTTTATTTATTTAAATTATTTTTTGATAATATGAAATCCACTTATGTCATTCTGGGGGCGGGGAAGTAGTAACTGAGAGTTAGAGCGCTTGACTTCTGAATCACGACGAAGACAGTGATTTCGAACTTCCGAAATTTAGGACTCGCCTGTGTGTCTGATATTGGTTGGGAAAAGACAAAGGCGATGGGTCGTTGAAATGGAGAAATGACACTCTCGTTAACAGATGGCCATAGAAACAAATGACCTTTAGAGTATCTGCACTATAGAGCGCAATGTTTGAATTAGGTGCTTTCCTTATTTCTGTTTGTAACTTGCGTTATTATATTTGATCAAGATTTGTTTGAAATTTTGGTTAACATCGTATTTGAAAGAGAGCATGGACTAACGTAGCACATTTTTTTGTTTTGCAACATACATCTTACACATGTATAACACACATATACAACTTTTTGTATTTATTGTAATCATTGTTTTTGGAATGCAATCAAACAATTAATTGAAGTGTCATTAGAGTATAAGAAAGTTTTTTTTTTTCTACTTACAGATTGGTTAATCATGTAAAATAATTATATGTTTCACTGTTTGCTAGAATAGAAACATCTAATGAGCTTTAAATGTATTTTATATAATTTATATACCATAAAGGATTTTCTTTTTTTTTTAAATCGCTTGGTACATTCAATTAAAATAATAAATAAAGACTGTTAACAAAATAACTGCATAGTATATTATTTTTATTTCTATTGTTTGTAATGTACATTTAAATTTAAAAAGAACGAGAGTCAGCATGTCCTTGAGTCTTTCTTAATCATGGCGATTTTGCCAACAGTCCTGAAAAATAGAATCCAACCTTTTGCTGTAAAACTTTTAAAATTTGCGCTCAACAAAAATTTAGAAATAAAAAAAAAAAAAGAAATCTTTTTGTGTCAACTTGTTTTGACTAAAAATTGTTGGATGAAATTTCAAAGTAAATATTTAAATCAAGGAATGCAATTTAAACAATAAAATAATGATTACAACAACAAAAAAAAAAAGTTATTTTTTCATGAAGAAGAAATACATCTCTTCCCTAACCACTATATCAAACTGACTAAACCTGGGTTCTGTTTCTTTCCTAATAGACGATGCCAACGTTGATTTGACCCCATTAAACTAACCAAATAGATTTTTGGATTTATACATTTTAATTTGTGTTGCTTAAAAAGAGCACGCATTCTCCAATCATTCGATACCAAATAAAACATTTTCTGATAACAAATAAAAAAGTTATTGAAGTTTAATCATAACAGGAAGTGAAATACAAATGAGCAAAAGGAATAATACTATCGGAACAAGAAAAAATAATTCCAGAGTGAAAGAGTTAAGACAACATTTGGACTAATTACCTCAATAGACAGGTTCTTTTTCTCACAACAGATCAAACGTTTCTTCGATCGTTCACATGTAACCCAAAAACAAAAATCAAGTACGTAACCTGATGGCGTGCGACAGACTGGACAGGCTCTAAACAGGAAAAGGAAAATAAAAAGTACAAAAAAAAACCTTTTCAAATGAATAAATCCGTAACATACAAATAGATCCGTAACATACAAATAGATCTGTAACATACAAATAGATCCGTAACAAACAAATAGATCCGTAACATACAAATAGATCCGTAACATACAAAAAGATCCGTAACAAACAAATAGATCCGTAACATACAAATAGATCCGTAACAAACAAATAGATCCGTAACAATAAAATAGATCCGTAACATACAAATAGATCCGTAACAAACAGATAGATCCGTAACATACAAATAGATCCGTAACATACAAATAGATTGTTTCACCTCAAAAAGTGAACCAATTATGTTGAATGTAATCTTTAGGGTATTTATACTACAAGAACCTTTTATAAATATATTTTCTGTTAGGTCATAGTTTTATTATTGTCTAAAATGAAGCTAAGCCCCGCATGTATAAAATGTTACAGTAGCCCAAAACATTTTCAAAGTATCTACAAATCACCATTTTTTTTGTTGTATTCGACATTTTCAGAACTGATCAAATCCAATTATATATTTGTCTACAATATCTGTTCACCGTTTTTCAATACAAAATTAAAATACAAAAAAAAAATATATATAAATTAACAAAACCACATGTATATATATATATATATATATATATATATATATGATCTTGATCAATACATTTTCTACAACTTATTCCTATTAGAATATAATTACTTTCAAAAGTAAGATCAAGCCAGAGAGAAAATAATAAACTTAAAGAAATGAAGATAGCTTTAGATGCCCACGAGGCAATAGTTCATTCTACCTGTAACGAAATGATTATGACATTCATATTGCGACATTTGTACAAGACATACCCGCTGTTGGCCATGTTTTTGTTTTGTCGCCACAGATCTAAACATTTGTAACAAAAACAATGGTTGCAGTTTTCTTGAATTCCAAATGATTTGTCGGTTTCTAGGATGTAGTCCTTGCAGATATTACATTCTAGGTTTTGGCTTTGTTCTACAAGTGTTTCATAACATGGCTAGAAAGAAGATAAAATTACTCATCTATCTATGTATCTATCTAAATAAATAAAGAAAGAAAGAAATAAATAATAAAATAATATATATGTATATAAATATGGGTATAAATATAAATATAATAGATATAGACATAGAAATAGAAAGACAGACATACATTTCTATCTGACACTGTTACCCCTTTCTCCAGTACCTCTAAAATTTCTATATATATATTTGGGTTACTCTAAGTTTTTTGTTAAAGCTACTTAATTACAATAAACCTTACTTTACATTACGTTAGAAGGACATAGTCCTATTTGTGTGGCACTAACATCCTGTCAATACTTACCAAGACATGCAGGTCGGGTTTGTCAGGATTTATTCTGTACATGTGGCAAAAGGGACACAGAGGGCCGTGCTCATAAGGACAATCCCCAAAGCATACATACGTGTCATTAAGTGGACAGAGTTTAGATTCATAGTCAATATTTTCAGTGTTAGCTTGGGCGAGTAAATCATTCTCTGCTTGTTCCCCAGAGTTGTGTTCTAATAAATAAATACATACATTATAATTATATTATATTTCGCACTACAAAGTTATCTCTTCTTCATGTGCATTGAAAGACAACTTGATTGGAATATGATTTAGATTCTGCGTTTATTGTGTTATCTCTTCATCAGATTGCATTTCAGTCCTAATGAATGGGCGCAGGGGCGTAGCTAGGAATTCG
The DNA here is from genome assembly GCA_036873155.1 of Biomphalaria sudanica. Lineage (NCBI taxonomy): Eukaryota > Metazoa > Mollusca > Gastropoda > Planorbidae > Biomphalaria > Biomphalaria sudanica. Next base: position 2,547,655 of record JAZGLO010006691.1, read on the forward strand.
TTATCATTTGGGGGCCAGGGAGTTTGACTCTTTGGGCCCCCCCTCCATTTTGCCTAACATTTAATATCTAAAGTAAAAAACACTTATTCGGGAATTTTCAAATTCTCCCTCTCCTCGCCCCCCCCCCACTCTAGCTACGCCACTGAATGGGCGCCACAAATTTTAAATGCATTTCAATTAAAGGCTACAACAAAGTTTTAACAAAAACCAACAATTAAAACAAAAATGAAGTAAATGGAATTGATCCAGACTTACCAGATATTGCTTGCAGATCAAGTGTTGGCACCTCAAAAGCTTGACCACCCGATGAAGGTGTGTTAGATTCTTGGTCTAGAGCCGATGGGGGCGATATATCCAATGTACTATTTGTCTCGGCGTGTGTTCCGCCAATATGTGGCAATGCCCACATTTGAGCCGGTATATGGCTAGAACTCATGTGGTCCCCAATAGGAGTATCAGATATGGCTAAGGTTTCAAGTTGCGTCTCAAGCGAAGCCAAAGCAACAGAAGGTGTTGGATTAGACGAATTGGTTTCCAGGGAGTGTTCATTAGGCGGTGAGCTGTCGTCAAGGGAGGTAATTAAACATAATTATTCTACAAAGAGTCTGTGTTATATATTCAAGTCATATAATGATATATGAAAAACCTAAATGTAAACCCATTTCAGACCCTGCGATCTCTTAGTGTCAATGAAATACTACCTATCCGTTTCTATGGCTGCCAATTAATTAAGAGTTTCATTTGACTGGCAAATAGTATACATACAATTAGCATATATTCAATCGATAAGGAATATTTAGTGCCGTGCGCCATAATGAAAGAACAACCAAATGTCTATTTAGTTTCTAATCATGTTAATGATAACAATACACTAGTACACATATAGCAGAGTGATATAACCGTTGTCCATTAACTGGGGGAATGCAGTTGAGCTTGAATCCTGACCTGAGCTGAATTATATTTGCTTAGCAACCAAAGAAAACTTGCCAAACCCAGATCAAACCTTCCCTTCTCTAACCCCAAAGTTCAACACAAGAGATAGGGCTATAATTCATGGGCATAGCCGGGGGGGGGGGGGGGGAATCGGAATTTAGTGACTGACTTTTTTGCTTTGATTTTGTTTATTTTAGGTGAGATTTTAATACTAAACCATCACTTGCCCCAGCATAGCCAAAGGGCTTTTGAGTTTAAAATCCCCTACGATGGGTTTTTTAGTCTAAAAACCCTCACCAGGCTTTTTTGAAGTTAAATCCCTCTCTTGTATAAAACAAAACAAACAAACAAAAAATGCAAACTACAATCCCCAAATTCCAAGAGCACAGTTAAGGAAGATTCCGATTTTAAACCCCCTCCAAAATTTATGATAAACCCCCTCTTCATTATAAAAAAAAAGAAAATTACACACTAAAATTATTTGAGCGTAGCCAAGCCAATTGGGGGTTTTGAGTTTAAACCCCTCTCCTACAGATGCCTTTTTTTTAAGGTTAAAAACCCCTCTGGATGGTTTTGAGTTTAAAATCCCCATACAGAGCGTTTTGATGTGGAAAACCTCTATCATCAATATTATTCTAAAGCAAACTAGTTACCAAATTCTATGACGGTAGCTAAATGGGGTTTTGAATTTAAAAAAACAGACTCCAGAGATTTTTTGATTTTCAAACCCCCAACAGATGATTTTGACGATAAAACTTCCCTTCTCGATATAAAATCGATATAAAGCAAACTATAGTCCCCTAATTCCAAGAGAGAATACAAATTTCTACCAGCGGCTGGGCTCCATTAATAAAGAGCAGTGAAAGTCATCTTCCGAAATTGAAAAACACTAAATGTGGCTCAACAAAGATGGCTAAGAAGGATTTTAGAAGTCAGTTATAGAGATCGGGTCTCAATCAAGGAAATCATATGCCAAACTGGGAGTCGACCCCTTAGTAAGGTTGTGATAGAGCGTCGCATGAGGTTTACGGGACATGCTCTCTGACAAAATGAATTACGCATAATAAATGTTGCGAGGACATGGATGCCATTACGAGAAAAGCGAAACCAGGGACGTCCTATTACACTTTGGCGCCACACCTTCATGGAGGTCCTCAGAGCAGGTGGGAAGAGGCCTCAGACATTGCCAGTGACAGATTTTTGTGGGAGCAGCTTGCCAGTGGGCTGAACGACGTCAGTCAGTAAGAATAGCACGTTAGGTTTTTGAATTAAAACTTTTTAATAGCAGGAAAATGCACTGTAGATACCTCAGAATATGCATTTTGTTGGCTTTCAACACCAGAAATAGTGCTTGGCGGCAAGGCTCCTATCTCTCCCCCATACACCTTTGCGGGGAGTCTACAATTTTTCCACTAACTCCAGGGAGAACCTATTCTAGGGTACAATAAACGTCTAACGAAAGAATGGTCAGAATTATGTACACACACACACACAGATAAATGCATATAAATATTTTTATTTCGATTGGTGGGGGGAGAAGAAAAAAACCTGGCTATATATAGGTGTATGTGTGTGAGTGTAGATGTGATATATATTTGCGAGGATGAAAACAAACAATTGGAACGTTCTGGTTGGTTGGTTCAAATGTAACCTGGACTAAAACCAAAGAAAAGTAAAGGATGGATCTAAACAAAAAAAAAGAATGCAAACAACGGCAAAAGAAAAAATAGACATGAAACTTTCTGGAATTAATCTCATTACAACTAAACACTTACTTCTGATTTCTGATGTGTCTAGTATGATGTCCACCTTCTGCCATGGTGATTCACAATTTATAAACAATGATTCGAAGTAGAAAAAAACAACAACAATCACATTAAAGTAATCCTAGTAAGAATGTGAGAAGTTAACGAAGTCCAAATTTAAATCCAAATAAAAATGCAAGGAGTCGATACGCGAATATAAATCAAAGATCTGGTCTGTATAGCACAACTAAAAACATGATTTCTAAATAGACACTAGGACCACACGGAAGTTGGTAGGCCTCAGACCACATTGATAAGCTTGGACAATACCTATAGTTATAGAGTGAAGGGGCATTCTTAACTAAGCGTGACCATGTCAGCCTGATGAGGAGGTCAGTGGGGGCGGGGAAGGGGGCGGTCTCACATTGAAAGGATTGTCTAACCTTTGACAACGAACTATATCAATGATTATCAACCACGTTGGAAACAAGGCCTTTATCCGAAAGAGACACCCGGAGTGTATAGCCACTTGACAATATGTTAACTTTGATAAACGTTTTCGAATCAAATATGTGTTTTAAAAGTGTCCTTTGATAAACAATTTAGTTTTCAAATGTGTAAAAATAAAATCTGCCTCAGCAGCCTAAGTTTCAAAGAAAACTACATAAGGTAAATTTTTTAATAAATCAGGCCATATTAGCTAGAAAAGTTTGTTTTCTTCTTCTCTGTAGCCATTTGAGTCTAAAACGGGTTGCCTGAATCAGCAAGAAAAACAAAATCAGTAATTTAGCATTGTTAAAATCTCTAATAAAATAAACGACTTTACTAGATGCATAAGGATAGAAGAAATTATCTTGTCTTTTGAAGGGACGTCTGTAATTCATAAGCTAAGATAAGAAATAGTTTCCTAAATTGGTTTATAAGAAAACAATAGCACAATAAGGAGGTAATTTATCATTTAATTAGTACAGAACAATGACCATCGTATTAAAAAGCTTTTTTTGTTTAATTGCTTTATTACTTTATATTTAACTCTTATCCAAAAAATCTGTAGATTCTTTGAATTATGTAACCAACTAAACACTATATCTAAAAACAGAGTAAAATAAATATTTATAATGATAGTCAACGCCTTACTTTTAAAACAAGACGTCTAGGGTTTAATTCTTGTTTTAATTTAAATTAACGCAAAATCTAAGAAAGTAATTACAAGCTGAATTGAATAGCATATGTTTCATCGATTCGGTGATATGATATTAGTATACACATTATAATCGCCCACTCTTAAATATAAATGTTCCCGTGTTTTTTGTATTTGCCAAAACCTTTAATAAATGACGAATTTAGTATTGAGATGCTATATTAGAAAAAGATTAGTTTCCTAAGTACAGTAAACTCTAACCCTATTAAATTGAAACACAAATACAAAAGAGAAACCTATATTAAATTACAGGTCTAAAATAAATAAGACTGAAAATTTGCTTTCTTCTAGCTTTATGACACAATATATATATATATATATAGATAGATAGATAGATAAATAGATAGATAGATAGATATTATCTACATTTAAATTAGAATAAGAGTCAGTGGCGCGGGGGCTGATGACATTGATGGCCTAGCAGGGACAGAAGAAGAACTAGCTGACCTGGTGATGCGCATTGACAAGACTTCCGCAGCATATGGCATGCAAATAAATGCCGAAAAAACACAAATTATGACCAATCGCCAACAGGACTTTTAAGGAGGCATCAGTATTGGTGGTAAAAATCTGACTAGTGTTAATAGCTTCAAATACTTCGGAGCTGTTGTCTCAGATGAGGGAACAAAGCACGAACTATTGGCCCCAATAGCACGGTCCACAGCAGCCCTTTCAAAACTGAAAATAATTTGGAAAGACAAGGATTTGACCTTCGGCACCAAAATCAGAATGATGCGCTACCTGGTCTTGGTCACATTTTTAAATGCTTGCGAATCTTGGATGCTAACTGCAGAGCTAGAGAGGAGGATCCTAGCAATTGAATTGAGATGCTACAGGAGGATCCTAGGCATCACTTTCAAATACCGCATCGCAAACCAAGAGATCAGAGACAGGGTTAATGCAGCGATCGGACCCTATGAACCTGCTAACTATTGTAAAGAAACGCAAGCTTAAAATATATGGCCATATATCAAGATCCACGGGGCTTGCGAAGATCTTTCTTAAGGGAACAGTACCAGGAAAAAGAAGAAAAGGCAGACAGAGAAAGTGATGGGAGGACAACAAAAAAGAACGGACGGGCCTACCATTGAAAGAAGTTTTAAACAAGGCAAAAGACAGGTAGGAATGGAGAAAGACGGTTGACAGGTCTTGCTTGGTGCCCCAACGGTCCAATAGACTAAGGGATAGGTAAAGGTAAGGTAATATTGTAAAAAAAAAAAGTAAAGTTCCTCTTTCAGACCTTGTGGTCTATAGGGCATATAATGTAAAGGTCATCTGATTCTGTGGCCCACGGTTAACGAGGGTGTCATGTGGCAGGCACAACGACCAACCGCCTTTACTTTTCCCCAACTAATGTCAGGTACCCATTAGAGCTGTGGGGTGTCAAAGGCGCCCACAGATCCCGAAATTCAAAATCCCAGTCTTCAGCAGGATTCGAACTTGGGACCTTCGGTACGGAAGCCAAGCGCTTTACCGCTCAGCCACCGCGCCCTCAAGGTAATATTGTAAGAAGCCATTAATAGACCCTAGTTCCCATTTCAGACATACAGGGCAGATGATGTAAAGGTAATCCATTTCTGTGGAAAATGGTTAACGAGGGTGTCATGTGGCCAGCTTAACGACCAACAGCCTTTACTTTTCCCAACTAATGCCAGGTACCATTTAGAGCTGGCTGGACTCAGGCGCACCCAAAATTCCCGAAATTCAAAATCCCAGTGTTCACCAGCATTCGATCACCGAACCCTAGGTTTGGACTTCAAAGTGCTTTACTACTCATTCATAATTCAGGTTGTTTGGTCTTCATCAGGTTCACTATGTGTTTTTATGAAAAGAAAAAAAAATCTACAAATAAAACAACAAATCAAACCTTTTTACTGATTGAACGATTTCATTTAGACTACAACTAAATGGAGCGAACAAATTTTACAAATAATAATGTCAACACTCAGCCTGGATGAGGTAATTCCTGATATCTGTTACGATACACAATTATCTTGTTTGAATACGAGTTAACCAGATAACAATTATATAGGTATATAGGACATATTCATACATGGAGGCTAATCTACAAATACAGCCTATTTGGTACATTCGTTGTAAAGAATAGAGAAGCTAAGCATTTTATAAACCATACGATCATTTTATTTTTGCTTTTTTCAATTGATAAATTGGAAAGCTTTATGGTGTATCCGGTTTACAGAATAAATTACTTGTTTATAAGGTAAGTAGTCCTTATAGGGGATAATAATAATCCTTTGCACTATCTATCACTGCAGAATTAAATTTTCTAAACTCTTAAAGTGTATCTTTGGTTTATTCGGCAACATTAAAATCATTATAAGTGTCCTTGACATTGTATAGTGTATCTTGAGAATATCCAAATCTGTTAAATAAATGTGTAAACCTTTTATTTTTCAGAAGTCGGCAGAGATCTTTAAATATGGCGCCGTTGACACTGTTAATTGTGTCTATTTATTTCAAAATCTCGGCCATTCTTCTTCTTTTTCAGCTTTTTGTCTCGTCAGTTCCATTATAGTGCCACCTCATTTTCCCATATAGCTTTGTCTCCTTATCTTCTCATTCTGTATTTATTGTTTCTAGAACATTAATAAGATCTAAAAAGAGCGGATAACTGGGTATGCATGCCAAGCATGAAAATAATTTTATCTTATATAATACAGATGTTACTTCAAAAAAGAAGATGCTTACGTCCTACGCGTCATGCATATTAACCAATGACTTAAATTCTCCTAGCTCGGGAAACCCATTTCATGCTTTAATAGCACTAGGGAAGAAGGAGTATTTGTACCAATTTGTCCTAGCATATGGGATGAGGAATGTGCCTTTATCTTTGTGTCTTTCAGAGTATTTTATTAAATTTTGTTTTTGTATTTGAAGTATTGTATTATTGAAATAAGTTACACAGACATTTGTGTGAATATATGTAAGAATGGAGTATGTCATGTGACTCCTCACACCCAGTTAGACATTTTAAGGATATCTTAAACTTAGAAATGTGAAATTAGATATTTTAAAACACAATATTCTTTGAGCTGATTTTCCTCCATGTATGTACACACTTTTCTCCCAACCTAGCCAGTTTTAAGTTACAAAAATATGTTTCTATGTCTATTACACTACATTTTGTAGGACTAGAGATTTAGTTTAACTGGCTTAATGGATTGTCGCGTAAGTTTATGATTTTGATTGAAAAGAAAAAAAAAAGTTTAGACTTTTAATTTTGTGAATTGCAGTTAACTAAAGAGTAACTTCACATTGCGTCGTGTCCCCCCCCCCCCATCACACACCACACACACCAACCATTTGCATTGGCCATTGCATGGCAAGGACTAGAATTTATTTACATTATTTTTTAAATACTATGGAGTCCACTTATGTCAAGGGAGGGGGCAGTTACCAAGAGTTATAGCGCTTGGCTTCCAAATCACAATGAAGGCAGTGATTTTAAAGTTGTGCTATTTAGGACTCGACTGAGTCACCCAATTCTCTAATGTGTCTGACTTTAGTTGGGGAAAGACAAAGGCGATGGGTCGTAGAGATACAGAAATGACACTTTCGTTAACTTAATGACACAAATGACATTTAGATTATCTGTACTGTAGATCGCAGAGTCTGAATATGATGCTCTCCTTAAGTCTTTTTGTTTTTACTTGATCATGTATTTGATCAAGATTTGATTGAAATTTTGGTAAACATCGTATGGACTAACATACATTTTTTTTTTGCAACGTACATCTTAGACATTAGAGCACACATTTAACTATTTTTTGTATTTTATTATTTGTTTTTCGAATGCAACTACTGTATGCAACCAATGAATTAAAGTGTCATTAAAGTATCACTAGAATATAGTGTGTGCATTAAAAACGTTTTCTTTTTTCTTTGTAATTACAGATTGGTTAATCATGTAATATAATTATATGTTTCTCTGTTTACTAGAATGGAAACATCCAATGAGATTTATATATATTTTTAAGCAATTTTTATGCAATAATGAATTATCTTTTTTTTTTATCACATGGTACATTCAAATTTTAAAAAATGAAAAGAAACCTGCCAACAAAATAACAAGAACTACTTTAGTACAGCATGTTTATTGGTATTGTTTCTTTTAACAATTAAATATTTAAAAAAAAACAACTATAAGCATGTCCTTGAGGCATTCTTAATGAAAGAAACTTAGCCAACAGTCCTGAAATAAAATAAAAGAAAGAATATAACTTTTTGCTGAAAAACTTTAAAGTAAAATTTGCGCTCAACAGAACATTAGAAATAAAAAAAAAAAATGAAAAATAATATATGTCCATTTGTTTAGACTAAAATTGTTGGATACATTTCAAAATAAATATTTAAAAGAAGGAATGCATTTTTCATAATCATAGTCAATTACAAAAATACTTTGTTCTCAAGGAGAAGAAATACAGATCTTCCTCAACCACCGTATCAAACCGAAAATACCTTTGGTTCTGATACTTAAGACAAAACATAGACTAATTACCTCAACGGGTGGTAATCTTTTTTCACACTGTATCAAACGTTTTTTCGATTGTTGACATGTAACCCAAAAGGGGAAATCTAGTACGTAACCTGATGGTGTGCGACAGACTGGACAGGCTCTAAGCAGGAATAGAAAAATAAATATTAAAAAACTAAAAAAACTAATCAAATAAATAGATCGGTAACATACAAATAAATTTGTTCCCTCAAAAAGTGTTGATAAGTTGTTGTTTTTTTTAAATATATTCTAATATTTCAAGTTAGGTCATAATTTGAATACTGTCTAAAATAAACTTGAGCTGCATGTGTCCAATTAAAAATAATCTCATTTTGTCTACAAATCACCTTTTTCCTTATCTAACATTTGTCCGAACTGACCAATCCAATTAGATTATATCATTTATTTGTCTACACTATCTGTTGATGGTTCGGCTAAACAGTGAAAGCACACGAGAGTAGGCAATACACAAGTAAAATAACAAAGAAAAAAGGTTAATATAGAATTTCTAGTAAAAAAAAACAAAAAAACAAAAAAACAAAAAAAAACAAATATTTCTCCCTTGATCAATTTATTTTCTACAACCTAATTGTATAAAAATATAATTACATTTAAAAGTAAGATCTAGCCAGAGAGGAAATAATAAAGTTAACGAAGATAATTTTAGATGAAATCATTACGACATTCATAACGCGACATTAGTGCAAGTCGAGACATACCCGCTATTAGCCATTTCATTGTTCTGTCGCCACAGGTCCAAACAACGTATGCAGAAGCAATGACTGCAGTTCTCTTGGATTGCGAATGTTTTATTGGTTTCTTGAATGAGATCGAAGCAAATATTGCATTCTAGGTTCCGGCTTTGTTCACCAAGTTTTTCATGACATTCCTAGAAAGAAGATAAAATTACTGATATCTATCAATCAATCAATCAATCAATCTATCTATCTATCTATACATACATAGATACATGCATGCATACATACATAAAACGATAGATAAATAGATAGATAAATAAATAAATAGACAGATAGCTTTAGTTAAGGGCAGTTCATTACATAAACTTTAAATGTGCATTATGTTAAAAGGACATAGTCCTGTGTTGGTCGCAAATGTCCTGTCAATACTTACCACGAGATGCATATCTGGTATTTGAGGATTCAGTCTGCTCATGTGGCAAAAGGGACACAGGGGGCCGTGTAAATATGGACAATCACCAACGCATCCATCAGTGTCATTAAGTGGACAGACTTGTACTTCACTGTCAATATTTTCAGTGTTAGCTTGGGCGAGTAAATCATTCTCTGCTTGTTCCCCAGAGTTGTGTTCTAATAAATAAATACATACATTATAATTATATTATATTTCACAGTAGAAAGTTATCTCTTCTTCATGTGCATTGAAAGACAACTTGATTGGAATATCATTTAGATTCTGCATTTAATGTGTTATCTCTTCATCAGATTGCATTTCAGTCCTAAAGAATGGGCGCAGGGACGTAGCTGGAAATTTGCCATCATTTGGGTCCAGGGAGCTTGACCTCTTTTGCCCCCCCCCCTCCATTTTGCGTAACATTTTAATATCTAAAGTAAAAAAAAACTTATTGGGTGATTTTCGAATTCTCCCCCTCCTCCCCTCACTCTAGCTACGCCACTGAATGGGCGCCACTCTAGCTACGCCACTGAATGGGCGCCACAAATGTTAAATGGATTTCAATTAAAGGCTACAACAAGTTTTAACAAAAACCAACAATTAAAACAAAAATGACGTGGATGGAATTGATCCAGACTCACCAGATATTGCTTGCAGATCAAGTGTTGGCACCTCAAAAGCTTGACCACCCGATGAAGATGTGTTAGATTCTTGGTCTAGAGCCGATGGGGGCATTATATCCAATGTACTGTTTGTCTCGGCGTGTGTTCCGCCAATGTGTGGCAATGCCCGTATATGGGTAGAACTCATGTGGTCCCCAATAGGAGTATCAGATATGGCTAAGGTTTCAAGTTGCGTCTCAAGCGAAGCCAAAGCAACAGAAGGTGTTGGATTGGACGAATTGGTTTCCTGGGAGTGTTCATGAGGCGGTGAGCTGTCGTCAGAGGAGGTAATTAAACATAATTATTCTACAAAGAGCGGAAACAAGTTTTTTACTAACTAAAAACGCATTGAAAAAAAAAAAGAGGAAAAAAAGAAAGTGAAGCATGAAGCAATGATATTTATGGTCTGTGTTATAGAGTCAAATCATATGATGATATAGAGGAGATGAAAAGCCGTAATGTTAACCGCATTTTCTTTTTGGGAATAATGTAAAGGTACCCATTTCAGACCTTGCGATCTCTTAGTGTCACTAAAATACCACCTATCCGTTTCAATGGCTGCCAATTAATTAGAGGTTCCTATGAAACAGCAAATCTTATCACTGCGTTTAGGATAAAATTCAAGTGGTAATGAATAATTAGGGTTTAATACTCTATTGAAATTACAACCAAATGTCTATTTAGTTTCTAATTAATTAGTTTAATAATATCTATATATCTCTTGAATAAATGGCTGAGGGATCTAACTGCTGTCTAACAATGTGGGTTGAGTGTGTATCCCGAGCTGAATTGTGTTTGTTTAGCGACTAAAGGCAACATATAAAGACCCCACTTCCCTCTTCATACCACCAACGATAAAAAAAAAGATGGGACTGTATATAAGTATGTGTGAGTGTGAGTGTATATGTGAGATATATTTGTGTGGAAAATAGAACGAAATAGTGGCACGCTCCCATGTTCAAAATGTCAACTCGACTAAAGACCAAAGAGAAGTAAAAGTGTGGAACTATCAAAAAGAGAATGCAAAAAGAAAAAAAAAATAGATAAACACTTACTTCTGATTTCTGTGTGGACGACATTGTACACAACGACAACTGGCCGTATGATGTCCAATTTCTGCCATGGTGATTACAATTTATAAGAGAGTGTTCGAAGTAGAAACAACAATCCTTAACAAAGTAATCCAAGTAAGAATGTTACGAATCAGCAGTCCAAATTTTTAATCCAAGTGAGAATGTAGAAATTAACAAAGTTCAAATTATACAGCACTGAAAAGTAGTTCTATATCCTATCGACTCGATACTAAAAAAATATCAAAATCTGGCTTGAGAATAGATCTGGTCTGCAAAGCTATAACATAAGTCGCGGCTATAACCATCTACTGTTGGTTACTTTACGTGTCTCACTGATATCGGGAAGTTGGTAGGCAATCATCAGAACGCAATTGATACGCTTGGACAATACCGATGACCTATATTGTGAAGGGACGAGGCTTTGCCCAGCGTGACCATGTCAGCCTGATAAAGAGCGACAGTGGGGGCGGGGAAGGGTGCGGTCTCACATTGAAAGGATTGTCTAACATCTGACGACGAACTATATCAATAAATATCGACCACGTAGGACACAAGGCCTTTGTCCAGAAGACACGCCATGGGGGTATAGCCAATTAACAATATGGTCTATTGGAAAGTTAACTTTGCTAAACTTTCTCGTATCAAATGTGTTTTAAAAGTGTACTCTAATAAACAGATTAGTTTTCAAATGTGTAAAATAAAATCAGTTTTAGTAGTCTAATTATCAAAGATAACTATATTTGGTATTTATATCATAAATTTATATATATATATATATATATATATATATATATATATATATATATCGGTTCATATTAGCTAGAAAAGTGATTTTTTTCCTTCTTCCCTAATGCAATTAAAGTCTGGAACGGGTTGCCTGTATCAGCCAGGAAAACAAAATCAATAATTTAATAGAGTTTAAATCTCTAATGAAAATACACGATTTCATTAGCTTATTGATAAGGGTAGAAGAAAATTATCTTGTCTTTTAAAGGAACGTCTTTAATTTATAAGCTAAGACAAGAAATAGTTTCCTTACTTGAATTTAAAGTATAGCACCAGAATGAGGAAATTTATGATCAGTACAAAGCTTTGACCACTGTTTGTTTGTTTTTTTACTTCCTATAATACTTAACATTTAACTTTTGCCCAACAAACTCCTGTAGGTTTTTTGAATTATGTAACCAGCTATACACATCGATATTGACCGAAATTAAATTACTTTAAAAAAAACATAAAGAAATAAAGAATTAGTCTGTTCTATTTGCTAATCTATTAATAAGCAAAAAAAAAGTTATATCTATATCTATATCTATCTATCTGTCTATCTATCTATCTATCTATATAGCAATATATATTACAAAAGCAATATAGATCTTATCTTATCTTATCTTATATAATACAGACGTTACTTCAAAAAAGAAGATGATTACGTCCTACGCGTCATGCATTTAGTCATGCATATTAACCAATGACTTAAATTCTGCCAAGTCACTGGTTTTTCTGGCTAGCTCAGGCAACCCATTCCATGCTCTAATAGCACTAGGGAAGAAGGAGTATTTGTACAAATTTGTCCTAGCATATGGGACGAGGGATGTGCCTTTATTTTTGTGTCTTTCAGAGTATTTTATTAAATTTTGTTTTTGTATTTGAAGATTATGGTTCAGTGTTTTATGTATAATTGCTACTTTACTTTTGAGTCTTCTGTCCTGAAGACTTCCTAAATTTAGTGATTTTACTATATGTGTTACTCTAGTCAAATGTGAATATTCGTTTGTTATGAATCTCACTGCTCTATTTTGTGTTTGTTCCAGCTTCCTGATATAGATAAAGATATAGATATAGATAGATAGATAGATAGATAGATAGATAGATAGATTTACATTATAATAATAGTCATTCTACTTTTAAGACGAGGTGCGGTGGCTGAGAGGTAGAGCAGGGATCCCTGGTTCGAATCCTGGTGAAGACTGGAATTTTAAATTTCCACCCATTTCCAACGATTCCCGATAATAGTTGAAGAAAAGTAAAGTTGGTTGGTCGTTGTGTTGGCCACATGACACCCTCGTTAACCGTGGGCCACAGAAACAGTTGACCTTTACATAATCTGCCCTATATATCGCAAAGTTTGAAAGGGGAACTTTTTACTTCAGAGACAAACAGTTCCATATTTTCTTCCTATCCATCCCATTGACAGAAATGTCTCCCTTGAATGGTTTGCCCTGTTTGCAAAGTTTAGTTTCTTTACGCCACAGAAAGCAGACGCCAGATGTCTCACTTGCTTAGTTTATCACATTGGTCATCCTTAGGCGTCTTATGGTATGGAGGGTATCGTGCACCTCATGGTCAAGTTGACCCAAGTCGAACAAAAGAAGAGACGACCCACAGATTGCCGTCACGTGACACTAGAAATGAAACATTGTTGGTAGGCTTTAGGGCTCTACACACACGCCCACACAAATAGATTATTTTGTCACGCTTCGATCCGTATCCTTTCGGTTGCTACATTACAGTAGGATGTTGTCATTACATATTTTCGGATGTTGTCATTACGCATTACATTCACCATTTTGAATTGTCTACTAGTGTTGTGTGTCGCTCTTGGAACACCAAGGCCAGCAAAAGCAAACAAAAGCTTCCTTTCACCAGCTTGAATTGGTTGATTGCGAGTTCCCCTCTCTCGCCACCCTGTCCGACGGGGGGAGGGGGTGAGACTCGGGGTTAATTTTATCGTTTATTATGCGTTCATTTCCAGTGGACACGGACACTCCAGACTCGCGGGCTAGAGATGCTGCGAAGGCTGCACCACTGGATTGCCCCCGTCGTTTTTGTATACTATACCATGCTAACTGTGCGGGACTCACCATTTGTGTGACGACCCCTTGAGGGACGGCGCCTGGATGTTCACAGATCGCTGCCGGAGCCTTTTTTACACCACCGCCAGTTCAATGGCGGTGCTCTAGCAAACCCTTAGGTACTCCCACGAAAGCCTTGTTTCGCTGCCCATTTGGCCTAGTCTATACGACCGTTTCCACCCGGGCGCCACGATGAGGCAGGGCAGCAAACATGGGTATTGCATTCACCAAACTTTTATTTGGATACAACTCAATGCTCAATGTATTTATACATAAATTAGGAAATAAGTTCTACCTCACAATTACCTCTTGATTCCCTTATAAATCTAAATGACATTTTACAAAACAGTGGTGTACATTATTAAACATACGTGATTTAAGAAATACCCAATGATATGATCCGAATTTACAAAAGACAAATGTTCATGAATTTAATCTGAATGGCAAAAGTAAAACACTAAACATTTTTTTTTAGTTCAAAAATGTTTAGTAACAAGAGTTGACGGTCAAGCAAGTTCATTTTTCTTCTTTTTAAAGATTGTGTTCACTTATTGTATGGGAAATGCTTGGTCTTCATAAATAATGTGTACGTCTACAAGATGCAAAGGTGTTGATTTTTCCACTTGATTGAAAAGGATAGTTTCAAAATGACTAGCCACACACCTATCTGAACGCGACATCTGGGGATTTCTTACAAAGGCCGACACACAATTGAGACATAAAGAGGATAGAAGAAGACAATGAGAACCTAAATTGACTATCGCCTGCAAAGGTCATCGTTTAATCTGCGCTGAATAAGGCAAAATATATTTGTCAGGGCTAGGACTGAGTAGCCACGATAAATGCTGCACTCCGAATACAGACCTTAGTATTAGTCTAAATGATTTATTCATCCAGTATAGACATAGTTGATAAAACATTTGAATCCTTATTGTTTTAAAAAAATCAACTAATTTTCATTCCTCGACATTGCTAGGGTCGAGGTTTGTTAATGGGAAAGAAAATTCATTGTAGTCCATTTAACAGTGTTAACTTAGAAAACTTCTGGTGATGTGGCAGTACTGCCCTTTGAAACACAAAAAGGATCCACTTAGGGATGCATAGGCCTTTGATTGTGTCTGCGAGGTCATTTGTCATTATACATTTGGATGATATAACAACAGGGTGTGAAGTTGTGATATTATTTTTAAAACTTGGATCTTAAATAATTTTTTAGCTGTTTTGTAGTCCACGGCCTCCATCCCTACTCTTCAGATAGAACCGTATGATGGAACACTTGGGGAAAGGAGCATAGGCATAGACATTTTTGTTACATTTTCTTGTCAGCATGTCGACATCATGTATGCTGGGGTCACTCCAATGGCCGGTCAAAGGTCACTGCAACTTATACGGCCGCAGTGGGCCTAGGGCTAATTATATGTAGACTATTAAATCAAACCATTGCAACTTATATAACAGAGCTCCTGCGGCCTCCTGATTTTCCATGGCTCATAAAAATCTCAGTTTGCTAATTGCTTTTGAGCGTGATCTATGTAGGAAACAAAGTTTTGATGATATACTGTATGACTTCGCTACACTCAAGATTCGAAAATTAACTTCATCGCGATATTGTACTTTAAAATCAAAATAACAGTATTTTTACATCTAGATATATATTAAGGAAGACAATTTTCTTTATAATTAATACAGTTATACAGGCCATACACAGGGCCGGTCTTAGGCCACTACGACCTATGCGGTCGCAGTGGGCCCGCGCATTCATAGGCCCCGCGCTAATTCTATTCTATATATTTAAATTGCAGAATATATACGAAAAATTCCTGGAAATTTCCTGCATTTATTAAAATCTCATGAAAACTCATAAAAATTTCCTGAAAATTGACAAATTCGTCATTTGTGGGTGTCATTTATTATGGAAAACGCCAATCGTACGTGCGATAAAAAAAGGCATTCTCAGCTTTCATGTGATAAAATGTAATAATCGGACGAGTTTTTAGCGAAAGTTCCAATACTTAATTTACTTTTATAGTCACTGGCATATAAATATGCCATAGGGTGCAAGGTTCGTAACGTAAAGTTAAATTGATCGCAAGTTTGTACGTAGTAAAGAATGAATAAAATGCAAAGTCGATTTTTATTTCTAATACAAAATCTTAATTTTCACTTATTATCCGTGTCTCGGATGAATTTGTGTATGTATGTATTATCTTTTTTTAGCTTCTCCGCGAATGACCGGAAGTGTGTTTTGTTTTCAGAAGGAGACCAGCGTGTGTGATATGCAGTAAAGCTGATTAAAGTTTATGTGTTTGATGTAGTGGTTTAACTGTTTTATTTCGTTAACTAGAACTGAACCAGGGACACCTAGAGACGTATCGAGACCTAAGGTAGAAGGCCGTGAAGTGTGTGCGCTCACGTGCAACGGTGGGATAAAAACTAAGTAAATCAGCAGAGACGAAATTAGGTCAAACACAGTGATAAAGTAATTTGTATTGTTTATATTTGATGCTACACGCATAAACAAGGATGGCAGACAAATTCTCACAGATAATAGCCGCTGGAAAAGAGATGGGATTGTCGGGGACAGCACTACAGGAGTGGGTGAAAAAAAGAGAAGTCAGCTGGAAAAGAAAGAAAAAGAAGACAGAGAGTGTGAGGATTGTGTTAAAGAGAGGGAAGAAAGAGCTAAAGAAAGAGAGGGGGTGGTGAGAGCTAAAGAGGCAAAAGAAAGAGCTAAAGAAAGAGAGGCGGTGAAGAGAGCTAAAGAGGCAGAAGCAAGAGCTAAAGAGCAAGAAGATGATGTAGAAATACACAAATTGAGAGTCAGAGAGTTGGAGCTTAGGGAGACGAAAGGAGAACTCAAAGAGCATATCAAACCTGTATGGAAACCAAAGTTGCCACCTTTCAATGAGAATGTGGATCAAATGGATGCATATTTGGCGAGATTTGAAGTGCATGCTCAAGCTATAGAAATACCTAAAACTCAATGGGGAAGTCATCTATACACATTATTACAGGGAAAGGCACAGCAAGCTTGTATCAACTTTTCTAAGAAAGATTTAGAAGAATATGACAAGGTGAAGGAAGTATTAATGAAAAGATACAACTTGACAGATGATGGGTATAGAGAGAAGTTCCATAAAGCTAGACCAGAGAGAAACCAGCCATTCCATGAATTTGTTGAGGACATTACAAGATACCAAATGCGTTGGGTTGAATAGTCTAACACTGAAAAGACATTCGAAGTTCTCATTGATTTGTTCATCAGAGACAAGATCCTCACATCTTGCAATCCTCAATTAGTGGCTTTTCTACATGAAAGGAAACCGAAAGATGTGCCGACAGCAGTCGTGTCAGCTAAATATTACTGCACATTAAGAGCAGACAATTCAGAGAGAGGAAGACTTGATAACTACATAGACTATCAACATGGTGAAAACTCCCTACAATGTGTCAGTTTGCATAGACTATCAACATGGTGAACAACTCTCTACAATGTGTCAGTTTACATAGACTATCAACATGGTGAACAACTCCCTACAATGTGTCAGTTTACATAGACTATCAACATGGTGAACAACTCCATACAATGTGTCAGTTTGCATAGACTATCAACATGGTGAACAACTCCCTACAATGTGTCAGTTTGCATAGACTATCAACATGGTGAACAACTCCCTACAATGCGTCAGTTTGCATAGACTATCAACATGGTGAACAACTCCCTACAATGTGTCAGTTTGCATAGACTATCAACATGGTGAACAACTCCCTACAATGCGTCAGTTTGCATAGACTATCAACATGATGAACAACTCCCTACAAAGTCAGTTTGCATAGACTATCAACATGGTGAACAACCCCCTACAATGTGTCAGTTTGCATAGACTATCAACATGATGAACAACTCCCTACAATGTGTCAGTTTGCATAGACTATCAACATGGTGAACAACTCCCTCATGACTCTGACCAGATCCAGATGGCTGCTGGAGCTGTAACGTGTGACGCTGGGAAATTAAAAATGTATCCTGGATTTGTTGAGAAGAAATCTATTTGGGTCTTGAGAGACACATGAGCGACAACAATCGGAGTGAAGAGACTACATGAGCACCCTCACCAGTTGACGGGTAAGAAAGTCCAATGTATGACATTTGGAGGAACAATTGAAGAATATCCCACAGCTGTCATTGACATTGATACGCCATTTATATCTGGGAAAGTTGAAGCATGTGTGTTGGAGAGGCCTGCAGCTGACTTGATTCTAGAAAAACGTGACTGGCATAACTGAGCCTACCATCACAAATATCTACAAGTGGCAAAGATTAGAAATGTCAGAAGTTACAAATGCGGTAACAAGATCTCAATCTGGTGTAATAGATAGCATGGGACAACCGATACTACATAGTCAGGTCGAACATCCAGTTATGCATGGAAACAAAAGGAGAACCAAACATTGGTTAAACTTTTTGAATTGGCTGAGCGTCCCACCAGTAAATTTAAAGTGAAAAATTGGCTTCTGATGAGACAAGATAAGAAAGAGAAACTACAGCTAGTCATTCATGCCGCCGAAAGAAAAATAATTTTGGAGTTAGGTCATATCTCACCTTTTGCGGGTCATATGGGGACAGCAAGAACAAGACAAAGAATTTTTAATTACTTTTACTGGCCAGGAATATTTAAAGATGTGAAAAAATATTGTTCAGCGTGCAGCACTTGTGCCAGTACAAAGCCCAGAGATCGTTATACAAAAGCCCCATTACAGGTCACAGATCTGAAAGCTTGACCATTTCAGAAAGTAGCCGTAGACATTGTGTGTCCCATAAACCCTATGTCTAAAAGAGGATACAGATACCTGTTAGGCAGAACATTCGTACTCCGCACAGATCACGCACCCTTACGCTGTTTAAACACACGTAAGTCGATAAATTCCAGGGTAACTCGCTGGGCACTGATGCTTCAAGACTTTCAGTTCGAAGTGCAGCATATTCCAGGTAAAGGAAACGTCGTAGCGGACATTCTGTCACGCTTATCATAGGTATAAGCCCACGTGGCTTCTCACAAACATGTGTTGCTTTATCAAAAACTTTGTGTCTTCAACAGTTTAGACTTTGTTGCTTGATGGTAGACTTTCTGTCTACAACTAAGACTTTGTGTCTTCATCTTTTAAGACTGTGTGTCTTCATCTTCTATGACTGTGTGTCTTAACTATAGACTGTGTGCCTATTACATTGCAGTCTGTGTGACTACATTAAAGTCTGTGTGACTACATTAAAGTCTGTGTGACTACATTAAAGTCTATGTGACTATGTTCAAGTTGTTTGGATACATAAACGCCTGTGTGGCATATTCAGAGCCTTTGTGGCCTATCGAATTAACATTTTTGTTGTATTGTGTTTTAATGTTTGATACTTGTTTTATAATCGTGTTTTTATGTATCTTTGTACAAATTGATTATAATTTTAGGAGGGGCGAGATGTCACGGATGAATGTGTGTATGTATGTATAATCTACTTTTACATTCTGTTCGAATGACCGGAAGTGAGTTTTGTTGTTAGAGACCAGCTTGTGTGTGATATGCAGTAAACTAATTAAAGTTTATGGGTTTGATCTAGTGGTTTATTGTTTTATTTCGTTAACTAGAACTGAACCAAAGACACCTAGAGAGACCTAAGGTAGATTCTATCGAGTTATAATAATAGGAAATCTGTGACAATCCGTATTCCCACCCAAACTAGGCCCTGCGCAATCAGTTTTGCATAGGGCCCTGCAATTGTTAGGACAGGACCCGGCAATACAGTTATGTACATCACAACTGCCACTAGTAAATTTAGAATCTAGATCTATATAATCTATTAATCTACTAGTTGCAGAGCTCTAGAGACTAGATCCAAAATCTAAATCCACCAAACTAATACATTAATTTATATTCATTTCTAATACTTTAGTAATAGAGATCTGGTCTAGACTCTAGATACCAACAAAGACTAGTATAACAAATCTAGTTGCATAACGATCTTAAACTTAGCCTGAATTATATAAATGAGATCTCTAGTGGTTTTACGCTAGATTTCTTAATTCATAATTTAGATCTAAATCTACTTCTTCTAACTAGATTTTTAAGATTTAGAAACTTTAGAATAGATTAGATGTTATGATTAGATGCAAATCTAGATCTATATGAGATGATATCTAGATCTTGACTCAAGAGTGTTACTGATCCCGCTACAAACATAGGCTTACTCCAAAACTTTCGTAGGCCTACCTTCAGGTTCAACCTTGATCTAAGGATCTAGATGTTATCGATCTAGATCATACTAAATTAGGTCTAAAATAAAGAGAATCGAAAAGCAATGTCTAGCTAGACACAATAGGGTTGTAGTCTAGGCTAGATCTATTTCTGTATAATAAATAATCTATATCAAAATTCTTAGATCTAGATATCAAACTCTAATTCTACAATGTGATTGAATCGATATTTTTTAAATTAATTTTGTTTTAATGAATACGGGAATCAGGGATTCTTTTTTTTTTTTTTTTTTGCATTCAACTTTTTTAAAGCTCCAAAATAGTTAATTTCTACTAATGAGTAGTCTTTTTCTTTGATTGATCCAGAGTCAGCTAAACGAGTTTCCTGTAGGGCGGCAATGTCTACTTTGAGCCTGGACAGTTCATCGTTTATTATTGCAGATTTTCTGACATCTTCTATGTCTGGTAGGTTTTCATTAAGTCCAGTTTGTAGAGTACGCACATTCCATGTGCCCAGTTTAAGAGTGGAGCTCCTCTTTTTTTTCTTCATGTCGACTGGTACATTGGCTTTGTGCCTGCTTTTCAGATTTTGTCCTATCCTCGTGTACCCAAACGAGGAAGACAGGCATGACGGGACAGCACCTTATTGGCTGGGGGCTGCCCAGCTTGAGGCGGGCGGTAGCTGTCCATTGGAATCCTAGGATCCCTCCCACCGACGAAAGTGGCCCCTGGCGCCCTGCTCTACGTCAATTGAGCATTTGAGCTTATAACCGGTGACTGCCACTTCCCGTGTTTGGCCGACGCCTAAGGCGAAGCTGGAGTGTCCTCTCCAGTTTTTTAGGGTTAGGGCTTTGAATAAGTGAGATGAAAGCTTGGGCATTGTTTATAGTCGGAACGATGTCGCCCATACAGCAGTTCCCCCCTCTCCGCGCAGCTGATGTGACCAAAGGAACGGAGTATCCAGTACAGTTTGGGATCAGTAGCGCCGCAGGATCTGCCAGGCTGTAGAACGGTGTGCCACAGTCTGCCTAAGGGTCACCAGCTCCTGATTTTTCCTCAGGGTTGTCTCCCGAAGCCTTTCCCATGTTTGGGTATAGCCGCAGGGCAGCGGAGGTTTGGATTCAGAGTTTTCCTTCTCCTAGATGGGTAATCCAACCTAGGCTAACGAGCCCCTTCTGCCAGAAGCTTACTGGCTTAGGCGCCAGTTGCTCGCCTTTGCCCCTTCTCCTGTCTGTGGTAACGGTTCCGCCAGGCTCAGTAACTGAGCCACACGTGAAGGCCAGGAGTTTTACTGGTTGTCAGAGGCTATTTGAGACGCATGCCATTGGAAGCCCTTTGTAGGTAATGATGGGCTTAAGACCATTACCAGGTAGTGTTCTGTCCAACGTTCTAGCTGCTTGGTTTGATCTGTAATTTTTTCTCCTGATTTGGATAGAAGGGGGGCAGGCTTAGACACTGTTGGACTCAGAGCCGCTTTAATGCCATCAAATAGAGCTTTGCTATTTCCTGAGTGGAGACTGTCTTGGATTCTGTTGAAGGTATCCCTCCAAAAGTTGTTAGCACATTTTCTAGCCATTTGTTTCGCCTCTTTATTAGCACTTTTTAAGGCCTCCAAAGATCTTGGACTTGGCTTTGTCTTGAGAGCGAGTTGTGCAGATCGCTTTTTCTCGATGCAAGGTTCCATTTGTGCTAGATTCGCCTCAAACCAGTCTACATTTTTGTGTTTTTGAGGCCCAAAGGCGGTGATTGCCGAACTGTAGATTACATCTCTTAATTTCTCCCATCTGATAGAGATGTCTTCTTCATTACTTAACGAGGGGATTGAACTGTTCAGGAGCTCGCCAAAGAGTGCACACTTCTCTGGGTCACCTACATGGTTGACGTTAATTCGCCTAGTTCTGGGTTGAGTGGAAGTATAAGCCTTCTTGAGAAGTAGTTTGATTTTGCTTAGCACTAGTGAATGGTCTGAGTTGCAGTCCGCACTATGGTATGAACGGGTGTGGATGACACTTTTCAGATCCATCCTTCGGGTGATGCAGAGGTCAAGCTGGTGCCACCTTTTTGAGCGTGGGTGCTGCCAAGAGACTTTATGGCGTTCATTAACAGAGAAAAATGTATTTGTTACACACAGTTCATGAGAGCTACAAAACTCGAGTAGCCTTTGGCCATTGTCATTGATTTTGCCAACACCATGAGGTCCCAAGCATTGTGGCCATGCATCATTTCCATCACCAACACGGGCATTAAAGTCTCCATTTATATAGAGGTGCTCGGATTTTGGAATACTCTAGAGCTTGATAGAATCTGTCTTTGTCCTCTGCCGGTGCAGCAAGGGTTGGTGAGAAAGCACAGATTATATTAACTTTGCCTTGCGGTGATGCAAATTTCATGTGTGCTACTCTTTCATTGCCAATGGGAAACATCGCGATGCAGGGGACGAGACTGTTTCTTATTGCGAAGCCGACACCATGCATTCTAGGGCTTTGTTCTGGTTTTCCTTGCTAGTAGAATGTATAGTTGCTTTCTGTAAGAGATCCGCTGTCTGCCAGTCTGGTTTCTTGCAGGCAGGCCACATCAATGTTTAGTCTGCTGAGTTCTCTGTCGATGATAGCTGTTTGACGCATGTCTGTGACTAGTTCAGGGTCAGTATTGAAG
Organism: Biomphalaria sudanica; assembly: GCA_036873155.1. Taxonomy (NCBI): domain Eukaryota; kingdom Metazoa; phylum Mollusca; class Gastropoda; family Planorbidae; genus Biomphalaria; species Biomphalaria sudanica. The sequence goes on from JAZGLO010006691.1 coordinate 2,570,692, forward strand.
CCAGGACACATTGTCCGTATGTTCCAGCTTGCTAAACGCATTAATGTTGAGGGTTTTCTTTTGATTGTATTTGCAGGTGCGGGTGAGCAGCTTGCTTTTTGATTTTGTCTTAGCACCAAGCACCCAGTGGTGCGGCAAGCTGTGGCGGGATAGCACTTTACTGTCCGAGGGCTGCTCGGCTTAAGGCAGGCAGTAGCTATCCAGTGAGGCTAAAAAGCCCCTCCTACCGTCAAGAGTGGTCCCTGGCGTTCCAGCTTACGCCAATCAGCTAGGAACTTATCACCGGTAACTACCACTCTCCGTGTTTTTCCAAAGACATTACTGTCAGAGATGGAGTGACCTCTCCATTGCTGGGGGAAAGCCTGGGCGGTAAATTTGCGAGTGCTGGGCTGCCCACACGTCAGCACACGCCTCTCTTCCATACTGACCAGGTCCAAAGGGATGGCGAGCCATCACAATTTGGGGACAGGTGGCTGCAGGAGTTTGCCAGAGAGCAGTAGTCTTACTACTGTCCCCCCGCCTACGGGGCTCCAGGACCGGATTTTCTGTTAGGGTTTACTCCCTTAGCCTTAGACCTTACAGGGACACACACACAAGGCAGTGCGGCTATTGACCTATAGCTAGGGGTTTGGTTTGTGGGCAACAGGGCGTGTCCGCACGCCGACGGGCCATGCCTGCCTCACATCTTGGGGCCAAACCTCCTCCGAGTGATGGTATCCCAGTGGAAGTAGTGAAAGTCAACGAATCACTCCTGCTCCCTGAACTCTATATTCTCCTCTGCCGCTGTTGGGAAACAGGTCATGTCCCACAGGACATGCGTGACGCAACTATAGTCACAATATACAAGAACAAAGGGGATCGGAGTGACTGCAACAATTACAGGGGTATCTCTCTCCTCAGTATAGTGGGCAGGATCTTTGCTAGAGTGGCACTATCCAGGCTGCAAGTGATAGCTTCTAGAGTCTACCCAGAGTCTCAGTGTGGATTCAAGAGTGGTAGATCCACTGTAGACATGATATCTTCTCTACGACTACTGCAGGAGAAATTCAGAGAGAGAGAGACAGACCCCTTTACATCGTTTTTGTTGATCTGACTAAAGCTTTTGACATGGTCAGCAGAAGTGGCCTTTTCAAACTCCTGAGAAAAATAGGTTGCCCTCCCAAACTACTGCAGTTCATTGAGTGTTTTCACGAGGAAACTAAATGCACTGTCAAATTCAATGGAGCCCAATCAGCACCTTTTGAGGTTTGCAGTGGTGTCAAGCAGGGATGTGTGCTCGCACCTACTCTGTTTGGCATATTCTTCTCCTGTCTTCTGCATTATGCGTACAACGACATAAACGAAGGTGTGTTTCTCCATACAAGATCCTCTGGAAAACTATTTAATGTTTCAAGGCTGCAGGCAAAAACCAAGGTTAGGAAGCTACTCGTCAGGGAACTCCTGTATGCTGATGATGCAGCTATTGTGGCTGATTCTGATATTCAGCTACAGTGCCTTGTTGACAAATTATCTGCTGCTTGCCAGAAGTTCGGCTTAAACATCAGTCAAAGCAAGACTAAGATACTTGTCCAAAACACAAACACTGCACCTCAAGTAAGCATTAATGGCCAACCACTAGAAATAGTTGATCACTTTTGTTACCTTGGCTCCGTCATATCCAACAACACTCTACTGGATAAAGACATAAACAACAGGATAGCCAAGGCAATGGCCACCATGTCACGGCTGCAGAAAAGAGTCTGGGACAACATATTGCTGACTAACAGTACTAAAGCCCTAGTCTACCGGACCTGTGTGTTGAGCACCTTGCTGTACGGAAGTGAAACATGGTCAACCTACTCATGGCAGGAAAAAAAGCTGAATGTTTTCCACCTCCGATGCCTAAGGCGGATCTTTAAATAAGGTGGCAAGATAAGATAACCAATGAGGAAGTGCTACAAAGAGCAGGGTGCCAGGACATCCGCTCTGTTATCAGCAGCAGACGCCTTGGCTGGCTTGGCCACGTTCGTAGAATGTCAGAAGGTTGACTTCCACAGGACATCCTGTATAGCGATCTGATAGAAGGCAGGAGAGCCGCTGGTCGCCCACTTTTACGTTATACGGATGTATGCAAACGCGACATGAAGCTCTTCAAAATCGACACTGGCAACTGGGAAGAGGTGGCACTGGACATATCCTCATAGAGAGAGAGCATAAAGGAAGGGTCAAAGATTGCAGATGCCATACACAACAGAAGCAGAAAGAAGGGTGAAAATGCAACGGCGCCTGATGATTATATATGCCCAACCTGCGATCGCAGCTGTGTATCAAGGATTGGCCTCTTTAGTCACACCACTTCCGGCGTTAACAACCTTGCAAAGCCGAAAGTGGAGTAAGGGAACATGGCGTTGGTTTTGCAGTTAAGAACACACTGCTGAACACAGTAGAGCTGAAGTGCAACGGTTCAGAAAGACTCCTATCACTACGCCTTAACACATCTATTGGACATGCCCACCCAAGCTACTAAATGTAATCATATCTTTCCACCAAAATATGATGGGCACAGTGCAATTCAACGGTGCCAGCTCTGAAAGTTTCAGTATAAACAGCGGAGTTAAACAAGGATGTGTCCTGGCCCCAACCCTCTTTGGAATACTATTTTCACTGCCAATCCACAACGCGTTTGACAAATCCACTGAAGGCATCTATCTCCATTCCAGATTTGATGGCAAACTCCTAAATATTGCCAGACTGAGGGCCAAAACTAAAATCAGAGCCACCCTCGTAAGAGATATGCTATTCTCGGATGACGCAGCGGTAGTGGCACACACACAAGAGGAACTTCAGTCACTAATGTCCCGCTTCTCTCAGGCCTGTAAAGAATATGGCTTGACTATTAGCACGAAGAAAACAAATGTTATGGGACCACCTACTACAGCACCACCCTCCATCCTCATTGACGATAACAAGCTGGACGCCGTAAACGAATTCTGCTATCTGGGATCCACAATTACAGATGACCTGTCCCTAGAAGAGGAGATGAAAAAACGCATAGGGAAGGCTGCCTCGACATTCGCTAGACTCAGACTAAGAGTTTGGGAAAACCATAAGCTAACCACGGTGACCAAAATGGAAGTCTACAAGGCATGCGTTATGAGTACACTGCTGTGTGGCAGTGAATCATGGACCACCTACGCAAAGCAAGAGAGAAAACTAAACTCATTCCATTTGAGATGTCTCCGTAGGATCTTGAACGTCACATGGAAAGAAAAAGTGTGCAATACTGAGATCCTTGCGCGATCAGGTATTCCCAGCATTTTTACAGCCCTCAGACAACGCCGTTTGCGCTGGCTTGGACATGTTCGCCGGATGGAGGACAAGCGCATCCCGAAAGTCATCCTCTATGGTCAACTCGCGACTGGCACAAGAAAAACTGGTCGCCCCCATCTCCGTTTAATAGATGTAATAAAACGCGACCTCAAATCAGTGAACATCATAACTGACTATTGGGAAGACATAGCTCTAGACCACAACAGGTGGAGAGAGACAGTGACAAAGAAAGCTATGGACAGTGAAAGTACATGGGTCTCAGCCCAGGAAGAAAAACGCACAAACCGAAAAACGGCCAGCTCCTCTACCACCGAAGCAAAAGCCAAGGGACCCTAACTTGCGCTATCTGTGGACGGGAGTGTCTCTCCAAAATAGGGCTCCACAGCCACATGAGGAAGTGTGCTCTGAGATGAACCATAGTCGTCCTACGACTGAAGGAGGCCAATGAATGAATGAATGAATGAATGACTAATGAAAAAGTCAAGTCGTATCAGCTAACTGAACAGTTTCAACCCGCCACTCTCTCATTCTCGCGTTCTTCATGTCCATACTACATATCATTGCACTCAAGAACCAATTAACGTATAGATCTGGGCACACTGTTTTCACCCGACTTTTCTGTTGCCCCGCCCCCATAGGACGGCTTAGCGCACTGGCGGATCCAGGAGGGGGCAATGCCCCCACTCGACCGCCCCCCCTCCGAAGGGGTGGGGGCAGACGAATTTTAGTAAAGAAATCACACAAGTTGTATACGAATGTATTAGTTATGTTAGTAAAATATACTAATTATGTATGTTTGTATGTTTTTCAGATTGGTGGGGTGGGGAGGTCGTGATAGCGTCAATCCCGCCCCACCACCACCATAAACTTCGGGGGGGGGGCGGTCCAATTAATTTGTAGAAATCACAGATTGTTAACAGAATCAGTTAAATATCAATTAAAACTTGTTTGTTATTGATATCTTAACTGAACTTTATATTATGTCGTTCCCCTGTTAGCCAATTGAGTGGGGGGAGGGGCAAATACATCTACTGCCTTTCCCAGCTAAACCCTCTGAGTGGGGGGGGGGGCGGTATATTTTTATGGTCACATCATAGTTTATGAACAACATTTGTGAATATCTATATAATATAAGCTACATATTGATATTTAAATCCATTTATTTAGTATGTCGCACACACACTCTGATCTCCAATGTTATCATTAGTAAATATAAAATGATAAAGGGTTGTACCAGGTGGGAGGGGTGATAAATGCAATTGCCCTTCGCCCATCAGACAAACCAATACTTTTTTCTTTTTGTATTTTATTTAAGAAATTACAAAATTAAAAAACAAATGTCACCTATATAATTTATATGTGTTATAAATTAAATTCTTTTATCGACTCGCCCGACCCCTATTCATTAGCAAAAATTATAAAAGGTTCGAGGATTAACGTTATCACTCTACCTCCCCCTCCAAATTCCAGACGAAAAGATGACATTTTAAACTAGAAAAGTCAAAATAGTATGGCGAAAACGTTTATGTAATTGCACACGAATTTATCTTAGTCATTTTAAGATAGACTTTCTTTTGGAAAATTTAGAATTCACACGAAAGTTTTCATTATAAGATTAACAATTGAAATGAGTTCTGAACCCTGATATTATTTTCCTAGTCGCCTTTTCCCAACCTTTAGGCCAACTCATGCTGATATTTTTACAGTTGTTTAAAAAAAAAATCATAAAAATGAAAAAAATGGAGTAGAATCTAATTGGTTCACTTCATTTCTCCTCCCACTTTCGAATTTTTTTCTTTACAGCTTTGAAGTATAGTTCTGTAACAAAACAAAGTTACAAACATGCCTATTGAATAAGCGAATGTGCTTTTTTTAAATATTATTTTTCAAATACTTTTTTTTTTCGGCGGCAATCCTCAAAGTCTTTATCTAAATATGTTGGGTATCTTATATTTTTAAGGAACGTATCGGTTGCATTTGTAATGCAGTAAAACATTATTCAGAAGGTTGTTTTTTTTATAGGATGAATAATAAGCTGTAGATTTCAGGAGAATGCGTTTGTGCGTGTGTGTGTGTTTTCACCGAAAGTTGAGAAACACTACTTTTTTTTATAAATATAAATATAAATATGCTGCACGCTCGTTTATGCTTAGGGTTAGGGTTTACTAGGCGTAAGGGTTTGGAAAAATTGCCCACCCCCCTTCCAAAGTTCTGGTTCCGCTAGTGGCTAAGCGTGACCTCCGTGACTGCTCGTAAGCTAGTTTAGAGGAAGAAAAAAAGGGATATGAAATGCTTATCGCGACTGTATGAATTCGTATTTTCCTAACGATAGGCAATAGGCATGTCTGCACAATAAACAATGAATAAAATGCAAAGAATTTATTTTCAATAACAAAATATTAATTTTCACTTATTATCCTTAACCTACCCAGACAGGGCCCGCGATGGTTAGGTCCGGCCCTGGTCACACCATTCTATAACAATGAACGTGTCAATGACTACTGGGACGGCCCAACAGTTTATTTTACACGAGAACATTATTATCTGTTGTGCATACGGGCTCAAGACCGCACTACACTCAGCGATGTCTTTGCGAACGCGGTATGGACAGTATAGTGGGACTTCTTATGGTCCGACAGTAACGCTGGGCAGGGCACGTATCCCGGATGTGGGGACGAACGTATGCCAAAAAGCAGTTGTTGTTTTTTGTGAGCTAAAAAGTGGCCGACGTAACCAAGGTGCCCCACGGAAACGCTATGAAGACCAGCTTAGGCGCCAACTTGCCTTAGCTGACATAGAGAGCAACAGGCTGCATGCGGCCTCAGAACGAGACAGCTGAAGGTCACACATTTGAGACCAAAAGAAAATCCGATTCGAGGACAGACGCAAACGGCGAAAGGAAATTTTTAACCGACCACCGGCGTACAATGGTTATGCTTACCCTGGTGTGGGAAAATATGTAGGTCACAACTGGGGCGTGTATCTAATGGAAAATACTGCGTTCCCCATTATTCTTCGGATTCTATGAAAAGCCTTGTTATTGATTTTTTTAAAAATTGCAATAGATGAGCTATGCTTGTAATCCCAAACGTTTCTTGAAGAGGTTATATAATTGCTTTTAAGTATTGTACAAATAGAAATAATATAATAAAATTAGAGAGTTTCATTTTGCCTGTCAATATGTTAGTAAATATAATATGTCCAGAGTAAAGGGAGCCAACTTTCGCATTTAACAAAACAAGTCTTTATTTTAGTTAGAAAAAAAAATGGTACAACAAATAATGACATAAATAAGAAATTTAATTAATTGAATGTAAACAGATTAAACGTTCATTTATTTTGATAAAACATCTAAAACAAAGATATAAAAAAACAGGGTTAATGAAAGACAGAAGGCTATGTGTCAATTAAAACATTGTATTTGCAAATATATTTTTAAAAATATATAACTGAAAGTCGCATATTTCGCAGCTGAAAAAGTTGCAACATTTCTAAATGTTTGGCTGCGTTTTGTTATGTCTAGTAGATCAACTAGGACATTATGGAAATAATTTCATTGAACTGAAAAATGTCAACTATTTAAAAAACAAAAAGAAACAATTTGGCATTAATAAAATTACTTAAACACAAATGTATACACCGAAAAAGAAAGTCTAATCGAAAAACAAGTCCATGGAGGATGGCTTGAATAAACTAAATAACGCGATTACAACACATGGTTGTAACATGCTTTGATCACATTCTCATTATTAACACATTGGTTAATACTTTTAAAAAATTAATTCATGACATCGACAATGAATAGGCTAACTGCGAAAAGCTTAAACATGATACGAACGGGAAGTGGAAGAAATATTATGTACAAGAATCCTCACAGACAAAGAGACAGACAGAGTTGATAAAATCTCTGATACAATAAAATGTATTTATCACAACATTATTTGAAAGACTTTTTAAAGTATGAAAAATGTAAATTTAAAATGTAAAATCTATACTATAAAGTAGGGCGTATGTATGTATGTATGTATGTATGTGACTTATAGACATAAAACCGCTTGACCAATCTTAATAAAACTTGGCAGGAATGTTCCTTGGGTACCAACTTTGACCGTAGTGTATGTATTGTAGCCCTAAAACAAACTTAAGACCCTAAAAAAAATAAAGTCATCCGACTCTATTAAAGCTATAGTATTTTATGGATCTAGGCCATGGTTAACAATGTTGACATGAGAAAAGATCAAAAGGACTTAGACCTAGATCTAATTTTAAGAAATACACTATGCGCAGATAGTTTTTTACTTTGACACATGAAAATACAAAAGAAGATCCATTGATTTCATTATATAATAAAATTAACCTTCCATTTTGTGTTTCAAAAGCATTTTTTTACATAAATTAGTTCCTGATATCTGTGACTACAGATTTCCTGGAGAACATTCTTTTATTAGACATTACCAAATGGTTACACATTAACACATCTCTCTACTGAGTCTATTCCTAGGTCTAGGTCTAAAACTCTTATTGAACTCTAAGATGATAAAACTTCTTTTCGCAAAGTTTTATGCTTTAACAAATAAACATACTAATTATTGTCCATTCATTTCATATTTTAATCAAATTAACATTCAAATTTGTTTTTCTAAAGCATTTAAATACATTCGTTCGCTGTTCGCTAAAGCTGAATAGCCGTGTTGAGATAAGCCCATATTCATTCATGAAAAAAGGTCACGCATGTGCAACACAGAATGAACTCTATAAAAACCAAAATTTAACTCTAGATTAGTGTAGATTTAGATCTATGTCTACCTCAAGATCTACTTTATACTGTAACACATGAACATACAAAATTAAGTCTATTCATCTCAAATTTTAATCAAATATATGTAGGCCTACAAGCGAATGTTTAAATTTGAAAAAATGGATTTAAGCCTATTAGCTATTTTGATTTGATAGCTTCATTCACACTATTTTTACATTGACACATTCGCTTTACTTATTACATTATTATTTCGTTTAATTGTTTACAAAACACTCTCAGTGACTATATCGACAGTAATGCGCAAATAAAGACCCGCGGGTCGCGGGTAACATATGTCTAGTTGTAAATAAAAGTTCTTTCTAAAGTTTTATCAGATACTTCTTTCCTGTTCTCGTCTTTTCCTACATTCTATTAACTTCTTTTTAGACAGTGGACATACTATCCAAAATTTGAAGCCTAAAATATATTCGGAAGGAGTCCGGCAGACTGGACAGGCTCTGCGAAAGATACAACAATAATTTATGTCACACACATATTACAATTAAAGCTTATACATATACAAATTAATTTTAACAAACGTAATAATTGTATCCAATACCATCTTCTTAGATTATACAATAAAATAATACACTTAAAATAAAGTATAATTACTTATGTTCGGAAAAATCTTGGAAGACGGTGGCCGCCCGCTTCATCATAACTACGTCAAGTTTTCGCGACTGCTGCGAATCAAGACAAGAACAGAGCGGTACAAAAACTCATTCGTACCTTACTCGGTCTACTCCACCGTTTGATCAGGAAACATAAAAAGGACCAGGATGCCAGTGTGCAGTCACCGAACGAACTCTTTATGTTGTGTCTGTTCTATTTATGTGTCTGTTTCTGTTGTGTTGTCTGTATATAAGAAAAGAGTGCTTGTAATCACAACAAATTTCCATAAGAATCAAAAAAACAGTCTTAGTCTTAGAAGCAAGAGAGGAGGATCCTAGAATCGAGATGCTACAGAAGGATTCTAGATATCATATTGTTAAAAATGAACAGTAATAGGTAGAGGTCAACCTATGACCCCCACGAGATGACACAGCACCGAGTGTTCTCTGGAATCTATGCGTGTAAACAAAGACAGGATGTGAATTGTCCTCACGTGTTGTTCCAATGGACGAACAGATCTACGGAGGGGGCAGTTACTAATGAACAGTGACAGTTAGAGGTCACTACGTGTGACCTCGCCGAGATTACACTGCAGCAGATGTTCTCTGGAATCGACATTATAAACAACGACAGGATGTGACGTTTCCTCACCTGTTATTCCAGGTGATACTAGCAGTGTTTGTGCAAAATTGGACAAGCGATTAGGGACTCTATATAAGCCAGAGAGTTAATGTGAAAGTCAGTCGTGAGTGAGCCGTTACAGTCGATACAGACGATGTAAGACGTGTGCTGCTCTAGTGGAAGAGAAATGTGTACGACTCGATGCAAGTTAACTAGGGTAGAGTTAACTGGAGTGGACTACTGTCGTTAAAGTCTATACAGCGAACTACAGTGGACTTGAGCCGTTACGTCGATACAGTCGATGTAAGACGTGTGCGGCTCTGATTCGGTAGAGTTGAGTACGACTTGGTTCAGCTTTGGGAGACCTGGAGCGACACTGGGAAGTGTGTCATTGGTCTGTTCTGTGGAATACGGCTCGTTGCAAGTTGAGAAGAGATGAATTGCAACGAAGTGAAGAGATGAATTGCAACGAAGTATAGCTAACTGTAAACTGACAAATATTGTACAGTCTTCTACGTTACATGTTACAGTGACGAATTGATAGAGTTAATAGTCATTAAAGTTATATGAAACTGAAAGTTGAGTCGTCAAGTTCTTTGCAGTGTTTTTATTTGTGTGCCTACTAATACATTTAGCCAGAAGATTCAGAAATACGTAACAATATAAAAAGACTCACAATTGAGGAAACAAGATCACACTGTAAATTGAACTCCAAGATGACCTGCTGAATAATGTCAGAAAGAAAAAAAGACAAACCAAAACTCTATTTCCATCCTCAGAGCTGACTAGGACTTGACTAAAGGAGCAGTGCCAGGTGAATAGAAGAGACAGGAGAATACGACAACAATAAGGAATAGACAGTTCTGTCATTGACAATGATTTCATTCTAGGGGCAACAGATGGAGAGAAATGGAGAAAGACGGTCGACAGATTATATGTGGTCCAACAGGTTATATGTGGTCCAACAGAGTATATGTGGTCCAACAGATTATATGTGGTCCAACAGATTATATGTGGTCCAACAGAGTATATGTGGTCCAACAGATTATATGTGGTCCAACAGATTATATGTGGTCCAACAGATTATATGTGGCCAAACAGATTATATGTGGTCAAACAGATTATGTATGGTCCAACAGATTATATGTGGCCAAACAGATTATGTGTAGGTAAAGAAGCCTGAGAAGACTGTGACGTTAACGTTTACGTCATTTAATATTGGTAGAATAATTTAAAAAAAAAAAACACATAAAAAATGTAGAAATGTAAAGATAAAAACATACTTATAGTTAGCCATTTCTCTCCTCCTCCGCCATGTAAGTAAACATCGTATACAAAAACAATGGCTGCAATTCTCTAGGATACCGAAGTATCGATCAGTTTCCAGCTCAGTGATTTTTTCCATACAAATGTTGCATTCCATTTCTTTACTTTGTTTCCTATGTTGTTCTAAGCAAGCCTAAAATAGAGCAGATAGTAGACGTGGTAAAGTGTTGAGGTACTTGTCTATTATATCTGGCTTTCAGAAGTTTTCATGTGGCCTTGATGTCAATTACTAGAGAAAGATAATAAAGAGAGATAGAGAGAGATAAGAGAAGAGAGAGTAAAGAGAGAGAGAAGAAAAGAGAGAAGAAAAGAGAGAATAAAGAGAGAGAGAGAAGAAAAAAGAGAAGAAAAGAGATAATAAAAAGAGAGAGAAGAATAGAGAGAAGAAAAAAAAGAGAGAGAAGAAAAGAGAGAATAAAAAGAGAGATAAGAATAGAGAAGAAAAAAAGAGAAAGAAGAAAAGAGAGAATAAAAAGAGAGAGAAGAATAGAGAGAAGAAAAGAGAGAATAAAAAGAGAGGGAGAAGAAATGAGAGAAGAAAAAGAGAGAGATAAGAAAAGAGAGAATAAACAGAGAGAGAGAAGAAAAGAGAGAATAAAAAGAGAGGGAGAAGAAATGAGAGAAGAAAAAGATCGAGAGAAGAATAGAGAGAAGAAAAAAAGAGAGATAAGAAAAGAGATAATAAAAAGAGAGAGAAGAAAACAGAGAAGAAAAGAGAGAAGAAAAAGAGAGAGAAGAAAAGAGAGAATAAAAAGAGAGGGAGAAGAAATGAGAGAAGAAAAAGAGAGAGAGAAGAAAAGAGAGAAGAAAAAGAGAGAGATAAGAAAAGAGAGAATAAAAAGAGAGGGAGAAGAAAAGAGAGAAGAAAAAGAGAGAGAGAAGAAAAGAGAGAATAAAAAGAGAGAGAGAAGAAAAGAGAAAATAAAAAGATAGAGAGAGAAGAATTGGTAGCAACAAAATGTGAGAAGTACTAAGAGGAAGTCGGATAGGTTTAACTTAAATTTCGTCAATTTTCATATTGGTGGACATACAAATGTATGTGCACACTGCGCACAAGTGATCTATCATTACTTACATAAAAATGTAAACCTGGATTATATGGATTTAATCTATGCGTATGGCACAGATGGCAAAGGCGACCATGCAGATATGGACAGTCATCATCACATTCGTCCTTATCGTTGTGAGGACAGAGCTCCATCCGATGATCGATAATTTCCTCCTCAGGCATGGAAACTTCTTCTGGTAAATTCGTATCAACTTCTGATTGTGATTCACTGTTCCCTATTTAACACATTTATAACAGATACCAATTACAATTACTTTTATGTGTGCTTCAGTTACCTTTTTTTTTTAATATCGTAGTTTCCATTGACAAGGGAGACTATTCATAAAATGCACCTAGAATTAAATGTATTAAGAAAGGAGTAGAGCTACTTAATAAAATATGTCTGCATCAAAATTAATTAGGCCACCTATGTCCTGGAAATGTGAAATTATTAAAATCTCCTGAAAACCCATGAAAATCTTCTGAAAAATAGACAACATTGTCATTTTTAGGGTGCCAATTCTACTCGCGATAAAAAAAAATCAAAAACGACTATGTCAACTTCTAATATGTCTATATATAGTACGAAGACGAATTTATTTATCCCTAAGCAGACTGGACCCAGCGTAATCAGTTTTACATAGGGCCTCGAAAATGTAAGGGCCGGCCCTGGGAGCGTTGTAAATCAAAAACAAACGAAACAACATAGACAATGAAAAGAAAAAACTAAAGACAACCTACCTTCAGTGTAATCCATAGCTCCAGCCATGTGTTCATTGGTATTATTATTAAATTCTAATGTGAATGGAAGAAAGAAATAGTGTCCAGTAAAACTATGTACATCAGAGTGTCTTTGAACGTAGGCAATCTCTGTGACTTCAAAATCTTGATTGCTAGAATCTATGGAAAACTCTTGAAGTGTCGCCGATGGGATATTCAGAGATAACTGGGGTGTGTTTGGTGAAGTGCTAGACATCAAGGAAGGTGGATTATTTGCAGATAGAGATAACTGGGGTGTGTTTGGTGCAGAGCTAGACATAAAGTAAGGTGGAATATTTGGAGATACAGATAACTGGGGTGTGTTTGGTGCAGTGCTAGACATCAAGTAAGGTGGATTATTTGCAGATATAGATAACTGGGGTGTGTTTGGTGCAGTGCTAGACATCAAATAAGGTGGATTATTTGCAGATAGAGATAACTGGGGTGTGTTTGGTGCAGTGCTAGACATCAAATTAGGTGGATTATTTGGAGATAGAGATAACTGGGGTGTATTTGGTGCAGAGCTAGACATAAAGTAAGGTGGATTATTTGGAGATACAGATAACTGGGGTGTGTTTGGTGCAGAGCTAGACATCAAGTAAGGTGAATTATTTGAAGATAGAGATAACTGGGGTGTGTTTGGTGCAGTGCTAGACATCAAATAAGGTGGATTATTTGGAGATAGGGATAACTGGGGTGTGTTTGGTGCAGTGCTAGACATCAAGTAAGGTGGATTATTTGCAGATAGAGATAACTGGCGTGTGTTTGGTGCAGTGCTAGACATCAAATAAGGTGGATTATTTGCAGATAGAGATAACTGGGGTGTGTTTGGTGCAGTGCTAGACATCAAATTAGGTGGATTATTTGGAGATAGAGATAACTGGGGTGTGTTTGGTGCAGAGCTAGACATAAAGTAAGGTGGATTATTTGGAGATACAGATAACTGGGGTGTGTTTGGTGCAGAGCTAGACATCAAGTAAGGTGAATTATTTGAAGATAGAGATAACTGGGGTGTGTTTGGTGCAGTGCTAGACATCAAATAAGGTGGATTATTTGGAGATAGAGATAACTGGGGTGTGTTTGGTGCAGTGCTAGACATAAAGTAAGGTGGATTATTTGGAGATAGAGATAACTGGGGTGTGTTTGGTGCAGTGCTAGACATCAAGTAAGGTGGATTATTTGCAGATAGAGATAACTGGGGTGTGTTTGGTGCAGAGCTAGCCATAAAGTAAGGTGGATTATTTGGAGATAGAGATAACTGGGGTGTGTTTGGTGCAGAGCTAGACATCAAGTAAGGTGGATTATTTGCAGATAGAGATAACTGGCGTGTGTTTGGTGCAGTGCTAGACATCAAATAAGGTGGATTATTTGCAGATAGAGATAACTGGCGTGTGTTTGGTGCAGTGCTAGACATCAAATAAGGTGGATTATTTGCAGATAGAGATAACTGGGGTGTGTTTGGTGCAGTGCTAGACATCAAATAAGGTGGATTATTTGGAGATAGAGATAACTGGGGTGTGTTTGGTGCAGAGCTAGACATAAAGTAAGGTGGATTATTTGGAGATAGAGATAACTGGGGTGTGTTTGGTGCAGAGCTAGACATCAAGTAAGGTGGATTATTTGCAGATAGAGATAACTGGGGTGTGTTTGGTGCAGTGCTAGACATCAAGTAAGGTGGATTATTTGGAGATAGGGATAACTGGGGTGTGTTTGGTGCAGTGCTAGACATCAAATAAGGTGGATTATTTGCAGATAGAGATAACTGGGGTGTGTCTGGTGCAGTGCTAGACATCAAGTAAGGTGGCATATTTGGCGATAGAGATAACTGGGGTGTGTTTGGTGCAGTGCTAGACATCAAGTAAGGTGGATTATTTGGAGATAGAGATAACTGGTGTGTGTTTGGTGCAGTGCTAGACATCAAGAAAGGTGGATTATTTGGAGATACTAAATTGCTTGACGGCGTAGATGACGGCTGTGTTGGAAATGTTGACCCACTTGAAATCACATTCAGTGTCTGACGAATCACTGGCAGATCGTTTAACGGCATTGTGCTGTTGATCCGCTGACGTGCAATCGTTAAGATCCTCGTTTCAGATGGTATAAGGTTATTGATCCTGTATATCCAATTATTTGGATCAGGTAAGGCCACTGTATCAGGTGTGGTCTGGCTATGCAGATCTTCAAATGTGTCTGGTGATGCCCACGTCATACTGGAGGGAGGCGTGTAGGATCTTATCTGCACTGGTCCTCTTGCTGGGCTGGGTCTAGAGTGTGTGCCATTATATACCTGACGATAAGTACTTCTAAAGATTGGTGTTACGTATGCTGGAGGCAGATAGGAACTCATTTGAGACTGGAATGTTGTAGAAGGGATTTCATTGTACAGATGATTTGGAAAACCTGCAACTGGAGACGTGAATGTGTTCATATGATAAGAAGCTCTTCTTGGGTCTGTTGGCACGGAACTTTCTCTTAAAGCAGGACTGCTGCAAAGAATTAAATAGCCATTGTTATGTTTCAGTGAAAGAAAGATTAAAAAATTATTTTTGACATTCCTTAAACTATTTCAAGACAGTATATAGCAAATACTATTAGTGTAAAAAAAAACAGTGACAGTAAAAACATTGATTATGTAAAGAGACTTCAGATAGGTTTATTGGACTAAAACTGACCGGTCAAAGAGGAGAGTGTGTGTGCTAATTGTTGCCTTGTAGACCGTTCGAGAAATGAAGAAATAGCAACAACAACAAAAAAAAATATGACGGGGGGGGGGGGATTTTTTAAAGTTCAAAGGTCAGAAAAGGGTGTTGGGTAGGTGGAGGGATTATGCGTTGCGATTCGGGCCTTCCATTGAAAGATTATAAATTTTTTTTTTTTTTTTTTGAGTTTCGGGTCAAAATTAACATATACCAACTTTTTAACTTGTCGTAAAACACAACTATCACTCAGTATAGTAGCAAATGGCTTATTTTTTTCATCACTCTAACAGATCGATTTTTAGCGGCCTCCGTAAGGGAGAAAGCCGCTATTACGTTTGTGCAAATTGTCCGCCTGTCCATCTGTTTTTCTGTCCGTCTGTCTCGAAAACTAGAATGATGTGGCTTGCAAATTTTAGGTGCAACGACTACCTTTTTTTTTAAAAAACCAAACCGTTTAGTTTATAAAATTAATTATGCAAGCGATTTTTCGTCATCAAAAATGCATCAATTCTAAAACAAAACCAAAATGTTTGTTAACAATAAAAAAATATGTTTTTGTTTATTTTCAGTATCACTAAAGGCAAATATATTTCTAAAATGTACAAGAAAAGTTCACAATAAACATACATTAGTGAACTGTCTTTTTTTCTGGTCAACTAGCTGCTAAAATTAAAAGAAAACATTTCTGTTTGTTTATAGAGGATAAGAAAGCACTTTGTATGTAGAAATCACGCATATTTTTAAAATGGGACTTTTTATGCAGCAACTTTCGTGCAGTAGCGTGACAGGCAGCGACAAGGTATGGTACAAAACTAGTTCCCTCAAAAAAATTTTTTTTTTTTGTTTAGTACCTCCATCAGGATAAAAAGTAAAAAGTAAACTTCCCCTTTCAGACCTTCTCTATAGGGTAGATGATGTACGCTGTGGCTGAGCGGTAAAGCACTTGGCTTTTGAACCGGGGTCCCGGGTTCGAATCCAGATGAAGACTGTGATTTTTTTTCGGGGATCCTTGGGCGCCTCTGAGTCCATCCAGCTCTAATGGGTACATGACATTAGTTGGGGAAAAGTAAAAGCGGTTGGTTGTTGTGTTAGCCACATGACACCCTCGTTAACCGTAGGAGACTAATCAGGATAAAAGACGCTTATTTTTGTGCGATTTGTCTGTTGGTCGGTTTGTCCGTCAAGTTTATATTTAAAAAAAACAATAAAAAAAAACAGTAAAAGCTATTGAAAATCTGATTTAACCTTAAATGTACCTTACAAAACTTCCCAATAGTTTGAAGTATATATAGTAAATTGTTCTGGATGTTTTTGTAAAAAACAAAACAACGCCCACCAATGTTTCTTTGCTCTTCTAACTTATATAACATTTAATTTCGAAGCTTAAACGTTGCAAAAACACGTGATCAATAATATGTTGTTCCGTTTTTTTTTTATTAATAAAATCTAAATGCAAAATAAAAATCTCTATACTGTCTTATATTTCATTAATATAAAGTTTTTTCCGGATACTGTTTTAACTGGTGTGGTCACAGCCTTAAAAAAATAACAACAACAGAGCTAGACAGGCCTTAGAGTGGAACCCCCAGGGAACAAGACGTAGAGGAAGACCAAAAAGAACGTGGTGATACAGTGTTTTAGATAAAGCCGAGAGGACAGGGAAGAGCTGGAAAGCAAGAGACCGTGGAGAATGGCGTGAGGACCGCAAAGATGATGAGATGAGATGTAAAGTTTGATAACAAAGTTTGACTTGCACTTAAAAAGATTTTTTTTATAAAAAGCATACTTTAGCTCGTCAAAAACTATTAATACTTTTTGATACTTTGCTTTTGTTCCTCTAGGATGAAAGGTTCTCATATCCTAGCCAAATATTTAAACGGCGTGGGATATGGAGACGACGACAGTCTAGATACGCACACCACACGATCGGACAGCCATCATGTTGTATTGGACTGGGGATGTATGTGCCAAGAAAGTGCACAAAGTGAGGTATTTCAATTGACTATACTAAGTGCACTATTGCAAGCAAATGATTTTTAGATTTTTGTCGATTTTCTTTTTTGTTTTTAAATATTCATACAGTTTGTGATAATTTATAATATTGTTACGATCTTCTCAATCAGGCCTTCTGCAAACACTACTTAACAACACAACAGCACATCTAACTAAGAATTTGACAACAAGAGCTTCAAGTAACAAAGAGGCGGTTTAATTACAAATACATCGACATCCAATTCAACACAATTGGCTACATCAAATGCTTTCTTGAAATTTAACAGAACTGCCTTACTTAACATTACAAGTCTCTCTAGCTCGTACAGCTACATTCTCGAGGACTCACAAGGTACCACACAGTCCTTACTGCCTTGCTGTCCTGGACTCAACTGTCCTTTTTAACACACTGTCTCTCGACCGTAAGGCTCTTGATCACATGACCACAACGCAGGTCATACTTGCGTGAACTAGAAGTACTTTCCCTTGTCTATCGACAGCCGTTGACCCGCTGACCTGTGTGATTGGCCTGAGTCGTGTGTATCAGTAGGCCGCACACACATTAACCCTGTCTGTCCGCCACTAGAGTTACAACAATATTCATATCAAAATTCTAAGAATTCTTAGAGTCTGAAAAATGATATTACCTTATTTTGTCTACAAAGTGTAACATACAAATGTAAAAAAGGAATTAATATGTAAATTATTGTAAATATGTGTGCGCAAGAGTCAGGGTGATTCAACATGTATAGATAATGGAATAAAGTATTGTACACGATATTATAGCTTCATACATTATCCAGACTATCAGCCGATAGCTGATGACCTGATATAAGTCTGTATAAATAATAACTATGATTTTACCCTGAAATATTGCTGTTTATCTATATATGTAAAAGGCATGCTTGAACTTTAAATCAAAGCTTTTATGCTTACTATAAAAACTCTGATAGAAATTTAAAAAAATCATTTACCTTTGATTTCTCCTATTGTGACAGCTACACACAAACCTTCCTGTGTTATTTCCACCTTCATTCATAGTACATACACGTCGTTAAAATTCTAACAAAATTCACACAAGTCCTGATAAGAATAAAATTCACACTAGTCCTGATAAGAATAAAATCACACTAGTCCTGATAAAAATAAAATTCACACTAGTCCTGATACGAATAAAATTCACACTAGTCCTGATAAGAATAAAATTCACACTAGTCCTGATACGAATAAAATTCACACTAGTCCTGATAAGAATAAAATTCACACTAGTCCTAATAAGAATAAGTTCACAGTAGAAAACTCAAGTGCACACAGATGTATATCTCATTCAGCCAATGGTAACGTATAACACAGGTGGACACGAGAGAGGATGAATGGTTTATATAGGCTCGGACCATACAGGTGGTCATCTATTCCTTGAGGACGGGTCTTCATTTGGTATCCGTGCAATGTGGCTGTAAAGCATTGGTTGGGGAGGGTGAGAGGGTTTAGTGGACCGTGTCGAGTTAATCGAAAACATTACCGGTGAACTTATTTTTTGCTAATAACTTTGTAGCAGATCGACATAACGAGGGAGGGCCGGGGGTGGGAGAGTTACTTGCAACAATAGTGTGAAATCGGACAATAATATCAAAGAATACATTAAATAAACAAACACATATTTGTATCAAATACATATTTGGAGTGTTTAGTTTGACCCACTTTGCAATATGGTAGATTGCAAGACAAAAATAAGAAAATTAAAACTGAGTACTTTATGTCGCTTAACAGAACAGGTGATAATTTAATCCATTTTTAAATGAGTACGTCACATAGAATTCTAATGTAGAAAATTAGACTAGCCAAACATTTCAAAGATTAACTTGTCAGAAATGCAATGAAAGTTACACTTATCTCTTTGAAATAAAAAAAAACAAAAAACTTCCCCCTTTCAGACCTTGCGGTCTAATTAAAAGATGATATGTTTCTTTGGCCCATTGTTAACGAGGGTTTAATGTGGCCAGCACAACGACCAACCGCCTTTACATTACCCCAAATAAATTTAACCCATTGAGTTTGGTGGAGTCGCCAAAACTCAAAGTAAGTACCTTAATAAGATATATTACGGTTTTGTGGTATAATATGTACATTAGTACTAAACAAGAATAATATTACAAAATTAAAAGACACTTTATTCTTATGAAGAGAATGACTTTTTGTAAGCGCTATTACTTTGCACTTAATAACTAACCATACTACTAATGACATTTAAAAAAAAAAGGAATATATTTTTGCTCCCCTCAAAATTCGACTGACGTAGACGGCGAAAAGAAAATCTAAATTGACCATCAGTGGACAATGGTTATGCCTGCGCTACGTGTGTCAAACTAAGTAGGCCTTAGTTGAAGCGTAGCCACAGGAAATACTGCATTATTAATAAATCTTTGGACTCGAAGTCAAGCCTTATTACTTCTTTGAACAATAATCTGTAGCCTTAAGTTGAAATACTTGTCAACGTAATACACACATGCAGTTCTTTCAAATGCTCCCTACCCAATCCTAAACAAACATTGACTAGGCCTCACTTGAATGGTTTCCATTGTTCGCTAAGTTTATTTTCTTTACGCCATCCGAGGCAGACGCCACATGTCTCACTTGTTAAGCTCAGTTTTCAGGTATCTTGGTCATCTTAGGAGGGACTTATAGATGCCATTTAGCACCTTGTTGTCAAGTTGGCCGGATAAGTACTAGAGACATTAAAACCTATTTTATTATCAAAGGTGTTTTCCATAAGACAAAGTGATAGATGCTTATTATATTTATTAGGGAAGTGGCAACCTTTGAACCCAGGGAGGGAAAGGAGCACGTGAGAACAAATAAAGAGGTTTGCTAAACTTTGATTTTCTAAAAAAATGACATACACAAACAAAAATGGGTGGCAGAAGAAATTGGGGTACTATCTACAAGAGCGGCATTACGTTTTAAAGCAATAAGTGGTATTTAGATATATATATATACTTACAATAACGGATTTAAAAAAAAAAAATTAAATATATTTTATTAAAGGGCTTATATATTTTTTTATTTAAAGAAATCCAGAAAAAAAAACGCAAACTAAAACTTCATATACAATGTCCACAGTGCTCGCCAAAACTTGCAAAACAGAAACAGTACCAGACAAAAAAAAGGGAAGAGCCAGACAGAGAACGCGATGGAAAGCAACATTAAAGAATGGATTAACCCGTCATTTGAATAGATTGTATTCAAAGCATACAACAATCACGTCAATGTGCTTGGCCAGTCAATATTGAAATGTGACAAATCTAAAATATTCCACATGTTGATTTAAAGTGTATCGTCTAGCCACTTTGGTTATCTACAGACTTCATCATTAGTGGCTTTGTTTGCTTCATGCGTTGACACAAAGTGAACAATAAACAGACAGATTATCACGAGCGAAGGTGTCCGTCCCTTGAGACTAAGAATGAAAACAATGTTAGTAGGCGGCTTGTCGATGTGACTTTAAAAAAACAATTATTTTCTTTTTATGCGTGCATTGGAAACCTATTATTAATTTATGGATTATTCTTTTAAATTGTATTTTAAGCGACACCTATCGAGAGTAGACACTTCTACATGCACTAGTTTTATGGCTTCATGGTTTAATAATTATTGTAGGTTCACTACGCATGCGTCAGTGTTTGTATCTACACATTTACATTTCAATTCTCAAATCAACTTTTGCTTAACTTTAAAGCCACTGACTGCAGTCGCGTCTTACTTAAGTAACCTGTTCTTCAAAGAGTTAAAGGCACGATATTTTAAGGGCTAGCGAGAACTTTCAATTTGGGAGATGAGTCAATTTGTCCCAATCTCTCTCCTTAAATCCTATAATCTTTAATACCAAAGTCCTATCGTCAGTTCTTTTGGCAGTTGGTAATACTTAAAAAAAAAATTGTTATGAATGTTAATTATTATTACTTTTTTTAAAATAGAAATTTCACAATTCGTACAAAAAATTATAAATATAGACAATTTAATATCATTCCATTACTGTCAGCCCACCCCCAACTAATCTAAAATGATGATCAAATGGAAGTAGTAATACTATTTTGTTTCCCCAATCATCGCTCATCCTGTCTCTTTCTACTGTGAACTAGAACAGAAACAGTAACACTGGCGTATCGGGAGGAGGAGGACACTGGCCTACCAAAGTGTCTTGAGCCCAGAGGGACAAGACCCACCACCATCATGCACCAAACATTATTCTAATTAATATTTGCATCAGAAAGGTCGAAACTCGGCCAAAAAAAAATTAGATGTATTGAATACTAATAATTACGACAATGTCTGATTTAGGAGGAGTGAAGTTATTCAACAGACAATGCAAACCAACTTTTGAGACTGACTTACAGAAAATACAACATTTTTTTTCATTCATTAAATGTATTATTTTGTTATTGTTTAATAACAGAATGTTTGCATCACAACAGTGGGCCTACATATCCTAGTTTTTTTTCTAAACCAGTTCTCATTTTTAATTAGACTTTATATTAGCCCTCTCTATTTATTGTCATTAATACGAATTTTAAAATATTTGTTCTGTGTCTATTCCGTAGATTTATATTTTGTCAATGTGTGGACAAATTTTATTTTAAGTATTTATGGAATGCCTCGTTTTAATCAGTAGATCATGGAAGAAAGAGTTTATTTGTTTACACTATGACTTTAATATTTGCATTAACATATTTATTTATTTAGAATGTTTGCGTGTCTTTTTTTTTATTTGATTTTTTTTCTAGATCTTTTTTTAACATGAAAGTACTAGTATATATATTTATTTTTTATTGAACATTTTCTTTATATATTTGTTCATTCATAACATGCTTGATTGTACATTTTTGTCAAGGTTAGTACGGAAACAATAAAGTGGTTTCATTTCTTCGTATTTATTTTAGGTGCGTGTGAAATTTATGTAAATGTATTTGCATCATTAGTAATGTAGAATTTTTGTTCGAAATTAAATTAATGGTTCAATTTTAATTAACGATTAACTAACATTGCTAGACTTGGGAATATTGAACTTTACATATTTAAAATCTAGACTGTTACGTTCTAAACATTTAATAGTGGTTGATATATATATATATATATATATATTTAATGAACTCGATCGTGTGTTTATAGTCAAAAGACAATACAAAGAATGTGACAAAAAAAAAAAAGAAAGCTTATTGCATTCATATATTTGTATTGACATGATAGTGACAACGTAAACAAACATATGACAGCCCAATTGATGAGAGATAATAAGAAATATATATTTGATGGAAACAATGTTTCATACAATTTATCTATACATTTAGCTAACATTTAGACCACTAAGGATTTTGTCCAAGTTATGCACTAAAAGCATTAGGATTGATCATGACATTTTCCCATACCTGAAACAAAACAAAAAGTAAAGCTGTAAGAATTACAAGTTGTACAAAAAAAATTATGTGAAAGTACGCCATAGATTAAAAGTCTTTTACTTAAAAGCTTAAGAGGTATTATCATTGTTAAAGTCATATATGTATATCATGGACAACAGAAGATTAGATGGATTTTCATTAAATCAATCTTAAATTAAAGGAATGAAATGTTAAAGATGAACTTGTTTATTTAATTACTTCTATTACTTCAAACTTTTGTAAAGTCATTGAAGAAATCAGTTTACTATATAATTTTAATAAAAAATTGTTTTTTCTTAATTTTTGTAAAAACAACTGTTAATTTAAACCACCCCCACTTGATTCATTACCTCAAAACTCCTCTGCATTCAGTTTCTTACATTCTATCAGCTTCATCTTTGATAGTGGACATGTGATCCAATATCTAAAGTCAAATACAAGGCCTGAAGAAGTTCGACAAACTGGACATGCTCTGTAAAAGAGTGATAATGCCCATGTAGTGACAACGACAGAGAGTTAACAAGTCCTGCTTATAAAAATTTTCTCATACAGGGAATTAGTTTGAGGAATAGGAATAAATATATCTCAAATAAATGTTTAAAAAATAGTTAGACTGAAAAAAAGATGTGATCAAAGTTACTCTGCAGGTACAAATAATTATTTTTTTATTCTTCTTATTTGGTTCTATTTAGCATAAGAAAACAGCTATGCTTAATTTATATATGTATATATATATAACAGGTTAGAAAAAAGGGAACTATATTTAAAAAGGTCAGAGACCTACCTATTGTTGGCCATGCCCTCGTTCCTTTGCCACAGCTCTATGCAATGTGAACAGAAGCAATGGGTGCAATTTTCCTGAGTAGCTCCATGTCCTCACTCTGTTTCTTGTGCATTTCTAGGCATACCTATAAGGAATATAGCACAAGGAATATAGGTTATAGACCTAAAAATATGCTTTTTTATCTCTTCATTTTTTATGTGCAAAAATTATAATATTTAAGGCAGGATGTGTAATGCTTGGTAAGAATTTTTTTTTTCCACATAACACTTTATAAAATATTGGTTTGAAAACAATATTTATATTTATATATTTGATATTATCAACCCTTACAGTTATGCATAAAACCTTCTAATCTGTGTTGACAAGGTTTCAATCTTTCGGTAAAGCTCAAAATGTTTTTCAGTGACTTACATTATAGTGCTCGTCTGGATCAAATGGATCTAGTCTGTGAGTATGACACAAGTGGCAGATGTCGACATGTAAATATGGACAGTCATCTTCACATCTGTCCGTATCGTTCAGAGGGCAGAGTTCATACTGAGCTTCAATTCTTGCGTCCTCAGAGAAAACTTCCGTCGGGGAAACAGGCTCATCGTATGTCTCGTTTGTTTCGATCTCGGGGGGAATCAAATCGACAAAGTAGACACCTGTCAATGAATTATCATTATCATTTTAATAATTACATTTGGGTGTCGATAGATGGTGCCTGATACTCATTTTTTTAAATACATATATATTTTTTTAATTTATTCAAATTAGTTACCGTGGTAGCACCTTTCAATTGTATCCATAAGCTTATTATGCATGTCTTCATTATATTGTACAAAAAAAAATTAAAACCTAAAATTTTACTTTCTTGCATGCATATTAGAAAAAAAAATTCATATAAATAATTCAATTTAAAAAAAATTGATAACTTACCTCCCCTGTAATTCATCCATCTTTCTATGTATTCTTCGTTATCATGAGAAGGTGCTGCTGTGGATGGTACCATACCAGATTGAGAATGATCTTGGACTGTGATATCAGGTGAGGCCAAAGATAAAGATTGTATGTTATAGATACACTCTGTGGTGTCAGGAGCAGTCCACGTTTCATTTGATGCATCATTTGACAGTCTGTGGGTCCAATCAAATAATAAAATAAAATAATAAACATCACAGTACGTCAGTTACTTCCATAAGGGAATAAATTGATAGGTAGATTTGAAAATGAAGTTTTATTATCAGTACTATTACAAAAATGAACAATTATTTATTCTTTAATTTTAATATACTTCAGATTCCAGTATACAATCTTTTTTTTTCAGTTTTCAAAACTAATATATGAGCAAGAATTGAATCAATAATATCATTAATGTATATTTTGGTTATAAATGTAGTAGATATAAAGTATTTTTTTTTTTTTGTAAAATGTTTGTGGATTTATAATGCAATAGACTTTCAAAATGTATAATGTTTGTGCTGAGTAATTCAAACAATGGGTTTCGAATCCCGAAGAAGGTAAAAATTAAATATGGAGTTAAAGGTAGGCGCTGAAACAAATGTGATACATACATATCTTAGACATAAATAGATAGCAGCACCAGGGACCAAGAGAGAAAGTAGTGAATTAAAATGCTACGAAAATAAGGGAATGCACCGACGGAGGCTCGAACCCGTGACTCTGGATTCGACACCATCGCCTAGCGATAACGCACCAAGCCCTAGCTAGCCCCTCCCCCACCTCACAGCATCCATTCACTAACAACTTCAATAGAGCCGACACAGACAGCCGTTAGGCATGTATTAGACAAACAATGGCTCTATCTAATTGTGTATCTCTCATAATGACAAGTGGACAACATAAACACATGACATATAGAAGCTTCAGTGGGCATGAGCAATTAAGCTAGGTACATCTGCCACTTTTGATACCTTTTACCACTGGGGTGGTAATTTGCAAACGGGCGAAATGACTCTGGATCAGAAGAATGTTTTTTTGGACATTCCGATGGTCTAGAGCAGTGATTCCCAAAGTGGTCTATATAGACCCCAAGTGGTCCACGAAGACTTCCAAGAAGTCTACGAAAGTGAAAAAATTAATTGGGGGTCTATGAGATGTCCATGGGAGTCTACGATAATAGATTTCATTTCATTTGTGACTTAAATTTTCACTCTCATTAATGTTATTATTTCCTACACTGATAAATATTTATCCTGCTATTCAAACGAAAAATGTTTGTATTTAATTTTAATACTTATTTAAATATCTTAATTTTGTCTATATGTAAGTTATGTTTAACAAAAAGAAATGTATATTGTACACCCTTTGATTATTTAACATTGGGATTCATTCTTTCCTTGACAAACAAGCGGTAGCCTAAGTGCCTTTTTATGACGATATGAAACTAATTACACTGGAGGATAATTTGAGACGATGCCACCCTAATAAAAAGATAAAAGTTTGAAAAAGATAAGTTCAGAATAGACCCACAAAATCTCTCTTCGACATCACAAAGAGAAGATGATGGTTTGTGAACGACTTACAATATCTCTTTATTTATAGCCAAATACGGAAAACACTTTAGTAGGTAAACATTGATTTTACCTGCGTTGAAATAGTTTTAAAAGCTGTTTAACACAAACCTACATCTGATATTATTAAACGAATTTCTTGCAACAATACAGTTCAAAGGAACATCGGTGTTGTCTTTATTTCCGTAAGGATCAATATAGCAGTCTTAGTCTTAAAAGCTTCTTATGTAATTCTTTTCAAAATTTGGGATCAGCGGTCTAACAGGCCCTGACAGGATGTAGCGCTGTTTGCTGCAAACTGCCTAAGGGTTGCTGGCTCCTTATTTTTCCTCATGGTGGACTCACAAAACCCATTCTTATAGTTACAAGACAGCAGAGGTTTGAATTCAGTTATCCTTCAGCTAGGTGGGTAGAAAGCCAAGGCTAATGAGTCCCGCCTGTCCAAGGCTTACTGGTTTAGGTGCCAGTTACTCACCTGTTGGTGAAACAGTTGTGCGGACCCAAATATTTGTGCCACACATGAAAGATCAAGAAATACAAGAGAAACTGATCTTTGTGAAAACGTTTACAAGAATCCCGAAAGCAAATTAATTAATTAATATTTAATGTTTCAAAGACTACTTTATATAACAAATTTCTATATGAAACATAATACCCGTAGCAACGGATAAAGAGCCTACAAAAAACATTCCCAGTGTGTTTGATTATTCCAGAAATATATATTTTGTTAAATTTTAATTGGTTTAAATTTAAATTTTATCAATAAAAATGACATCTGTATAGCTTCAAATGTAGCTTTAAATTACTTTTTCACTCTGAGACTCACTACATTTAGAAATTAGTTTTAAAAATGTTGATGAATTTGCAAAAATTGCAATATAAGTTAAGCAGGGGGGTCTACCGAAAATCAGTAACCATGGCAAGGGGTCTACGAGACAAAAAAGTTTGAGAACCACTGGTCTAGAGGTTAACTTCGCTTGGTGCGTTATCGCTAGGCGGTGGTGTCGAAACCAGAGTCACGGGTTCGAGCCTCGGTCGGCGCATTCCCTTATTTTCGTAGCATTTCAATTCACTATTCTCTCCTAGTCCCTGGTGCTGCTATACATTTATGTCTAATATATGTAGGTAAAGATTAGGAAAAATTTGACTCGAGCTAAAGTGTGTTTGACATGCACCTGGAAATTGTACGGAAATCTCAACAGACAACTCATACGATACCAAAAAAAATTTAAATACTTAAGTAAATAAATAATTATATATTGTTGATTTTAAATCTACATTTGAAATGTAGGAATAAAAGTAGAATATTTCAGTAATAGTTTTCAACATGCATAAACAAATACAATATTATTCATTGTAAGCCCAAACATAATGACTATATTTAATGTTGAAAGTTGACAACCATAGCAATATCGTTAATTTAATTGGTATTGTAATTATAAAGCATTAAATTGTTTCTTGACAAATAAATAAAACCGAAGTTTTACAAAGAATAAACTAAAAGTGTTTAACTAAATGATGACTGTAAGATTCGTAAACATAATTAAATTGAACGTACTAAAATAAAATTTAAAAAAAAAATGAAAGAAATATATTAATAAAAAATGTAAGAATCAATTACTTTTGAGTTGTCCAGTTTTGTATGCACTGAGCACAGCGACAAGCTGACATTGATGTTTCTTGTCCACTCTCAGCCATAGTGTAGAACTAGCACAAACTGTTCACTATAAACTAAGTAATCCTAATCAGAAATTATACAAGTTAAGAACAAATCCAAAATGTGGGGAAATTCACTTCTCAGTTATGTACGCTGATTCGTAATAAGTTAAACAGCTGGACATGAGAGTAAGCCTGGTTTATATAGTAAGCTCGAACATGGGCGTAGCCGGGGGGGGGGGGGTTTGGGGGTTCAACCTCCCCCCCTCCCCCCCGAAATGAAATCCCCCTATCAGGGGGGGTGTCGGAGTTTAGTGACTGATCATTTGCTTTAATTTTCTTTATTTTAGGTGAAATTCTAATGCCAAACCATCACTTGCCCTAGCACAGCCAAGATTTTAAGTTTAAAAACCGCTACCAGGGGGTTTTTAGTTGGATACCCCCTACCAGGGGGTTCAGAGGGGTTTTGAGTTTGAAACCCCTACCAAGGGGTTTTAGGTTTGAAACCCCATACCAGGGGGTTTTGAGTTTTAAATCCCTACCAGAGATTTTGAGTTTAAAACCCCTTACCAAGGGTTTTGAATTTAAAACTCCTGGTAGGGGTTTTGAGTTTTAAACCCCCTACAAGGGGGTTTTGCATTTAAACCCTCCTCTTCTATAAAAAAAATGACAACGACAATCCCAAAATTCCAACAGCACACCTAAGAAAGATTTTGATTTTAAACCCCTCTCCAAAGTTTACGATAAACCCCTCTTGAAAATACAAAAGCAAATTACACACTCAAAATTGTATGAGCGTAGCCAAAGGGGTTTTTAGTTTAAACCCCCCGCCAGAGGGGTTTGAAGCTAAAAAATAAATCTTCAAAATAAAAAAAAATAAAATTTTGCAATCAAAATGCTATGAGCGTATCCAAGCTTATTGGGTGTTTTGAGTTTCAACCCCTTCTCCAGATGGCTTTTGTAAAAGTTTAAAACCCCTCAAGATAGTTTTGAGTTTTAAATCCCCCTACAGAGCGTTTTAAGGTTGAAAGCCTCTCCCTTCAATATTATTTCTAAAGCAAACAACAGTCATTAAATTCTATGACCGTAGCTAAATGTGGTTTTGAATTATAAAAAAAAACTCCAGATATATTTTAGTTTAAAAACCCCCAACAGATGATTTTGACGATAAAACTTCCCTTTTCGATATAACAGCTACAGCAAAATAGTCACCTAATTTTAAAATCGTAATCAAGAGAAGTTACACTTGTCTACCAGTGGCTGGGCTCCATTAATAAAGTGCAATGAAATTGAAAAGCACTGAAATTGGCTCTACAAAGATGGCTAAGACGGATTTTAGGAGTCAGTTATTGAGATCGGGTCTAAATCAAGGAAATCCTATGCCGAAATGGTAGTCGACCCCTTAGTAAGACAGAGCGTCGCATGACGTTTGCGAGACATGTTCTCCGACAAAATGAATTACACATAATAAGAGTTGCGATGACATCCTAGTACAACTTGGCGCCACACTTTCATGAAGGTCCTCAGAGCAGGTGGGAAGAGGCTTCGGACATTGCCAGTGACAGATTTTTGTGGAAACAGCTTGCCAGCGAATGCGCCGAAAGACGCGGGAGGGTGTAAGTCAGTAAGAATAGCACATTATGTTTTTGAAATAAAACTTTTAAATAGCAAAATAATGCACTGTAGGTACCTCAGAATATGCATTTAGTTGGCTTTCAATACCAGAAATAGTGCTTTGCGGCGGGGCGCGCTGAGGGAGCTCTCAGCGCTCCCCCAGACTCCTTGCTGGCGAGGGCTAGGAGTCTACAATTTTTTCACTAACTCCAAGAAGAACCTATTCTTGGGCACAATTATCGTCTTCCAAAAGAATAAATGGTCAGAATGTAAAAGAGATTAATTATGTACATACACACACACACACACATCCATACAAACATATATATATATATATACATATTTTTTTTCGGGGGGGGGGGAGCGGGGGGGGGGCGAGAAAAAATCCCCCCCCCCCCCCCCGAAAAAAAATCCTGGTCACGCCCATGAGCTCGAACAATACCTGTGACCATCCATTGTCTACCATTTAAGGAATAATTCACCTTTGGTTGAAAACGTCACTTGGACCATGGCGAGCAGGACACGCAGAACCGATGACCATCTCTTAAGAAAGGGGGCGGGACATTCTTATTGTTGCCAATGTTCAACCTTGGGAGGGCTGGGAGGAGAGGGGGAGCGCTTAAATAAACTGATTGTATAACTTCTAATAATAACATTAAAAGAAAACACAACTCTTAGCATCTATTGAAAAGAAATGTTGGGAGTGTAGATTAGTTCCACTAGACAATGTGGTCGATTTCATATATTGGGAACATAAAATAAAATAAAATTCTGTATATAGTAGAGTATTGAAATTTTAAAATGAGTTTTAAAAGATTAATTATTCTTTGAAAGATTTTTAATGAGGCCTAACGTATAAAAACATTTAATTATTGTCCAAAAAAACCCATCTATATTTATATGAATAATATCAGATCAGATCGCTAAAGTCTCTAGAAAATGGTCGTATTATAGCCTAAATGTTATTTCAAATTTCCATATTGGCTTAAAATGGTGAAAGAAAGAAAAAATGGCACCTACAGAACTGTAATAAAATGTGTTTTTTTAATTAGTACAGTCTGCTGGTGATTTTATTTAGGCAATCTGCGTATTAGTCATTAAGACAGGTAGCAACCAGCTCCAGTAGATTATCATACAGTTGAAATTTGAAAAATAATGTATATATATATAAAGAGAAAATATGTAATTGTTTTAAATAAATATCCTCTGAGAATTAAACTTCAATGAAATCCAATTAATATTTACATTTCAATTGATTTTATATATCGGGGTACTTTTTAATTATATGCTTGTAGCGTAACTTAACGTACGTACGTTAATCATTACACTATAATAATAAAAAAGCATAAAGGTGCTAATAGTCCTAGTAGAACCAATCTATGTACCAGTTTAAGTCATCATACTATCATTTATTAGTAAGATTATTGTAAAAAGTACAATTTTATTGACTTATTTTCTAGTGAGCTAATGGTTAAATAGACAAAATTTACAAATACATGAAGAATTGTTTAGGTTTGTTAGATCCTCCAAACTCGAGAACATTTTAATACCAAGAATTAATATTCCGACCCAGCGAGAAAAACCAAACGTCAATGGGTGTGGGAATGTATTAGGTAGAAGTTTGGAATATTTGAATCGAAGTTCAAAGTGAATTGAGTAGAAGTTTGGAATATGTTGGTTGAATTGGGCTCTTGTAACATATTTATTTAAAAAACTGAAGTTATTAGTTGATTTATTAATTGTTATTAAGATTAAAGGAATAAATACAATTTTCTTCAATACCAATGTCTGATAATAAACGTTTGTTATACATTTTTTTTTTTCATTTCCACTTAATTTAAATTTCTTAAATTGTAATGGAAATCAATCTACAAGGATATTCGTACAGCACTCATGTCTCCACTCTTTCCAGCCCGTAAACACTAACATGAACTTGGCTGGTCACACTTGAATGATTTCTTTTGATGTTTTGCAATGTTTTCTTTAGTTCTTGCAATGATACCTTCAGTCGTCTCCCTTGTTTTCTTACGAAAATTAGGATCTCATTTACATGTTTTTCTTGTAGGAAGTTATGTACCTTGTCGGCAAGATGACACTAGGTGGACAAAAGATACGCGATTCTATTATGACGAAATAGGCGTACCGCGTGACATGTTTAGACAATGTTGTACAAATTGGTGTTTCCTACACCAGAGTCTGATCCTAACACAAAGCTAGAATAAGCACATTGTCTATCTCCTAATGCAGACGTGTCTCTAAAGTTAATATTGGATATTTACATTAGTCTGTTTATTAATTAACAATAAATTAAGTCTTATAACTTATGGTATACATTACAGAATTGACTTCGATAGAGAAGATCATTACGACTTTCTGTTATATAAAATAGTAAGACATTAAATGGTCTGTTTTATTGATTGATGTGTTCGCTTTTTATTTTCTACATTTGTAGTCTGTGATTTTTTTTTTGACTACTGTTAGGAGCAAATATATTAGGCAGTCTTTTCTAACTAACTCTGTTATCCTAAAGAATTTTTAAATCTACATATTTAAATATATTTAGACTGATGGATAGATAAATAAAGATAGAAAAATAGATAGAGTTTGTGATTTTAACAGTCAGCCTATTTATCACAATGACATGACATTACAGTAACTATGACAAAAATATGAAATTAAATACAAAATACACCTTATTTTTTACATGAATTTATTAAATTCAAAGAAGATTAGCTTAACAAGTATGGAATATATCATTATAAAATTAGCATGACAGTACACTCAACAATTAAAATAAATATTTCCATTATGATTATGTGTATTTAAAGGTACTATGGCGATTACTCATCTTAATGTTTTTCAACACATTGTTCCATTCAGAATCAACTGGTTCTGTTTCCTAAAAAAAAATAAAAAAATATATATAAATTTGGCTATGCAAATTATAAGAAAAGAAATCCAATTGAAATGAAAATTTTTTAAAAATAATTTGTTTTTTTTCACAGAAAAACAGATGAATAAAGTATCTTTTGATAATTTTATTTATTAATATGTAACGATTGACTAGTAGTTTGGTTAGCGGCCTTGAATGTCATTTGATGGTTAAAAGGGCTACAGATTTACTCCCAAATGCAGCCTTGTAAAAATGTTTGTTAAATGTTTTACATGTTTCGAATGTTCATTCAGAGCTGAAGATAATTTACTTCCTAGTCAAAATTTCTCACAGAGTGAAGGGGGATGGTAGCGGGCAGAGTATAAACTATGGACCATCGAGAATTCGAAATGACAGTCCAGCACACACTACCGCTCGACCACCTCCTCATGCCTTCCTTCAAATCTGAAGGAAAGTCCGAAACATGGAATCAATCAATATTTTATAGCAATGAGGGAACGTGCAAGAGAAGTTTCTATATGAAAGCTTTTTTGTCCAATGTAACTTAAAATTAAAGAGAGTTGCTACTAATTACCTCACTATTACATTCCCGCGTAATCCTCTTTCGACCACTCCATAATCTTCTTTTTTGATAGTGGACATGTGATCCAATATTTGTTGCCTATTGCAAAGCTGGAATGAATTCGGCAGACTGGGCAGGCTCTGCAAAAGAGACAACAATAAGTGATAATATTAGACGGTGGGACAAATATTGCAATTAAAGCTTATACAACTCAAAAGAAATTGATTTTAACAAACGTAATAATTGTATTCAATATGTGCAATGTTCTAATGTGTTGTATGTATACGAGAAAAGAGTCATTTTAATCACAACAAATTTCCATAAGGATCGAGATGCTATAGAAGGATTCTAGATATCATATGCAAAGACGGAATCACATTTGAGGAAACAGAAACACGTTAAAAATTGGACCCAAAGATGACCTGCTGAATACTGTCCAAAAGAAATAGACACACCAAAAATATATTTCCATCTTCAGGGCTGACAAAGACTTGTCTAAAAGAAGCAGTTCCAGGGAAAGAAAAAGATTAAGAGAAAGCGATGTGAAGACAACATAAAAAAATAAACGGTTTTGTCATTGACAACTAATCTATTCAGGACAACAACATAAAAAGTCCCCCAAAAAACCCGTGGAGTCTCGGAGCGCATGAGGACACTGACCACACTTTCCCGTTGTGGAGGCTGTCCAGGCCATAGCAAGCTATTATAGCACATTGCAGGACAGATAACTGTTATGTTGGCTCATAATTCTCACGGCTATGGGCAAATCTATGTGCGTAATATTCTATTTGACTGCCCCAGACTTGTTGACCTACGTCTCGAAAGGTCTGAGAAACCAACAATAATCGACCTGTATGCACTACGCAAGACAGCCGGGTTTCTGTCCAGGGCTTTTGCAAGACAGTATTTGAGCCTCTCAAGCCCTCACTCAAATAGAATTTGATGATTCGGGACAAAAAATGGAGAAAGACGGTCACCAGATTATATGTGGTCCAATAGACAAAAGGAAGACTTTAGGGGAAGAAGCGTGATAAGAAAATAATAAAAGTTTATAACATTTTAATTTGGTAAAATAATTAAAAACACAACCAAAGGATAAATGTAAAACAAAAGACATACTTGTGGTTAGCCATTGTTTCATTCTGCCGCCATTCAAATAAACATCGTAAACAAAAACAGTGGTTACAATTCTCTAGGATACCGAAGTGTCTAAGAGTTTCCAGCTCAGTGATTTTTTCCATACAAATGTTGCATTCCATTTCTTTACTTTGTTTCTCATGTTGTTCTAAGCAAGCCTAAAATAGAGCAGATAGTAGACGTGGCAAAGTGTTGAGGTACTTGTCTATTATATCTGGCTTTCAGAAGTTTTCAATACTAGAAAAAAAATAGAAGAAAGACAAATAGAGATAGAGAAAGAGGAAAAGAGAGAGAGAGAAGAAAGAGATAGTGTGCCGATGTGCCAAAAACTCAAATCTCAACCTCTGAAAAGAACAAAAATTGTGTGCACACTGCCCACAATCGACTTATCATTACTTACATCAGCATGTAATTCTGGATTATATGGATTTAATCTATGCGTATGGCACAGATGGCAAAGGCGACCATGTAGATATGGACAGTCATCATCACATTCGTCCTTATCGTTGTGAGGACAGAGCTGCATCCGATGATCGATAATTTCCTCCTCAGGCATTGAAACTTCTTCTGGTAAATTCCTATCAATTTCTGTTTCTGATTCACTGTTTCCTATTGATAAAATTTATAACAGAAACCAATTACAATTACTTTTATGTGTGCTTCATTTAGTTACTCTTAATTTTTTTAATTTCTCTATTAACAAGGGTCATTATTCACAGTATGCACCTAGAATTAAACGTAATTTCAAAGGAGTAGAGCTACTTAATAAAATATGTCTACATCGGAATTAATTAGGCCACCTCAGCGATAAATCTATGTATAAATTATTAAAGTATAAAAAAAATATAATATTATAACTTATATAAAAAATCCCCTGAAAACTCATGAAAATCTTCTGAAAATAGACAAAAATGTCTGTTTTGGGGTTCTAATTCTATTGGCAATTAAAAAAAAACCGGTTATGTATGCTTTCATTTATTAAAAATGTATTGCAAAAACGAATTTATTTTTCAATACAAAATCTTAACTTTGAAAATATGATTATCCCAAACCAACTAGGCCCATAGTAATCAGTTTCACATATAACCCCGCAAATGTTAGAGCTTCCTTTGAGAGCGTTGCAAATGAAAAAACAAACGAAACAAAGTTTACTATAGACAATGAAAAAAAACAACAACCTAAAGACAACCTACCTTCAGTGTTATCCATAGCTCTAGTCATTTTTTCATTGGTATTATTATTAAATTGTAATGTAAATTGATTGCTAGAATCTATGAAAGACTCTTGAACTGTAGCCGATGGGATATTTAGAGATAACTGAGGTGTGTTTGGTGCAGTGCTAGACATCAAGGAAGGTGGGTTATTTGGAGATACTAAATTGCTGGACGGCGTAGATGACGGCTGTGTTGGAAATGTTGAACCAATTGAAATCACATCCAGTGTCTGACGAATCTCTGACAGATCTTTTAATGGCATTGTGCAGTTGATCCCTGAGGTTCACTTGTTAAGGTCCTCGTTTCAGATGGTATAAGGTTATTGATCCTGTATATCCAATTATTTAGATCAGGTAAGGCTACTGTATCAGGTGTGGTCTGGCTACGCAGATCTTCAAATGTGTCTTGTGATGCCCATGTCGTATTTGATGCTGGTACTATTGCTGGGCTGGGTTGGGTCTAGAATATGTGCCATTATCTTATCTTATCTTATATAATACAGACGTTACTTTAAAAAAGAAGATGATTACGTCCTACGCGTCATGCATTTAGTCATGCATATTAACCAATGACTTAAATTCTGCCAAGTCACTGGTTTTTCTGGCTAGCTCAAACAACCCATTCCATGCTCTAATAGCACTAGGGAAGAAGGAGTATTTGTACAAATTTGTCCTAGCATATTGGACAAGGAATGTGCCTTTATCTTTGTGTCTTTCAGAGTATTTTATTAAATTTTGTTTTTGTATTTGAAGATTATGGTTCAGTGTTTTATGTATAATTGCTACTTTACTTTTGAGTCTTCTGTCCTGAAGGCTTTCTAAATTTAGTGATTTTACTAGAGGTGTTACTCTAGTCAAATGTGAATATTCATTTGTTATGAATCTAACTGCTCTATTTTGTGTCTGTTCCAGTTTCTTAATTTTTTCTTGAGTTGAGGGGTCCCAAACGGAGGATGCATATTCTATTATTGGTTTAACCAAGGTTAAATAACATTTTAGTTTTATGTTCTTATTTGATTTATAGAAATTTCTTTTACTAAATCCTAATGCTTTGTTTGATTTTTTTTATAGTTTCATCAATATGTGGATTCCATGACAGTTTTTCATTTATTATAACACCTAGGTATTTTGCGTTTTTAGTCTGTGTTACTGGTTTGCCATGAATAAGATAAGTGGAATTAATTTGTTTTAGTTTTTTTGTTACTCTTAACAACTGACATTTTTCTGGGTGGAAAGACATGCTCCAATTTGATTCCCATTTCTATAATTCATCTAATTGTCTTTGTAAAATATCTGTGTCTTGTGTTGTTTTTATTGTTCTAT
Source organism: Biomphalaria sudanica (assembly GCA_036873155.1). Classification (NCBI taxonomy): domain Eukaryota; kingdom Metazoa; phylum Mollusca; class Gastropoda; family Planorbidae; genus Biomphalaria; species Biomphalaria sudanica. The sequence goes on from JAZGLO010006691.1 coordinate 2,606,986, forward strand.
ATATTATGCAATCGTCTGCAAATAATCTGACTTTTGTTCCTGAAGTAATGCAATTTGGTAAATCATTTACGTAAATTAAAAATAGTAGTGGACCCAAGACTGTTCCTTGAGGTACACCTGAGTTTACTGTTATCGGTATTGATTTAGAGCCATTTATTATTACAGTTTGTTCTCTCCCTATCAGAAAATCTTTAATCCACTGATGCAGTGGACCATTAATGCCAAAATATTTCATTTTTTTAAGCAAACTATGGTGGTGAACTTTGTCAAAAGCCTTAGAAAAATCTAGTAAGATAGCATCTATTTGTTCACTATTATCTAAACCTTTAGAAAAATCATCAATAAGTCCTATTAGTTGTGTTTCACATGATCTATATTTTCTTAAAGCCATGATGGTATGGTGTGAGGACATTTTGTCTAAGTGGTTTATGATGATGCTACATATTATGTGTTCTAGGAGTTTACATGTGATGCTGGTAAGTGATACTGGTCTGTACTTTCCTGGGTCAGATTTTTCTCCTTTTTTAAACATTAGCTTCTTTCCAGTCCTTTTGGTACTCTGCCCTGGTTAAGTGAAGCCTGAAAGAGTATTTTGAACACTGGGGCTAGCTCATTGCTTAGTTCTTTGAGTAATCTAGCTGGAATACCATCAGGTCCAGACGCTTTATTTGGTTTGGTGTTGGTTAATAGTTTTTGAATTCCATTTTCTTGTACTACTATGTTGTCTACTTGGTTCAAATTCAGTAAAATGTCTTTGTCTCCTGGGGCTGAGAATGGTGAGAATGCTGATGCAAAGTATTTGTTTAGGATGTTTGTTTTAGTTTCATTATCATTATGTATTATGTTATGTTCATCTTTTAATGGCGCCATGCCTATTGTTTCCATTTTCTTAGACTTAATGTATGGCCATAGGTTTTCGTTGTTATCTTTAGATATTGCATTGCTTATGTATTCACTCTGCAGCTGTCTGCTTACTTTTTGGGTTAAGTGTTTAATTTTTATATACTTTTTGTAATCTATTTCTGCCTTAGTTTCTTTAAATTTTCTATATTGGTTTTCCTTCTGTTTACAAAGCTTCTTTAGTCTATTATTAAACCAGCATTTATTTATTTTGTAGTATTTTATTATACATCTGACCATAAGTACTTCTGAAGATTGGTGTTGCGTATGATGGAAGCATATAGGAACTCATTTGATTCTGGAATGATTCAGAAGGGTATTCATTGTTCAGATGAGTTGGAGAACCTGCAGAGGTTAAAACAGCTGAAGACGTGTAGGTATTCATTTCATGCTCTGAAAACGATCTTCAGAGCATTGTCAGTGACTTCTCAAGAGCATGCTCAGACTTTGGCCTTACCATCAATACGAATAAGACTGAAATCTTATATCTACCTGCTCCTAGGAAAGCCTACTCGGATCTAAGCATCACTATAAATGGACAGGATATAAACGCAGTGGACAAATTCACATATCTTGGCAGCACACTCTCCAGAAATGGAAAAATCGATAGTGAAATCGACCTGCGTATCACCAAGGCAAGTGCATCCTATGGCAGACTGTCTAAAATTGTCTGGAACAGACCTGGTATCAGCACAAACACAAAGCTAGGGGGTCTATAAAGCCGTCATCCTCCCTACATTGCTCTATGCCTCAAAAACATAGACAGTGTACAGTAAACATGCAAAGAAACTGAACCACTTCCACAAGACATGTCTGAGAAAAATACTAAATGTCAAATGGCAAGACAAAATACCAGATACAGAAGTTCTTCGAAGAGCGTGTCTGCAAAGCTTCCACACAATCCTGATGCAGTCCCAGCTGCGATGGGCAGGTCACGTCTACAGAATGGAAGACCACCGCATCCCTAAACGACTCTTGTATAGCCAACTAACCAAAGGAAAGCGCTCGCAAGGTGGTCAAAGAAAGCGCTTCAGGGACACCCACAAAGCTTCTCTGAAGGCGTTCAGCATAGACCCAGGCACCTGGGAGACAGAGGCACATGACAGAGCATCATGGCGTCGCGCTGTGAAAACTGGCACACAGGTTGCTGAGGAAAAAAGAACAACGCTGGCAGAAGAAAAACGCCAGAAAAGAAAAGCAAGGCAAACGACACTAGCTCCAGCTGGAATAACCTGCCCAGTGTGCGGCCGAACATTCCTGGCTCACATAGGTCTCACCAGCCACATGAGGATGCATAAAACCCCAGTGCAAAGCCCTCAGCCCCCTGGATGACAAAGTGGTCATCATGGAACCACGATGGACGATCTATATATATATATATATATATATATATATATATATTCATTTGATAAGAAGCGCTTCTTTGGATTGTTGGCACAGTACTATATCTTAAAGCAGAACTGTTGGAAGGAATCAAATAACCATTGTTAGGTTTCAGTGAAAGAAAGTTTAAAAATTATTATTCATCTATGTTTAACTATGGAGTATAGACATTTAGCAAATACTGTTAGTGTAATGAATTGTGTCATTAAAAACATTTCTAATGTAACAAAATATGTTTGATGGACTACAACTGTTGTGTTAAAGTTGCGCGTGTGTGCTAATAATGGTTAGTTCGATAAAATGAAGGAATAACTAAATAAACCAAGGTTACAAAAATAGTGGAAACGCGAACGCAAATTATCCCTCAAAGTGATCCACCCAAGCAGGTAAAAAGGCAGGTTTTAATATTTTCAGAAAGAACATCAGAATGAAATTGTATCAAAGGCAAATGACAAAGAAGAATGGAGAAAGAAGGTTCAGAGATCTTATGTGGTGCTCCAACGATCCAGCGAACAAAAGATAGGTGAACGTAAATGTGAAGTTAGATGTGAACCTGGCCTAAATGATGTCTTATAATGATCTAATTGGTAAAATTGTTTTGTAATGGTCAATCTCTTATTTAAAGCTCCCCCCCCCCTTTTTTAGTGAAGAGTTTTCGACCAAAAATCTAAAACCGTTTGCATAAATGTGTTTAAAATATGGTAATCATTTTGATCCCTTACTAAATAGCCTCCAGTGTTTGTAACTATTAATAGTGAATAGTTGTAAAAATGTGTTTTTTATGAAAAATTGCTTGATTTTAAAAATGAGATTTTTCGCTTTTAGATAAGAAAAAAGTGGCCGTTGCATCAGATCTTTGAATGTTCTAAAATATTATGATTTCGGATTTGCCCTATCTTTTCTAGTTTACGAGATCTAAACGGGACAGACGGACGGACAGACAAAACACACAAAACTAATAGTGTCTTTTTCCCTTTCTAAAAATGACGGGGGAGGGGGGAATCTATTTAAAGTTTAGAGGTCAGATAAGTGTGTTGGCAAGGTGTGTGTGTGGGGGGGGGGTGTTGGTGGTTGCAATTCGGGCCTTTCATTAAACGATATATAGTTCCAAATAAAAATTAACATATTCCAAATGTTCAACTTGTGGAGAAATATAAAACTATCACTCAGTATAGTAGCAAATGGCTTGTTTTCTCATCCCTCTAGCAGACAGATTTGTTAAAAATTTTAAATAAAATTTTACAATATTTTATATTAAGTTTTTGAAGATAAAAATTACAGAACATGAATAAATATGAATGATTTCTTACTAATTGAAATACGTTCATTACATAAGTTTGGTTTTTTGTCAAATTTAAAAAAAGATCTAGATTGAAAGTTAGATTTCAAGATTAAGTACAATCTTTTTCAGCCAAGAAATATAATAGATAGGAAAATAAAGTGGATTTCTATCAAGTGTTTAATTTAAGCATAAATTTAATTTAAGCATAAATTTCTTATAAATATACATCATACAAATGTTTTTTTATATTGACTAAAAAATGTAAGTTATGGGATTTTGAACGAAATCAGCTTCAAATATGTTTATTGCTGAGTGACATGTGGTTTAAATTCAAATCCCAATAGAGAAAGAACTCTATGGAAAAAAGTGTCTTAGAAAAACCCTCCAAAGAAATGTTCCCACAAAAAAATAAATAAAAGGCAATAACCATGCTTTAGCCGGAATGATTTAAACAAGAATATATATATATATATATATATATATATATATATATATATATATATATATAAATATAAACTAAAATTGTGTTTGAAAGATAAAGATTTAAGTACTTAAGTTTAACGTATATAAGTTTAATAAAAATAAACTAAAAAAGAAAATGTTTTAAATGAAATATATTTATATAAAAAGTACAGTGAGAATCAATTACCTTTGATAAGTCCAGTTTTGTATGCACTGAACACAGCCACAAGCTGACATTGATGTTTCTTGTCCACTCTCAGCCATAGTGTAGAAATAGCACAAACTGTTCACTATAAACTAAGTAATCCTAATGAGAAATAATAACACTTCGAAAAGAGAATCCAAAATGTGGAGAAATTCACCGCGCTAAAATGTAGATCTTCTCAAGTTGATTCGTAAGAAGTCAAACAGCTGGACATAAGAGTATGTCTGGTTTATATAGGAGGCTCGGACAATACCTTTGACCATCTCAAGGCGGGTCTTTCCTTAGTGCGATGTTTAATAATAATTCAGCCTTACTGGGTGGGGTCGTCAGTGAACCATGGCCAGCAAGGCAAAGGTGGACAACTCCGATGACCCTCTCTTGTGAAGGGGTTTGACATTCCTATTGTTACCAACGCGGTAGCTTTTCAACCTTGGGAGTATGGGTGTGGAAAGTGTGGGGGGGGGGGGCTGATTGAATAACTTCTGATAAGAACTTCAAATACACTTGAAACTTTATTCAACGAGAAGAATCTATAGAAAAAACATTAGGGACTGATTAATTTTGTTAATAGACAATGTGGTTGATGGAAAAAAAAAGGAAAAAATATTTTTTTTATGCATTTAGTGACTACTCAAATTTTAGATGAGTTTCAAAAAATAACTCAAACCTTTCTTTGAATGATTTTGAAAGACACAATATGTAAAAAAGAAAACCTCAAGTGTCAACAAAAAAAATGTATAGTTCTAGCGTTTATAAACATATCAGACGTGGAACCAATTAGTATGAACAGAAATTTAGTTAAAAATGATATACGACAACAATGTGTATAAAATAACCGCAATTAGATAAACCTTATAATTTGTCGATATTGACGGTTATACAATAACAGTTACTTGATCGCTATGCTTGCCTTGGTGTTGCGAAGTTTGTAGGTTACAGCTACGTAGCCACAAGAAATACTGTATTCTTCATTAATCTTCGGACTTGAAGACAAGAACTATTATTATTATTATTATTATGTTTATTAACATATTAGTTCACCAGAAACAATATAATTTTTATTTTGTACATTTTTCTACTAATTCCCTTATTAGCTAAATATTATGAATTAAAAATGCACTTACAGACATGTCATTAATTAAATTTACGTTGAGTGGAGGCTTAGAATATGTATCTTATCTGATAAAATACAGATATTACTACTAATTCACAAATTGGCTAAAAATTATGAATCACAAAACTGCACACACAGATATGTCATTAATTGAATCCTTCAATTAGAACAAAACCCAGTCTACTGTTGTTAATGTTTCGGCTCTCTATTAGTTGGTCACTAAGAAAGGTAACAATAAACTGTAGTAGATTATCATAGATTTAAAATATAGTGTGATAATACACTTCATAAAATATATTAATAAATTAAACAAGTATCAATTGATAATTAGACCTCAATGAAATAAAATTAGTACTTAGATTAAAATTCATTTTATTTATTGGGGAAAAAATATATGCATGTACCAAAAATTTTTATTTATGTGCTTGAAAACTTTAATCAGTTAAATAGACAACTGAAAACGCGCTAATAGTCTCGTCAGATACGATGTATGTACAAAAACTTCAGAAAACATTCTATTAGCAAGATTATAGTAAAAAGTACAATTTTATTGACCTATTTCCTAGTGAGCTAATGGTTCAATAGATAACATTTTGAAAATGAATCTACATTGAGAATAGTTGAGATTTGTTTTATCTTCCACAAACTCGAGTACATGTGTGTGTTGCTAGTGAAGCTAGTTTTTTTAATACTTCCTTTAAGGAGGTTAAAATACTAGATCTGGGTTTAATCAAGTCAAATAAAGCATATAACGAATCCATATTGATATTTGATCAACATATCTGTTGGAGCTTATGTATGATTTACGTTGAGTGGAGGCTTAGAATGTGTGTCTTATTTGACAAAATACAGACATAATTAAAAAAAAAAGATAAGTACGTCCTCCCTATTTCAAGTATAAGGTGAATATTTGATGGTTGAATGTACGGAATAGATTAGATAAAGTTCAGAATATGTTGTGTAGAAATTCAAAATGAATAAAGTAGAAGCTTGGAATATGTTGGTTTTATTGGACAAGGGCATTTAATTCCTAACGAATCATAGGGACAAATCTATCGGAGTGGATAATTTTGTAAATGTGTTAAAGAATTGTTATTTAGACAATGGTCACTAATCTTCGGACATGAAGACAACGATTTATATTACATTTATTATTTGTATAATGCTACCATTGCATGACAATTCCAGACAAATAATACGATTATCTTCGGTGAACTATCAGTGTTTGCTAGCAAACGTTTTTAACCCTTTTGTTTCCTCTATATAAGTTTACTTGTTTTAATTGTCAGTTTCCAGAAGTCAAATGAGGACCATTGAACAAGCCGTCAGTACTCTCATACCCTCCCTTCCCACCCTGTAAACACAAACATAGTCTTGTCACACTTGAATGATTTCCTCTGATAATTTGCGATATTTATTTTACCCTCGAACAAAGCTGCTATCAATCGTCTCCCTTGTTGTCTTAAGATAATCAGCAACTCATTCACAACTTTCTTCTTGTATGAAGTTGTTTACCTTGTTGGCATCTTGGACACAACGTGGACATAACGCAGAAAACAGACACGCGAGGCTATTCGTAATAAGTGTACCGCGTGACACTTTAGACACTTTTGTACTATTTGGTGTTTAGTACATGACAGTCTTGTCTATGACACAGGTTAGAGAAGCGCACATTGTTTATCTCTTCATTCAGAATTGTCACAACATCAGCTTGTTTATTAAAGTATTACATTTATCAAGTCGCATAATTTATCTTTTACATTACAGTCGTTACTTAAAAAGAGAAGATAATTAAGAATCCAATCAACTTTCTATACATTTGATATATTTTAAAACAACAACTGAATATGTTACATCTAAGGAACCTTTTTTTTAAAATAGAAAGCTTCTCCTGTATGAAGCTAATAACCTTTCACAAAAGCATTTACTGCACAAAATAAATACAAAAATGTAAATGTCCAAATGACAATCTCGATTAAGCAAAATTAATTTCTAAGGATATGGCAATAGATTTAAAGTCACATAATGGTGCACACAATTTTAATAAACATTTATTCATTTACTAGACATACTTTACCCGCTTCCCGAAAAGTATAAATTGTAGTCCATAACTCTATAGTATGTGTTAGATATTACTCGATCTCATCAGACAGCGGGTATGTGAATGTGTCTGTTTTATATAGGCTTGTTATTTGGCGTGATTTATTTAGGAAACATAATTTTAATGATATACTGTATAACTTCGCTACACTCAAGGCTAGTAAAATAAAGTTAATTTGATCGTGATTTTGTTCTTCTTAAAGAATGAATGAAATTCAAAGAGAAATTTATCTTCTATCTTATTATCTTCTAGCACAAAATCTTTTCACTTATAATCCTGATCCTTACACGGTCTGGGCCCAGTGCAATTCATTTCCCATAGGGCCCCGCAATAGTTAGTGCCGACCTTGGGCTTACCATTATGTAAAGGCAAATATGCATATGCATTAACGGAATCCTTCTTCGTCTAGGGCAATCTCCTTAATGTTATGTTGAGTAGTTCAGATGGCTAGACCAATATCCAAGATGAACTGCGCAGTGCTGTCCAGATAAGGCAGCTCTCCATATAAATGAATCTTGCAATTAGTACAAAAATTCAGACAAATATGGTATCATAGCGTATTAAAAGCATGACGTGGCGCTAAACAATAACAATTGGTAAAAAATATTTCAAATCGCACAAATGTATTATTGTTAATCTAGGTCTATTAACATTTGTATTACATGACAAAGCCAAACTAATTGATACATCTAATATTTTGTAGGGCTGGCTGCGCCACCTGTTCTCCCCTTGATACGTCAATGATGAGTGTGGGGCGGTAGATAAAACTACAGGCCATTAAAATTTAAAGACATATTTACCACTCAATACCATTATAACAGTTCTAATTAGTAAATATTACATTAACGGAGATTATCATTTTCCAAGTTTCGTCTCAAAAACTTCCCTCTCCGACGTGAACAGTGTGAATGGCCCCAACGCTGTCAGATGTCTAGTTTTTTGTTACGCCCTTATTTTATTAGATTTTGAGACAGACTTACAGAAAATACAACAATTTTTGTATTTATTTAATGCATATTTGCTTATTGTTTGATAATCTAATGTTTGCTTCACAACAGTACACATCCTATTTTTGTTTTCTAAACCAGTTCTCATTTTGAATAAGACTTTATATTAGCCCTCTCTATTCATTGTTATTAATATTCCGTAGATTTATTTTTGTCAATGAAACAATAGATAACTATACAATCTTCCATGTTCATAAGCACTAGCAAGGTGGACACTGTATAGATTTGAGAATCCTGAGCAAACTTGATCCATAAGTTCGAATTCAGGTCGATCCTTCTTTTTTTTGTCTTTTTTTTTTTTTTGAAGCTAAAAAATACCTCTTCAATATAAAAAAAAAAGAAAATTACACACTCAGAAATCTATGAGCATAGCCAAAGGGGTTTTAAGTTTAAACCCCCCGCAAGTGGGGTTTGAAGCTAAAAAAATACATCTTCAATGTAAGAAAAAAGCAAATTACGCACTCGAAATGCTATGAGCGTTGCTAAAAGGAGTTGAATTAAACCCCCCTTCAGAGTGGTTTGATGCTAAAAAAATACCTCTTAAATATAAAAAAAAAGCAAATTACACACTAAAATTATTTGAGCGTAGCCAAGACAACTGGGGGTTTTTAGTTTAAATCCCTCTCCTACAGATGGCTTTTTAAAAAGTTTAAAAAAAAACTACAGATGGTTCTGAGTTTAAAATACCCCTACAGAGCGTTTTGAGGTGGAAAACATCTATCTTCAATATTATTCTAAAGAAAACTACAGTTACTAAATTCTATGTTCGTAGCTATTTGGGGTTTTGAAATTTAAAAAAACCCACATAACTCCAGAGTTTTTTTACTTTAAAGCCCCCAACATATGATTTTGGTGACAAAACTTCACTTTTCGATGTAAAATCTAAAGCAAACTAGAGTCATTTAATTTCAAGAGCGTATTCAAGAGAGGTTACACATTTCTACCAAAGGCGGGGCTCAATTAATAAAGTGCAGTGAATAGTCACCTTCCGAAATTGAAAAACACTAAATGTGGCTCAACAAAGATGGCTAAGACAGATTTTAGGAGTTAGTTATAGAGATCGGGTGTAAATCAAGGAAATCCTATGCCAAACTGGGAGTCGACCCCTTAGTAAGATTGTGAAAGAGCGACGCATGAGGTTTGCGGGACATGTTCTCCAACAAAATGAATTAGGCATAAGAAGAGTTGTGATGACATCCTAGTACGACTTAGCGCCACACATTCATGGAGATCCTCAGAGCAGGTGGTAAGAGGCTTCAGACATTACCAGTGACAGATTTTTGTGGAAACAGCTTGACGGCAAATGCGCCAAACGGCGCGAGAGGGTCTAAGTCGGTAAGAATAGCACATTAGGTTTTTGAAATAAAACTTTTTAATAGCAGGATAATGCACTGTAGATGCCTCAGAATATGCATTTTGTTGGCTTTCAATATCAGAAATAGTGCTTGGCGGCGGGGCTAACAATGGCGGGGGGTCTCCAATTTTCCCACTAACTCCAGGAAGAACCTATTCTAGGGCCCAATAAGCGTCTTCCGAAAGAATGATGGGTCAGAATGTAACAAAGATTATATACACACACACACATACATACATATAAATTTATTTTTTTCGCGGGGGGGGGGATAATTTTTTCCCCCAACCGCCCCCCCCCGAAAAAAATTCTGGCTGCGCCCATGATATATATATATATATATATATATATATATAGATAGATAGATAGATAGAGTTTGTGATTTTAACAGTCATCGTATTTATCACAATGACATGACATTACAGTAAATATGACAGAAACATGAAATCAAATACAAAATTCATTTTTTAATTTATACTTTATTTACTTTAAATTATATTAAGGCATATTAATTAAATATTACAGTACTTTCAACAATTAAATAAAATACTTTGTGTACGTATTGGTACTATGTCGATTACTCATGGAATCTTGACAAAGTTTTTTTTTAACAAGTTTTTCCATTCAGAATCAAATGGTTCTGTTTCCCAAATAAAAAAATAATAATATATATATATTGCTGTGCAAATTATAAGAAAAGAAAATCAATTGAAAATACAGATATTGTTTTGAAAATAATTTGTTTCTTCACAGAAAAAAAAGACAACAACAAATGAATAAAGTATCTTTGGATAATATCATTTATTAATATGTAACGATTGACTAGTAGTTTGGAAAGTGGCCTAGAATGTCGCTTGATGGTTTCGACTGTTATGGATGCTGCCTCAAGAGTTCAATTCCCGTCATACTTTTTCATCCATTCCATAACCTTCTTTTTTGATAGAGGACATGTGAGCCAATATTTGGAGGCTATTACAAATCCAGATGGCGTCCGGCAGACTGGACAGGCTCTGCAAAAGAGACAGCATTAAAGAAATGATAATGTTAGACGCTGTGACAAATATTACAATAAAAGCTTAATGAAATAAACATCAAGACAAGAACAGAGCGCTACATGAACATGAAAGATGAATAGAACCAGAAAGCCTGTGTGTAATTACTGAATAAACTCTTTATTTTGTGTTTGTTGTATTTATGTGTATGTTTCTGTTGTGTTGTATTAATGTGTAAGTTTCTGTTGTGTTGTACTTATGTGTTTGTTTCTGTTGTGTTGTATTTATGTGTAAGTTTCTGTTGTGTTGTATTTATGTGTATGTTTCTGTTGTGTTGTATTTATATGAGAAAACAATCATTGTAATCACAACAAATTTCCATAAGGATCAATAAAGCTTTGTCTTAGTTTTAGTTTTAGTCTTAGTCTTAGTCTTAGTTTTAGTCTTAGTCTTAGTTTTAGTCTTAGTCTTAGTCTTAGTAGAAAGAGAGGAGGATCATAGAATTGAGATGCTGCAGAAGATTCTAGACATCTAGACCGAATCACAATTGAGGAAACAGGCTCACGCTGAACACTGTAGAAAAGAAGAAAAAAGACAAACCAAAACTCTATTTCCATCCTTAGAGCTGACTAGGACTTGTTTTAAGGAGCAGTGCCAGGGGTACACAGAGAAAGCGACCAGAAGACAACATTAAAGAATGGACAGTTTTGTCATTGACAACTACTCTATTTAGGACAAAAAAGTCCCAAAAAGCCCGTGGGCCCTGAAAGCGCATGAGGCGCCCTGACCGCACTTCTCCGTAGTGGAGGCTGTCCAGGCCTGAGCAAGCTATTATAGCGCAGTGCAGGGCAGGCCACCGCCCTGTTGGCATATTTCTCACGGCTATGGGGAAATTTCGATTCACTCCGGATATAAGAGGAAACAGTGCACGATTTTCTGTTTGACTGTCCCAGAATTGCTAATCTCCGTCTCGACAGGTCTGAAAAAACAAAAATCTCGATCTATATGGTGACATGTATGCACTACGCAAGACAGCCGGGTTTCTGTCCAGGGCTTTTGCAAGAGAGGAATTTGAGCCTCTTAAGCCCTCACTCAAATGTGGAGTTTGATGATTCAAGACAAAAGATGGAGAAAGACGGTCACCAAATTATATGTGGTCCAACAGACAAATTGAAGACATTAGGGGAAGAAGCGTGATAAGAAAGTGATGTTAAAGTTTATAACATTTTAATTTTGGTAGAATAATTACAAACACAACCAAAGGATAAATGTGAAGATATAGACATACCTGTGGTTAGCCATTGTTTCAGTCATTCGCCATGCAAGTAAACATTCTTTACAAAAACAATGGTTGCAGTTCTCTTGGATACCGAAGTATCGATCAGTTTCCATCTCAGTGATTTTTTCCATACAAATGTTGCATTCCATTTCTTCACTTTGTTTCTCATGTTGTTCTAAGCAAGCCTAAAATAGAGGAGATAGTAGACGTGGTAAAGTGTTGAGATACTTGTCTATTATATCTGGCTTTCAGAAGTTTTCATGTGGCCTTGATGTTGAATACTAGGAGACAAAAAAACAGAAGAAAGAGAGAGAAAGAGAAAAAGATAGAGAGAGAGAGAAGAAGAAATGAGAGAAAAAAGAGAGAGAAGAAAAGAGAGAACAAAAAGAGAGAGAAGAAAAGAGAGAATTAGAAAGAGAGAAGTAAGAGAGAGGGAGAGAATTAAAAAGAGAGAAGTAAGAGAGAGAGAGAGAAGAAAAGAGAGATAACAGGAGAGAAGAAAAGAAAACAAAAAAAAGAGAATGGAGAAAAGAGGGAAGAAAGAGAGAAGATGAAGAAAAAAGAGAAGGAAGAGCGCGAGAGAAGTAAAAGATAGAAAAAAGAGAGAGCGAAAAAAGAGAGAAGAAAGAAAACAAGAGAAGAAAAGAAAGACTAAACAGAGAGAGAAGAAAGAGACAGAAAGAGAAGTAAAAATAGAGAAGAAAAAGAAAAGCAGATGTTAATGTGTATGTCTGTGCTAGTTTCTCTAAAAAAAAATTGTTTTTTAAACTAATTGTTTTCTTAATAAATTGGTAGCGACAATTTAGAGAACTAAGAAAGGGAAGTCGTATGCTATATGTTTAATGCATGTCCATTGGCTTGTATCTTTAGAATGTTACAATTGGTTAAAAGAACAAAAATCTGTGCACACTGCGCACAAGTGATATATCATTACTTACATAATAATGTAAACCTGGATTATGTGGATTTAATCTATGCGTAAGGCACAGATGGCAAAGGCGGCCATGCAGATATGGACAGTCATCATCACATTCGTCCGTATCGTTGTGAGGACAGAGCTCCATCCGATGATCGATAATTTCCTCCTCAGGCATGGAAACTTCTTCTGGTAAATTCGTATCAACTTCTGCTTCTGATTCACTGTTTCCTATTTAACACATTAATAACAGATACCAATTACAATTACTTTTATTTGTGCTTCAGTTACCTTTTTTAAAAAAATATTGTATTTTCCATTTGACAAGGGAGACTATTCAAAAAAATGCACCTAGAATTCAACGTAAAACTAAGGAGAATAAAACATGCGCGACCTCTGCGGCCGTAGAGTGGGTCCCGCGTTTCATAGGTCTTTCGGTATTTCTAGTAGGTGTAAATTATAAAATCATAAAACATTAGAAGTTATATATATTAACAGGGTCTTCCTATTTTTCCAGAATCTCCAGGGAATCTCCTAAAGTTGCAAAATATACACACACAAAAGTCCTGGAAATCTGAAATTATTAATATCTTCAGAAATTGCAAAATATACCATAAAGTCCAGGAATTCTACAATTATTAAAATATCCTGAAAATTTATAAAAATCTTCTAAAAAAAATATTTAAAAAATGTCATTTTAGGGTGCCAATTCTACTCGCGATTTTTTAAAAATATAAAAATAGGCATTCTCAGCTTTCATTGAATCAAAATGTATTGCAAAGATAAATTTATTTTACAATACAAAATCTTAACTTTGGCGTTATGATTATCCATAACCAGACTGGGCCCCACGTAATAAGTTTCACACTTCGCCACGAAAATGTCAGCGTTCGGAGCGTTGTAAATGAAAAAACAAACTAAACAAAGTTTACTTTAGACAATGAAAAGAAAAAAAACTAAAAACAACCTACCTTCAACTCTAGCCATGTGTTCATTAGAATTATTATTAAATTGTAATGTCAAGTGATTGTTAGAATCTATGGAAGACTCTGGAACTGTCGCCGATGGGATATTTAGAGATAACTGAGGTGTGTTTGGTGCAGTGCTAGACATCAAGGAAGGTGCATTATTTGAAGATAGTAAATTGCTGGACGGCGTAGATGACGGCTGTGTTGGAAATGTTGACCCACTGTTTGGTGCAGTGCTAGACATCAAGGAAGGTGGATTATTTAAAAATAGTAAATTGCTGGACGACGTAGATGACGGCTGTGATGGAAATGTTGACCCACTGTTTGGTGCAGTGCTAGACATCAAGGAAGGTGGATTATTTAAAAATAGTAAATTGCTGGACGGCGTAGATGACGGCTGTGATGGAAATGTTGACCCACTGTTTGGTGCAGTGCTAGACATCAAGGAAGGTGGATTATTTAAAAATAGTAAATTGCTGGACGACGTAGATGACGGCTGTGATGGAAATGTTGACCCACTGTTTGGTGCAGTGCTAGACATCAAGGAAGGTGGATTATTTGAAGATAGTAAATTGCTGGACGACGTAGATGACGGCTGTGTTGGAAATGTTGACCCACTGTTTGGTGCAGTGCTAGACATCAAGGAAGGTGGATTATTTGAAGATAGTAAATTGCTGGACGACGTAGGTGACGGCTGTGTTGGAAATGTTGACCCAATGTTTGGTGCAGTGCTAGACATCAAGGAAGGTGGATTATTTGAAGATAGTAAATTGCTTGACGGCGTAGATGACGGCTGTGTTGGAAATGTTGACCTACTGTTTGGTGCAGTGCTAGATATCAAGGAAGGTGGATTATTTGAAGATACTAAATTGCTGGACGGCGTAGGTGGCGGCTGTGTTGGAAATGTTGACCCACTGTTTGGTGCAGTGCTAGACATCAAGGAAGGTGGATTATTTGAAGATAGTAAATTGCTGGACGACGTAGATGACGGCTGTGTTGGAAATGTTGACCTACTGTTTGGTGCAGTGCTAGACATCAAGGAAGGTGCATTATTTGAAGATAGTAAATTGCTTGACGGCGTAGATGACGGCTGTGTTGGAAATGTTGACCCACTTGAAATCACATCCAATATCTGACGAATCACTGGCAGATCGTTTAACGGCGTCGTGCTGTTGATCCGCTGAGGTGCACTTGTTAAGATCCTCGTTTCAGATGGTATAATGTTATTGATCCTGTATATCCAATTATTTGAATCAGGTAAGGCTACTGTATCAGGTGTGGTCTGGCTGCGCAGACCCTCAAATGTATCAGGTGATGCCCACGTCCTACTGAAGGGAGGCATGTAGGATCTTATTTCTACTGGTACTCTTGCTAAGCTAGGTCTAGAAAATGGGCCATTATACATCTGACCAAAATTTCTTCTAAAGATTGGTGTTACGTATGCTGGAAGCACATAGGAACTTATTTGAGTCTGGACTGAACCAGAAGGGTATTCATTGTACACATGATTTGGAGAACCGGCAGAGGTTAAAACAGCTGAAGACGTGTATGTATTCATTTGATAAGAAGCGCTTCTTTGGATAGTTGGCACAGTATTTTCTCTTAAGGCAGGACTGTTGGATGGAATCAAATAAACATTGTTTTGTTTCAGTGAAATAAAGTTTTAAAAATTATTTTTCATATTTGTAAAACAATAGAACAAAAGCACTTAGCAAATACTGTTAGTGTAAAGAAATGTGTCAAAAAAAGTATTTGATATTTAATGCATTCTTTCTTTATATCAATATATATGATTGGTAGATTTTAAGTGTAGTGTAGGATGTTGACAGATATGTTTAATTAAGATTTTATCTCAAAGTTAATGTGCTTAGCTTCCAAATATCGCATGTAAAACCTTCCCCTGAGAAACTCAGGATGTTTTAGCGCAATAGATTTAGATTATATATATATATATATATATATATATATATATATATATATATATATATATATATTATATAAAGCAGAATGTTTGCGTATGTATGTATGTCCCCGTTTAGAAATAAAAACCGCTTGACAAATCTTGATAAAACTTGACAGAAATGTTCCTTGGGTACCAACTTAGACCTTAGTGTATGTATTGTGGCCCTAAAACAAACTTGAAACAAAAAAAGACCAACTCTATTACAGCTATAGTATTTTATGGATCTAGGCCATGTTTACAATGTTGCCATGAGAAAAGATCGAAAGGATTTAGATCTAGATCTAATTTTAAGAAATACACTTTTGAGCAGATAGTTTTTTTTACTTTGACACATGAAAATACAAAAGAATGTCCATTGATTTCATTATATAATAAAATTAACCTTCAAATTTGTGTTTCAAAACCATTTTTTACATACATTAGTTCCTTATATCTGTGACTACTGATTTCCTGACGAACATTCTTTCATTACCGTAATGTTACACCTTTCCATTCCTAGATCTAAAACTCTAAGATGATAAAACTTCTCTTCGCACAGTTTTATACTTTAATACATGAACATACTAATTATCGTCCATTCATTTCATATTTTGATCAAATTAACATTCAAATTTTGTTTTCTAAAGCATTTTTAATACATTCGTTTACGAAAGCTGCGAAGCCGTGTTGAGATAGACCTAGATCTATATTCATTCATGAATCGCGTACTAAAAATTTTTTTGTTTAATAGTTTACTTTATTATCCCATTCATTTATCAAATCGGGTAAACCTGTTTTTAATTGTACTCTTAATCTATCGCTCTGTTCGTTTTTAATAGATATGAATGTTTCGGCTTGGGGTAAATCCATTTTCGCACAAATAATTTTATTTTCGTAGCGAAAGAGAAAAAACTTGAAAGGATAATTAGCTAAGTTTAACATACATCTAAATCAAATCCACCAGATTAGTAAACACAAACTTAGACCCGCAGGCCGCGGGTAATGTTAGGCTAGTATATTATAAATATAATAATAATATGTTAATATTACACTAACTACATCTGAGAGAGATACAGAGTAGAGATTGAGATACAGTCATTTAAATTTGTATCCATATTGTTGTTGTTAGTGTAATATTAACATAAGTTGTGTTGTAAAAAAAAAACAAGTACCCCCCTTTCTGACATTGCGAACTATAAGGCAAATAATGTAAAGTTTACCAACGACCTTTCCTTTTCCCCATTAATGTCAGATACCCATTAGGATCGTCCTAAATATACCAAAGTTCAAAATCCCACTCATCATTTAAAAAACTGAGCGCTTTATGACTTAGCCACAACGGCCAAACTAATTGTATTCTACGTCTTTAAAAATTTTTAAAAATATTTTTTAAAGACTAAAACAAAGGTTATACAAAAAATAACTTAAATGCATTTTGTATCTATTAGAAACGTAACACACTATGTAGGGAAAAGTTATTTAAGTTTTATGACCAAAAAAAAAACTCAAAAGATAATTCTAAAAAAAAAAATTGAATGGAAACAATTACCTTCGATAGGTCCTATTTTGAATGCACCGAGCACAGAAAGAACCTTGCATTCTTGAATGATCTCCACCTTCAGCCATTGTGTTTGAATTGAAACTATAAGTATATCCAAATTAACTAGTCGATGAAAATTGTAGTAACTAAAAACTTCACTAGATCTGAAGTATTCCGACCAGACCGCTGGACATATGAGCATGGTTTATATAGGCTCGGACAATCCATTACGTTTGAGGGTGGTGGGTATTTAGTTAAACTTCTAGTTGACTACCACATTGGTGTGTGTGTGTGTGTATAGTGGGGAAGGGGGGAGAGTTAGTACGCCTAGGCTAGCTTCATTGGCGTGGACAAATCCGATGTCCATTTATTCTGAAAGGACTGGACTTAGTGTGACCAACTTGGCACTTACGTGAACTGATTGTGTAACCACTGATAGCAATTTTAAAGAACATTAACTATAAAAAAAACGAAGCTTTTATTAAATAGAAATTCAGGTTGTGTGTAGCTTTTTTTTTTAACTTGACAATATGGTCGACTAGTAGGGAGTGTACAGTTATTCACCTTGGCATGTGGCCGATTTGAAGCTAAAAAAGACACAGATTACATTTTTAACTAGTAGAATTTGCTCCTTAACATAAGGAATATGTTTTGAAACTATGGAAATAACCATTGAAATTTTATTATAAATGGTAATCACTATAATTAAATGTTGCTAGCACAATGCCAGTGTTGTAACGTTAGAAAATGTTCATTCTAAACTGAAATCACCTATCTTTTATATTTTTTACCACAAAATTTGCACACAAAATGCAATTAAATGAATCCTGCTTATTGCAATACCTCTATGTACGTCTGAACTTTGAGGAACCT
Source organism: Biomphalaria sudanica (assembly GCA_036873155.1). Classification (NCBI taxonomy): domain Eukaryota; kingdom Metazoa; phylum Mollusca; class Gastropoda; family Planorbidae; genus Biomphalaria; species Biomphalaria sudanica. The sequence continues at coordinate 2,625,301 of JAZGLO010006691.1, forward strand.
GGAACCATAAACCTGAAACCTGAACTATCAAATTACCAGATTTGTTGTACAAATGATGTTGAGAAATCTCGTTTTTTTTTATTGATTTAATCTCTCTTTCATGAAAGTATTGTTTTAAAATGGGTATATCTATGAAAAAAAAATGCTTGAACAATTATTTTAAAAAATTAAATAGTTAACCTCCAGAAGACAAAGAGTAGTATTGAAACTTAGTATGCTACACAATACGATGAAATCAGTTTTGCAATAGCTTTTTAGTTTGTGAGATTTAAACATCGCAAATATCTAATGGTAAACTTTTATAACTAGATCTAGATCTTTTTTTTTTAATAAAGTTATTTTTCCCCACATTATTTGTGGTAACTATTCTACAATGACTTTCATAAAGACTCTCAGTCTGCTCCTTACATCCCATCACACCATTAGAGACCGAAGACATTTTAGGCCATCAACAAGAAAAAGATCTTCTATTGACCAGCCTTGCTTGTTTGGAAGAGATTCAAGTTTGTGAACATCACATTTTCGTGTTTCGGAAGCTATTGAAGCATGGACTAAAAACGTTGCAGTGGCAGAAGGCCGAGCACACATTGGACCACCGCTATCTGTTGTTTTTTTTTATTTAATACAAAGTAGCTATCATTTGTCCCCCTAGTTGGCTGAATTCTAGTAACTCTTCTTCAACTACTTAATGTAGATTATTTACGTAAAAACCATTGAAAAAAAAAAAAAGAAAATAATTAAGAAATAAAAATTATTTAGACCCTACGACATTCGGATTTATTTGTATCTTTTTTATGGTTGACATCCCTTAAATCGGGGCATGTACACACATTTAACCGAATTCACTTAGGGAGGTTCACTTACTATGTTTAACAGCGGCTAGCAAAAGGGTAGATATGTCAAAGGAAAGTTTTTACTTGAGCGACAATGTTTATTTAGAAGTGGGAAGAACATTACATGTTTTTCTCAATAGCAGCAATCGAAGTAGTTGTCGTGGTAGATCCCCTGGTATACCTTGGCCATCCACGTGCAAACTGACGTCACGAAATAGACTTCTTTCAAATAGTTCAGACAATGTTGAAACACATATTTTCATCAACTGATAGGTTCATATATGTCGTGAAATATTGGCAGTGAGGCGAAGGAAAGAGCTATACATTTCACTTGATCTAATGAGTCGAAAAGAAATTATTGACATGAATATCTCTACATCCGGTACATTGTTTAAAGTCTTTCTCGATGTTCAACAAAATGATAATTAAAAAAAAGTGCACATGTGTGTATGTGTGTTTTTAAACTTTAGTACTAACATCATTTCAAATTACAGCTTTGGGATAAAGTATTGATGAATGGTACTTGAGTTCAGGTATGAATTAAATAACGTTTGCACTCTGAAATGAACTCTGATTCTAACAATAACCAAGCAGACCATTTTGACATTTTCAAGAAGACTTGCATCAAACATTACAATCAACCATTCTATGTGTCTTAACACAGCACCCCAGTTTGTGGCGCTACAGCCCATGGAGGGCTCTGGCCAGCTTCAACACATCCCTCCATTTAGATATCTTTTGGGACTTTCGTCTCCACACCATGGCCCCAAGCTGTTGTAGCTTTGATTTAGTCATTAATGGTAGTAATTAAATAATTAATCAACAATAAATAGAGAATAAGTCTTTCATAAATTAAAATGAAATATCTATTGGCATGGTGTATTAAGGGGAGATAATGTGACTGTACTGTGACTGTGCAATATTTACATTTAACTTACAAGTTTATTATCTATCTATATATGTAAGATATACTTTTTGTATCGGACTGCCATATACACTCTATGTAAACAATGCCTTTATAACTTAATTACATGCACTTGGAAATGGTTTTCAATACCCTCGTAACATCAATTTATTTTTCAAAAATTGGAATTTTGTCTGTTGTTTTGTTTAATATTACAACTAATATTGAAATAGTGAGATAACAATAATTGCCAATACAACAATGCACAGTGTGTTTGCGTTTGTTTATTTTATTTTCTATCATTTTAGAAACATTTTATTTGCAGATCTAGTTTTACTTGTTCCATTATTTTTGTTTCCTAAATTTGGATGTAAACCATTCTAACATAGTGTTTATAGAGACACACAGGCTTCCCTTCCCACCCCGTACTAACATAGGCTTGGCAGGTCAGCTGGTCACACCTGAATGGTTTCCACTGATATCTTACGATGTTTTCTTTATCCCATCTCATCAGTTGTCCCCCTTTATTGGTTTAAGTCCATCAGGAGCTCAATCAGGACATTCTTTTTGTACTTTGTACGCTCGAATAAAAATCAATAAGAAGTTTTGATAGATAGACAGACTGATTGATGATTGATTGAAATACATTTATTTTATTTTTTTGCTATTACAATAAGGCATGGCTTTTATAGACTATTGATACTTAAAAATTTATTTTTAAAACTTTCTCTCTCTCTCTCTCTCTCTCTCTCTCTCTATCTTTCTCTTTATATATTTTTTTTATAAGTCTAACTAATACAAAAATGAATTCGGACAACTTAATCTAATAACAATGACTTAGCTACGACAGTGAAAATTAAAATATGACGTATTCGAAATTAAATATATAATACGTTGTCTCTGTATAACTGTGTTAAATTTTTTTATCTCACACATACACACTTGCGCTAAATCACACATACACAGGTCTAACCTCCAATTCATCTCTGAGGCGGCTTAAGGCGGCACTTTCGATACGGTCACGGAGGTCATGCTCAAGGCACTGCCTCAATAACAAAAGGACGATGGTCAGTGGCGGCTAAGTTGAAAAAAAAAGGAAGCTGATTTCTTTGGAGCGGTATTGTTTATTTAGAAGTGGGAGCATGATCCGATAATGTATCGTTGACTCAGTAGCTGTAATCAGCAGCTCCAAGGTGGTCGTTTAATAGACATCACCTTAAACGAATCGGACAATGCAATCCTCGTGCGAATTGACGTCAACCACTAGACCACCCTCACGTTGTACATCTCATTAAATTCTTTCTCCCCCCAACACATTTGTTTGATAATGTTTCTTGCTTTTCAACAGCATAAATATTAATGCAACTTTATTTTTTTTAATCAACTTTTCATTACAACAAATTTATCTATTCAAGTTTGATTGAATACAATCCTACGTAGCTTATCTATTCAAGTTTGATTGAATACAATCCTACGTAGCTTATCTATTCAAGTTTGATTGAATACAATCCTACGTAACTTATCTATTCAAGTTTGGTTGAATACAATCCTACGTCACTTATCTATTCAAGTTTGATTGCTAAAAGAAATGAGTTGAATATTAATTAGATTATATTTTTTAAAATACAAATTTCAAGAAGCTTATACAAGAATTTAAATACTTATGTTTTCTTGTAGGGAGGCTAACAATTTCAAAACGACAATTATAGACTACTTATAATTAAATCATTTTCTTAAGATCATTCTCACTCGATAGGGTTTTAATTCATGTTTTTAGATTTACTCTGTACAAATATGCAGGTCTTTGAACGAACGAACTAGAATTATTCTTTGAAAGATTTTTCATGACACCTTATTTTAAAAAGTTAACGATTGTCCTAAATAATCTCTATATTTATATGATAGATAATTAGCATATCAATAACTCGAACCTTTGAAAATGGTTTTGTTAGAAATGTTACTTCAAATTCCTATATTGATTAAAATTGTGAAACAAATAAAAAAAATGGCACACACAGAACTGTAATAAATTTAATCCTACAATTGGCACTGGCTACTGGTGTTTATATTTCGGCTCTCTTTTATAACTCACTAGAAAAGTTGACAAACAACTATAGTAGATTACCATATAGTTGAAATATAGTGTTTCTATATTTGTATAATATATCAATAAATTTTAAATACTGACAAAAAAAAATATTTAGATTTAAACTGATTTTATTTATTGCGGTGAAAATAAAATATCTGAATGAACTTTAAATGTTTAACTATGTGCTTATAACGTAGCATAACATAAGTAAATCAATAAATATAATAAACAGCTGTAAAGGTGTAAATAGCGTTTGTAGAACCAATCTATGTATAAGTTTAAGTCACCACCCTATACTTTATGGTTAATATTAGTGTAAAAAGTACAATTTAATTGACCTATATCCTAGTGAGTTAAAGGTTCAATAGACTAAATTTTCAATAGAAATCTACATAGAGGATAATTTAGTTTTGTTTGATCCTTTATAAACGCGCGTAATTTTGACATAAACAAATATTCCGATGGGTGCTAAATGTTTGTCATGGAGAGAAAAGACTTTTGACTTTACTTTTTGATCGCCGTTCAATGCCTACATCTGTATTTCATCACGTCCAGTGAAGCACAATGATCAACATATCAGAGCTTATGTACATTTTCAGCTGAGTGGAGGCTTAGAATATCACGTGACTTTAAAAAAAAAAAATGGTACGTCCTTTTCTTAAGTAAAAATGGGATTTATATTTACTGGGTGTTCTGTATACATTAGGTAGAGGTTTTGAATATGTTGGATACAAGTCCAGATATAAGTTTATGTTTGGTTCGATTCGACAAGGGCCTTTAGTATCTGATGGGCCATTCCAACAACTCGATCTCAATGACTGACGTTATTAGTTAATTAATTAATTGTTATTAAGATTAATGCCGACAATGTTATGCTTGCTCTAGATGTGGCGAAATATGTAGGTCACATCTGGAGCTGCTCAGCCACGGGAAATACTGCATTCCTCGCTAAACTTCGGACTCGATGACCAGCCTTATTATTGTTATGATATACGGTATCTATCTTTATAAGCAATACGTTTGATAACAGACTTTTGTTAGACAAGTTCTTGTTCTTCATTGACCTTTTTGTTATCCCCATAAGAAGTCATTTAACAAAATTTTAATGGAAATCAATCTACATGGAAATTTGTACAAACCCTAAGGGTCTACTCTTCCCATCTCGTTAACACAAACATAGACTTGGCTGGTCACACTTGCATGATTTCCTCTGACCACACACGATGTTTTCTTACAAAGCTCCTTCAGTTGTCGCCCATGTTTTCTTAAGATAACCAGGAACTCATTTACTACTTTTTCTTGTACGAAGTTATCTACCTTGTTGGCAAGATGACACTAGGTGGACAAAACACATGCGATTCTATTATGAGGAAATAGGCGTACCGCGTGACGTGTTTAGACAGTGTTGCTCAAGGTTGTGTTTAGTACACCAGGGTCTGTTAGTGACACAGAGCAAGAAGGAGCAAATTGTATATCTCCTAATGCAGACTTGTCTCTACAGTCCATATTTGGTATCTACATTAGTTTGCTTGTTAAGTATTTAATAAATCAAGTCTTATAACTTATATTAGACATTACAGACGTTACTTCAACAGAGAAGATAATTACGACCAAAAGAGGACAAACGCAGACGGCGTAAAGGAAATCTAAATCGACCACCTGCGAACAATGGTTATGCTTGCCATAGTCGCGGCGAAATATGTAGGTCACAGCTGGGGCTGCGCAGTCACAGCAAACTGCATTCTTCACTAATCTTCGACTTGAAGACAATCCTTATTATTATTACTATTATTATTTAGAAATGAAATGTCTGTATATGTCTGATTGATTATCTCGAGTATTCGCGTTGTGTTCTGTATTTATGATGACTTATAAAAGCAAATAGATAGATAGATAGATAGATAGATAAATAGATAGATAGATAGATAGATAGATAGATAGATAGATAGATAGATAGATAGATAGATAGATAGATAGATAGATAGATAGATAGATAGATAGATAGTAGATTTTTTATTTGACAGTCAACGTATTTATCACAATGACATAACAATAGATACAGCAGTAATATTAAATCAAATACACAATACACAATTTAATTTATAATTTATTTACTTTCATGGCTAATAAAAATTAAAAGAGAATATGCGTAACAAGATTAAAATTAGGCATATCAAAATTAGTTTTAAAGTAGAATGTCCATTCAACATTACAATAGAATCTTAACATTTTCCAAATAATTTTTCCATTCAGAATCATCTGGTTGTTTCCTAGAAGAGCAGAAAGGAAAAAAAACAAAACATTTGGCTGTGCATATTTCAAGCCTAAAAGAAATTGATTGAAAATCAAGATATCTTTTTTAAAAAATAATGTGTTTCTTCATATAAAAACAGTTGAATTTAGTATCTTTTGATAATTTTATTTATTAATATGTAACGATTGACTAGTAGTTTGGTTAGCGGCCTAGAATGTCGTCTGATGGTTTCACTGGTTACATATTCCAACCCTGCTGCCACCTTGTACAAATGTTTGTAAAAAGTTTGACATGTTTCGAATGTTCCTTCAGAGTTAAAGATAATTTACTTCGAATTTTTTCAAAGAATAACAGGGAAATGTTAGCGGGAAGAGTATGAACCATGGGCCATCGAGAATCCAAACTCCAATCTAGCGCTCATACCTCTCGACCACCTTCCCCTTCTAGTCTGAAGAAACGTTCGAAACTTGGAATCAATCAAAAGTTTATAGTATTGATGGAACGTGGACGAGAGGTTTCTTTATCAATGCTTTTTTTGTTTCAATGCTACTTCAAATCAAAGAGAGTTACTTACCTTAATAGTCAATTTCCACCTCATTCTCTTTCATCCACTCAATCACCTTCTTTTTGGATAGTGGACACGTCAGCCAATATTTGGAGGCTATAGCATGTCCAGAGGGAGTCCGGCAGACTGGGCAGGCTCTGAGAGAAAAAGACGGCAATGAACAAATTAATGGCCATGTGCTACTTTCCACAAGTTAAACTTATGATAATCGTCCTATAAAAGAAATTCATCTTAGAAATGAGAACAACTGTATGAAATAGAACTTAGAAACCCGTGACGTAGTAAGACTTAACAAGAGAAAATATTAATCGAATGTATACATTTATACAATTCAGATGATTGACCTATATATCCAGAATTAGAAAATGGTCTACATATTATTCCTGAACGCATATAAAATTATTAATTTTTTTTTTACATGGGGAAAAGATTTTCTAGTCTTCAAGCTAAATTTATATATATATATTTTTTAAGATCGGTATCTAAATTTGTTTTCCACCCAACTGTTATTTAAACCGATGACTTTGCAAGCTGACTAGAGAAATTTAAGGAAAAAAAAGGCATAGTACATTAAATTGATATTAAAACTTTATATTCTCCGCAAGAAGGTGGTAAAAATTGACAAAAAAGCAGAAACAAAAAATACTTACTCATTATTAGCCATAGCCACGTTCTGTCGCCAACTATCCAAACAGGTCGAACAAATGCAGTGGAAACAGTTTTCTTGAATGGCGAAGTTGTAATCAATCTCAGATTCCCAAACTTTCTCCATACAAATGGAACATTCCATGTCTTGACTCTGTGTCTCGTGTTGGGCCACGCAGGCCTGTAATTAGATTAAAATGTATTGTTTAATAAACTAAAGAATATTAGCTATACTTAAATTTAAATAACACCTTAACTATAATTCAGTTTAGACAATTTTAGTATATTTGTAAAGTTCAAGGGTTCTCAAATTACTTACGTCAAGGTGCTTCTCTGGTTCAAATGGATTTAGGGTGTAAGTACGACACACGTAACAAAGTTCACCATGCATATATGGACAGTCATCTTCACATCCGTCCGTATCGTTGAGTGGACAGAGCGGAATGTTTGGGTCACATCTTTCATCGTCAGAAGTGGAATCTTCGGAAGATGAATCAGAATCATCGTCTACTTCACTGTTTACTAATTCAAAAAGAAAAAGAAAACAAGCAAAATAAATAAAAATCCTTAAAAAAAGAAAGTTTTTATAAAAGGAAGAACTCCACACTTGAAACTATATCACTCAACAATCTAGACGTTATTTCTGTGGTTTATATTTCAATATCAATAAACATTGATAATAAAAATGTATTGAAGATTATAAAAAAAAAGACATAAACGAAACAAAACAACAACTAAAGATTAACTACCTTCTCTGTAGTGGATCAATCCAAAACGTCCAGAATAATTATTAAAATCAGACATAATTTGTGAGTTATTGGGACGTTCAACAGTTTGGTTGGCTAAAGATGATGTCTCAGATGTGGAAGCGGTTTCGCTAGTATATCTAGTTGAGTCTTGAGCTACATCAGATTGGACATCAGACATTGTTAGAGATGTCTGAGATGTGTCTACTGGACTGATTGATATTATGTCATGTTGGGCGTTGTTCAGTGACTCTGTGGTACTTGTTGAGTCACTACTGTCAGATGGTGGTTGATTTTGTTCTGTGTTTACTATTGAACCTAACGGTATCATGTTGTTCAGTGACTCTGTGGTACTTGTTGAGTCACTACTGTCAGATGGTGGTTGATTTTGTTCTGTGTTTACTATTGAGCCTAACGTTTGAGATGGCATCTCACATCTACTGTCTACGTTGTCAGAGGAAATCGACATTTCAGATTGAGCATGGTTGTAGAGCCTGTAGATCCAATTAGATAATAAGAAATAAAACCATATTCATTGATATTCAATGCATTCTTTCTTTATATCAATAAATAAGATTAGCAACTTTTAAGTGAACTGTAGTATATAGCAAGAAATGATTAATTAAGATTGGATTTCAAAGCTACTGTGTTTTTCCTTTAGTTTACAAATATCGTATGTAAAACATTCCTCGGAGAAACTCTCTCAGTCCAAAAAAAGGTTGGACAACAGATCACCGAAAAAAAACAATACAGATATAGATATAGATATAAATGGTATTTTTGTTATTAGTGTAATATTAACTTAAATTGCGTTCTAGAAAAAATATCCCTTTCTGACATAGTGCAGATGGTGTAAATGTTTTATGTAATCATGAACTGAAGACTAACGAGGGTTGTTATCATGTGAACAATACGACGACCAATATATTTTCCTTTCCTCATCTAATATTAGGTACCCATTATAGAAACATGATTATCCTAAAAATCCCGAAGTTTAAAATCCTACCCATCGTTTTGAAAGCTAAGCGCTTTATCTCCCAGCCACAAGACCCCGTTAATTGTATGTAACTTTTTTTGTTTAATTTAATTTTCTGTTAAAGACTAAAACAAAGTTTATACAAAGAATAAATTAAAAGTATTATATAGGAAACCTAACACAACCTGCATGGAAAAGTTAATTAAGTATTATGTCATAAACAAATGGAAAAGTTGATTAAGTTTTATGACTTAAACAAATGGAAAAGTTAATTAAGTTTTATGTCATAAACAAATGGAAAAAATAATTAGTTTTTATGTCATAAACAAATGGAAAAGTTAATTAAGTTTTATGTCATAAACAAATGGAAAAAATAATTAAGTTTTATGTCAAAAACAAATGGAAAAGTTAATTAAGTTTTATGTCATAAACAAATGGAAAAAATAATTAAGTTTTATGTCAAAAACAAATGGAAAAGTTAATTAAGTTTTATGTCATAAACAAGTGGAAAAGATAATTCTAAAAAAAAAGTTATAATTGAATTGAAATCATTTACCTTTCATATGTCCTGTTTTGAATGCACTGAACGCAGCGACAACCTGCCTCATTTGTATGCTTTCGAGCTTCAGTCATGATGGTTATTACAATTAAAAGTAAAACTTAATCCAAATTAACAAACGAAAAAAATGTCAAAGTCAAAATTATAGTAGGGCCTAAATAACACTGAACTTTGTTGTAGATCCAAGTTGAACTGATCAGACTGCTGGACATGTGAGCATGGTTTATATACGTCTATCTATTTTTCAAAGGTGGTGGGTATTTATTTAAAAGTCTAGTTGACTACGACCTTGGTGTCTGTGTGTGTGTGTGTGTGTGTGTGTGTGTTGGAAGAGGGGAGAGTTAGTGCACCTTGGCTAGCTTCATTGGCCTGGACTAATTCAATGTTCATCTATTCTAAAAGGCCTGGACTTTCTTTGTTTGACCAACTTGGAACTGATTGTCGAACCACCGATAGCAATTTCAAAGAACATGAACTTAAAATAAAACAAAGCTCTTTTGAATTCAGGTCGTGTGTAGCTTTTGAACTTGACAACAAGGTTGACTAATATTAATAGACATGGAGTGTGCAGTTATTCACTTTGCAATATGGCCGATTTATATTTAAAAAAAGACACAAATTACACTTGTAACTAGCAGAATAAGCTCCTTTACATGTGTTTTGGAAACTGAAACCAACCAATGAAATTTTATTATACATGGGAATTGCTATAATTCGAAGTTATTAGTACTTGGTCTGTAACGCTAGAAAATGTTCGTGGTATACTAATATCACTTATCGTTTACATATTTAACACAAAAATATGCACATACAATGCAATTAAATTAATCCTGCTTAATACAATAGCTCTATTTAAGTTAGAACTTCGTGGGACCTGGAACCATAAACCTAAAACCTGAACGGATCTTATTCTCAAAAAAAAAGATCTAACAATTTTTCTACATATCATTAATGTAAAAACATGATTTTCTAATGTAAACAAAGACGTATAGTATTACATGGGAGTCCTGGTCAGTACTACATATTAGATACGGATGTTATTTAATGATGGGGGGCATTTCGGACATTGGTAAAAAGAATATGCTTATTTCTGGCTTCTGGAAGAATTCCTTTGCTTGTGTCATTGGCCTTAAGGAATTATTGTTAGTAGATGATTTATAAGGAAAAAAGTTTTTATGTATAACTTTTATTGTCTATATACCAAATTGTATGAACAAGTGTTGTTAAGAAATCTCCTTCTTGTTGATTTAATATTCCTCTTATTTAAATATTGTTTTCAAATAGGTTTATTTTTAAGAAAAAAAAAGGCTTAAATAATTATTTTTAAAAATTAAACAGTTAACCTCCAGAAAACAAAGAGTAGTAATGGAACTTGGTACTCTATACAATATGGTGGCATCAGTTTTTTTTAATAGCTTTTTAGTTTTTGAGATCTAAACGAAAACTCAAATATCTACTGATCATCTTTTATACGTAAATCTAAATCTATTCGTCCCAATATTGTTTTCCACATTATTTATGGTAACTATTCTACCATGACTTTTATAAAGACTCTCTGGTTTCTCCTAACATCTCATCCCACCATTAGAGACGGAAGACATTTTGAAATTTTAGGCCATCAGCAAGACAAAAGAAATATCTCCTAATGACCAAACTTGGGTTGGAAGAGATTCAAGTTTGTGAACATCACATTTTCGTTTGGTTTGGAAACTATTGAAGCACAGACCAGAAACGTGGCAGTAGCAAAAGGCCGAGCACACCGGGTACCCCCGGCAATCGTTTTTTTTTTAAATTTTTATTATTACCAGTCGTAAACCAATTCCAATTGTGTAATGCTTGTAAAAAAAAAATGAGCCTACGACATTCGGATTTATTTGTATACTTTTTGTGGTTGCCATCCCTTCGGGCCACGTACACACATTTAAACGAATTCACTTTCTGAGTTCACCATCATACTTTGCTTAAAAATATTTCGGCATTAATGGTCCATTGCATCAGTAGATTAAAAACAATCTGATAGAGAGAGAACAAACTGTAATAATAAATGGCTCTAAATCAACACCAATAACAGTAAACTCAAGTGTACCAAAAGGAACAGTTTTAGGTCCACTACTATTTTTAATTTACATAAATGATTTACCAAATTGCATTAGTTCAGGAACAAAAGTCAGATTATTTGCAGACGATTGCATAATATATAGAACAATAAAAAAACAACACAAGACACAGAGATTTTACAAAGAGAATTAGAGGAATTATAGAAATGGGAATCAAATTGGAGCAAGTCTTTACACCCAGAAAAATTTCAATTTTTAAGAGTAACAAAAAAACTAAAACAAATTAATTCCACTTATCTTATTCATGGCAAACCAGTAACACAGACTAAAAACGCAAAATACTTAGGTGTTATAATAAATGAAAAACTGTCAAGGAATCCACATATTGATGAAACTATAAACAAAATCAAACAAAGCATTAGGGTTTATTAAAAGAAATTTATATGGATCAAATAAGAACATAAAACTAAAATGTTATTTAACCTTGGTTAGACCAATAATAGAATATGCATCCTCTGTTTGGGACCCCTCAACTCAAGAAAACATTAAGAAACTGGAACAGACATAAAATAAAGCAGTGAGATTCATAACAAAAGAGCCTTCACATTTGACTAGACTAACACCCTTAGTAAAATCACTAAATTTAGAAAGCCTTCAGAATAGAAGACTTAAAAGTAAAGTGCAATTATACATAAAACACTTAACCATAATCTTCAAATACAATTACAAAATTTAATAAAATACTTAGAAAGACACAAAAATATAAAGGCACATTCATCGTTCCATATGCTAGGACAAATTTGTACAAAAGTTTCTTCTTCCCTAGCGCTATTAGAGCATGGAATTGGTTACCTAAGCTACCTAGGAAAACCAGTGACTTGGCGGAGTTTAGGTCATTGGTTAATATGCATGACCAAATGCATGACACGTAGAACGTAATCATAACCAAGCAGACCAATTATACATTTTCAAAGAGGATTAGCATAAAACATTTCAATCAACCATTCTATGTCACAACCCAGGACCCCAGTTTGTGGAGCTACAGCCCATGGAGGGCCCTGGCCTGCTTCAACACATCCCTCCATTTAGATATCTTTTTGGGCCTTTCGTCTCCACGCCCTGAATCAAAGCTAATGTAGATCTGATTTAGCCTTAAATGGTAGTATTTAAAAAATCAATAACCAATTAATAGATACTGAGACTTAAATGAATCAAAATCAACTATCTATGGTCATGGTATATGAGGGGAGAAAACGGTTCTGTACATTTACTATTAAGTTAATAGTGTATATTATATATTTATTACTTATTACATTTCCCATATATCCTCCATGTAAACAATGGTTTTATAATTTAATTACATGAAATTGGAAATGGTCTTATATACCCTGGAAACATCAATTTTTTTTTTTAATTTTGCATGTTTTTTTTTTTTTTTGCTTAAAATTACAACAAATATCGAAATAGTGTGACTATCTAAACAATAACTGCCAATACGACAATGTATTGTTTGTTTTGTTTTTTTTCACTTATTTCATTTTATCTTATCATTTTTTTAATCATTTTAGAACAATGTTTCATTTGCAGATCTAGTTTTACTCTTCCCAATGTTTTTTTGTTTCCTAAATTTGGATGTAAACTTTTCTAACATAGTGTTTATAGAGACCCACAGGCCTCCCTTCCCATCCCGTACTAACATAGTGTTTATACAGACCCACGGGCCTCCCTTCCCATCCCGTACTAACATAGTGTTTATAGAGACCCACAGGCCTCCCTTCCCATCCCGTACTAACATAGGCTTGGCAGGTCAGCTGGTCACACCTGAATGGTTTCCACTGATATCTTACGATGTTTTCTTTACCCCATCTCATCAGTTGTCCCCCTTTATTGGTTTAAGTTAATCAGGAGCTCATTCATAACATTCTCCTTGTCCTTCTCAATGTACCGTCTTGACGTGATGCCTTGAACAATGACGTACCAGTGATGTAAATCATAGACACGGAGCTAGAGAGCACACTGTACATTCACTTATGTGTGGCCTTGTCAGTACAGAGTTCAAATAAAATCTCTATGTTTGAATGGCCTTTTTTTTATAAACACAAACACGCAACGTTTCATACAATACAATTTACTTGTCAATTTATCTTTATTTTTTTTGTAAACATGATGCTAAAAAGTGAACTCTAATGTAAAAAGTATACGGGCGTGGAATAAAAAAAAAAAGAAGGACTATAACACATTCTTATTCATCATCAAACTATTTGTACTTTTACCTGACATTGTCTGCCTAGAGACCAAAAAAAACAACAACCTCGGTAATTTGTAATACATAACTATCCCAATACAGGTCAAGAGGAAGTAGAATATTAATGATTTAGCAAACGATCAAATATAATTAACTATTAATCACAGCACTGCAAACTTTATCAGCACCATTTAGTCTTCTTGACCTTTGCATTTCACAAACATTTCAAAAGTTGTGTCACGCGAGAGTCAGCGAGACGAGAAAAGAGTGAATGGAATTTACTGGTGCAATTTTTTTTTGGAGCAAACAATTTTAATATAAGTGGCACACTTGCAACAATGAGCGCTTGTAAACATTTAAAATGTAAAAGTTAACACAACTTGATGGTAAAGATTTTAGCACAACTAAAGCCAATAATGATCAATGACTATTTATATAAAAATGTGTAAAGTAGATCTCTGTATTATTTCATTGTAATAGGTGTCTTTAATAAACAGCCTTCATTGGAGGGCTTCTAATTTATAATAAAAAATTTTAAGTTCCATTTCTAATCATTTTATTGAGTTTAAACTTTTACGCTCGAATAAAAATAAATCAGAAGTTTTGATATATAGATAGAAAGATAGACAGACAGACAGACAGACTGATTGATTGATTGATTTATTGATTGATTGAAATACATTTATTTTTTATTTTTTTTTGCTATTACAAAGGCATAGCTTATTTAAGATTATTGATACTTTAAAATTTATTTTTAAATGTTTCTGTGTCTCTCTTTTTCACTCTCTCTCTCTCTCTCACTCTCTCTCTCTATTTTTTAAAGTATATCCAATACCAAAATGAATTCGGACAATTAAAATCAATAACAATGACTTAGCTACGACAGTGAAAATCAAAATATGACGTATTCAAAATTAAAAAATTAATATATTGTCTCTGTATAAATGTGTTTTGTTTTTTTTATTTACCAATAAACACACATACACACTTGCGCTAAATCACACAAACACACGTCTAACCTCCTATTCATCTCTGAGGCGGCTTAAGGCTGCACCTTCGATATGGTCACGGAGGTCACGCTTAAGGCACTGCCTCAATAACGAAGGGACGATGGTCAATGGCGGCTAAGTTGAAAAAAAAAAAGAAGCTAATTTCTTTGGAGCAATACTGTTTATTTAGAAGTGGGAGCATGATCAGACAATGTATCCTTGTCTCAGTAGCTGTAATCAGCGGCTCCAAGGTGGTCGTTAAATGGACATCACCTCAAACGACTAGGACAATGCAATTCTCGTGCGAATTGACGTCACTCACTAGAACACCCTCACGTTGTCAAACTTTGTTAATGAAATATTTGACCAACTGATAGTCTTTCATCACTTGAAGCAGCGACATGGAAAGAGACCCAAATTCAACTAAATCTATTAACTTGATGAGAAATAAAAGTACATCTCTTTAACTTCTTCCCCCCCCCCCCCCCCGCCAACACATTGTTTGAGAATGTTTCTCGCTTTTCAACAGCATAAATATTAATGCAACTTTTTTTTTTTAATCAACTTTTCATTACAACAAATTTGATGGAATACAATCCTAGGTATCTTATCTATTCAAGTTTGATTGAATACAACCCTACGTAGCTTATCTATTTAAGTTTGACTGAATACAATCCTACGTAGTTTATCTATTTAAGTTTGACTGAATACAATCCTACGTAGCTTATCTATTTAAGTTTGACTGAATACAATCCTACGTAGCTTATCTATTTAAGTTTGACTGAATACAATCCTACGTAGCTTATCTATTTAAGTTTGACTGAATACAATCCTACGTAGCTTATCTATTTAAGTTTGACTGAATACAATCCTACGTAGCTTATCTATTTAAGTTTGATTGAATACAATCCTACGTAGCTTATCTATTTAAGTTTGACTGAATACAATCCTACGTAGCTTATCTATTTAAGTTTGACTGAATACAATCCTACGTAGCTTATCTATTTAAGTTTGACTGAATACAATCCTACGTAGCTTATCTATTTAAGTTTGACTGAATACAATCCTACGTAGCTTATCTATTTAAGTTTGACTGAATACAATCCTACGTAGCTTATCTATTTAAGTTTGACTGAATACAATCCTACGTAGCTTATCTATTTAAGTTTGATTGAATACAATCCTACGTAGCTTATCTATTTAAGTTTGACTGAATGCAATCCTACTTAGCTTATCTATTTAAGTTTGACTGAATACAATCCTAAGTAACTTATCTATTTAAGTTTGACTGAATACAATCCTACGCAGCTTATCTATTTAAGTTTGACTGAATACAATCCTTCGTAGTTTATCTATTTAAGTTTTACTGAATACAATCCTAAGTAGCTTATCTATTTAAGTTTGACTGAATACAATACTAAGTAACTTATCTATTTAAGTTTGACTGAATACAATCCTACGCAGCTTATCTATTTAAGTTTGACTGAATACAATCCTTCGTAGTTTATCTATTTAAGTTTTACTGAATACAATCCTAAGTAGCTTATCTATTTAAGTTTGACTGAATACAATACTAAGTAACTTATCTATTTAAGTTTGACTGAATACAATCCTACGTCACTTATCTATACAAGTTTGATTGAATACAATCCTACGTTACTTATCTATTCAAGTTTGATTGAATACAATCCTACGTAGCTTATCTATTTAAGTTTGATTGAATACAATCCTACGTAGCTTATCTATTTAAGTTTGATTGAATACATTCTGACGTAGCTTATCTATTTAAGTTTGACTGAATACAATCCTACGTAGCTTATCTATTTAAGTTTGACTGAATACAATCCTACGTAGCTTATCTATTTAAGTTTGACTGAATACAATCCTACGTAGCTTATCTATTTAAGTTTGACTGAATGCAATCCTACTTAGCTTATCTATTTAAGTTTGACTGAATACAATCCTAAGTAACTTATCTATTTAAGTTTGACTGAATACAATCCTACGCAGCTTATCTATTTAAGTTTGACTGAATACAATCCTTCGTAGTTTATCTATTTAAGTTTTACTGAATACAATCCTACGTAGCTTATCTATTTTAGTTTGACTGAATACAATCCTACGTAGCTTATCTGTTTAAGTTTGACTGAATACAATCCTAAGTAGCTTATCTATTTAAGTTTGACTGAATACAATACTAAGTAACTTATCTATTTAAGTTTGACTGAATACAATCCTACGTCACTTATCTATACAAGTTTGATTGAATACAATCCTACGTTACTTATCTATTCAAGTTTGATTGAATACAATCCTACGTAGCTTATCTATTTAAGTTTGATTGAATACAATCCTACGTAGCTTATTTGTTTAAGTTTGACTGAATACAATCCTACTTAGCTTATCTGTTTAAGTTTGACTGAATACAATCCTACTTAGCTTATCTGTTTAAGTTTGACTGAATACAATCCTACTTAGCTTATCTGTTTAAGTTTGACTGAATACAATCCTAAGTAGCTTATCTATTTAAGTTTGACTGAATACAATACTAAGTAACTTATCTATTTAAGTTTGACTGAATACAATCCTACGTCACTTATCTATACAAGTTTGATTGAATACAATCCTACGTTACTTATCTATTCAAGTTTGATTGAATACAATCCTACGTAGCTTATCTATTTAAGTTTGACTGAATACAATCCTACGTAGCTTATCTATACAAGTTTGATTGCTAAAAGAAATGAGTTGAATATTAATTAGAAAATATTTGTGTAAATCAGAATTTCAACACGCTTATACAAGTATTTAAATACGTTTCTTGTAGGGACAATTTCAAAACGACATGTTTAGCCTACTGATAATTAGATCATTATGTTAAGATCATTCTCAGTTTAAAGGTTATAGTTCCTGTTTTTAGATTTTTCCCGGTTCATATATACAGGTCTTTGAACGAACGTCAATCCTAAGCCATGTTTGATGAAGACACCTATGTAACCCGATGACTCCCCTACACTTGATACAGTTGAGACGACAATATGAGAATTCAAAAGACAGAAAGCGCCTGACCCTGAAGGTATCCAGCAGAAGCC
The DNA here is from genome assembly GCA_036873155.1 of Biomphalaria sudanica. NCBI lineage: Eukaryota > Metazoa > Mollusca > Gastropoda > Planorbidae > Biomphalaria > Biomphalaria sudanica. Next base: position 2,643,255 of record JAZGLO010006691.1, read on the forward strand.
CTTCAAATGTGTCAGTGTTGCTCTCACGTTAAGTTAAACGCACTTCTTCGCTGTATGCTGGGACGCTACCATCAAATCACTGTACACAAAATGCGACAACTCAAAGCGCTCAAATTACCAACGTGCCGTATTAATTTACTGTCATTAGCGAGAAAATCCCTTCACCGACTACCCTATATTCATAATAAGCGATGTTCTATCTTATAGTCAATGTGGTTCTAAGCTGGTAGGGAAATATCGGACATATTTTCTGTTCATCCTAATGCTTACAACCAAACATGTTTTCTTTGTCATATTCAAGATATTTCCCATCGTGTCAATTCTGTATCAGCTTCTATAACACAAGCCAGTTATATTGTCAGGATATTATCGAATATTTTAATACATTATAATGGATTTACAATAATTTTTAGGTGTTCAGAGCTGATTGAAAGTAACAAAAAATATAAATAGGACGATGGCGATTGAGGCGATGATTTTATGGAAATGATACCAAAGGTTGCTGTCTTGTAATAACTGTCTTAATGGCTCTTACTGAATTAAGGGAAAGATGTATTAACGTCGAGGGTATTTCGTAATCATCAGATATATCAGTGCTTACACTGTAATATACGTAGTAGCTCGTGAAAGAAGGTGTCTGCGCTTTTCTACGTATAAAGAATAAAGGCTGAAAACTATCATGACACCAGACCACTTGTGAGATTTGATGTTGAAAACTTGTTACAAAGAAGTTCAGAAGCTATTGTTATGGACACAAGAATCAAGTATCTGTAAGGGAGAAGTTTGTTTATGAGGGACAGTCTTATCCCTGGGATATAGATACTTTCATATAAGGCATAACATTTTAAAGTTTGCATCCTTTTAAAAAATGTTGGTTTTATTTTGATGTTTTAGTTGTTACTTTACAATAGCCAGACATCCCACATCACAGCAGGGGGAGGGGTGTAGGAGGAAGGGACGAACAGATTTAGAACCCGGAACAATCGACATTACACTCCAGTGCTTATAAAACACTCATAGGCAGCCATCATGTGTTAAGCTTCACTTTTTTTAGTTTTATTGAAATTTGTAATAAAATAATTAAGATTGCGATGGTTCTGTATATTTTTTTTTTCCACAATGAGGGTTCCTATTGCAACTAAAATTATTTAAATGTAGAAATACATTTTGTAAATCCACTTGGCTGCATTATAAAACTTTAATTATTAGGAGGGCAGACAAAAAAAAAAGATACACTTCATGTGACAAGCAAGCTATGGGTTGGATCGTATTAATATTATTGCCCGGGTAGATTTTGACATCCGTACGAAAGTCTAACAATAAGTTAGTCGACGCTGATAGCAAATGTCGATTTTTTAAAATAATAACGAAAGGAACCGTCGAATTTCGTCAAACTAAATCTCAAAGTTTCATAAAAGCTGCCTCTCTCTAAAACCACCAGAAGTATTCAGCTTTCATTTCGCTATTCTTTGTAAAATCATATTGTAAATATTAGTTATCACGTCAATGTCTTTAAGTCAAAACATTTAATTTCTATGTATATAATAACTAATTACCAGTTGTGTCAAAACAAATTTGTTATCGATTTAATTTTAATGATATAATAATAGTTTACAAGAATAGACAATCTTTACATTCTTTTGTAAAATAACTAAAATGTCTTTTAAAAAAAAATATTACACTGTTATTATCTTGCTGCTTTGCGTTTGTACCAAATTACGTCACACCTATACTACACAGCGTGGCGTCTGTACCAAACTGCTTCGCACCTATATCAAACTGCGTCACACCTATACTACACAGTTTGGCGTCTGTACCAAACTGCTTCGCGCCTTTATGAAACTGCTTCACACCTATACTACACAGCGTGGCGTCTGTACCCAACTGCTTCGCGCCTATATCAAACTGCGTCACACCTATACAACTCCACGTGGAGCTTTAACAATACTGCGTCGCACCTATACCACGCTGCGTCGCGTCTCTACCGCGCAAAGCGGCTTTGTGATGTAATGTGTAGTCCGAGTGTCCATTGCTTGTCTACATAACACAGTCATTCAGGTGTTGACTTTTTGAGAAAGTGGATTATATTTCTACACTTCTTCAATCCGGATACATTTTGATAGGTCTATTTTGTGCTGTGCTTTTTTGTTTTTGGTACTTTGATCAGTAATTGAATCAGACTTAAATCAATGGCTGAAGGTGGCTATCAGATTTGCTCACCAAACATCCGACTTCTCTACGATCCAAGGTAAGTGATAAAAATGTTAATTTTTTTCAACCTTACAAAATTTTATATTTTAATTATTTATATTTATTATACACATTTAAAGATAATATTATCAGATTCATGATATTACACGAGGTAAGAGCATACGCAAATGTTTTATTAAATCTATTTTACAAGTTATCATTACAATAAATCTCGAGTAAGATAGACTCTCTTTCTGCACCTGCCCCCTCTCCCGTTGACTCGCTCTAGCCTATATTTTAGTAGAACTTATCTACAATTTCAAGTTTATATATAACAATACAAGAAATATTATAGATAAACAATTCAAGTTTGATATTATTATTCCCAGTATATAATCGACACAAATAGACTCTTGATGCAATTTTTTCCTTTTTTTTTTTTATTTTCCAGATTTCTGTTAGAAGGTCCATATCAATGCAAAGAAGAAAAATGTTGCCAAATATTGTCAGACAAAGCTTCAAGTACAACAAACGCATGTATTCATTATTTCGTTTATCGACGCTGTTGCAACAGGAGACGATGCAGGTGAGCTATTTTTTGTTGTTGTTGTAATATCACATGTTTAACAAGACATAGATATTTGGGCTACTTAAGATATAAAAATAAGATATAAAATTTTTTTATAATGATAGTTCTAATGTTTAAAAAAAAAATCCTAATTCTATATATATTGTATAGTGTTACTTTATTTACGCCATACTAATCTTCTCTGTCCTGTTTAGATTCAGGCACTGTAAACCAAATCAACACGTCATCCAGACCACTTCAGAAGGTCAACGAATTTTAGAAAATTTTGTTAACCCTTTGTACACTAGCCAAGAACTTTTAGACAATATTCCACCAATAACCATCAACGATCTGAAAGAATGTGGTATCCTGACAGAAATGGGTTATCAAGGAAGTTCAGAACAAGATGTCCAAACGGCAATTAATGATCAAGGAGTTTCAGAGCCGCCTACAAAACGAAGTAAATATGATTACTCCCATTGTTTGGAGGAGGATGACATCCTGAGAGCAGAAGTTATTCTACCTAAAAGAAGTTGTAATAGTGAAGGTGGGATATCAGTTTATTGTTAATGTTACTTGCATTTTAGTTTTTCTAGAACTAGAATTTGACTGCCTTTTTAACCAGACCTCTAAGATCTGGATTTCCGTGAATGTGTAAAAAAAGGGTTTTAAAAAATAACAATGCACCTTAGTTTTTGAATATAAATAAATTATTGATTTCCTTCTTTACAAGATTTGAAAATATTTTGTTATTTTATATCTCTAGATGACAGTGAACAGTTCAGATCTGATTTGAAGACATTACTAGACGATACAGGAATCCATGGTTCTATACAAGATCTGTGTCCTTATAATGACATGGATGAATGCCCCTATCAAGACGATTGTTCATTTGTTCATGGCGACCTGTGCAACGTGTGTAGAATGCCCAGACTTCATCCATTAGATTTAAACAGGAGAATACAACATGCAAAAGTAAGTGATGGATTAATATTTAGAGACTATTTAAAGTCCTGTCCTAATTATTATAGGCTAATACGTAATGATCTATTTTTAAAAGACTAATAAAATAATATTTGTATTATATAGACTAATAAGTAAAGATATAAAATGATATGGTAGTCTCTATTTACTTAGCTCCAAATAATATAATACTAAAACTTACATTATAAATATTAATAATTGGAAAAAAATCATTGTATCACAAATATTGTCTGTTTCAAAAACTTTTCTTCTGTAACTTGTTTACTGTTTCACCATTAATTTCATCTCCTGTATCTTAATTTTTGTTTCAAAGACCTAAATCTTTGATACCTTTCTGACTGTTTCACAGACTTCAATCTCCTGTATCATTTTTCGTTTGTCTAAAGTTTTTTCTCTCATTCTAGTATCTACTTTTACATTTCTTTAGGATTGTTTGGCACTACACGAGAAACAAAGCCTGGGAAAAGAATGCGGCATTTGTCAAGAATTGATCTTTGAAGAGGATTCCCTGTTTGGGCTACTCCAGAACTGCAAACACAGCTTCTGTCTGGACTGTTTGAATCAATGGCAGTTGCTGGGTCCTAATGAAACAAGGCTGTAAGTATTTATGTTTTTTTTATAATTATAATAATCTGGAGGCGCGATGGTTAAGTAGTAATCGCATGCCTTCCAATCTAGAGAGTCCTAGGTTCTTATTCTGGTAAAGATATAGATTTTTAAGGCGCTTCTGAGTCCACCGAGCTCTAACGGGTTTCGGACATTTGTCGGAAAAAAGTAAAAGCGGTTGGTCGTTGTGCTGGCCACATGACACAATCGTTAACCATGGAGCACACGAACAGATGGCATTTGCATTCTCTATTCCATAAACGGAAATGTCCTAAAGGGAGGGGAAAGGGTAATATAATTAATATAAATAATACACAAAAGGACATGTGATAATTAAAAATTTTGATGACAATTTTAGAAATAATATTTGATGTCAGCTTGGGAGGGTGAAATGGTGGACACCAAAATAAAACATCGAGCTCGGAATAATTGTTTGGGAAAACTTTGAGAATTTGAAATTATTTTCTTAAAAAGTATTTCTCTAAAAGAAGTAAAAGAATGAATGCTAGTGAATATTTCTTTGTAAACTCCTCTTCTATTAGCTTACAATCTTTTTAGGAGTGGATAATGTCAAATGGGTAGAAATTGGTAGGTGAAATCTTGAAATTCCCAAAATCGGCTGTGAAATTAATATATATATAATATGGAAAATGTCTGTTTATCGATAAAATATAACCTATATTTAACATTTTTATCTTCAGGACCTGTCCTATGTGCCGTATTGAGTCACAGATTTCCTTTCCTAGTAGATATTGGTACGAGTGTTCAGAAGAAAAACACAGACTCGCATTGGATGAAAAAAAATTTGAACACAAACTAATGTTAGCTACATTTTAAGTTATTACATGTATAGTCTGTTAAGTTTATTCGAATTGTACATATATATATTTGTAATAAATGTTTGTTTGGTATTTTTAATTCATTTTTCTACCTGGCCATTTTATGTCTTTATATAAATATTTATTTGATGTTTGAAATGTAATAAAGAGACAGAAAGAACACTTCGAAATTGACTTCCCTTGCCTTATTGTTTGTGTATAAATGTTAATGTTATAATTAAGAACAATTTAAAAGAGAAATATTCTTTACCACAGCAAAATTAATAATGATCTTTGCTTGTTTGCTTTTTTTTTTTAATTCCACTATAAAGTGAACAGAATTTAAATACTTACAATTACACAATTATCTAATACATACAAATTAATTAGTAAAAGCTTGAGACACATTTTTTTAATTAAGCTAATTCATTTCATATCTTTCAATAGATAGTCAAAATGTTTCTATTTTATTTAATCAATATAATATCTATAAAATTGAAACTGTATCAGGTATTCAACTAAACATAATGGTATGAGGTTGACATATTGGAAAATAGGCAGGAAGGACCAAAAAAAAATGATGCCTAGGCTTATTAAAAAAAAAAGATGTGAGTAATTCAAATTAAAGTACTTCTTTCAGACCTTGAGATCTGTGTTGCAGAGGATGTAAAAGTATTTCCATGGCCAACGGCTAACGAGGACTTCATGTGGCTAGCACGACTATCAAACTAAAGTCAGGTACCCATTAAGTTGGGTTGACTCAGGAAGGTAGTGGTTGGATATCTTGGAGAAAATTTTCGCGTTGGTATTAGGTGTTCACCAACTATAAATAGCCAAGCGAGTGTGCAACTCACCCACACTTTATGCGATTCATATACACAATTGAGTGCCAATGTTTAAAAAAAAATGTAAATACAAACTATAAGTTTCAATAGTTGGACAAATAAATGCTATTAAATGTTCAAATATATTTGTTTTTTAAATATGGGAAGAAATAGATTTGTAAGACTATTCTTATTTTGAATTACAAGTCGGCTTATGTAGAAACTGTAAGATGGATATCTAAACATGAGATCTACAAATTAATTGTTTAGACATACAATTCTATACACAAAAAGAGAAATAATAATTCACCATTAACTAGACTATCCTGTCTTTGTTTCTGCTGTTTGACACACTAAATAAATAAAAGACTAGTCACTGTCTTTGATACCGAAGGATGAGTACAGCGATTCATATGACTACGCAAACCCAGTTGCGACCTGCATATTTTCCATCAATTTTAGTAAGCCACATTTACATTTAATATAAGCACAATCTTTCTTTATAATGACATTATACAAACTTTTTACTCGTCTGAACTGACATATAGATTATTTCTAAAAAGAGAAAAAAAACAGCACACACATGGGAACAGTACCAGGAAAAAGAAGAAGAGGCAGACATAGAAAACGATGGGAAGACAACATGAAAGAATGGACAGGCCTAACATTAAATGAAATTCGACCCAAGGCATAAGAAAGAGAGGAATTGGAAAAGATGTTCACATATTTACTTTTCCAGTAGATAGTGGTACGAGTATTCAGAAGAAAAACACAGACTGGCATTGGTTGAACAAAACTGTTTTTCTTGTGTGGTGCCCCAACAGGAAGTATTCGATGAACGTAATTGTGACCATGGATTTGTTTGTTTCTGTTCTGATAAAATAGGAAAAAATATATACCATACTAAAAGCATCAAATTTCTATATAGATACAAACACGTTACGATAATATACCGGAGATGGTTATAACAGTAAAGTGCTGCATTTATCTATCCACAACATAAGCTCTAGTTTAGAGTCCACACTTGTTTCGTCCCCCCCCCCCCATCTGAAAAAATATTTTGAAGAAAAAGACGTTATTATTTTTATTATTATTATGTTAGAAATGAACGAATAGTCATTCTCTGGCGCTGCCAGGGTTGAGTTTCGCTAAAGAGAAACAAAATTCATCGTAGTCCCTTTAACAGTTTCCACTGAGGAATTCTCTGGTGATGTGGCAGGTCTGCAGCAGTACCGCCTTCTGACAGGCAACGAGGATAATCCTAGGAATGTTAAGGGTCTTGAAGGTGTCTGTGAGGCCACTTGTTATTATCCCCATGGTTGATATAACAATGGGGTATATTGTTATTTTGGACAATTTCCATAGACGCTTAATCTCCAAGCCTAGGTTCCCATATTTTCTTTGTTTTTTTCTATCTCAATTTTTCTTAATTTATGAGACAGTGGTACGGCGATGTCGATAATGGTAGAGGTTTTTTCTTTTTTATCAACGAACAAAAGATCCGGGCGATTGAAATCTACCTCTCTAAACCCTTGACAAAACAATGTGGCTAAGTCAAGAACCAGACAACTTGGGCTCTGATATAACGAGACACTTTAATGAGTGTAATAAATAATGAGGAGAAAACAATCAAATACTTGACAAATGGACAAGAAGTCAATGTCTCAATAGAACAGCTCTACACAACTTGTCAACACAAAACAAAATATATCGTTCTTGTTCCTCTCTCAGTCCAACTCGACCCAAAGTCTTAGATAGTCAGATAACCAAAACACCATTGACCTACACGGGAAATGTTTACACCAATCTTTTTTTTTTTAAAGTACACAGGCCTGTGTCGTATATTTGTGGGTTGATTACCCATAGGACAACACTATCTCTCTCTCTCTCTCTCTCTAAATATATATATATATATATATAATTCTCTTCTTCCATCAAGAGTTTTGTCGAGTAGTAAGAAGTAAAGGAAAGATCACTCTCTTATTTCTGCAGATAGTCACCCAACGAGAACACAAGAGTATTGTTCGCACTACGGATGGCTTCCTCGCGCTGGACTTTCGTTTACATTTATCAAACCCTGCCCGCTCCCCACCCCCCTTTGGTTTGGACTAGGAAGTAAACTATCTTCAACTCTGAAGGAACATCCGAAACATTGTAAAACATTTTACAAATAAACATTTTACAAACACTAAATAGCAGCGCCGGACTTAACACTGTGACCAAGAAGTCATGGAAAGAGATTAAGTAATGCTATGTATATATATGTAAATAGAGGGGCCGGACTTAACCATTGTGACTAAGAAGTCATGGAAAGAGATTAATCTACTATATGTATATATATATATATATATATATATATATATATATATATATATATGTAAATAGCAGTGCGTACATAACCATTGTGGGGCACTATGCAAAATGGATTTCGCGGGGCCAAGATTGGGTAGGTAAGCGGATAATACGTGAAATGAGTTTGTATTAGAAAATAAATTCATCTATGCATTTTATTCATTCTTTACTACGTACAGAATTACTTTACGAGCCTTGCGTGTAGCAAAGTCATACAGTATATCATAATAATTCTGTTTCCTACATAGATCACGCTCAATTGCAAGAATTACCAAATGTTTCAATCTATCTTTGAGAATTGTTGACCTCAAGTAATTCCTTATTAGTTTGAGGCGCGAGAAGCTTCTTTCACCAGATTACACAATTACGGCTGTTGCATAATTACGCGCATGGGATTTCGTCCATAGATGACAATTTTCGTTTGCATATTTCCGTATATTTTAAGGACTTTTTCGTATATTTTGTAATTTTGGGAGATTTCTAGGAGCTCCTGGTAAATCGACAGGAGGGCGCGGGAAATATGTTTTAATATAATATGGTTTAATTAAATAATTTATACTCATAGAATTAGTGCGGGTCCTGTGAAAGTGCCGGTCCTATGAAAGTGCGGGTCCCAATGCGGTTGCAGTGACCTAAGGCCAGCCCTGCAAATAGCGGCGTATGCTACGCCGCCGGACGACTAGTTATTATTATTATTTTAGAAACGAACAAGTATACATTCGTTACGAGGGTCAAGTTTCGTTAAAAAGAAACCAAATTCTCTGTGTTCTTTTTATCAGTTTCCAATGAGGAATTGTCTGTTGATGTGGCAGGTCTGCAGCAGTACCGCCCTCTGACAGGCAACGAGAATGTTCCTAGGAATGTTAAGGGCTTTTAAGCAGTGCTTGTGTGTGACGGTCCCCAACACGTTTATCAATGTGGAGAAAAAATATTACTTTTCTTGTATTTTAAAGTTTATTATTAATTTATTTAGTAGTTAACAGTTAGGCACTTCATCACTGAGTACCGGCACCTATTTTTGAAAAGAACTGCTTTAAGGTATCTGTGTGATCAACTGTTATTATCCCCTCGATGATATAAAAAATGGGGTATATTGTTATTTTGGAAAACTTCCATAAACACTTAATCTCCAAGCCGAGGTTTCCATAGTTTTTTTTTACCCGTTTTTCAGAGCTCACATAGGCGGCCTCTTCATACACTGGAGGGGGTGCAAAACTCCATTCCAAAGCCCTCAGCCCCCCTGGATGACATAAGTGGTCATTATGGAACCACAATGGACAAACTATATATATTCATCAATTAAAAATTTAATTACATAACCGATTGAAACTAATTTATACATGTATGTTTAATAAAAGTTTTTTTTTGGAGTATTTTTTATATATCAAAGTTTTCTTTTTTTAATCCTGAACACATTAGTGTTCATTTCATTAAAACTCAACTTTATTTTTTTTTTGTTTTGTTTTGCTACATCCATTGATAAGATGTTTGTTTGTACAAGCTATATAAGGTTATTACTAATAATAAGGCTATGTATGTGTTTTAATTTCTTTGTCCTACTTTTGAGTGAACTTGAAATGTATGCATCTGCTCAATTTAATTGTTTGATTTTTATTGAATATTAATGTACACTTTTAGTGATAGGAATATTTAAATTTACATATTTAAATATATCTAGATTGCATCGTTCTATGTATAGTCGTTAGTGGTTGATATTTTACAAGATTCTTTTTAAATTAACTCTATTCTGTGTTGATAGTTAAAAGACATTACAAGAAATTTATTAAAAAATTGAAATTAAAAAACGAAACAAAACAAAAAAAAGAAACAAAAGTCTATTCTATGATTTTTTATTTTATTTACATGATAATTTTAAATCACAAATATTACACTCCCTCTGATAATATATAATAACTAAGATATCTCTAGCTAAGAAATAGACCAATAGGGATTTTATCCAATTTATGTAGTAAAATATTTGAATTGTTCATGACATTTTTGTTCATACCTAAAACAAAACAAAAAGAAAAGCTGTAAGAATTGCAAGTTGTAAGAAAATGGGAGTACACATTATCACATAGATGTACATGTATATTATGAAAAGAAGACCTTCCTAGAATCAATCTTAAAATAAATTGTTAAATCGAAGATACACGTATTATTTTAATTACTTATTTAAACAAACATTTTTTGTTCTGCCACTACAGAATTTAGTTTACTATATAATTTAATTTTTTTTTTTTTTCTTTAAAAAAACTGAAAATTCAAACAACCCTCAGTTGAATAATTACCTCAAAACTCCTCGGCACATAGTTTCTTACATTCTATCAGCCTCATCTTTGATAGTGGACATGTGATCCAATATTTAAAGTCAAATACAAGGCCTGAAGGAGTTCGACAGACTGGACATGCTCTGATAAAAAGAGACGACATTAAATCAATGGCAATGAAAAGAATCAACAAGTCAAACTTTTAACAATTTTTTTCAAAAAGCGAATTAGTTTAAGAAATAGAAAGAAATGTATCCCAAATAATGTGTTTATATATATATATATATATATATATATATGCTCTATAACATAAAAGGGATCATATTTTATAGTCAGAGACTTACCTATTATTGGCCATGACCTCGTTCCTTTGCCACAGCTCTATGCATTGTGAGCAGAAACAATGGTTGCAATTTTCTTGAATGCCGAAAAAATTTCCCGTCTGTATCTCCACCACTTTTTCCATACAAATGTTGCATTCCATGTCCTCACTCTGTTTCTTGTGCATTTCTAGGCATGCCTAAGGTAAGATATCAGAAAGAATATGAATTATTATAAATCAAATTATACATGTATAAAGAAAAAAATATTTATAGTCTTAAAATACCTAACAACTGAAGTTATGAATCTTTTGATATATTAGATTAAAAACCCTAAAAGCTATGCATAAATCCTTATACTTATAATCTAACGTTAGAATGTTTTAAAAATGTTAATAAAAGGATAATCAATTGAAAGCGACATGATTAATATATATAGTTGCTTTTTTTAATACATAATCTTCTCAATAACATACATTTATGTTACGATTAAATTTGCCTTCCCACAAAATGAAAGGGAAAAAAAGGCCGGTTATATTTATTGATTCACTGTGTGGACAAGGTTTTAGTCTTTTCGTAAAGTTAAAAATGTTTTTCAGTGACTTACATTATAGTGCTCGTCTGGATCAAATGGATCTAGTCTGTGAGTATGACACAAGTGGCAGATGTTGCCATGTAAATATGGACAGTCATCTTCACATCCGTCCGTATCGTTCAGAGGGCAGAGTTCATACTGAGCTTCAATTCTTGCGTCCTCAGAGGAAACTTCCGTGGGGGAATCAGGCTCATCGTTTGTCAGGTTTCTTTCGTTCTCGGAGGAATCAGATTCGTGTCCACCATTCTCTGTCAATGAATTTTTTTTTGTTATAATTCTATAATAATCAATAGATATTAATTGCACATTTAGTATTATCCTTCCTTGCTTATATTTATTTCATTTATGCCAACATAAACTTATTCTGTATGTCTGCATTAAAATGTAAGAAAATTAAACCCTAAATTCCCTTTGGGTAAGTGCATATTATACAAAAATTTTTTTTACCAACATTTCCTATAATTAAAGTTAGTGTAAAGATAAGAAAATAAAAAGATTGAAAACTTACCTCTTCTGCAATTTATAAATTCTGTGTTTTCTTCGTTATCATTGGAATGTGGTTCTGTGAATGGTACTAAACCAGTTGGGGACTGATTGTGGTCTGTGTTTTCTGTTGAGGTCAAAGATACAGATCGGATGTTATAGATACACTCTGTGGTATCAGGATCAGCCCATGTTTCATTTGATGCATCATTAGACATTCTGTGAATTCAATTAAATAATAAAAGTAATTAATTTTATAATTTATTGTAATAAATTATAGGTAGATATGAAGATGTTTGTTTTTTATTATTACTCAAAAGAACTCATATTTATTCATTAATATTCTGTGTACACTCTTTTGTCACCCATAAAAATTAATACATGAGCAAGATTTTGATCAAGAATATGATTCATGCATATTCTGCTTATAAATTTAGTAGAAAATAAGTTTTTTGTATTTTTGTTTTTGTTTGTGCTGGGTGGTTCAAACTATGGGGTCTGAATTTAAATCCCTATGTAGGTAAAAAAAAAATAGGAAAAAAAAGGTTTGACTCGAGCTGAAGTACATTTGCTATGCACCCATAAATTGTACGGTAATCTTCGATTGCAAAATACCATAAAAGACCTAAAACCTAAACGATACAATCACTACAGCTCAGCAAAGATAGATTTCAATGGGAGAAAATAAGGATTTGTATTTGTGTGTTTGTATTTCATTAATGTTTTACATAGTAGATTCTTAAACAAAATTAACAAACAAACCATGTATATATAGAATAACACTGTGTCTTGTAATTGTTATACTGTTCACGATATATCTAACATAATAATCGTTTTGGGGATTTGTATGTGGTAGAAATATAAATATTGTTTATTATATTAGAAAAATAGGATGTGTAAAACGCTATAAGGTAAAAATTTATTCGATCTCTAAATAAATAAGTCAGAGAAATATTATGAGTAAATACAAGGTTACACAGACAGTTTGTGTGGAAATACCAACTCAAAATCGACCCCCGAAGTGGTCCACCTAGGCAGATAAAAAGGATGGTTTCAATATTTTCAGAAAGAAATTCTATCAAAGAAAAATGACAGGGAAGAATGAAGAAAGAAGGTTAACAGATCTTGTGTGGTGCCCGAACGGTCCAGCAGACCAAGGCATAGGTGAAAGTGAAGGTGAAGTTAGATGTGCCTAATTGATGTTATATAATGCATATAATGATTGGTTCGGCGCTCATGTTGTTCGCGCCGAACCAACAAAAAGATGAGAGAAAAGAAGCAGCCATATATGCAACTGACCAAGCCCAGCCATGCCACTTATAAGCCATATATGCAACTGACCAAGCCCAGCCATGCCACTTATAAGCCATATATGCAACTGACCAAGCCCAGCCATGCCACTTATAAGCCATATATGCAACTGACCAAGCCCAGCCATGCCACTTATAAGCCATATATGCAACTGACCAAGCCCAGCCATGCCACTTATAAGCCATATATGCAACTGACCAAGCCCAGCCATGCCACTTATAAGCCATATATGCAACTGACCAAGCCCAGCCATGCCACTTATAAGGCCGGCTTTTTAAAGCGAGGATTGGACTTTACAGTCATCTTCGAATCCACAAGAAATGAGAAATGTGCTCACGAGGGAGGAGCTATAAATATAATGATTATGTAAATAATAGTGTTGTCTTCTGTATGGTGCCACTCTGAAGTTGACGTGATAATAGGAACAAATAATTGTTTTCAATTATGTTCTACATACACGCATTTCTAATAGATTTGTTTGTGTGTGTGTGTAACTGTAGTAGTTTATATTACAGAACTTATTTAACATTTGTACACTTTTTTCATTTTTGTTTTTTAAAAAACAACTAAAACCGTTTGCATAAATGTGTTTTAAAAATAATTATATAAATATTAAATTGCCTCCCGTGTTTCTTACTATTAATAGTAAAAAGTTGTAAAAAGTTGGTTTTTAAATTATTTTTTTTTGCTTTCAGAAAAGAAAAAAGGAGTCATTGCATCAGAACTTTGAAAGTTCTAAAATATCATGATGTCAGATTCTCAAAATATTTTCGAGTTTACGAGATCTAAACTGGACGGACGGGCAGACAGACCACACAAATCTAATAGCGTCTATTCCCTTTTCGGGGACCGCTAAAAATATCATATTTAAGACATTGTTTCTCCAAAGTGAAAATATATGCAAATACGGTAATAATTAATTCAACATGAAACTCATCTATTGTATTCCTCAACTTAATGACTTTAATTAGTGTTGAGAACAACAGAGATGTCGAAGACTTGGTTGGTATTGTAATATTAAAGCAATAAATTGTTTCTTTAGAAATAAATAAAAAGGGAAGTATTTAATGAAATGTTGACTATAAGATTTCTACAAATGATTAAGTTAAATGTACTAAAATAATAACAAAATAAAATTTAAAAATTGAATAAAATATATTAATATAAAAATATTCATTGAGAATTAATTACCTTTGAGTTGTCCAGTTTTGTATGCACTGAACACAGCCACAAGCTGACATTGATGTTTCTTGTCCACTCTCAGCCATAGTGTAGAAATAGCACAAACTATTCACTATAAACTAAGTAATCCTAATGAGAAATAATAACACTTCGAAAAGAAAATCCAAATGTGGAGAAATTCACCGCGCTAAAATGTAGATCTTCTCAAGTTGATTCGTAAGAAGTCAAACAGCTGGACATAAGAGTATGTCTGGTTTATATAGGAGGCTCGGACAATACCTGTGACCATCTAAAGGCGGGTCTTCCTTTATTGAAGAATAATTCAGCTTTGGTGGGAGGTGACGTCAATCGACCATGGCGGGCTGTGCAGGTGTGGACAACACTGATGACCACCTCTTGTGAAGGGGCGGAACATTCCTTTTGTGACCAATGAAGTAGGCTTTTCAACCTGGGGGAGGATGGGCGTAGTTGGGTTGACTTCAGTAGGCTGATTGTATAACTTCTAAAGAAATGTTGTTACATGAAAGAAAATAAACTTACTACAAAGCTTAATGTCTATTGAAAAGACATATTAGGGAGTGTAGCATTGTTCTACGAGACAGTGGGGGGGGGGGGGGTCGGGTGGGAAGTAAAAGAAAGACAAAGACAAATATGTGTGTATGTATTCGAGTAGAGTGACTCAAGGTTTGAAATGATTTCTTTTGTAACTAACTAAAATTATTATTTAAATTGATTTTTCATAAGATCTATCCAAAAAAAGTTAATAATTGTATTAAATAATCTCTATACTTATATAATATATACAGTGCTTGGCAGAATTTATGTCATTGGTTAACATGCATGACTAGAATCATGACGCGAAGAACGTAATCATTTTCTTTTTTTTTTTTGAAGCAACGTCTGTATTATATAAGATAAGATAAATAGCATATAGATTACCCAAACGTCTGTATTATATAAGATAAGATAAATAGCATATATATTACCCAAACGTCTGTATTATATAAGATAAGATAAATAGCATATAGATTACCCAAACGTCTGTATTATATACGATAAGATAAATAGCATATAGATTACCCAAACGTCTGTATTATATACGATAAGATAAATAGCATATAGATTACCCAAACGTCTGTATTATATAAGATAAGATAAATAGCATATAGATTACCCAAACGTCTGTATTATATAAGATAAATAGCATATAGATTACCCAAACGCTAGAAAATGGTCTTGCTATACATGTTTCTCCAAGTTCCCTTATTGGCTTAAAATTGTGAAACAAAGAAATAATGGCTCATAGAACTGTAATTAATACAATCCTTCAATTAGTACCGTCTACTGGTTTTTATATTTCGGCCCTTTATTTATTAGTCACTAGGAAGGATTTAAACTGATTTTATTTATCGGGTTTTAAAACAAGATTCTCCGAATGTACTTTAATTTTGTTATCATGTGCTTATTACGTAACTTAATATAAATAAATCTATAAAAAGAATACACAGCTGTAAGGATGTTAATATTCTTTATAGAACAAACATATGAATAAGTTTGAGTCAAAACAGTATATTTTATGAGTAAAAAGAACAGTTTATTTACATATTTCCGTGTAATTCAAAGTCAAAGGCTCAATAAACTAAATTTTAAAATAGAAATCTACACGGAGAATAGTTTAGGTTTGTTTGTTCCTCCACAAACTCGAGTTCATTTTGATACCAAAATAAATAATCCGATAAGAACGAGGAAAAAATTATCGATGGGTGCAAAATGTGATTGTTTAATTGACAAAAAGAAGACTAGTCTTTGTTTACTACTTTTAACGACGTGAAAATACTAGATCTGTGTTTGACCACGTCCAATGAAGCACATAACGTAGACACATTGATATGTAATTAACATATCTCTTAGAGCTTCTGTACATTTTGAGTTCAGTGGAGGCTTAGAATAATGTCTCTTAGCTTTTCAAATACAGACGTTAATTCAACAAAAGTAAATGGTTACGCCCACCTATTCTAAATGATAAGGGTAATTTATAGTTGCTGAATGGTCTAAAGTCTAAATAGATTAGATAGAAGTTTAAACTATGTTTGATAGAATAAATTAGGTAGAAGATAGGAATATGTTGGTTGAAATCGACAAGGGCCTTTAGTTCCTGAGGAGCACTTTCAACATATCAATCTCAATGACTGTGGTTATTTGCACCTTATACGCAATAGCGATGACTAACAGAATATATACATTATTTTAAATTAGCATTAAATTGCTATACATTTTTTTCCTTAATTTACATTTTTTAATTCCCACAAGAAGTCTTTTCACAAATTTCAATAAACATCAAGCCCTTAGATCTCTACTCTTCCCGCCCTAAACACAAATATAGGCTTGGCTGGTTACACTTTAATGATTTCCTCTGATGATTTGCGATGTTTTCTTTAGCTCTTACAAAGCTCCTTTCAGTCTTCTCCCTTGCTTCTTAAGATAATCAGGGTCTCATTTACATTTTTTTTTCTTGTATGAAGTTATGTACCTTGTCGGCAAGATGACACTAGGTGGACAAAGACACGTGATTCTATTATGACGAAATAGGCGTACCGCGTGACATGTTTAGACAATGTTGTACAAATTTGTGTTTTGTACACCAGGGTCTGCTTTTAACTCAGAGCTAGAAAGAGCAAATATCTCCTAATGCAGACTTGTCTCTACAGATGATTTTGTGTATCTACATTAGTTTGTTACTTTGTTTATTAAGTATGGCATGAATAAAGTCACATAAATTAGCTAATACATTACAGACGTTAATTCAATTTAGAAAATAATTACGACTATAATACGAAATAAGATGAACCTTTTACCATATGAAAATATTGAAAAATTATATATCCGTTAATTAAAAAAATTAGAATTCCGTATATTTAGAAATAAACCTCTGTTTATGTCTGATAAATGTGTTTAGTGTTCGCGTTTTAGTTTGTAGAAGTGTAGTCTATAACTTATATGATGTGTCTGTTATGAGCTAAAATATTTAGCAATCATTTCTAACTCACACTGTTAGCCTGAAAATGTCTTTATATTGAGAAATTTAAAGTCCTATATGTTTAGAAATTGAGCATATGTGTATGTCTGATCAATGTGTTTGGTGTTTGCGTTGTATTTTGTAGATTTGTAGTCTGAATTCTATAATGACTTATGAGCTAATATATTTGGCAATCGTTTCTAGCTCACACTGTTACCCCTAAGAATATTTAAATCTACATATGTAAATGTATATCAACAGACATACAGACAAACAGAAGGATAGATAGATAGATAGATAGATAGATAGATAGATAGATAGATAGATAGATAGATAGATAGATAGATAGATAGATAGATAGATAGATAGATAGATAGATAGATAGATAGATAGAGTTTGTGATTTGACAGTCATCGTATTTATCACAAGGACATGACTGTATATACAACATAAATTAAATACACAATACACATTTTAATTTATAATTTATTTACTTTACATAGCTTTGGTAAATTCAGAGATTATAAGATTAACAAGATCAGAATATGGAATATAAACATTATTACACTAGAACGTCCATTCAACAATTACAATAAATATTTGCATTATAATTCCTCTTATATGTACTATGATGACTAATCTTGAAATCTTAACTATGTTTTGTGAAAGCATTATGCATTAAAAACCTTTAACATAATTTTTCCATTCAGAAACATCTGGTTCTGTTTCCTAGAAGCAAATAAAATTTAAAAAATATATTTGACTGTGCAAATTTGAAGAACAAAAAAAATATCGATTGAAAATGAATATATTGTTTTAGAATTAATTTGTTTCTTCACAATAAAGATTATTATTATTATTATTATTATTATTATTATTATTACATAAAAAATGGATGAATATATTATATATTAATAATATTAATAATGTGATTTATTAATATGTGACAATTGACTAGTAGTTTGGTATGCAGCCTAGAATGTCGTTCCATGGTTTAGATGGTTACGGATCCAAACCCTGTTGCCGCCTTGTCAAAATGTTTGTAAAAAGCTTGTGATATGTTTTGGATGTTCCTTATGAGTTGAAGATCATTTACTATCAAAACTCATGACGGAATGTGGAAGAAATGTTTCTTTATCAATGCTTTTTTTTTCAATGCTAGATAAAATCAAAGAGAGTTTCTACTAATTACCTTAATAGTCCATTTCCTCCTCATTCTCTTTCATCCACTCAATCACCTTTTTTTTTTTTGGATAGTGGACACGTCAGCCAATATTTGGAGGCTCTAGCATGTCCAGAGGTTGTCCGGCAGACTGGGCAGGCTCTGAGAGAGAAAAGACGGCAATGAACAAATTAATGGCCATGCATTCGTTTTAAACTAATCAAGCTTGTAATAATCGTCTTATAAAAGAAATTCAGTTTAGCAATAAGTGCTACTAGATCTAAAAGAAATTCAAAACCCGTGCCGTGACTTGACAAGAAAACAAAATAATTAAAAAAAAAAAAGACAATTCCTCTTAATAGAGCGATGTTTTGCTCTTAGTAACCAATGAATGTTAGACTTTTTGAAAAAAAAAATTATTTTACCCCCCTATTTTACCACTTTCCCCGAGAAAAAAAAAACCTGGTTAATGGAATGTATATATTTATACAGGTCTAATGATAGACCTATAGATCCAGACTTTGAAGATTGTCGGCAAAATATTCCTAAACAGATATTAATTTATTAAAATATTTTACGAATAGAGCATACGATCGGAACAACATAGTCAGTGCAAGATAATGATTTTGTAGTCTTCCAACAAAATAAAATAATATTTTTGTGATGAACATTTTTTGAAAAGTAGTTTTTAAGATCAGTATCTAGTTTTTTTTCAACCAATCTATTATTTGAACTGACGAATTTGCAAGCTGAATAGATGAATGAAAGCCCTAAGCATTTTGAGAATTAGAGACAATATGATTCTAGATATTATATGAAGATGCTTTTTTTTGGGGGGGGGGGCGAAGCGCGCTACGCAACAGGGAACTATTGTTATCAAAATACATTGAATTGGTATCAAAAGTGAATATTCTTAACAAGAAGGTGGTAAAAAATTGACCAAAAAAGCAGCAGAAAAAAAACAAACTTACTCATTATTAGCCATAGCGACGTTCTGTCGCCAACTATTCAAACAAAGTCGAACAAATACAATGAACACAATTTTCTTGAATGGCGAAGTTGTAATCAGTCTCAGATTCCCAAACTTTCTCCATGCAAATGGAGCATTCCATGTCTTGACTCTGTGTCTCGTGGTGTGCCACGCAGGCTTGTAATTAGATCGAAAGGTAGAGTTTAATAAACTAAAGAATATTATCTATACTTATATTGAAATCATACTCTTGTGGAGTTAATAAAGTCTTTAATATAAGGTATACACCTATTTTAAATAATACCTTAATATGGTTAATAAAGTCTAGAATATTTTATACTTTAATTTTAAATAATACCCTGATAGGATAAATAAATTCTGCAATATAAGTTATAACACAAATTTTAAATAGAACAGTAATAAGATTAAAAAAGAAAAAGAAAGCAAAATACTTTAAAAGTCCTTTTTAAAAAAGCTGCTATAAAGGGAAGAACTCCACACTTATAACTATAACACTCAACAATGTAGAAGTCAATTCTGTTGTTTTGATATTAATAAAATAAAAAAATACCAATATATAATTGACTGATAAGTTAATTTTTAATTGATTCATATTATCTTTTGTACAATTAAAGAAAAAATGTTCAAAGTTTCAACATTATCTGAGGAATGTGTGGGCGAAAAAGAATGTGTAGAATTATTTAAGGGAACCAAAAGCGACATATTTAACAAAATCTATGAATATTAATAATGATGATAAAAATGTATTGAAGATTAAAAAAGAAAAGAAACAAACAAACAAAAAAGATTAATTACCTTGTCGATAATTGATCAATCCAAAACGTCCAGAATAATTAAAAAAATCAGACAAACTTTGTGAGTAAACAGTCTTTGGAACTTTAACAGCTTGATTGCCTGAAGATGATGTCTCAGGGGAAGAAGCGGTTTCGTTAGTATATCCTGTTGAGTCTTGACTTACATCAGATTGGACATTAGACATTGTTAGGGATGTCTGAGTTGTATCTACTGGACTGATTGATATTATGTCATGTTCTGCATTTGAACTTGAAAGAATGGCAGATCGTAAGGATGATGACTGCATTGGTAATGTCGAGCCATTGGAAACCATTACTGATGACTGGTCTAGCCATGTTAGATCTTTGGACGGTATTATGTTGTTCAGTGACTCTGTGATACTTGTTGAGTCACTACTGTCAGATGGTGGTTGATTTTGTTCTGTGTTTACTATTGAACCTAACGGTATCATGTTGTTCAGTGACTCTGTGATACTTGTTGAGTCACTACTGTCAGATGGTGGTTGATTTTGTTATGTGTTTACTATTGGACCTAACGGTATCATGTTGTTCAGTGACTCTGTGATACTTGTTGAGTCACTACTGTCAGATGGTGGTTGATTTTGTTCTGTTTTTACTATTGAACCTAACGGTATCATGTTGTTCAGTGACTCTGTGATACTTGTTGAGTCACTACTGTCAGATGGTGGTTGATTTTGTTCTGTGTTTACTATTGGACCTAACGTTTGAGATGGCATCTCACATCTACTGTCTACGTTGTCAGAGGAAATCCACGTTTCAGATTGTGCAGAGTTGTAGAACCAATCAGATAATAAGAAATATAACCACATTCATTGATATTTAATGCATTCTTTCTTTATATCAATAAATATGATTTGCAAATTTTAAGTGAACTGTAGTATATAGCAAGAAATGATTAATTAAGATTTGATTTCAAAGCTACTGTGTTTTTCTTTAGTTTACAAAGATCGTATGTAAAACATGCCTCGGAAATGTTTAATTAAGATTTGATCTCAAAGCTTATGAGTTTTTGCTTAGCATCGAAAGGTCGAATGTAAAACATGCATCGGAGTTACTATCTCAGTCCACAAAAAAATAAGGTTGAACAACTGCTCACTGGGGATGTTTTTCCACGATAGATTAAAACCACATGTGTTATCGTTAGGCGGTGTTGTCGTTTCCAAGGTCACTGGTTCGAGCCTTAGTTTCGTCGCATTTTAATTTTAATTCACTATTTTGTCTCATTTTTAAACTTGGTACCTGGTGCTGCTGTTTATTTATGTTTAATATGTATGTATCATAATTTGTTTCAGCACATTTATTTTCTAGTAAATCTTCTTGTACAACTGTAAGGAAACAACAAATATTAGTATACCAATAACATGGCTTAATTCGAGAAATTAGACCAAAGTAGACAGTGAATGAAACCAGCACGTCTCGCATAACACTGATGAAGTACTTTACACACACACACACACTGGACATAAAACACACACATTGGACATGATCTTCTGACACGCTGGACGCACGCAGAAAATCAACTCAGTTACAATACAATCACCCCGCATAAAAGTTATAAGAACAAAAACATGTAAATAATTGTGAAGGACAACGATATAGGAGGACTAACATTATCAGTCCCTAAGTGTCATATTATGCATACACATATTTAGTTAGACCAGTAGAGAAAGTAGTCTTGAATAATACTTTAATAAGTAATACAATATAAAAAGTCTAACAGCTATACACTATAAAATGATCAATTCTAAGTGTGTCATTAAACCCACAGATACTGAGTTAGAACTTATGCAATAGAAAAATAAGTAAATAAATGTTAGACCTTATAACTAGGTCTTCGGTTATATCTACCAGGACCAATATTTCCGTCGTTTTGAACTGGTGACATCTGCGTCTCTTTAACTGGAGACTCCGCCCCTGCATTTACACTACAACTACTATTTACAACTATTTACATTTTTGAAACCGTAACAAATGCTTGTTAAAAACAAAACACGTTTAACCCGTCGAAATATAAATATATTTGTATCACTTTTGTGGTTGCCCTCCTTTAAATCAGGCCCTGTACACATTAACATTTAACCAAACTCCATGAGGCCATTCACTTGCCAGGTGCAGGTCCGCATAAGATGGAAGGGAAGGTAAGACAAATTTTTACTTCAGCGACCATGTTTATTTAGAGGTGGGAGGGACAATACATATTTGTCTCAATAGCAGCAATCTAAGTAGTTGTCGTGGTAGATCTCCCCTCTAATACCTTGGCAATAAACGTGCAAACTGGCGTCACAATATGGATTCTTCCAGAGTAGTTCAAACAATGTTAAAATAAATATTTTCACAAACTGATAGGTTCTGATATGTCCTAAAACAGTGGCAGGGTGGCGAAAGAAAAGAGCTATACACTGAAGTAGATCTAATGAGATGAAAAGAAAATTTATGACATGAATATCTCTACGTCCTGTCTTTTTTCCTTTCTTTTTTTTAGTGTTTCTCGCTGTTCAACAATATAATAATAAAAAAATCGTATATGTGTGTGTGTGTGTGTAAACTTAAGTACTAACATCATTTTAAATACAGCTTTGGGTTAAAGTATTGATGAATGGTAGCATTCCTTAATGTACTGACTTTAGTTATCTATTAAATAACTTTTCTACTCTGCAATGAACTCTTGTATTAACAAATTACTTTGGACGGTTAAGGGAGAACTAGGACTTACGGTGCCGCCACTGCGTCGAGGACGATGAGACAATAGACCACATTCTTTATGAATGTCGCGTTCTGCATGAAGGATGATCGGGAAAAGTATTTGAGAGAGGAGAACTGGTTCGTGTGTGGTATAAGGGCTGTCCTTGTACGGGGGCAAGGCGACCTTAAAACTCAACGCACGATTACTTTCACTGCTCTAAGGGAAGTAATTCTCAACATGGTTATTTACTAATGGGGTTTCTGATTCAGTATGAACACAAACCAAGCAGCTTAGTTAGACTTTTTCAAGAAGACTCGCATCAAACATTACAACAGCCATTCCTTGTGTCACAACCCAGGACCCCAGTTTGGAAGCCAAACGCTTCAACATCCATCCATCCCAGTGGCGCTACAGCCAATGGAGGGCTCTTGCCTGCTTCAACATATCCCTCCATTCAGATTTCTCCTGGGCCTTTCATCTCCATGACCTGACCCAAGCTGTTGCAAATCTGATTTAGCCCTAATGGCAGTATTTAAATAATTAACAACCAATTAATAGAGAATGAGACTTCAATAAATCAAAATCAACTATCTCTTGGCATGGTGTATAAGGGGAGCAAACGGTATTTTTAAGTTTTATCTTTATTATATATATTGTTATGGCACGGTCCGGAATTATTTGTTTCGGAAATAGGGGAAAGTTATTACTTAGTGACCCGATGACGTGATGGATTTTTTAAAAAGACAGAACGCAATAGGAGTCGACATAAACAAGACGCTTTCATAACAAATACTTTGTTTTCTTATCTGAAAGTGAAAATTTCAATTTTTAAATCAACTATACAAGCAGTTTTTGCATAAAAATACACCATTTTTACAACTATTCACTTTTAATAGTAACAAACACAGGAAGCTATTTATTAAGGGAGCAGACAATTTACCATATTTTTAACACATTTATGCAAACGGTTTTAGATTTTTTTGTCATTTTTAGCGGCCCCCGTAAGGGGGAAAAGCCGCTATTAGGTTTGTGCAAAATCTCCGTCTGTCAGTCTGTCTGTCTTGTCCGTCTGTCACACTCAGATCTCGAAAACTAGAAGAGATATGAAACATTTTATTTCACCATTAAATGCGGCTTGAAAAGTTTAGCTGCAACGGCTACTTTTGGTTTTCTAAAAGCAAACCGTTTAATTTATTAAATAATAATGCAAGCGATTTTTTCATAAAAATACACCAATTCTAAAACAATTACGTAAATGTAAGGGAGGCAATGTTACAATATGCTAACAAAGATGGACAATTTTTTTTATTTTCAGTATCACTAAATCAAATATGTTTATAAAATGTACAGGAAATGTTTACAACAAATATAAATAAAGTTAAAGGTGTTTTTTCTGGTCAACTAGCTGCTAAAATTAATAGAAAACATTTCTGTTTGTTTATGAAGGCTAATAATGCACTTTGTATGTAAATGTCATGCACATTTTTAAAAATAGACTTTTTATGCAGCGAATTTCGTGCAGTAGCGTAACATCGCCACATGCTATGGGGCTAAACCAATTTTTTAAACTTTTTAAAAAAATCAGATTTTATTTATTTTTTGTTTATTTCCCTCATTCGAATAAAAGAAGCTTATTTTGTGCGTTTTGTCTGTTGGTCGGTCTGTCCGTCACAATTAGATTAACAAATAACACTAAAGGAAGGCTATTGTAAATCTGATTTAACTATTAATTTTTCATTCAGGAATGTTGCAATAGTTTTAAGTATCTATAATAGATTGTTCCGGATGTTTTGTGAAAAACAAATCAATGCCAGCGAATATTTTTTTGCTCTTCTAACTTATATTAGATTATATTTCCATGCTTAAACGTTGCAATAAACACATACATTGTTCAGGTCTTTTTAATGTAAATAGCATATAAATGCTAAATAAAAATATCTATACTGATTTATATTTCAATAACTATAAAGTTGTTCCAGATATTGTTTTATACAAAATTAATTATGTCAAATGATTGTTTGAAATCGCATTGACTAATATTACACTTATTCTTTGACACTATGTCACAGTAGTTAATTTATCCATATCAACTGTTCCGAATTTTTAACTTAAAACAAATTTATGTCAAATGACTTTATTTTTTTTCAAAAAATATCGACAATACGTTGTTCAGGATTTTAAAATAAGAAAGTAATTTACTAAAAACGATTATTAAAAATCACTTTTTATTTTATTTTACAGTTAATTTTCTTGCCGAAACATAATAAAAGTTGTTTAATCGGTAAAGAATGTTCCGGATTTTGTTTCGAAATGCTCTTCTAATAAATAAAGAAATAATTTTCTCATTTACAAAAATTGGTTGTTCCGGATTTTTTATGAAAAATATTATAACTCTATGTATGTGAAATCGCACTTCTCTCTTACACTACATTTAACTTTCTAGCTAAAACGTTAGAAAATCTTATTATCGTTAATATTATGTTCCGATTTTTAAGGAAAACAACTTTCTAACACCAAAGTATAGTTTGAAAATCTCTCCATAAGGCTATGGTACATCTAAATTTCATAACAGATCATCCCACAAATTTAGATAACAGTATCTCACTATAAATACATAAACATCCGGAACAATCTACTATAGAAACTTAAAACTAATGCAATGTTTCGGAAGGGAAATTAAATTTTAATCAGATTTTCAATAACTTTTAGTTTAGTCTTTTTTTTTTTTTTTTTGCTATTAAGATGACGGACAGACAGACTGACAGAAAAAACAAAAAAAATCGTATTAAATCCCTTTATATATATATGTTATATACATTTTTAGTCTAAGTAGCCCATCAAATGAAATGCTAAAAGAACTCACTCGGTGCACCAATGTCTATGAACCCTCGAGGAGCTGCTCGTATAGAAGACATTTTTTGTCTAACTAGGACGTGTGACGTAATGGATTTTTTTTCCTTTGACGTCAAATGGAGTTATTCTTTAAATGAAATGCTAAAAGAAATCACTCGGTGCACCATTGTCTATGTTTATTAAACCTCGTAATGTGACTCGCATTTAAAAAATACAACAATCAAATAGCGTCACACCTATACTACTCATCGTGGCGTCTGTACCAAACTGCTTCGCGCCTACACCAAATTACGTCACACCTATACTACTCATCGTGGCGTCTGTACCAAACTGCTTCGCGCCTATATCAAATTACGTCACACCTATACTACACATCGTGGCGTCTGTACCAAACTGCTTCGCGCCTATATCAAATTACGTCACACCTATACTACATAGCGAGGCGTCTGTACCAAACTGCTTCGCGCCTATATCAAATTACGTCACACCTATACTACATAGTGTGGCGTCTGTACCAAACTGCTTCGCGCCTATATCAAATTACGTCACACCTATACTACATAGCGAGGCGTCTGTTCCAAACTGCTTCGCGCCTTTATCAAATTACGTCACACCTATACTACATAGCGAGGCGTCTGTTCCAAACTGCTTCGCGCCTTTATCAAATTACGTCACACCTATACTACATAGCGAGGCGTCTGTTCCAAACTGCTTCGCGCCTTTATCAAATTACGTCACACCTATACTACATAGCGAGGCGTCTGTTCCAAACTGCTTCGCGCCTATATCAAATTACGTCACACCTATACTACATAGTGTGGCGTCTGTACCAAACTGCTTCGCGCCTATATCAAATTACGTCACACCTATACTACATAGCGAGGCGTCTGTTCCAAACTGCTTCGCGCCTTTATCAAATTACGTCACACCTATACTACATAGCGAGGCGTCTGTTCCAAACTGCTTCGCGCCTTTATCAAATTACGTCACACCTATACTACATAGCGAGGCGTCTGTTCCAAACTGCTTCGCGCCTTTATCAAATTACGTCACACCTATACTACATAGCGAGGCGTCTGTTCCAAACTGCTTCGCGCCTATATCAAATTACGTCACACCTATACTACATAGCGAGGCGTCTGTTCCAAACTGCTTCGCGCCTTTATCAAATTACGTCACACCTATACTACATAGCGAGGCGTCTGTTCCAAACTGCTTCGCGCCTTTATCAAATTACGTCACACCTATACTACATAGCGAGGCGTCTGTTCCAAACTGCTTCGCGCCTTTATCAAATTACGTCACACCTATACTACATAGCGAGGCGTCTGTTCCAAACTGCTTCGCGCCTATATCAAATTACGTCACACCTATACTACATAGTGTGGCGTCTGTACCAAACTGCTTCGCGCCTATATCAAATTACGTCACACCTATACTACATAGCGAGGCGTCTGTTCCAAACTGCTTCGCGCCTTTATCAAATTACGTCACACCTATACTACATAGCGAGGCGTCTGTTCCAAACTGCTTCGCGCCTTTATCAAATTACGTCACACCTATACTACATAGCGAGGCGTCTGTTCCAAACTGCTTCGCGCCTTTATCAAATTACGTCACACCTATACTACATAGCGAGGCGTCTGTTCCAAACTGCTTCGCGCCTATATCAAATTACGTCACACCTATACTACATAGCGAGGCGTCTGTTCCAAACTGCTTCGCGCCTTTATCAAATTACGTCACACCTATACTACATAGCGAGGCGTCTGTTCCAAACTGCTTCGCGCCTTTATCAAATTACGTCACACCTATACTACATAGCGAGGCGTCTGTTCCAAACTGTTTCGCGCCTTTATCAAATTACGTCACACCTATACTACATAGCGAGGCGTCTGTTCCAAACTGCTTCGCGCCTTTATCAAATTACGTCACACCTATACTACATAGCGAGGCGTCTGTTCCAAACTGCTTTGCGCCTATACTACTTCACGTGGAGCTTGAACAATACTGCGTCGCACCTATACCACGCTGCGTTGCGTCTGTTTCTGACAAAGCGTTCAGGTGTTGACTTTTTGAGAAAGTGGATTATATTTCTATACTTTGTCAATCCGGATACATTTTGATTGATCGATTTTGTGCCGCGCTGATATGTATACTCTGTATGATCAGTCATTGAATATTATTTGAAACCATGGCTGAAGGTGGCTCTGAGTCTTGCTCACCAAAACATCAGACTTCTCTACGATTCAAGGTAAGTGATTGAATCCCTTTTTCCGTATACAGTTCTTAATACTAAAATGATCTATTTGTGGAAGTTGTTTTAATTTTTTTTCCTAACAACTGTTGTAGCTTTACAGTTTACAATGTGTAAGTTAATGAACCTACATACGCACACATTACGTCAGTTTGTGTTTGTGATAAAATGTAACATTTTTCAACCTTACAAAATTGTATACAGATTTAACAATACTATTATTTTGTTTATAACATTACACGAAGTTAGAGCATCCGCAACGGTTATCTTATATACTACAGACGTTACTCAAGAAAAGAAGATGATTACTATCTTAAGCGTCATGCCTCTAGTCATGCATGTTAACTAATGACTAAATTCTGCCAAGTCACTGGTTTTCCTGGCTGGCTCAGGCAACCCATTCCATGCCCTAATAGCACAAGGGAAGAAAGAGCATTTGTATAAATTTGTCCTAGCATATGGCACGAGGAACATGCCATTATTTTAATGTCTTTATTAGTTTTTTTTAATTAGATTTTGTTTTTGTATTTCAAGATTATGGTTCAGTGTTTTATGTTTTATTAAATCCATTTTACAAGTTACCAATTAAAAAAAAAATACTTTGCAATATAGGCTCTCTTTCTGCCACTCTTCTCTCTCCCCCCCCCCCCCCACTCTTCTACTGCTTTAGCCTATATTTTACTAGATGCTATCTACAATTTCAAGTTCATATAGAGCAATATAAATAGACGAAAGATCCAAGTTGGATATTATAATTCGCAATATACAATCAATACAATGCAATGTTTTTTTTTGTTTTTTTTTTATTTTCCAGATTTCTGTTTGAAGGTCCATATCAATGCAAAGAAGGAAAATGTCAAACATTGTCAGACAAAGCTTCAAGTACAAACAAACTCGGTGTCATCATTATTTTGTCTATCGACGGGGTTGTTGTAATAGGAGACAATGCAGGTAAGCTTTTTATTTATTTGTTTGTTGTAATATTCCATGTTTAACAAGACATAGATAGCCAAGCACTTTTCGTAACAATAGTCTTTGCATTTTTTTAGGCTACTCAAGAAATCAAAATATTTTTTTTTATCTGTACAACCTAACTTTATTTACGCCATACAAATTGTCTCTGTCATGTCTAGATTCAGACACTGTAAACCAGATCAGCATGTGATCCAGACCACTTCAGAAGGTCACGAATTCTAGAAAATGTCTATAAACTATTGTACTGTAGTCAAGAAGTTGTAGACAATGGTTCACCAATAATCATCAACGATCTGCAGGATTGTGACATCTTGACAGAAATGGGTGGTCAAGGAAGCTCAAAACTACTTGACCAAACGGAAACTATCGAATCAGAGCCACCTACTAAACGAAGTAAATATGATGACACACCCTGCTGTCTGGCAGACGATGACATCCTAAGAGCAGAAATTATTGAAACAAAAAGAAACTGTAGTAGAGAAGGTTGGAAATCAATTTTTTTTTTTTTTTACTTGCATTTCATTTTTTTCCGTACTAGATTTAGACTGTCATTTTAATCAAACAAAATAGTTCCGTGACTTTAAAAAAAATGTAAAAAAGTGCCTTAAAACAATTAATATAACTTGTTGTTTAAATAGTAAAGTATAATCAGTTTTTCTACTTTACAAGATTTGAAAATATGTTTTTTTTGTTTACATCTCTAGATGACACTGAACAGTTCACACCAGATTTGAAGACATTATTAGATAATAAAGAGACCCATGGTTTTATAAAAGATTTGTGCCCTTATAATGACATGGATGAATGTCCCTATCAGGAGGATCCATTATTACTACATGACGACCTCTGCAGTGTGTGTAGAATGCCCAGACTTCATCCATTAGATTTAAACAGGAGAATACAACATGCGACAGTAAGTAATGGTTTCATGTTTAGAGACTAGGTCTAATAAAGTACATTTCTTTTTGAACTGTCTAATAAAATTATTTAGTAAATATAAAAGACTAAAGATGTAGTGCAATAACAAAATGATAAAAAAGTCTCTGTATAATTTGCTTAAATTAATATAATAGTAAAACTTACATAATGAAGATTGACAAACCTGATTCCTTATTTTATAAGTAATTCTGTCTTGTAAAAAAAAACTATATCTCCTGTAACTTATTTAATGTTTTATTGTGAACTATATCTCATGTATACTATATTTTTTTTTAGAGACCTCTATCTCCTGTGTCTTGTCTTTTGTTTCAAAGGCCTCTATCTCCTGTATCATGTTTCACTTTTCCCAGACCTATATCCCTTGTAACGGTTTTCGTCTGACTGAAGTATTTTAAACAATAATCACAACTTTTTATTTTTTTTTTCTAGTATCTACTTTTACATTTCTTTAGGATTGTTTGGCACTACACGAGAAACAAAGCCTGGGAAAAGAATGCGGCATTTGTCAAGAATTGATCTTTGAAGAGGATTCCCTGTTTGGGCTACTCCAGAACTGCAAACACAGCTTCTGTCTGGACTGTTTGAATCAATGGCAGTTGCTGGGTCCTAATGAAACAAGGATGTAAGTATTTTTGTGTTGTTATGTAATCATAAGAATATGGAGACGCTGGAGATGGTTGATTAATAAACGCTTGGTTTCCGATACGGAGGGTCCCGGGTTCGAATTCTGATGAAGACTGTGATTTTTAAATGTTGGGATATATAAAGCGCCTCTGATTCAAATGTGCTCTAACGGTATTGGACATAAGTCGGGAAATGTAAAGGCTGTTGGTCATTGTGCTGGCTAAATTAAACCCTCGTTAACCGTAGGCCACAGAAAAAATGACATTTACATCATATGTCCCATAGTTCGCAGCTCTGAAATGAGAGAGGAGAATATAATTGTTTGAGTAATGTAAAAAAAAAAAAAAAAAAAAAAACCAACCAAACAAACAAAAAAAAAACGAAAAAAAAAATACACTTAAAATTGGGCAATTCTGATTTTAATTTGAGAAAGTGTATTTGATGTCAGTTTGGGAGGGTGCAATTGGGGTCATCAATAAGAAAGATCGAGTTCAGAATCATTGTTTATGGTCGAATTTATAAATTTGTAATTGTTTGTTAAAAAGTAGTTTTTTATAGAAAGGGAAGAACTAGTGCTAGTGAATATTTATCTGTGAATTACTACTATTTATTGACACTCTCTTCTTATATGGGAGATGTGAAATGGGTGGAGGTTGGTGGATGGAATATTGTCATTCTCTAAACTAGCTGTGAAGCTAATATCAATGCGATAATTACTCAAATGTCATAAATTTGATTCCCAGACTGGTCAGTTTTGTTTTATTCGTTTAATGATGACACGACAGATCAAATCCATATTGATTTAAACATAAAGTAGAAATTTTAAGAAACATATATTACACTGTTTTGGCTCTGTTCAAATGCAATTCTATTGACAAGATGTGCGCATCTTGTTGTGTGACAGTTCTGACATCAAAATATAGTTTACATTTTGATGTAATATGGAGAATGTTCTCTGTTTATCGATTACATTTAACCTATATTTAATATTTTTATTTATCTTCAGGTGAAATCTTGAAATTCCCAAAATCGGCTGTGAAATTAATATATATATAATATGGAAAATGTCTGTTTATCGATAAAATATAACCTATATTTAACATTTTTATCTTCAGGACCTGTCCTATGTGCCGTACCGAGTCACAGATTTCCTTTCCCAGTAGATATTGGTACGAGTGTTCAGAAGAAAAACACAGACTCGCATTGGATGAAAAACTTTTTGAACACAAACTTATGTTAGCTACATTTTCAATTATG
This sequence comes from Biomphalaria sudanica, assembly GCA_036873155.1. Taxonomy (NCBI): domain Eukaryota; kingdom Metazoa; phylum Mollusca; class Gastropoda; family Planorbidae; genus Biomphalaria; species Biomphalaria sudanica. Next base: position 2,675,330 of record JAZGLO010006691.1, read on the forward strand.
ACATCTGCTGTCCTCTAATTAAAGTTTATTTTGATTGTAAATATATATGTATGATAATTGTTAATTTTTGTAAATACTGTAAAATTCATTTTTATACTTGGCCATTTTATCTTTAAATATATTTATTTGATGTTTAAAAATGTAATAAAGAGACATAGAGAAAAAACACTTCTTTTTTGACTTACCTTTTATTATCATCTGTGTATAAATGATTATGTAATAAATAAGAAAAAAAAATAAAAACAAGATTCTTTGCTTCAATAAAATTAATAATTATATGTGCTTATTTTAAAAAAATGTTTTAAACATTGACAACTTTTTGCTATCTTTTACCATGCCACACATTTTGATGATGGAATTGGGAAAATAATTCACAAGTTTGAAATTGTATTTGGATAATTTTATGTTAAAAAAAAATGACAAAGGGCTTTTTTGCTTAAAAGACCCGAAATTTTTTCATCTTCCTTTTTTTATTTATCTACCTAGAGTTTAGAGCTATAAGTCAACCGTTAACAACGGACCCCATCTATAATGGTGTAACTAAATCGTTTAGTACATGTTACGTATATCATAGTGTTAAACTAGAGCTTCTGTTGTGAGAACGAATTGGGTACATCAAATAACTTGCAGAAATTTCATTAGATATAAATACATGGTTATACATTAGTTATGGCTATTTATGTGTCGTCATCAATTTTGAAATTTGAAAACATCATGTTCTCCGGCTGCTGTGTGTACTCTTCTCTAATAACATAGTTAAAATTTCTAAGGATTTAAATAATTAAAAAGGAGAAAGTCGTTTCTGTGCATTGATAAGACTTGGTAATAAAATGTGTAAATAATTATATTGTTTAAGAAATCTTTAACTGGTCTTATTGTGAGAATACCTTAACACTGTTCTGATTAAATACAAAACATATATAGCGAACTAAAAGCATCACATTTCTATATAGATACAAACATGTTACGACTAAACAGCAATGAAAGAATACCTTGTACAGTGCTGGATTTACATATAGGCATTATGAGCTACAGGTTAGAGCCCCCCCCCCCCCCTATTTGTTTTGAAGAACAAACAAAAGAATACTATTTATTATGTTGATTAGTTTGTAGCACTGTCTACGAGAAACACTTTTTCCTCTCCAGCAGTCAATATGTCTCTAACTCGTAAATTTATCTAGCTCCATTAATGTCCTAAAAGGTTGTCCATGAGGAAGTAGTATTGGATATAAGCAAGCCTTTACCTATTATATGCTCCCGATGGCATGCGTCTCAAACAGCCTATGACAACCAGTTCAACTCCTGGACTTCACTGGTGACTCAGATATTGAGTCTGGCAGATCTGTTAACCCTAAATTCACTTTTCCTAGTGCCTCTAATTATCAAAGGCGGCCCTGGTAGAAGATGGGGAAGGCGGTATATGTACCCCCAGTAGAGTCAGTAGGGATTTATCACCAGTTAATGAGTCTGCGGCAGGGGCTTACTGTGAAACAATAATACCTATTATTACGGGTGGTTATTTTATAGTATGTTTACTCAGTGGGAAAGTTTATGGTGGAGTGAGGGGGCGGTAGATGCAGTTGCTCCCCTCACACACACACCGAAATGGAAACATACTTATGTGTGTGTGTGTGTACATATGTATAGATAACTACATTATATTGTACAAATATTGTGTGAATTCCCCAAAAAAATCGCCCGCTGCCCCCACCCCCAACCCCATTCCGGATTTGCCATTGTTAGGACAGAAGTGATTATTATGCTAACGTTAAATGAATGAAATTTACCAACTAATCTGTGACGACCGTAAAAGGAGAGGGTTGGGACGAAACAACAAAGTGTTGTTTTTTTTACCATTAAACTATATCTAATTGTTTTTATACACACTTTTTAAAATTATTATTTTAAAACAATCTTCTAGTACAGCCGCATGCACCCAGCAGTGATATCCTAGCATTTAGTTCAACAGGTTTTTTTTAAAGACTTTGACCTATAGGTTTGTTCGCATTATTTTCCTACTGTGCTTGCCATGACCTTTTTGGACAAATATAACCAACTAGTCAATAATTTGTTCCGTATAAAAAAAAAAAATATAGTCATAGTTCAATCTCGTTGTTCTAATGGCCTGCGAGTCGACTACAGTGGACGATCTCTAATACTAAATCTAATACAGAAGCGCAGCTTTCTTGTTGAGCTGCTCTACAGTAGCATCACTAGGGGGGTGGGCTCCGCCTATTGGGGTGACACTCATGGGCGTAGGCAGGAGGGGGGTTGTGGTTCAACCCATCTCCCCGAAAAGAAATACCCCCCCGAAGGGGGGGGGGCGGAATTGAGTAACTGATTTTTTGCTTTGATTTTGTTTATTTTAGGTGAGATTTTAATACTAAAGCATGACTTGCCCCAGCACAACCAAGGGTGTTTTGAGTTTAAAACGGGGGTTTGAGTTTAAAACCCCCTACCAGGGTTTTTTTTTGCAGTTAAATCCAACTCTTCTAAAAAAAAAAAACAAAAAAAAATGCAAACGACAATCCCTAAATTCCAAGAGCACAGAAGATTTTGATTTTAAAACCCCCTCCAAAAATTACGATACACCCCCTCTTTAATATAAAAAAAAAACAAATTACACACTCAAAATGTTAAGAGCGAAGCTAAATGGGTTTTGACTCAGTTTTGAGTTTAAACTCCCTTCAGCGGGGTTTGAAGCTAAAAAATACCTCTTTAATAATAAAAACAAAGCAAATTATACACTCAAAATGTTATGAGTGTAGTCGAAGGGGTTTTGAGTTTAAACTTTCCTCCAGTGGAGTTTGAAGCTAAAAAATAACTCTTTAATATATAAAATAAGCAAATTATACACTTAAACTTTTATGAGTGTAGTCAAAGGTGTTTTGAGTTTAAACTTCCCTCCAGTGGAGTTTGAAGCTAAAAAAATACCTCTTTAATAAAAAAAAAAAGCAAATTACGCACTCAAAATGTTATGAGCGTAGCTAAATAGGTTTTAACTCAGTTTTGAGTTTAAACCCTCTTTCAGCGGGGTTTGAAGCTAAAAAATACCTCTTTAATAATAAAAACAAAGCAAATTATACACTCAAAATGTTACCCAGAAAAATGTCAGTTGTAAAGAGTAACAAAAAAACTAAAACAAATTAATTCCACTTATCTTATTCATGGCAAACCAGTAACACAGACTAAAAACTCAAAATACCTAGGTGTTATAATAAATGAAAAACTGTCATGGAATCCACATATTGATGAAACTATAAAAAAATCCAACAAAGCATTAGGGTTTATTAAAAGAAATTTCTATAAATCAAATAAGAACATAAAACTAAAATGTTATTTAACCTTGGTTAGGCCAATAATAGAATATGCATCCTCTGTTTGTGACTCCTCAACTCAAGAAAACATTAAGAAACTGGAACAAACACAAAATAGAGCAGTGAGATTCATAACAAACGAATATTCACATTAGACTAGGGTAACACCATTAGTAAAATCACTAAATTTAGAAAGCCTTCAGGACAGAAGACTCAAAAGTAAAGTAGCAATTATACATAAAACACTGAACCATAATCTTCAAATACAAAAACAAAATTTAATAAAATACTCTGAAAGACACAAAAATAAAGGCACATTCCTCGTCCCATATGCTAGGACAAATTTGTACAAATACTCCTTCTTCCCTTGTGCTATTAGAGCATGGAATGGGTTGCCTGAGCTAGCCAGAAAAACCAGTGACTTGGCAGAATTTAAGTCATTGGTTAATATGCATGACGCGTAGGACGTAATCATCTTCTTTTTTGAAGTAACGTCTGTATTATATAAGATAAGATAAGATATGAGTGTAGTCGAAGGGGTTTTGAGTTTAAACTTTCCTCCAGTGGAGTTTGAAGCTAAAAAATAACTCTATAATATATAAAATAAGCAAATTATACACTTAAACTGTTATGAGTGTAGTCAAAGGTGTTTTGAGTTTAAACTTCCCTCCAGTGGAGTTTGAAGCTAAAAAATACCTCTTTATTAAAAAAAAAAAAAGCAAATTACGCACTCAAAATGTTATGAGCGTAGCTAAATAGGTTTTGACTCAGTCTTGAGTTTAAACCCTCTTTCAGCGGGGTTTGAAGCTAAAAAATACCTCTTTAATAATAAAAACAAAGCAAATTATACACTCAAAATGTTATGAGTGTAGTCGAAGGGGTTTTGAGTTTAAACTTTCCTCCAGTGGAGTTTGAAGCTAAAAAATAACTCTTTAATAAAAAAAAAAGCAAATTACGCACTCTAAAATCTTTGAGCGTAGCCGAAGGGGTTTTGACTTTAAACCCCCCGCCAGCGGGGTTTGAAGCTAAAAGATATATCTTCAGTGTAAAAAAAAAGCAAATTACGCACTCAAAATGCTATGAGCGTTGCCAAAAGGGATTTGATTTTAAACCCCCCTTCAGAGGGGTTTGATGCTAAAAGAATACCTCTAAAATATAAAAAAAAAGCAAATTACACACTAAAATTATTTGAGCGTAGATAATCCTATTGGGGTTTTAGGTTTAAACCCTTCTCCTACAGATGGCTACAGAGTGTTTTGTGGTGGAAAACCTCTATCTTCTCTATCTCTATATTATTCTAAAGCAAACTACAGTTACTAATTTCTATTATCGTATCTAAATGAGGGTTTGAATAAAAAAAAAAAAAAACTACAGAGATTTTTTTAGTTTAAAACAACCAAAAGATGATTTTGACGATAAAACTTCCCTTTTCGATATAAAATCTAAAGCAAACTACAGTCACCTAATTCCAAGAGCGTATTCAAGAGAGGTTAAACATTTTTAACAGTGTCGGGGCTCCATTAATAAAGTGCTGTGAATAGTCATCTGCGAAATTGTAAAAACACTAAATGTGGCTCAACAAAGATTTTAGGAGTCAGTTATAAAGATCAAGTCTAAATCAAGAAAATTCTATGCCAAACTGGGAGTCATCCCCTTAGTAAGATTATGACAGAGCGTCGCATGAGGTTTGCGGGACATGTTCTCCGACAAAATGAATTGCGCATAATAAGAGTTGCGATGACATCCTATTAAATACAACTTGACGCCACACATTCATGGAGGTCCTCAAAACAGGTGGGAAGAAGCTTCCGACATTACCAGTGACAGATTTTTGTGGAAACAGCTTGACGGCAAATGCGCTGAACGGCCCGTAGGCTCTAAGTCAGTAAGAATAGCACATTAGGTTTTTGAAATAAAACTTTTTAATAGCATGAAAATGTACTGTAGATACCTCAGAATATGCATTTTGTTGGCTTTCAATACCAGAAAAATTTCTTGGCGTCGAGGCTGCGCCCCGCGTTGGGGGGATGCTCCCCCGGACCCCCTTGCTAGCAATGACGGGGATTCTACAATTTTTCCACTAACTCCAGGAAGAAATTCTAGGGCACAATAAACGTCTTCCGAAAGAATGAAGGGTCAGAATGTAATTGAGACTATGTACACACACACACATATAAATATATTTTTTTTCCGGGGGCGGGGATAAAAAAATCCTGGCTTCGCCCATGGGTGACACCCAAGTAAAAATGCACTTTAGGAATAACTGACAATTTAAAAAAATAAATGACAGTGACTTTATATTGGAATACGTTATTCACAATAAATAAATAGATCAATATACTTTTTTTTTCATTTCGACTAAATATATTTTAGTCTTTTTATGAATTATTCAGGTATAAAATATTATTCAATGCTCACATTTAATTAATGTAAATTTTATTGAATCTGAAAATAAATAAGTGACCATTGAGATTTCTGAAGATAATGATTTAATTTCATTTTTCTGTAAAAAAAACAAAAAAAAAAAAACAAACTCTAGCCCATATAAAGGAAATGTTACAATGTGTCAGTCGAATGGTATACTTGAATATTTTAGGTGAACTTTCTTCTTTGCTTGTACCAAGATCGATTTTGATGGTTTCTGAAGGGGGACGATTTAATCACTTACAGCAAAAAAATTGTATTCTTTTGTTGTCGACTATTTTCAACTAATTGTATTGCAATAAAGTTCGATATTGGAATATTAAAAGACATGAAAAATTCATCTGGATTGGAAAATTTGAAAACAAGGGCTACAAATTAAATGGACAATGAAGTCGTTTCTATGATTGATGTAAAGAAGAAAAAACAATGGAAGGATATATTGTACTGACTGTTTCTATAACAGCAGAATATTTGTCATTTTTGGACCATATTAACAACGATTCCTTATTGAATAAAGATGTTCTTGATATGATTGAAATGTAATACAGTTGATACCCATAGCTTAAAGGGTGTTATGTTAAAAAGTTATAAATGTTTTAGCAAACTACGTTAGCACCTTTGTATTTTGTTTGACTACACACATGACATAGCACACATGACATAGCACACATGACATAGCACACATGACATAGCACAAATGACATAGCACACATGACATAGCACACATGACATAACACACATGACATAGCACACATGACATAGCACACATGACATAGCACACATGACATAGCATACGTTAATTAGAAGTTACACGATTTTAAGGGGAATGAAAACAAAAGCTGATGAGATCAACTTCATATCTGAAAATGTCTAGAAAAGGTTGAGCTTAAATTTATATGTGGTTCTAAAGATATGAAAATGCAGCTTCAATGTCTGAAACCATGGAGGAATACAGTTATTTGTAAAGAACCAACACAATAGCAATTAATTGACGTGTATAACATTCACTCAATCTAAATTAGCGTTTTGCCTGGCATTTTTCGATACGATTGAAGTACTTTTTTCGTTCTGAAATTATTGCCTCTAGAGGAGCAGCTTAAGATCTTTTATTTTACCTATCTTTACTTAATTTTGTTGTTTTTTTTTTTGGGGGGGGGGTGTACTAGAAGGCCAAATATACACAAGAGTAGTACTATCTTTAGACTATTGTCAAAGTGGTGACTAATTAAACCTTTTTAAATGCATAACTCATTAACGCAAAGTGTTATTGAAAAAAAGGCTCTTCTTAAAAAAAACAAACACTGTGATTCAGAAGAACAAAGAAAACAAGAAAATGCCGGACTCACTATTTAAGAAGAGAAAAGTAGGTTCATTTGGTGTGTATGTGTGTGCATTGATCGTTTTTTAACTCAAAGAAGTTGTGTAGATGTCAGTTTCAAAATATTGGCGTATATAATAATACCGCTGTTGTGTATTTGTGTTTCCTGTTGTGTGTTGTGAACTGATCTGTTCTAGTGTGTCAAAATGCCATGGTGTCCAGGTCAGCTTGTGTGTGTGTGTGTGTGTACTGTGTTATTGTGAACTGATTTGTCATTCTTGTTCAATAAAGCCTAGCTTTAAGACATGTCTTCCTGTAGTGTTTTATTAGGTCACTACAATTTATTGAACAAGAATCCTGTGGATTAATTGTGCTTCTAACCTTAAGTATGGATCGTTTTCTAGACCTGAAAGATTGGTGGTGGATCCAAATGATCCGGACGCTCAAAGGATCTGGAAGCACTGGCTTTACACATTTGAAAAATTCGCATTAAAATTAGCTGTATCAGATGGTGAGAAGTTCGATCTACTATGTAACTTTATCTCACATGCTGTGTACGAATTGATATCTGACTGTACTGACTTTGAATCTGCTGTAAACACACTAAACGGACTCTATGTCATACAAACCAATGAGGTTTATGCTCGCTATCTCCTATCCAATTGTAAACAGGAAACAGGACAGAGTGTTGACAGGTATATTCAAAAATTGAGATTGCTAGCTAAAGACTGCCATTTCAGAGCAGTCACTGGCCTCGAAAACCAGAACGAGGTCATCAGAGACGCATTCATTAGTGGCATGTCATCACCAGAGATTAGGCAGAGACTTTTAGAGTACTCATCTCTGGACCTCGCAAAGTCATTGGAGGTAGCTAGATCTCTTGAGATGGCACAGAAACATTCTGTGACATATAACTCGCAACAAGCCACTACTTTTCAAGCACAACAATCCACTACGTCGGAATTGCCACTTTGCTCTGCTGTAGAAGACACGATTGATTCGGCACCCGGTACCATAGCTGCACCTCAAGGCAAGTGCTACTTTTGTGGAGGTGCTATCCACTCTCGTAGCAAATGCCCCGCTAAAAATGCAACCTGCAATAAATGCGGTAAAAAGGGACACTACAAAAAGATATGCAAATCAAAACTTTCTACAGTTTACAGACATAACTCTGATTTAGCGGCGTATACAATAACAGCCGCCTCTTCGTTTTCTCTATCTCGTGCTGCAATGAAAATACAAGTTAACAACATTACCCTTGATGCCCTCATCGATACAAGTAGTAGGGACAGTTACATTTCTGCACCGGCTGTCAGAAAGTATAGATTCAAAACTTTTCACTCATGAAAACATATATCTATGGCCAACACGAACCTAACTGGTTATAGTCGAGGCCATGTTAATGCTGACATTAAGAGTAAAGGCTCCACTTATAAAGACTTCAAGCTACACATACTTGACAACCTCTGTGAGGATGTTATCTTAGGGCATGACTTCCTTGAACAACATGAGAGTGTACAGATCACTTTTCAGGGGCCGAAACCAACAATGGTGTTAAATGGAATGAAAGCTGCTAATGTGGAACCCGCTCCTCTTTTCCAAAATATGCTTAAAGAGTGTCGACCTATCGCCACAAAATCCATTAATTTTTAATTTATTTATGAGTGCTGTCAATCATGATAGAGAAAAATGGCAATTATTGTATTTCCTTGTGTTTTCCTAAAATGTCATTGCCCAACAGGTCTATTATATCGTTTTGAATCTGTGGGTTGAGGTAAAGGGTTGTGTTTTTGTTTTCTTAAGGATTTATGTACTGCTCAGACATTGTCTTTGTTACTTGTGTTACCAAAACGATACTATTCGCGATGACCACAAAATGAAAGGTTGCATTCTAAAGTTCTGAAATCACTTTCAGTCACTAATTGTCAGTTTCTTCAATGTGCTCCTTGTTTACACCATTCTAAAATCTAAACTAGCATTCACATTGTGATGAATTACTTTCAGTCACTGATTGTCAACTTCTTTACACCTTTTACAGTTCTCAGTCGTTCATGGTGTCTGTATGTTTGACAAGCTCATAAGTAGGCCTATCTTTTTTTTTTTTGACGATTCGGTTGGAAAACAAACAACATTGATCCTGTCTCACGGTACAAACCCAAGACCATCCGCATGACTTTCCAGAGCATATACCAGACGACAAAGCAGCCATTCAAGTGAAAGAAACTATTCCACGATAAATGTAACTATTGCTATATCTTTAAAATTTGTGTTATAAACCTTCTCTCAAATACAGTCACGATAAGAAGCTAAAATGTCTACATGGTTAATGTTCCCTAAGTAATAAACAGAATATGATCTTTCTCTTTCTTGTTTAATAGATCTACCTATTTTAGGTCTAAATCTAGATTTCTGGTAATGGAAAAAAAAAAAAAAAAAAAAAAGAAAAAGCAGAAAAAAGGTAATACTACCAACGGTTTAATTAACATAGAGAAAAAAACAAAAGAAAGAGTGGGAGAATGGGAACCAAACATCATCACCCCTGCACCGCCACCACATTACAAAAACCAGATGAATGCAGTTCCTTACACTGACTCTAGGTGGGTTAATGTTTTGAAGTTAATATCAAGTTTGATATGACGTGCAGGATATTTTAAGGAAACTTTTAATTTTTTAAATTTTTTTTTACAAAATTGCATTGTATGATAGGCCTCAATTGAACATAAGTCATGGGACAAGGCGATATGAAACCCTAAGCACTATGTAGTGTGGTCTTTAGAGGTGAAAAGGCTTAAAGCTATTTGAGATATAGGTCCTCATATAACTCCAGATATTTTATGTAACTACTAGGAGGCCCTAAGCTAGAGCTTATGTTGCATAGAGGGGCCCTGGCCATATGTTTATTTTACAATCGAGTGTGGGCCCCTAAATTGTCGTTGGCCCGGGTTTATTGAACCTCTTCGCGCCGTGGATACTACGCCACTGCAATGGAACAAACGACACACTTTGACAAAGGGTAATTTGTATTAAAAATGAGACCGTCAAAGACATTAACTTTGATCAACTGAATGATAAGTTATCAAGTTTGAAATCAAGGAAAAAACAACAACAGTGTAATTTACTTATGGTTACATTGTTGAACTATAGATCAATGATGCCTTCGATTTCAAAGATTAAGGATTAGTGCAGAGTTTCACATGACTCGCTAATTATAAATTATATATATTACATCCTGAGCTGACAGCATCGGGTGACACCCACCCTACTGACGCCACTGCTCTCTCTCTCTCTCTCTCTCTCTCTCTCTCTCTCTCTCTCTATATATATATATATATATATATATATATAAATATATATATATATATATATAAATATATATATATATATATATAAATATATATATATATATTTAATATATATATGTATATATATATATCATGGGCGTAGCCAGGATCAGGATTTTTTTCGGCGGGGGGAGTTGGGGGGGATTTTTTCTCCCCCCCCCCACCGCGAACAAAAATTAATAGTATGTATGTGTGTGGGTGTACATGATCTTTATTACATTCTGACCCTTCATTCTTCTGGAAGACGTTTATTATGCCCTAGAATAGGTTCTTCCTGGAGTTATTGGAAAAAATTGTAGACACCCCGTCATTGCCAGCAAGGGTTTTGGGGAGCGCTTGGAGCTCCCCTTGCGCGCGGCGAAGCCCCGCCGCAAAGCACTATTTCTGGTATTGAAAGCCAACAAAATGAATATTCGAAGGTATCTACAGTAAATTTTCCTGCTATTAAAAAGTTTTATTTCAAAAACCTAAAATGCATTCTTACTGCCTTACTGGCACCAATTTGTACTAGGATGTCATCGCAACCCTTAGTATGCGTAATTCATTTTGTCGGAAAACATGTTCCGCAAACCTCATGCGACGCTCTGTCAAAAACTTACTAAGGTGTCGACTCCCAGTTCTGCATAGGATTTGCTTGATTTAGACCCGATCTCAATAGCTGACTCCTAAAATCTGTCTTAGCCATCTTTGTTAAGCCACATTTAGTGTTTTTCAATTTCGGCAGATGACTATTCAATGCACTTTATTAATGGAGCCCCGCCACTGGTAGAAATGTGTAACCTTTCTTGAATACGCTCTTGGAATAAGGTTACTGTAGTTTGCTTTAGATGTTATGTCGAAAAGGGAAGTTTTATTGTCAAAATCATCTGCTGTGGATTTTAAACTAAAAAATCTCTGGACTTCTTGTGTCTTTTTTAATTCAAATCTCCATTTAGCTATGGTCATAGAATTTGGTAACTGTAGTTTGCTTTAGAATAATATTGAAGATGGAGGTTTTCCCACCTCAAAACTCTCTGTAGGAAGATTTAAAACTGAAAATCATCTGGAGGGGTTTTAAACTTTTAAGAAAAGCCATCTGTAGGAAAGGGGTTAAAACTCAAAACCCCCAATTGACTTGGCTACGCTCAAATATTTTTAGTGTGTAATTAGTTTTTTTTAAATTATAGAGGTATTTTTTAGCATCAAACCCCGCTGAGAAAGGGTTTTAACTCTAAACCCCTTTTGGCAACTCTCATAGCTTTTTGAGTGCGTAGTTTGATTTTTTTATATTAGAGTTATTTTTTTAGCTTCAAACTCCACTGGAGGGGAGTTTTAACTCAAAACCCCTTTGACTACACTCAAAGAATTTTGAGTGTATAATTTGCTTTGTTTTCAATATTAGAGAGGTATTTTTTACCTTCAAACCCCGCTGAAAGGGGTTTAAACTCAAAACTGAGTCAAAACCCATTTAGCTACGCTCATAACATTTTAAGTGCATAATTTCCTTTTTTTCATATTTAAGAACTATTTTGAGTTTGCAATTTGCTTTTTTTATATTGAATAGTGGGTTATAAAATCAAAATCTTCCTGAACTGTGCTCTTGGAATTTGGGGATTATCGTTTATTTTTATTTATTTTTTGTTTTGTTTTTAGAAGAGAGGGATTTAACTGCAAAAACCCCTGGTAGGGGGTCTTAAACTCAAAACCCCCTGATAGGGTATAAACTCAAAACCTCCAGATAGGGGTTTTAAATCTCAAAACCCCTGGTAGGGGGTTTTAAACCCAAAACCCTTTGATAAGGGGTTTTAAACTCAAAACCCCTTGACTGAGCTGGGGCAAGTGATGGTATTGTATTAAAATGTCACCCAAAATAAACAAAATTAAAGCAAAAAATTAATTACTGAATTCCGATCCCCCCCCCCATGTGGGGGGGGGGGATTTCATTTCGGGGGGGGGAGTTTAACCCCAAACCCCCCTCCTTGTTACGCCCATGATATATATATATATATATATATATTGTATTGTATTGTATTGTATTGTATAGGTTAATCTATTTAAAATGTTATCAGTGCAAGCGTATTGTACTTGTTTCGCAGATGACCTAGATCCACATTATGCAGCTACGTCATAAGTTGGAGTGAAACGGATATCCTTGAGTTAAACAACAAACTTTTCCAAACTGTAGGGATGGTGGTAGCACTAATGCTGTCTGACATCACGGATATAGCCAGGCAAAGTACGAATGCGACATTCAGTCATTTATATGAACAGAGAAGAGAATACAACTCGAGTTTGTTGTGTGCCACATAGAGGTAAGTAATTAAATGTAACATAGGGGCTATCTTTTGTACAATTTATTTTTATCATATTAATATTGTTTAGCATCTATGTTTTATTTACTGCAACTGTTGAAATCAGCTCAGACAAATACACTGTTGAACTGTTTAATAAATCAATAATAAGTTTATCATGCGAAGGTAAAGTTAAAGTTCCCCTTTCACACCTTGCGATCTGTTAGGAATGGATTATTTATTAAGTTGTCTGGTATTAACAATGTAATTTGGAATGCAATTGGCGTGTGTGTTAATACAGTGTTATAATTAATTTGTAAATAAATTAGGCCAATGTTCAGCCTAACAGAAACACCATACTCACAGTTGTACAAAAATTAATTAATAAACTATGTGTATGATGATTTAAATTAAACTATAAATTTAATCCAATGATATTTATACAATGAAAAGACATATGATTAATGGTAATGATAAATGAATACAAGTGCATATAGTATAATATAGCCAAATACTTAAATAGTATTTTAAAGAGATAATATTGATCTCATCAATGTTCCATTTCAAGACAAAGATGCTGTAATCATTTGCAGTGTTCTTCATATACAAATGTCCATGGTAACACAAGTATCTTCTAGCCAAGACAAATGTCCATGGTAACACAAGTATCTTCTAGCCAAGACATACGTCCATGGTAACACAAGTATCTTCTAGCCAAGACAAACGTCCATGGTAACACAAGTATCTTCTAGCCAAGACAAACGTCCATGGTAACACAAGTATCTTCTAGCCAAGACAAATGTCCATGGTAACACAAGTATCTTCTAGCCAAGACAAATGTCCATGGTAACACAAGTATCTTCTAGCCAAGACAAACGTCCATGGTAACACAAGTATCTTCTAGCCAAGACAAACGTCCATGGTAACACAAGTATCTTCTAGCCAAGACAAACGTCCATGGTAACACAAGTATCTTCTAGCCAAGACAAATGTCCATGGTAACACAAGTATCTTCTAGCCAAGACAAATGTCCATGGTAACACAAGTATCTTCTAGCCAAGACAAATGTCCATGGTTACACAAGTATCTTCTAGCCAAGACAAATGTCCATGGTAACACAAGTATCTTCTAGCCAAGACAAATGTTCATGGTAACACAAGTATCTTCTAGCCAAGACAAATGTCCATGGTAACACAAGTATCTTCTAGCCAAGACAAATGTCCATGGTAACACAAGTATCTTCTAGCCAAGACGAATGTCCATGGTAACACAAGTATCTTCTAGCCAAGACGAATGTCCATGGTAACACAAGTATCTTCTAGCCAAGACGAATGTCCATGGTAACACAAGTATCTTCTAGCCAAGACAAATGTCCATGGTAACACAAGTATCTTCTAGCCAAGACAAACGTCCATGGTAACACAAGTATCTTCTAGCCAAGACAAACGTCCATGGTAACACAAGTATCTTCTAGCCAAGACAAACGTCCATGGTAACACAAGTATCTTCTAGCCAAGACAAATGTCCATGGTAACACAAGTATCTTCTAGCCAAGACAAATGTCCATGGTAACACAAGTATCTTCTAGCCAAGACAAATGTCCATGGTAACACAAGTATCTTCTAGCCAAGACGAATGTCCATCAACAATGAAGTTAACCAAAGTTCAGAGTAGCACCGAAACTCACAACTTCACAATGTAACACCAAGACTGAATGTAGAAACCCGAAATCTGGAATCTGGAACCTCAGACTTGAAACCTACAATTTGGAACCCCAAAACAGGGGTCAAAATAGTCCTTTAAGAATATATACTATACTATATATTATATGCTAAGGCTGTTCATTAACATAAGCACAAGGAGAATTCAAGAACACCAAAGATAAAGCTTGGCTCTACAGCGCAAGATGGGGTGAATGTACCAAACGACCAAGAAGAAAAATTTGACGTCATATGAAAAATTACGACGAAGCGACAAAGGGAGAGAAAATAGTGCACAAATTAAAATAGCGCAAATGACGTCATCGCCTATTGATGAAAGCAGCGCTAAAAGATAGTGCGCATTTTCATTACAAAACCAAATAGATAGCTGCGACACGATCTAGAAGGCAGACGATATAAAGATCATCTGTTTGTGTGGCCCACGATTAGCAAGGGTGTTACGTGGCCAGCACAACGACCAACTAATGTCAGGTATCCATTAAAGCTGGGCGGACTCAGAGGCAACCAGAGATCCCGAAATTAAAAATCCCAGTCTTCACAAGGATTCGAACCCGGGACCCCGGTTCGGAAGCCAAGCGCTTTACCGCTTATTCACCGCTTATTCACCGCACCTGTTATCATGCGAAGGTGAACTATGTTCATATTTTGTTTTATTTTTTATTTCAAAAGACACTTATAATTCAACGGTTCATGTTATAAAAAGTGATTGCTGCAGTGTAGTGCGTTCAATCGTCTCGATGGTCTACGGTTCGTACCCTGCCCGCTGCCATCCCCTGACGTCGTGTGGGAGGTTTGATCTAGGAAGTAGATTGTCTTCAGCTCCGAAGGAGAACATTCGAAACATGGCCAAGCATCCAAAGCTGTACATTGTGTAGAGATTAAAAAAAAAGAAAGATAACTTATGCGCCTCGTTGGGCTACATTAGAGTTTAGCTGCATTACCTCCCTTAGTATATATATATATATATATATATATATATATATATATATATATATATATATATATATATAATATATATATATATATATATATATATATATATATATATATATATATATATATATATATATACATGTATTAATTTTGAAAGAAAACTTCATTAATTTCAAAAGATGACTAATGTGTTTCAGATTTCAAGCCTATTCAAGTATCTAGTACTAGATTTAGAATTTTTGAAATTTTGACATGTTTGCGAAATACGTCATTTTGTTGTGGGTTATGTCTTCTTTAGATTGCTTTCTAAAAGGTGAGTTGAAATAATCAATTTAAACTTCTGACTTGGATTTAGGCTTTTAATAGGATAAGCTTCATTAGTTTTTAATTCCATTATACTCTTTCAGAGAATACATCGCGTGATTATTATTTCTAGTTAAGTAATGTGCACAATGGTTATGCCTTCGCAGGATGTGGCAAAATATGTAGGTTGAAGCTGGGGCTGCGTAGCCACGGGAAATATTGCATTCCTCATTAATCTTTGAACTCAAATACAAGCCTTATGATTATTATTAATGTGTATTTTATTTAACACAGTCAAATATGAATATCTTACATATTAAAGTCTAAATTTTTAGTGTATCCAAGAGACAGAGCCGGACTGAGGGCTGGGCAGAATCGGTCACCGTACTTGTCTTCTAGGCTAAAGATGCCTCGAAATTATATTATTATTATTATTAGTGCAAAGATATGCAGTGTTCTTCCAGTAATACCATATACGAAGCTTCAACAAGAGTTTTGCTGCTTAGAATGCAGTAACCGAAAATGGTTTTGCGGCTGGTTCACCTCCTTCTTCCTTGCAAGATAGCCCGACCCCAAAAAGAGGAGGAAAGCTGTCTTTGTAGAAATTCCATCAGTTATGTAAACAATTTGTTATTTACATTATTTACAGTACCATGTGACCGAGCCTCGCTCGGTTGAATAATTTGGTAAGGAAGGATATATACCCGAATTCATTTTGGGAATATTTTTGTAATTACGAAAATGAACGATCCTGTAAAGACTTTCTATCGTTATGTTAGTTCTCAATGTAATTGTACAATGCGATTAGAATAAAAAGTCTCTAAAGTACTCCCAACAGTATAGAAAACCACAGTTCAGGTAGCAACGTTTTACATTGCATCTTTTACGTAAAAGTATTGGGCTATTTTTGGCTTGGAAGAAAGTCTCTGCAGTGTAACTTCTAAAATTTTTACGTTCTGACATTTAGTATTCCATTTATTTAGTATATTCATCATGGCTTTAGTACGAAGCATCAAGTGATGCACAATCTCTACGTTATAGGGTAAAACGTGCACCTTGTAACAAAGTAAAATGTCGCATTTTTTTCTAAGATACTTAAAAACAACGCGTTAGTATTCTAAAGAAGCATTATTGTGGGGCATCTCTGTTACGACGACCACCTTTCAGCTCTCTAAACAAAAATTGCCTTTGGCATATGTTCGTCCCCTATACGGGATAAGTGCCCTGCCCAGAGTGACTGTCGTACTATAAGAAATTAATACCATTTCGCAAGAATATATATATATATACATGTATATGCATACAAGAAGTGCTCGCTTAAGAGTATAGGATTAATTAAATTTACATTTAATTTGCATATTTATGTGCATTTTTTGTGTATTTCGGTATTTACATATTGTGCCACTTTTTTTTTTGTCTTTAAATAGTGGAATTTGTAGATAAAACTACGTTTTCTTTATTTTGCATAAGAAAATTGAAACATATTTTTATGTTGTGTTTGTTTTGTATTCTTCACAGTGAATTCCCAACAGCCTTCCAGGAGTAAGTATATCCTGCGTTTTTATTTTATTTTATTTGATCTGTAGTTCTAGTGATTGATGTCTGTGGCATTTTACGTCTCGAGAGACGATCTTTTCCCTTTGCAACTTCTTGTGTGACTAAAGAGGCCAATCCTTGATACACAGCTGCGATCGCAGGTTGGGCATAAGTAATCACCAGGCGCCGTTGCATTTTCACCCTTCTTTCTGCTTCTGTTGTGTATGCCATCTGCAATCTGTGACCCTTCCTTTATGCTCTCTCTCCATGTGGATCTGTCCAGTGGCACCTCTTCCCAGTTGCCAGTGTCGAGTTTGAAGAGCTTCATGTCGCGTTTGCATACATCCGTATACCGTAAAAGTGGGCGACCAGCGGCTCTCCTGCCTTCTATTAGATCGCCATACAGAATGTCCTGTGGAAGTCGACCTACTGGCATTCTACTAACGAGGCCAAGCCAGCCAAGGCGTCTGCTGCTGATAACAGAGCGGATGTGCTTGCACCCTGCTCTTCGTAGCACTTCCTCATAGGTTATCTTATCTTGTCACCCTATTTTAAAGATCCGCCTTTGGCATCGGAGGTTGAAGACATTCAGCTTTTTTTCCTGCCATAAATGGATTGACCATGTGTCACTTC
Source organism: Biomphalaria sudanica (assembly GCA_036873155.1). NCBI lineage: Eukaryota > Metazoa > Mollusca > Gastropoda > Planorbidae > Biomphalaria > Biomphalaria sudanica. The sequence goes on from JAZGLO010006691.1 coordinate 2,693,126, forward strand.
CGTACAGCAAGGTGCTCAACACACAGGTGTTTGATGACATCAACAAAAAACCTTTGCTTCTCTCTCTCACTCTCTTTCTCTCTGTCACTCCATATGTCTCTTTCTCTGTCTTTTTCTCTCTCTTTGGCTCTCTCTACCTCTAGATTTCTCTTTCTGTCTTTTTGTCTCTCTCTATCTCTCTCTCTGTCTCACTCTGTGTCTGTCTGTCTCTCTATCTCTCGGCTATTAAAAGAACGTTTGCTATTTTTCGTATAAAACCAATACACTGATGCTAGCAGATTAACATGACAAACATCAAGTTCAAGCATCATTATTATATTTTATCTTAATATCATTCTAAAGGGTGTCTTGCTGGTCTCCAAGTTTGCTTTCGGAATGGTATAACTAGAATTGCGTCAAATGTTAGAGATCCTGAATTTATTTGTAAGTAAGTACAACTTTGAACACACTTGTAGGATTAATATGCATAAGACGTTTCACATTCAACAAAGTGATACTTGAGACTTATTACATTACAGCTAGAAATACTAAAAAGTTATGACTTTATAATTGACTTTCTGTCTGAAACAAGCAAATTTAAAGAGGAATATAAAACTCTGTTATCTGTTATAGTTTTACATTGTCTTTTGTAATGTTGCCAATAACTTTGTTAAAGATTTTCTTTCTTGATCCATTCAAGTAGATTCCTAGTGTAATAATTCCCTCCTAAATATAGTTCTGACAATCGACATTACATTTAGTTCTTTTTTTCAAGTCTCCCATTCTATTATTATTATAGCTTTTACATAGCGCTACTTTCATGCTTATAGCAGTGAGGGGGGTATCTATCTAAGAGTTGGTTTTCCGTGCTGCCTTTAGGCGCTCGAGCCCCCTTCTAGGTAGCCAAGCCAAGCCAAGTTCAAGTGGCCTCTCGACCACGCTTCCCACAACGAAAACTTCCTAGAATCGACAGTTTTACAAAAAGACGTATGCAAACCTGTAATGGAGAAATGTAAAGTTATCACGAATCCATTTATTAATAAAATTAATTAAAAATTCAGCTAAACATTAGGGTTCATTTAAAGGACATTTTTACAAATCAAACAAGAACATAAAACTAAAATGCTATTTAACTATAGTTAAACCAATATGACTCTGTTTGGGATCCCTCAACATAAAGAAACTAGAACAAATACAAAATAGAGCCATGAGATTTATAACAAACGAATAGTCAAATTTGATCAGAGTAACATCATTTGTAAAATCACTAAATGGACACTTCAGGACAGAATAATAAAAAGTAAAGTAGCCATAATACATAAAACACTGAATCAAAATTTACAAATAGAAAAACAAAACCTAATGAAATACTTAGAAAGACCCTCAGATAAAGGCACATATTTGGTTCAATGCACTAGAACAAATTCCTACAAGTGCTCCTTCTTTCCAAGAGCCATTAGAGAATGGAATGGGTTGCCTGAATCAGCGGTAGAACGTAATTATCTTCTTTTTGAGGTAACGTCTTTTATATATAAGATAAGGTAATCTTTACAAAGCTTATATAAACTCACACTGTCTGTCTGTAAGTCTGTTTATCTGTCTGTCATTCTGTACACGTTAGTTCTCCCACACCAATTCTCGGATCAAGCTGATTTTTTGCACAACTATTCAGTGGCGTAGACAAGACGTATAAAATTTTTTAAAAATTAAGCTATTAGTCAATTATTGGTTATTCACGATTCAGTTTGATAGCAGCAAGGGAAATAAATCTTTCAGTATTCGCTGATATGACTAAATATGTAGGGTCTTGTTCCCTTAGAATATTGAACACATTATTTCTACCCCCCCCTATTATAGGTTCTAGTTGAAACTTTAAACAAGTCTATATTATAGCATCTAAAACATAAACGAATTAAAAATAAACGTGGTTGCCAATTAATTATTGGCAATAAATTATTTTGTTTGATATCGAATAAGAGAAATAACTTCTGCATTATTGAGAGATATAGTTGTAAAAGTTACCTTAGATAAGCCTTTTTTTTTTTTTTTTTTTTTTTTTTTTTAATCAGTTGTATATCAATAACTTGTTGGTGTAGTTGGTGTAGTTCTACTAACTGGCATGGAATACATTTCAATACTTATTAAAAGTATATTGAATGTGAATTGATTAATTTTTTTTTCCATCTTTTTTTCTTCTAGACAGAAACGCATATTTCTAATGTGTGTATTGACACCGAACTGTCCAGCAACATTTGACAGGGGATATGCTTCAGTAATAGAAAGATTTGACAATTACTTTAGCATAATTAAATATCCATGTCGTAAGTATCCAGTGTAAGATCGTATATAGGTATAAACTACTTTGAAGGTTTTAGAATTTTTCTAGACCTAGACATAGATCCTCCAGCGCCGTTAGAAGAATAGGGCGAAAAGTTGGCTCCACAGAGATGGTCCCCGATGATGTCTACAGCCTCTTTCTAACTGGATTTTAGGGCTGTCAAGACGACACTATGCCATGCTAGGAAGGTACTGCTTTTAGGTATTCCAAGAAGATACTACTCATTTTCGGACAGTACTTTTTTAGATCCTCCAAGAAGATACTTAGCCAGCCATGTTAGGACGGTACCGCTTTTATGTTTTTCAAATAGATGCTTAGCCATGCTAGGACGGTACCGCTTGTATGTCTTCCAAATAGATGCTTAGCCATGTTAGGACGGTACTGCTTTTAGATCTTACAAGATTGCACTACACCAAGTTAGAAAGGTACGGCTATTATGCCTTCGAAGAAGATATTAAGCGCCATGTTAGGACGGTACTGCTATTATGCATTCCAAGAAGATATTAAGCCATGTTAGGACGCTACTGCTTTTGATCCTAATGTTGTTGGTATTTTGTTTGAGCGTGATTCATTTAGTATGAAGACATGTCCCGCAAACCTCATACGACTTTCTGTCATAACTTCTTGAAGTGGGCGAGAGACCGCTCGGCAGCGTAGTTCTTTCTTGCTATCACATCACAGTCACTTGGTTTGCATGTGACTTTAAATATTCCTCTTAGCCATTGCTGTTTAGGTACATTTATCATCCTAGACATCTTAACTGATGACTTTCTTGTCTTTCATGAATAGGTCGCTGATTGGACAACAATTTTACTATGAATAATACACATTTTCTTTAATCATTGTATTCGGTTGAGGGGAGGGGTATAATTTTTAATGCAGTTATAATTATTTTATTATAACTGTGGGATGTAAGTGGTGCTAGAATAATCAAATAGCTAAAATAGAAGGAATGAGCTAGTTGTTTCACAAAGATCATACAGTACATACATACATTAAATCTAGATAAATAGAGTGACTTAATTATTTTCTCTTTCAAACCTAGCCTGGACGTAAGTTTCTACATATATTAACACTTTTAATTTATCTGCAAGATTTTAGACTAAGGACTACACCAGACTAAAACAGACTACAACTAATACAATAGTTATAAAAGAACGCAACACACTGATATTAATGATGATTAAGAAATAAACAGATTGATTGAAAGATATATATATATATATAAATAAGAAAAAGAAACAGTTATTAAAAAGAGATAGAGTTTTAGAAAAATGAAAGTAAAATTAAACAACGTATGGGAATTACGCTCATTTTATCATTTTATCATTATACTTGGTTCGACGATGACCACTTTTGTCATCCAGGGGTCTGAGGGATTTGCATTGGATTTTAAGCTTCTCCAAGTGGCTGGTGAGACCTAAGTGAGCTCGCAATGTTTAGCTGCACACTGGGCAGGTTAATCCAGCTGGAGCTAGTGTTATTGGCCTTGCTCTTTTTTCTGACGCTTTTTGTATTTCTTGTAGTGCCACAAAGATTTTCGAACAATTAGGTCGAAGTAGCACTTAGATCTTGTTTCTATCGGATGAAACCTTTCGGGGCATCTAAACAACAATCTAATAGCAAAAAACATATCTAACTATTGATTATGACTTAATATCTAACATTTGTTATAATGTTATCTCTTTATACGATTTTATATTTATAATGATAAAGCTTTTTTAAAACTTATTTTTATCTAACACAAACTATTTACTTTCACAGCCTATACAAAAGAAGACGCATTAGAAGGTAAACAATGTTATCATAATTTTATTTATAATATCCTATCTGACTAGATTTAATTATATAACGTTTGATTTTATTTTAAAAGGCTACATTTTATATCAATGCCAAGAATATGTAACTGCTTGTATACACACACAAAATTGATACATTTATTTTAAAAAATCGTTTGTCTTTTTTTCGACAGAATTGAAGCGAAACAGCGCTTTTAGACAGAATTCAAGCTATTTCTCTGTGATCTTATCGGGATTTTTAATACCAGCATTGAGAAATTTATAATATAAAGATGGGTTCAGACCAGTGATGCCCAATCTAATTTGAGCTACAGGCCAATTTAATTTCCGACGCTCATATCGCGGGCCACAGAAAATGTACAACATGAAAAAAATTGTCCTGAAACAACTTTATTAGAAATCTGTGGGTCTAGTAGTTACATTTATTAACGGCATATCTGAAAGTTATATTTTTTTACGCGTCTAAAAAATCGTTTCACTTTTCTACTTACAACATTGTAGCCAGCTTAACAGCGACTCATTTTCGTGTCTCTTTTTGGTAAATATTCTTAAAACGATCCTTCAATCTCTAGGCGTAGTTTTGCTATCGTTTATTCGTGGTTGAAACTAAGAGTACCATTTTTTGTTTGATAAATGCCATTGATATGTTGTTGTTTTATTTAAACATCCCCACTACTATCCTTATATAACAAATACGTTGGCTTATTATCATGTTCCACAAAGAAGTAAAGATCGGTCACTTTTCCTGGTTATTCTACATTTAAAGTCCATTTGTAGTTTTTTTTTATGCTCTCCCATTTCATAAAGCGTACAAATGTTAAAGGTCATAGTATCAATCCATCTAAGAAAAAACGAGGACCGCATGAAACCACATCACGGGCCAGATGTGTCCCGTGGGCCGTATTTTGGGCATCACTAGTTTAGAGACATGAAACTTGAGCAAAGAGGAACTTTACTTTTTACTACTACCAATTTCTCTAAGAAAGTTGACGTCTGCTACCAACCTCTCTAAGAAAGCTTACGTCTGCTACCAACCTCTCTAAGAAAGTTAACGTCTGCTACCAACTTCTCTATGAAGTTTAACGTCTGCTACCAACCTCTCTAAGAAAGTTGACGTCTGCTACCAACCTCTCTAAGAAAGCTGACGTCTACTACCAACCTCTCTAAGAAAGCTGACGTCTGTTACCAACCTCTCTAATAAAGCTGACGTCTGCTACCTTCAAAATGTCCAGTAGGGAATCGTCGCCGAAGGCGCCATTATCCCGTTGATTGTTAAAAAAGGCTTTTATCCAACAACCGGGCCTGGACATGGAGCTCTTCATTCCGTGCTCTGTCCAAAGGCTTCCAGCGGTAGCGGTCATAGTGACTGACTGGGCAAGCCGACCGTACCTCACTACAAGTGGCCGGGAGCAGCACTTACCATGGGAGGATTGTCTCATATTCCTAAACTGTAACCGCCACTGTTCCGTGTAGGGACCGCCATTACAGCTACGGGTTCTGATGACGGCCCACTTTGTGAAACGGCGTAACGGACTTTTAGGACTGTGTCCTGGGCGTTTTTTCCATCCCAATTACGAGTGAGAGAAAAAAACAACTAAAGCTCCCCTAGGAAAGCCCGGCTGGGCCTGGTTCGCTACTCATACTTCGCCTCTCTAGTTCCACTACTAGACGTTTCCGCGGAGGTGCCACGCTGAGGCGACGGGTAGCTGGCATCTTCCGAACGTCTGCTACCAACCTCTCTAAAAAAGCTGACGTCTGCTACCAGCCTCTCTAAAAAAAGCTGACGTTTTTTTACAAATAATTATCTGTCCTTAATAATTAATTTGATGAAGTATATTTGAGAAACAAGGTCATCTTTCCAAAATTCTTTCTTCAAATTCTAAGATGGCGGCAACCACTTTTTTTCTTTTAAGATTATGAATTTATGCGTTCATGTTCATGCTTAGGGACTAATATGAAATCAAATATTTTATTATTATATTATTTAAACAAATGTTACGCATTCTCATTTATCTATGACTAAATAATGAATTCAGCAAAACTGTTGCTTCACATTACCATGATTTATTACAAATTTTTTATGACTTATTGACTTGACACAACTTGATCATGACTTTATAGAAGACCACTTTATGACTTTATAGAAGACCTCTTTATGACTTTATAGAAGACCTCTTTATGACTTTATCATAGAAACATTGTGATTTCTTTTTTTAACCTTAGCAAAATTTTGTATACTTTGATATTATTATATTAATATTAGTATTATTATTTTAGTTTTCCAATTTTTTTTACAAACTATTTTGTTCATTTGTTGCGAACTAGTTGTTAATGTACTTATCATTTTTTTAATTCTATTATTTTGCATCATTTTTTAAATATGTTTTTGCTCTGCTTTTGTTTTCATTCGCAATTATTTTGACTGAAAAAATACTTTTAGGTCCTAATTTACGCTTTTTTGTAAATATTACTAATCTTACACTAGTAATGAATTTCAAGAAGTAATTAGTCATTTTTACAAAGCTTATTAAATCAATTCACTTTCTCTGTCTGTCTCTGAGTGTTAAAAAAGTGTACACTTCATTGTTGGTAATTTTTTTTTTCTTGGTATCTCAAACAAGGGTGAAAATGTGTACTGAAATGAAGCGGTGGTATACGCTCAAGTTGTCCACTTTACGGGTCGTCGTATAAGTCTTAGTGAACACTACATGAAAAATAGGACGAGATTATAGACAAAAAGCTAAAAGAGATAACTCTACAATCTTCCGTCAAGTTCCATAGTCGTAGGTTCTCTACTAGCAGAGTGGTTACCGTGTTGGCTTTAGAAGCCTGAGAAGGTTTTAGCTATGAGTTCGAATTTAGGTTGTTTCCCCTTTTTTAATTTGCATAATTATTTTTTTTTATTGTTAGTCTAGAGTCTAGATCTATTAAACATTTAATTGCATGACAGATCCAAAAAGATTGATACAATTATGCTTAACTTAACTTTTTTTTGTTTCTTTAATGCATTTTTTGTCTTGTTTTTACTATATCAAATAAACAAGTAATTTTAGAGTGTCACACTGTTTTGCAACTTTACTCTAATTTTTTCATTTACCATTTTAGTTACTTTTATAGGGAGACCAAAACTCGCATTAAACAAAAGACAGAAATAGATAACAACTTTGTTAAACATTAAAGTTAGATAGAAAAAAACACAAAAAAACGAAATTGACACTTTAAAAAATCGAAATAGTTGTTTAAGTAATTTTAATAATACTGATTCTATGATATGTTATACAGTATAATTTTATTTGATTAGTGTTTAACAGCTGTAAAAGTTATATTAGTAAAATAAATAACAATTAAATGTGTAATACCTTTATTACTGGTATTTGCACAAATAGTTTAAAACCTGTTCAACTATTGTAGTCTGCATACAGCATTCTGCACTCAAATCAACAAATATGTTTGTAGACCAATGCATTGACTACCTACGCCAGGGGCGGGCAAATTAAGGTTGGCGTGCCACGGACACATACAGAGACTAAATTTCATCCACTGAAAATATATTTACAAAAATGCATATATTTTTTAAAAAAAAAAGATAATTTTAGATATCCTCTGTCCATATATTTATTCTATTTTATAATCTGGTTACTAATGGGATGAGGAGGCTGATGAAACCGTTCTCCTATAATTCTAAAATGTTTATGGAAAAACAAAAACAATTCCAATGGGAACTATGTCAAAATCAAAATGAGATTCGATTGCTTTTTGGCTCAACCAATAGTTACCTTCGCTTTGATTTCAAGTTGTGAGAAATAATTAAATATTGAAGTCTTGTTGGATTTGAGATAAACGTTTTAAATGATTCAGAATAGAAAAAAAAAGAATCTCGTATTTTTAACAATAAATGGATGACAAAGTTGTTGAGTTGTTGTTTTTTTTACTAGCCTTCATTGTTAAAAGTATGCTTGCTATGCTGTGAACAGATTGTGATTTTTAAGAGTACAATTTCAAACGACAATACCAAACGAACCATCGCGTGATTTCATAGATAATTTGAAAAACTGAAGAAATAGAAATAAAAAGCAAGAAATTTTTGAATAAATTAACGAAATAGTGTATGGGCCTTCACAACAAAATGTTCCCCGGGGCCTCCTTGTCCTTAAATCTGAAATACATATTGCAATTCATAGCATGCTTAGTACCCTCTCGTTAAATCTCGAGTGTGGAAAGGTATGTGGGGAAACACTTGGAGAAGGTTACAACAATGTCCTTGCGCTGTGTAAACTTATCTCCTGTCAGGTACACTAGCGGGCCGTGCTACTCATCCCAGATTGTTCCATGATTATGTAATTTTCTAAAAACAAAAAAAGAAGGTTGACCAAGTTCTTCAAAACTGCTCTCTTTACCAAGAGTCCTGTTCAAGACACTGGCCACAAAACATCACAATAGAAAGAAAACTATATGGAGAAGTCCTCGATTTGGAAACCACTGCGCATTTCATCTCATATATTGGTCTAGTCATTTGAACACTCCAACATTTCATCTCATATATTGGTCTAGTCATATGAACACTCCAACAGTTCATCTCATATATTGGTCTAGTCATTAGAACACTCCAACATTTCATCTCATATATTGGTCTAGTCATCTGAACACTCCAACATTTCATCTCATATATTGGTCTAGTCATCTGAACACTCCAACATTTCATCTCATATATTGGTCTAGTCATCTGAACACTTCAACATAAAAAATGAAAACATCGAAGAAGAAGAAGAAAATACAAAGGAAGTGACAAAATATTTGCCATAAGTGCAGCAGTCGGGGATTTTTTTGGGAGCTGGGTGGACTCAGAGGCGCAAAAAGATCCCGAGGTTAGAAATCCCAGTCTTCTCCACGATTCGAACCCTGGATTCACGATTTGGAAGCAAAGTGCTTTATCACTCTGAAGGACTTAATTCCAAAGAATTCAAGAGACAACGAATAGGATCGACGATGCGAAAATAACGGGACAAAAAGACAGCCGATATTCATTACATGATTACAGGCAGAGATTATAGAGTAATACAATTGTTATATTACGAAAGGAAAACTTTCTGGAATTTTGGGCTTTATCTTTTCTTAAAAAGACACTAACACTAATATTGCAGATTTTTGTCTTGTATTGTACTGTAGATGTTAAAAGTAAATAAAGTTTTGTCGGCAATGTCTTGCGTTAAATTTTAAACATATACGTTTAATATGCCATTCATACTAAGTACTGGTAAGAAAATGGGATGACAAGGGGTTTAATAAGTTATGACCAAAACCTATTTTGTCGGTTACTGCCCTTCTGCTTTTCAATGAATGTGTGCAGATCATATATTCTCGGGACATCTGTAGCAGTGTATATTAGAATATATTAAATTCGTGTATTCTATCAGCAACAGTGACAACAAAAGAAGCAATATTAATTATAATAATAATTGCAATATAGCTCCTCCTTCGTTATCGAAGATGAGCACATTTATCATTTTCTATGGACTCGAAGGTAACTGTAAAAGTCCAATCTTCGCTTTAAAAAGCCGGCCGCATACGTGGCATAGTTAGGTCCGTTGCAGATAGGCCTGCTTCTTCTCTCTGCTTTTTGTTGGTTCGGCGCTCTTTTACCCTGGTCACTCTTCTTGATTCAAAGCTCGAGACTCACAAATTCACGCCATGAGGAGCGATCCAGCCGTGAATATCGATATCGCATTCCTTAAAGAATCTCTTGAGAATGTCTTTGTACCGCTTGTATTGACCTCCCTGGGAGCGTTTTCCTGCATACAATTCCTCGTACAGAAGTCGCTTGGGAAGCAGTGGCGTAGCAAGGTACTTGGCCCGGGTTCAAGAATATCTTGGTGCGCCCCTTTTACCCCAATAGGATGGATTCAGTGTGGAACAAAACAATTGAGTAATCTGAATGTATCGATAGCAAAAGACATAATAATACGATAAGCGTACCTTTTTTTAAAATAAGTAATAATGTCATTACATTTGACTCTGTAAAAGTGTCTTAGAAGTCAGCGCTTGTACAACTTTTTTACAGAATTAAACGACTATAATGTGTTTCAAATGAACACATTTTTTATAAGCTCTGTTTCTCATTTAACACATTTACATTACAAAAATACTTCTAGGTGTAAAACCAACACTTAGTTACAAAAACATTTTCAGGCCTTTTAAGAAGTAAAGTTAGAAACTAGTTTACGATTATCTCTAAACTTGTGCCTGTTTCTCGTCCCATTGAAAAATGAAGCCAACTTGCTTTCTGTTATAGAAATTGTTAAATAATTTTTAATCCATCGAAACTTCGAGAATGACATCTCTGCTGAACAAACTGACACAAAGTCAGATGTGTGCGTGACAATGTTTGGAAAACTTGAAAATAAAAGAAACAGAATGAGCCTTGAGAAAGTTGAATAATTAGCAGCAGTGTCAACATTTTGTATCCCTATAGACTTCATTGTCATTGTCGTCCCCTTCATTCTTTGCAACACACTCAAATATTTTCTGAACCAAACTCTCTCTCTATCCCCCCCCCCCCCATTCCTGTAATACTTCCGCGCTGTGTTATGCAAATAATTCAAAGTAACACTAAAAAAAAAACGAATGGAAATAACAGAATCAAGGCCAACAATATAAGTTAGTGGACGCTCATAGTAAGTGTCGAACAAGAAGCTAAATAACGAAAGAGCCGTCGAATGTCATCAAGCTAAATCTCTACCTCAGTAACTAAAGCCGACCTTGCTCTAGGGCTGCCAAAAGAATTTTTTGTTAACTTCCAAAATCCTAGTTTTTTTTGTTTAATTCTTCGCATCAAATGTCAAAATAAAAACTTTCTTTTTTTTATGCAACAAATAACTTTTCCCGCCAAAATCCGAATAGTGCCACAACAGCATACAGAAAAAAAAATCTGGCAACAATTGTCACCAAAACGCAGAATTAGTCACTATTACAAAATGGGAGGCGCGGAGGCCATGCGCCTTGCATCCGAACCGAGGGGTCCCGGGCTCGAAACTTGTTTTTTTTTTAGGCCGACTCTTGAGTCCACCCATCTCTAATGTGTACCCGACAGTAGATAGAGAAAAGTAAAGGGGTTTGGTCGTTGTGCTGGCCACATGTCATACTCGTTAACCATAAGCCATTGAAACAGATAACCCTTACATGCCCTGTGCCATAGATAGAACTTTTATTTACTTTACCGATTACCTGTAGCCTAATGTAAGTAGTAAAGTAAAAGTATAGTTCCCCTTTCAGACCTTGTGGTCTATAGAGCTGATGATATAAAAGTCATCTGTTTCTTAACCTACGGTTTACGAGGGTGTCATGTGGCCAGCACAACGACCAACCGCCTTTACTTTTCCCTAACTAATGTCAGGTACCCATTAGAGCTGAGTAGACTTAGAGGCGCCCGAAGATCCCGAAATTGAAAATCTCAGTCTTTACCAGGATTCGAACCCCGGTCCCCTGTTCGGAAGCTAAGCGACTTTCCGCTCAGCCACCGTAGTAAGTAGTAACTTAGTCTATAGCAATTCAAATCTAGTACATGTATTTGTCTAAAAATAGGTGTTCAATGTTTTGACCTTTTCTTGCTAGACAAATCTACATTGAGGTCGTTATACCTATATGTCATATAGAACGCATGGGATATGTTGTCCTAAAAAAAAAAACAAGCCAACGAATCATTGAATTGCATACACCTATATACAAACTAACAAAATGATAGAAATGCTAATGATGAGATAAAGTCAAGACTTCTTTAAAATATCTTTTTATTATTATTTTTTTAATTGACCAGAAAATAAGGGATGATTAAAAAAAACATTTTTGAATAATATATACAAATTAAATCAAAAAAAAAAATTCCTTTTAAAATATTTTAGTTTTTTCTCTTATAGTTCTCCATTTCTCTCTCTCACTTTCTCTCATTCTCCCCTGATAGTTATAGTAAATTTTCTATCATTCTTGCGATCTCATTTTCACTGTTTTTAGATTTCTGTCTGACTGTCATCTCTCTCTCTCTCTCTGTTACTCAATTACTCTCTAACTCTAACTCTCTAACTCTAACTCTCTAACTCTAACTCTCTAACTCTAACTCTCTAACTCTAACTCTCTAACTCTAACTCTCTAACTCTAACTCTCTAACTCTAACTCTCTAACTCTAACTCTCTAACTCTAACTCTCTAACTCTAACTCTCTAACTCTAACTCTCTAACTCTAACTCTCTAACTCTAACTCTCTAACTCTAACTCTCTAACTCTAACTCTCTAACTCTAACTCTCTAACTCTAACTCTCTAACTCTAACTCTCTAACTCTAACTCTCTAACTCTAACTCTCTAACTCTAACTCTCTAACTCTAACTCTCTAACTCTAACTCTCTAACTCTAACTCTCTCACTCTAACTCTCCAACTCTAACTCTCTAACTCTAACTCTCTAATTCTAACTCTCTAACTCTAACTCTCTAACTCTAACTCTCTAACTCTAACTCTCTAACTCTAACTCTCTAACTCTAACTCTCTAACTCTAACTCTCTAACTCTAACTCTCTAACTCTAACTCTCTAACTCTAACTCTCTAACTCTAACTCTCTAACTCTAACTCTCTAACTCTAACTCTCTAACTCTAACTCTCTAACTCTAACTCTCTAACTCTAACTCTCTAACTCTAACTCTCTAACTCTAACTCTCTAACTCTAACTCTCTAACTCTAACTCTCTAACTCTAACTCTCTAACTCTAACTCTCTAACTCTAACTCTCTAACTCTAACTCTCTAACTCTAACTCTCTAACTCTAACTCTCTAACTCTAACTCTCTAACTCTAACTCTCTAACTCTAACTCTCTAACTCTAACTCTCTCACTCTAACTCTCCAACTCTAACTCTCTAACTCTAACTCTCTAATTCTAACTCTCTAACTCTAACTCTCTAACTCTAACTCTCTAACTCTAACTCTCTAACTCTAACTCTCTAACTCTAACTCTCTAACTCTAACTCTCTAACTCTAACTCTCTAACTCTAACTCTCTAACTCTAACTCTCTAACTCTAACTCTCTAACTCTAACTCTCTAACTCTAACTCTCTAACTCTAACTCTCTAACTCTAACTCTCTAACTCTAACTCTCTAACTCTAACTCTCTAACTCTAACTCTCTAACTCTAACTCTCTAACTCTAACTCTCTAACTCTAACTCTCTAACTCTAACTCTCTAACTCTAACTCTCTAACTCTAACTCTCTAACTCTAACTCTCTAACTCTAACTCTCTAACTCTAACTCTCTAACTCTAACTCTCTAACTCTAACTCTCTAACTCTAACTCTCTAACTCTAACTCTCTAACTCTAACTCTCTAACTCTAACTCTCTAACTCTAACTCTCTAACTCTAACTCTCTAACTCTAACTCTAACTCTCTAACTCTAACTCTCTAACTCTAACTCTCTAACTCTAACTCTCTAACTCTAACTCTCTAACTCTAACTCTCTAACTCTAACTCTCTAACTCTAACTCTCTAACTCTAACTCTCTAACTCTAACTCTCTAACTCTAACTCTCTAACTCTAACTCTAACTCTCTAACTCTAACTCTCTAACTCTAACTCTCTAACTCTAACTCTCTAACACTCTAACTCTCTAACACTCTAACTCTATTTACAAATAAAAATCTTCTAATGAACGAAAAATGATACTAGCTCTTTAGAAATACTATTTTTGTACTTCAAGACGTTTTTTATTTTCGACTTAGAATAAGAAAAATTATTATTTTTTAAATACATTTTATATATTCAATTATTTTTGTACATTTTTTTACAAATTAAAAAAAAAAAAAAATCAAATTCTAAACTTTAAATCCTTCAAATTTATTGCAAACCTCCCCAACGTAAGACTAAAATCAAAGCTTGTTATTTTATTGGAGTAGCACTGCCTGGAAGATGATCTCCAACAGTCAGGCACGTTCAGGTCGATAGACGAGTCCACGTGGAAGGTACAAGGCGATCAGCATAGCCGTCGAGATCATAATTAAAAATTGTTGAAGTATTAATAATAATACTAAGCTGAATTCTCTTTCAGAAAATGTCTCATCCAATAGTGCTTCAAAAATAAGCAGACAAAATATACCACCATACCAAAGTTCCAATTAAACATTACCTAAGAAGTCTACAACAGATAGTTAGATTCTCTCCATCGCAAAATGTGTAGCCTGTATGGACGCTAACACATTTTCGTGAAATGCGTCTATGTTCAAAATTGTACGAGTCTTAAATTTGTTCGATTCGTATTCGAATGCCAATCACAATATTCCCACAGGGCTAATTTATATTTACACATAATCGATAATTTCACTTTTTGATAAAATTTTCTCCAGGCTATGTGTACTATTTACAGATAAAATATTAACAATTTCTAGAGGAATTGAATAATTAAAAAGCAAAAAGTCGTTTTTGTACATTTGATATAACTTGAAAATAGAATGTCTAGATAACTGTCTATAAAAATCTATCATAAAATCACTTGTCTTATTGTGAGAATATCTCAACTCTGTTCTGCTTGGAAGATGAAATTTTATTTCTGGTGAAATTTGACTTAAAACAAAGTCGGTGTCGGACAACATTGACTCCATCTTACCAACAAAATCATATTTTATCTTGCAGGGCGCACACATTTTATAAAATGTTTCCCAGTGTTCATTCATAGCAATTTTTCTCTTCTTATCTAGAAGATAATCCACAAACTCTGAGAACTTTACACCATTTCCATCGGGATCAGATTCAGGTTCGAATCTGTAATTTTTGATGATTTTTTTCCCGAATCTACCTTTGAAGTAGCTGGATGAGTTTGTGTTGACCAGAAATTTGTTCCTAAAGGCGGAGAGAAGCCGTTCGTAGGGCTCTCTGACGAAGACAAACTTGAAATAATTGTCCACACGATACTCGATCTCTTCTTTGGTGTAGACGCTGAGACGTTTGAGATATTTGTTGGACTTGTCGTATATCTCATTCGGTAGTATTGAAGTTATATTTCCAACAGAGGTGTAGCCGGACAACAGGAGGAAGATACGTCTCCACGTTGTTGATGCCACCTTGGGGATAAGACAATACATCGCCTAGGGAAGAAAAGTAGTTCAAAAGTGTAAGTTATACAAAAATGGATATCGAAATAAAATAATGTGTGTATTTTAACATAATTAAAGATAAAAAAGAAGCTATTTGAATAAGTGTATTATAGAAAGCCACGCAAGTCAGAGCACATATTCTGTACGGGGGATGGCCGTTTGACAATGGCAGTGCTTTTCTTTGTGCTGAAAGGTGGTTGGCGCAACAGAGGAAAAGCTTTAAACACCAGCTTAGGCGAAGAGAACACCTAATAACAGGCGGCTTCCGGTTAAAACATCTGGATATTTATTACACGGAATACACATTTGAGACTAAAAGGAAGTCTACTGCCGAGGACTCACATAGACCTAAAGCGACCACCGGTAGACAATGGTTACGTCTGCATTGAGTGTGGCAAAATATGTAGGCCAACATCGCAGCTAATACTTCGTAGCAAAGTGACATACTGCACTCCACCTTGATCTCCAGACTCAAAGACAAACTTTAGCATTATCAATGATCATCATTAAAATTTAACAGCTACAAGTTTGGTTTTTCAATGGAAGATCTGTTTGAAATTATTTGAAGACATAGATAACGAAGATAGGAAATATAGAGAAATGTGGTTCAATATAATGTAACGTAAAGAAAAACGTGGAAGAGAAGAAGATTAAAATATATAATTGATAAAGACTTTATAAATAAAAAGATAAACTAAACACTGTCAGACTCTAAATTTAGTAACGATTAAATTATTAAATAAAAAACACATTTTGTTACAATCGAAAGACATCATCCATATGAATTTGAATTGCTAAATAAAATGAACAAAACCCATTTAGAGCAACGAACGTATACGTATAAGCGACATATTCTTTTATACCTTTGATGCATAAGTCAATATTCTAAAGGTTTCTCTTGCCAACGATGAGAATTAACAACAAGTGACATCGGTAGCAACACTAAACTATACATACATATATTAGACATACATAAATAGCAGCACCAGGGCACTAAGCGAACTTAACCTCTAGACCATTTCTACGTTCACAGCTTAATTACTCATACCCACTGAAGCTTCTATATGTTATGTGTTATTGTTGTCCACTTGTCACTTGTCATTATGAGAGATATACAATAAGATAGAGCCATTGTTTGTCTAATACATGCCTAACGGCTGTCTGTGTCGGCCCTATTGAAGTTGTTGGTGAATGGATGCTGAGAGGTGGGCGAGGGGGCTAGCTAGGTCTTGTGACCTTTGACCACTGGGGTGGTAATTTGGATACTGGATCAGAAGAATGTTTTTTTTTTGGACATTCCTATGGTCTAGAGGTTAAGTTCACTTAGTGCGTTATCGCTAGGCGGTGGTGTCGAATCCAGAGTCACAGGTTCGAGCCTCGGTCGCTCGCATTCCCTTATTTTCGTAGCCTTTTAATTCACTACCTTCTCTCTTAAAAACTTGGTCCCTGGTGCTGCTATTCATTTGTGTCTAATATTTGTATGTATCACATTTGTTTCAGCACCTAGCTTCAACTCTATGTTGACAACACTAAACTAGTAACAAAAAACAACAACAATAGTAGCAGCCTAAAGACTTCATATTTCACACCATAGAACTGAAGACTGGGCCAACTTCATCTTGAAGAAAGGGTACAAGAAAAGGTAAAGTGTTTCATTCATGTAAGTGTTAAGTCAGACGGAAGTCAGAAGTAAATCAGACGGAAAAAGAGCTGGTCAAAACAATTGCATATGTCGTTTGAAATTGAGATGAAAGTCAACAGGAAACATATGCACAGGACATGAGATTAATAAAGGTTTTCACCTGAAAAAGTTTGACTTTAAATAATGCTGAAACAATTGCGCAATACAAATGTTGACCCCAGTCGTGGGTGGCATTATGAATGTATTGAATAAATGAAATTGTGTATTTCAGAAATGCATGATAACTTCGTCTCTAGGTCCCTAAGTAGATACCAAGACATTAATGAAAACTGAAGGAAACCATGTAAGTTATTCACCTTCTTATTTACCAAAACTAAATTTGAAACATAAAAAAATGCATAGGTATGTAAATGTGTACAACAATCGCAAACGTAAGAAATAATACTATTAGATTTTATTTAAATTTAACTAATCTATATACGAAAACAAGGATGTAGGATTCATAATATATGAATGGATGTATAAGCAGTGGTTGAAGGAATCCCCAATAGTTATATCAAAAGAGTTTTTTGTTTTTTTTTATACTAACTTAATCTATATCTCATGATCTCTTGAACTAAAACCTAGCTTAATAACTAACTATATGAACGTATAATGTTCAATATATATGACCTAAAGTTTAATGCCTAAGCCTAAATTATAACTCTTAATAAATAAGTGTACAAGATTTGAGTGCTGACCCAAATACCGTATAAAACAAGATTACAAAAAGAGCTTGTGAAATTCACCAATGGACCAGGAATAGTTTGTTGTGATCGTTTGAAGTAAAAAAAAAATCATTTGGCGTTATTTTTTTTATTTAAAAGCACATGACAATACGTCATCAATAATAAGACTCTTCTAACTCTTCTGGAATAAAGTTTTGAAATATAAGAGCTCTCTTGAAAGCAGAGCTGCGTTAACTGATCACCTAAACACAGCACGGATACGTTCCAGATATTTAGCTCTCTCCCCAAAAGTTATGCATATATATTGGTGTAGCCGTAGATCTAGACAAGAATTAGTATGTCTTACTTCACACGGATTACTATATCTAGATCAGGCCTTTATTTAGTCTCATTTAGATTATTGTCAAGTGTATAATCAGGATATGTCAAAACTGCACGTTATAAAAGCAGTTTGTATTTTTAAATTAAAACTAAAGCGAAGTTCTTATCAAAAACTTTTTCTTCTAAAACAACTTTTAAAATGAGTGACTCTGGATTCGACACCACCGCCTAGCGATAACGCACTAAGCGAACTTAACCTCTGATTCAATGAGTTATTTAATAAATGAAAAATGTATTTTAAAATGAGCCATTGATTTTTCCATCGTTACATAGGTTGCTACGTCGCAGGTCAGTGTTAAGGCCTTCTCTTTAAACCTTCCTTAATGTTAGAATTCACTAAATAAAATGACATAAAACCTAAAAAAAGTGCCCTACTTTATGTCTGTCATCCACAATGATATTCTGCAGCAATGTCTTGGAGAAATTCCGATTTCCATTGTAACCAAGTTTGCGGCAATTTATCTTCAAGTGATTCCTCCACCATTCAGGACTGACTGGTGCAGATGTGACCTTGACATCTGCCTTTAGATAACAGCAACAACAACAACAACAAAATATTTATTAATTTTTATGTGTAGAGTAATTAATTTTCGTGCAATTGGTAAACAAAAAAAATGTTATGCCATAAATAATAGTTTGAAAATTTTATATAATTTCTGTTGCTGACAATCGCAGCACCTTTATATTCTCTTTTCTTAGTACTCAGTTCATGCTGATATATTTAGACCAACAATTTACCTTTATTATGTATAAGAATGAATTTGATTTTAATTAGGCCTACATCTAACCAGAAAAACATTAAAAATATTTTTTTTAAATAGATAATACCCTTATTATACAATGTAAAGTATAATAAATAAATAACAATAATAAAAAGAATAAAAAGTTGCTTCAAACGGGTATCAAACCGCTAATTTAGACACCGACACCGTAAACGTATTTTGATACGCAATTACCAATTCAGCCAACGGCATTTCGTACACATGTATTCATTTATCGAAAATTCCATTATAGGGACATTTAGATTAAATTCTAGATCTAGACTTAAAGATTTAGAACTCATAAGATCTCCTTCTAGATCTTCTAGATGTAATCTATATTAGATTTAAGTACAAAATGTAAGTAAAGCTTTGATATTCTTTCAATACAATTCAAGCAACTTTCAATTTACCCTGCTATTAGTGTTATCTTATCACTTTGGAACACTAAGGCTGACATTTTTTCTAAGTCTAGTCAAGCCAAATTTACATTTACTATAACGGTCAAACTAGAGTTTTCTCCGTATTGCCAACGAGCTACTTAATTAAAAGAAAGCTGTAAATATTGGTTAATAAATAGATCTATTAAGTTTATTTTATTTAAACAAAAAAGTGTTTTTAGCTAAATTTACATTTCTGAATAAATTAATTCATAGTCCTGCAAATGTATGTTGGATTACCTTATGATTAATGGCTTGTGAATATTTCAGTTAGCAGAGGAGAGGGGATAAGTAAGTACGTAGCTGGAAATAAAGCTTCTTTGGTTTTATTATTGACATGTATTACCCTTGCCAGGTAAGTGTGGACGTTGACTGATTGCCTGGCATTTTTACAGGGTGGTCAGATCTATTTTTTTTTTTTTTTGTAACAGTAACTATGAACTGTATGGATCCATTCTCCTGATGCCATCTTGACTTTTATCAAAGCCATGTTTGTGTTTTATAAAGAAGCGTTTTTTAAATTTAGTTTTGATTATCACTATCAAGTTAAGCCAGCTGGAAGGACACTATGACGGAGCTTTTTTTTTCATTATTATAAACGTTCCATATCATTGCATTAAAAAAACATTCAGAAATTGTTCAACATTAGACACACACACACTCTGCTAGTTCACTTTGTATTTCTAGTTCAGTGTTTTACAAAGGCAAAATACAAAATATGATATTTAGATTTTTAAAACGGTTCGAAATAGGACAAGGTAAGAGAATCAAAGTAACATTCACATTAAAACAATTGTGAGAGAGAGAGAGAGAGAGAGGAGAGAGAGACAGACAGAGAGAGAGAGAGAGAGCGAGAGAGAGAGAGAGAGAGAGAAAAGATTTTTTATTTTATTATGAATACTTACATCGCCCGTCTGTAGTCCAACACGATTACCTGTTTGTGGAATAAATAAAAATAATAATAATAATAAACCTTGATATGATCAATTGGCCTACGTTTTAAATAATAGACTGGAAGACACTCTGCAATAATGTTGCTCTGATTGGCTGACTATAAATCTTTAGCAAGCACGAGATGGTTGATTATATTAGGTTAGTAGCTAGAGATATTTAAAACAATGGTTTTGTTTGCATCAGATGTGGCAAAATGTGCAGGACACAACTGCGCTGGAGAAGTCTTCTGAAATACTGCACATATTCTTATTTTCAATTCAAGACAATGATTTATTGAAATGAGTGAAACATTTTTTTAATAGATTTAACTCTTTTTCGTACCTCTCTCTCTCCCTCTCTCTTGTCCCCCTCCCTCTCACACTAACCGTCTCTCTCTCAAGCACACACACACACTCTCTCTCTCGTCGAATAATCGTTTTTATATTTATAATAGTTCTTTATTACTGTCAAGTTTTAAGTATTATTTAGGGTGTTATATAGCTAAACAAAATTAAGAGATAAGGTATAACATATACTTATTTAATTATACAACTTCACTCATACTTGCACAACCTCACTTATACCATGTCACTTATGCAACTTCACTTATACTACTTCATTTATACAACTTCACTTTTACAGCTTCACTTATACCACTTCACTTATACCACTTCACTTATACCACTTCACTTATACAACTTCACTTATACAACTTCATTTATACAACTTCACTTATTTCACTTAACTTATACCATTTATTATACAACTTCACTTATACCACTTCATTTATACAACTTCACTTATACCACTTCACTTATACAGCTTCATTTATACCACTTCACTTATACCACTTCGCTTATACAACTTCACTTATACCACTTTAATTATACAACTTCACTTACAGAACTTCACTTATACAACTTCACTTATACCACTTTACTTATACAACTTCACTTACACAACTTCACTTATACAACTTCACTTATACCACTTTACTTATACAACTTCACTTTACCACTTTACTTATACCACTTTACTTATACAACTTCACTTATACAACTTCACTTTTACCACTTCACTTATACCACTTCACTTATACTACTTTACTTATACCACTTCACTTATAAAACTTCACTTTACCACTTCACTTATACCACTTCACTTATACAACTTTACTTATACCACTTCACTTATACCACGTCACTTATACCACTTCACTTATGCAACTTCACTTATACCACTTTACTTATACAACTTCACTTATACACCTTCACTTATACCACTTCACTTATACCACTTTACTTATACCACTTCACTTATACAACTTCACTTTACCACTTCACTTATACCACTTCACTTCTACAACTTTACTTATACCACTTCACTTATACCACTTCACTTATACCACTTCACTTATACCACTTCACTTATGCAACTTTACTTATACCACTTTACTTATACAACTTCACTTATACACCTTTACTTATACCACTTCACTTATACCACTTTACTTATACCACTTTACTTCTACAACTTCACTTTACCACTTCACTTATACCACTTCACTTATACAACTTTACTTATACCACTTCACTTATACCACTTCACTCATACCACTTCACTTATACCACTTCACTAATAGCACTTCACTTATGCAACTTTACTTATACAACTTCACTTATACAACTTCACTTATACAACTTCACTTATACAACTTCCATTATACAACTTCACTTTTACTTATTCAACTTTTCTTTGCAAACCTACAGTGTACATTATAAAACAAAACAGGTTATATTTTTAGCTTGCAAGACATCCAGCCTACACCAAGCATTTTTTAAAGAGAGATTTTTTACTGCAGACCAGTACCGCTCATTTAGCTAACTGTCGACCACAGTGACTCAGGAATCGGAAAAGGCTGAAGACTATCCGTGTTATGTAGGAGTTTCCATCTCCTACTAAACTGGCTGTCGGCCAATGCTTCAGAATATTTTTTTTTATATAAAAGGAAGAATCAGTGTAGATCTGCAAGGTTGTGTGTGCATATATATATTTATATATGAGTTTAAGGGCATGCCGTAAATGGTAAACATAGCGCCAATGTGTGCTTCTCGAGTAAAGAATCCATGATAATTTACAAGAAAATTGTATAAGATAAATTAAAGATTAATTAAACAATAAAATAAAAAAAATATATGATAACTGAATGCTACCAGCTTGTAAACTTGCCGAATCTTGACCAATGAATAGTACAATACTGTTTAAACTCCGGAAATAGACGAGACGTACAAAGCAGATCACGTCTATCAATGAATCAATAAACATCCGGAATCGACTCCCAAGAGAAAAGACATATTGAATAAAATAATCAAAGTAAAATATAAGTGAACTGTAGCAAAACAATCACAGGCTAAAGTAACAGAACTAACTAGAAAACTGCAACTTTACATTTGAAAACTCTCAAGCCTCTTACGACAATCGAGTTGTCTCAATGGTAGTAACTCATTCTTACAAATAAACCAATGAAAAAACAACAAATAAACATTGGACTCTTCATAATTTAGAGCCAAGATTCTATCAACTATTTACAATAGCGCCTACTGTGGGTTATGTGGTTGAGAGGGTAAGTACGCTTGGACTTGACTTAGTAGAGTTTTGTTTATTGAGCCTAAAGGCAGCACGGAAAACCTTCTCCCAGATACCCCCTCCCCTTACTGGTCCACAAATGAGATTGGACCATAGCGCTCTGAGCATGCTATAAAGCTATAATTATTTTTTAAAATTTTACTGTATACAAATACATTAATTCAAGATCTACATTCCAGTTTAAAATCCGAATATATCTTATATTTTAGGCGCTAGAAAGAAACCAAGATAAAAACACATTTCTTACTCCATATGCTATGAAAAAATCATACAAGTGCCCCTACTTGTGAGGTGCTTAGAACGGGTTGCCTGATTCACTTCTTCTTATTCGCATGACTTAGTAGAGCTCTGTATACGTCTCTAATTAAGATTCACGACCTAGATTGACACATGGATAGGTGTAGGACTAAATGACGTTATGTTTAAAAGAATGTCTGCTAATGTATTAGATAAGGTACTCGACTTTTGGTTTTCAAACTCTAACTTACTGACCTACTTTCTACTGACCTTAATATCACCTCGTATTTCATAGTGTTGTTTTATCGGGATGTTAAGGCAACTCAGGATGGATATAAACCACAGGTAATGATAATACATAAGGTTATTCTATCTGTATAGCGGTAATTAACGATAGGATTGAGGACCATGGATAGGACAATTAGAATCTTCGGGTTCTCCCAAAATGTCAAAAATTAAAGTAAATTTAGATACAGCTCAAAGATAAAAGAGGCGCGCTGACTGAGTGGTAAAGAGCTTGTCACCCAGCTCTAATGGGTACCTGACATTGGTCGGGGGAAAGTAAAGGCAGTTGGTCGTTGTGTAGGCCACATGACACCCTCGTTAACCGTAGCCCATAGAAACAGATGACCGTTACATCATCTGCCCCATAGATCTCAAGGTCTGAAAAGGAAACTCTACTTTTTTTTTAAAGATAAATCGGTAAAGTATCTTGCGAAAACAAAAACAAAAAAATATTAGAATTATTTAGTTCTATGTCATACACTCATAAACTAAAAGCCCTGATTGAAAACTGAGAGTGCCGAAGCACCGCTGAGAACATCATCTTTAATCTCTCCGCCACTTTACCATCCTAGACTTTACCTCAAGCTTGAGGTGCTAACATCAAACACATTCTTGCATGAATTAATATTAAAGATAAAAAAAAATTATAAAAACACTGTAATTAGTGACTTTTCAGAAGTACATCGAAGGACATTTTTAGCATTAATAAAATGATAAAAGTATATATAAAGAGTCTGAAACCATAGATATATGTTTTCAATAATAAAAACATTATATATTCATTGCCTACATGTTACAATCGTGTAAATAATAGTGCTAATGAGTATCCTAAGGAATTTGCCTAACTCATATGTTAACAAATACTAGCAAAGTGAGACCACAATTGAAAAATAATTTTAAAAAATTACATTTAAATTTCAGGCCACACTAGAAAGTGACATTTTAAAAACAGCATGAAACAAAGAAAAATCAGATACTCGGCGTATCTTTGTACTCTGTAGTTATTCACTTAACCCATCTTTTCAAAGATCATGATGAAAAACAGCGATGCTGCTAATGATAATTGACAGATTTAAACTGAAGATGAAAGACAGCCCGTCTTAGCAATTTTTTACGAGAAATTTACAACTATAGCTTTTCTTTGCTGGTCTATCATACATATATAATATCAACTTGTAGGCTACTGAACTAGATATATTTAATGACAATAGACTTCGAATAATCTAAGCCTTTCAAAGTATGCACGTGTCTTTGTTTACTCATGAACTTAGTCCATCTTAAGGCAAGGAGTTGAACGTTACAGAAGAGCTGTCCTTTTTATTTAAATGGAATCTTATGAAATAATGACACGTCTGTCCAATTGCTATTCCACGAAGAGCTGGTTACAAACACACGTATTCATAACGATGTGAATCAAAACGGTATTTGTAGGAAGAGAGGGCATCATTATCGTTGCGTAAGCAGTGAGACCATTAAGCTCCAGTGTGATGCTGCACCTGGGGATTGTCAAAAACATTTTTTGTTTTAAGACTAGGCACGTATGTTCAACGGACGACCTGGTCAGACGTCTTATCAAAGAACGTAAGCCATAAGAGCTGGTGTTTGCTTTTAGACCTTCTGTCAATTTCATTTTTATTTAGAGACATTTTCTTTTTTTAAAAATTGAAATGGTGAATCTTTTTTTTTTCCATTCATTTTTCAAAACCACTACAAAGTAAACAGAAGTAATAAGGTGTTGCCTGTTGAAACCAAATGACAAACTTGACTTTGGCTAATCAAACTAATTCGAGTATGTTGAAATTTGACGAGAACTTCTAAAATATGTGAAATTTATAAACTAGCTATAATTCCTGGTATTTTTGGACAATGTTTTTTCTTATGATTTTAATATTGTTTTTTAATTTATGAATGTTTAACTGTTGCTGTTTTGTTTTTCCCCAACATTTTAGTCGGGCCTGGTTATTGCTTATAATGAGTTGCATGTTGCCAACTGCCAGTATTTTTATATGCTAGTTATATACGGGTTATGTGACACTCATTTGGGGAGAAATCTTCACAGACGTTAAATTAAGTTAAATTTTTTGCTGTTAAATAGGAACTCCTCAATACTGTGGATAGACGAAAGCTAATGTGGCTTCGTCGTATTGTAATATATATTGTCTAGAGTCTACAGTCATCCTTTAAGGTACAGTAGACGGAGCATAAAGAAACGGACATCGGAAGAATAGCTGGTTGGGCAATGTCAAAGATTCTACTAGCCTCTCTCTTACTGATTGGGGAAACTGGAGGGATGATGATGATGATGAATTAGGCAAAAACAAAACTGTTTTATTTTAGATTCAGAGAAGAACCTAGAGCACTTACGAAGTGAAATAATAAAACGTATTGATTTGTGTACTCCCACAATATAATAGGATACTACATTCATAAATACCTATGTGGTTTTTTTTCTTAATATATAACAATATATAGCCATGGTATCTGCGAGCGTAGCCAGTGGATAATGGTTAGTTATAGGATATACAGATTTTGACTATAAAACTTATGGATTTTTAAAATCTTAATTTTGTTTTGGTGAAATATATATTTAAAAAAACTACATCTGTATGCCAACAGGCGCACAATAACACTGTAGCCGCGGATACACAGTACACAATATAAACAAACCTCTTGGGTTTCATTTTACTTAAAGAGAACAACCACACCCAGTCAATACCTACCATCTGAGAATGAGGTCACCAGGAGCCTAGAGTCTGTGTGATGCCGTGTGCTGGGCCAGTAGTTAGTGAGCAGTAGCAGAATAGGGGCCAGGGCTCCAATGACAGTGGGAATGGCAATTAGCAGACGTATAGGGATCCTCATGATCGTGCTGGCTGGGGCACCATTAGCCCTCTGTAGAAGTCTCATCTGGGGAATGTTAACATAGTTTGAACACTATTAAAAATAGTGTGCTTTTCAAACAGAGGCGGCGCCGAACGGGTCCGCATATACGACTGTTGGCAGTCGAAAAGCAACTTTGGATATTTTTAGCACAAATATCAGAGGCTATAAGCTACAAACTATAAGCTAGCCTAGTCCTTCCGCCATGCAAGCAAGCTTAAATGTCGTCACTCTCATGCAATGCATTTTAAAAACTATTCCCTAAACAAGGAAATTTAAAAAAAATAGTTTATAAAAGAAGAAAGATTATATTGGGTACAGTTGTATGGATTGGTTTTGATAGGCATGTAATTAAATTTGAAATACATACAAATCTAGTCTAACAATAATTCATCTGTACGATTAGAAATATTTTTACCAATTGTTTTTGCGCAGAGTAATTTAATGCTTTGAGCTTTCTCAATACGCTATGATCCTATCCTATGCTCCTGTCTTGATCAGTTGGGAAAGGGGTGTGCAATAACAGGGTATATGGGTGATTGTTACTGTGATCGCCTTTAAAATGCATAAAAAAATAAATAAAAAGTTAAACGCCCTGGATTTTATTTCGATGTCTACAGCCGCTATAAGCCAGCATATGAGCCACTGTGCCAAAGATTAAAAATGCAAACAAATGAAAACAAAAGGTTTAAATAAGCAGTAAGATATTGTTAGTTTCTATTGTTAGTCTCTATTGTTAGTTTCTATTGTTAGTTTCTATTGTTAGTCTCTATTGTTAGTTTCAAGCTTAAAAGCAAAGTATAAATCGGACCAGTTCAACTAATACCACTACACTGCGTGTAGTCGCTGAATGAACTCTTTATGTTGTGTCTGTTCTATTTATGCGTATGTTTCTGTTGTGCTGTCTGTATATAAGTAAAAAGTCCTTGTAATCACAACAAAATTTCCATAAGGATCAATAAAGCAGTTTTAGTCTCAGTCTTAGTCTTACATCAGTGATATACTGTGTATATTCCTTGTTCGTTACCAAACCAATTTAATAATTAAATTAATTAATAAACAACAAAAGGTAATTAACTAATTGAATATGTTTTTTTTTAAAATTGATTCTTGTTTTCTAAGATAAAAGAAATAAGTGTGCAAAATTTCAGCTTGATCAGACCGATAGACAGAGTTGATATAAGCTTTTGTAAAAAGCATTAAAAGTTAAGATTGTGTTTGTAAATATAATTCACCCGAGGGGCTATTACTCGAACAAAAAAACAGTAAATTGTAAGAGTTACTGAACTTAAATGTCATGGAAAAGTTAATATTTTAAAAGTGTTGATGTGAACTACTCGATAGAGCATTTGATTACTGAGCCGAAAGTATTTAAAGCGAGCTCCTTTTTTTTTATCACAGTTCGAAAAGTTATGAATCAATGAATCATTCAGATTTGAATAGTCCTGAAATTAATTAGGAAGTAGTTAAGTTTAACGTTATGCTGGCCACTTTAAGCTCCCATCACAACAAATGATACGCATGTAACTAATATATCGTTATGAGTCCCAGCTGTGACCTACATATTTTGCCTTAACCATTACAGATATACCCGTTGTCCGCCGGTGGTCGATTCGTGTTCTCTTATATAATATTTAAACTTGAAAAAAAAAGTAATGTACGAGTGTTGCTAATGAATAGAAGAACGAGAGAGAGAGAGACAAAACAAAAAGATAATGAGGATTGATAAAGAGATGAGAAAGAAACAGATTCATAGATATAAAAAAAAAAAAGACAACTAATGACTGAGAAAGGGAGGCGCGGTGGCTGCATGGTATAGCGCTTGTCTTCCCAACCAGTTTCGAAATCTGATGAGGACTGGAATTGAGTCCACACAGCACTAATGGGTACCTAAAAGTTAGTATATGGTCGTTTTTAA
Organism: Biomphalaria sudanica; assembly: GCA_036873155.1. NCBI lineage: Eukaryota > Metazoa > Mollusca > Gastropoda > Planorbidae > Biomphalaria > Biomphalaria sudanica. Next base: position 2,721,207 of record JAZGLO010006691.1, read on the forward strand.
CATGAGAGGAGCTATAGAAACAGATGACGTTTACATCTTTTGCCGTATAGATTGTAAGGTCTGAAAGGGGAACTTTCACTTTACTTTTACAATGAGAGAGAAACATGAATCAAATAGAGAAGATACATAGCACAGAAAAGATAAAAAAAGAGATCAAGGGCTGCTGGAGACCATGTAGTCTCTACTATTAGGTACACATTGTCATTGCTTTATTATATTTTTATAATACTAATGCTGAGGTGAACTTTTTAATCAAACGAACTCTCATTTATAGATAACTGATGTTACTTCAAAAGAGTAGCTAATTATGTCTAATGCATTTTATGTGTTAATCTAGTCGTGCATGTTAATCAGTGATCCTATGGAATTGAGATGCTACAGAAGGATCCTAGGTATCACATTCAAAGACCGCATCACAAACCAAGAGATTACAGACTGGGTTACTGCAGCGATCAGACCCCATGATGACCTGCTAACTATTGTAAAAAAACGCAAGCGTAAAATCTATGGCCATATAACAAGATCTTTGGGGCTCGCAAAGACCTTCCTCCAGGGAACATTACTAGGAAAAAGAAGAAGAGGCAGACAGAGAAAGCGATGGGAGGACAACATAAAAGAATGGACGGGCCTGCCATTGAAAGAGGTTCTAACTAAGACCAAAATTAGTGAGGAATGGAGAAGAGTCTGTATGGTGCCCCAACGGTCCAACAGACTAAGAGATAGGTCAAGGTAAAGGTACAAATTAGTGACTTCAAATCTTTTAAGTCGTTGGTTTTCCTGGCTGATTAAGGCAATCCATTGCATCATCTAATGGTACTAGGGAAGAAGGATAATTTGTCCTAGCATATGTCTCTATCCTTACGTTTTTCGGATGATCTTATTATCATTATAACCGTTATAATGCACAATTAAGAGCTTTTATTGGTTTTTAACATTTACACATTTTTTACTCTTTATTAAAAGTTTCAGTTAAATACATTTTTTTTAAATTACTAAGTCTATAAGTGGTTTTATTACACAGAGCACATTAGCAAGTCCTAGCAAGGACTACATGATGGCTGAAGGTTCTGAAAATATTAGCATCATTTTTAGAATTGTTTCTGAAATTATAAGTGTTAAACAAATTAAATTTCATTTTGACATAAAATGTATAGAAATCTTATTTACATATTATCAAACTAGTTCATGGACTTCTATCATAATAATATTTTAATAAGAATGCATTTATATTAATGCAGTTTAATGGTTCGCATCCAAATCCTTTAAAAAAAAATAGATTTTGGACCATCTTGGAAGTTGTAAAAAGAAAAATCAGCAAGAGTAACCGGTTGGTAAATATAGTAAGCATTTCACTTTCTAATTAAAACACATTTGTAACATCGAACTATAAACCTGTTTACTAGAACCCAATTGGTGTTGAGCACAATGTTTTAGCTAACAAGTGTAATTTGTGGAGAGGAAAAGAGAGAAATGGAGGCATTTAAAATGAATTGTATTTCTCTTGTATTATAAGATCGAAAGTTATATCTAACAACATAGTATTTATGTTGTTGATGATATCTTGAAATTATTTTTTTTTTTGGGACCAATATTCGAACACACTGGTGGGCCGCCTTACAGTTTGTGTGAAACATAAGCTCTCTTTCTAGTCTTGCTCTATTATGTCTAACACAAGGCTAAGCTGGTTGTTATTTTAATTAATCAAATACAAATTATTATTTTTTGTTTATAACAAGAATTTAAACACATTTATTCAGATCGTTGTTCTATAACAAACGTCATAGAAAGTTAAAGATTCACAGGTTGATCAAGTCCTAGTCTACAATGAAAATGACTTTAGATTCCCATGACAGAGACGCTTTTTTGGTTAGTACTCATGTTTACACAATTATATGTTGACCTACTAACCTTAGTTACATTTCCTCGTAGTTAAATTTACTCCAGGCTTGGCATCTCAGAAATAAAAGCAACATTTAAATCTAACATTTACACATCCTCCCTCCCTCGCTGTGATTTCAATACAGTGTCACTTCACGCTCATAAATAACGAATGTCTTTTTTTTTTTAAAATCTTTTTAATATCTACTTTGGTTTGTACACTACTCAGTTTAAAGCTTGTAGCGCATTAAATGAAACTGTTAACATATAAGACATTTTTTCTCGTTATGTGACATTGGAACAACATACACATTTTCACAAACTAGAGTGTTCATAGCGACAACATGTATTAAAACAACTTTTTAACTATTTGCATTTGAATATTTTTAAACGAATCATAGAAGCTGTCAAATAAACTTCTAATCATATAGTTGTCATAAAAAAAATACACAGTTCTAAAAAGAAAAGGTCATGTGATTTGTTGTGTCATGTCCTAATAAAAAAAAACGCAGAAGAGCAACAGGTCTTCATGACGTGTACGCAAAGAGAATGAGTCCAAAATTTCTATAAAAAAACAGAATCACAGTCCAGGCCTTGAAACGCTTTCAGACGTTCCACTACAACTAAGGTAAGCTGTTTAACCGTGTACACAGACATGCACGCCTATACACGCTCACAGGGAGGGGATTTTTTTTTTTTCAAAGATGTACGAGCGTGCATGTATACGAGCGTGCGAGGGAGGGCGTGAGTGTGTGCGTAGCCCGATGCGGGTCTGAAGAAAACGCCGACAAGCGTTGAATGCCAGACCTGTACCGCATGGTATTTTCCTACGGTATTTTCCTACCTCATCTGTTACTACTTGAGTCAAGTCTGGGCTATAGTACATCGTTTTGACATACATAAAGCTATCCAGTCGGAGATGTTATGCTATCAGATAGTATTATTCATTGCACATTTTTGTTGTTGGAAACATATAAATACAAGTTTTTCTGCTCTACTAATTAGCCACTCATGTTGAATCACTCAATGTTCTTACATTTTTTTTTTAACCTTTTTTTTTTAGTGCTCAAGAGTTCCACTACTGTACCTAAATATAATGTACACTATTAATGAAGTACATTTTTAAGTAGATAAGTATATTATCTCTATATCTTTATGTAACATATTTGGTGCGCTGAAATTTAAACATGGATTATACCTTTATACGGACGCTACTAACTTGAGTATTGTTTTGTTTTGTTACATATAACATCTCTACTATGGCTAAATGATGAAATTTTAGACAAAAAAATAAATAAATAATTAAACATTTTTTTTTTTAAAGAACCTCCCCAGGCAGACGTCTACTCCATGTTTTGACTAATTAAATTCAAGTTTATTTAAAGAATAATTTCATTAAAAAAAAAAACTTCCTATTATAACGTGTTTTCAATACGCGTACAGTAGTGTCTCGATAACTGGGGCTATTTTGTTTACATGAGTTTGTGAAAATGCTGAGTTGTCAGGAATGAGGGGAATAAAGAGGAAAAAAAAAACAGGAAATATATTCCTGTACTTGTGTGTATTTTTTATTTAGAAACAGCAGAAAATAAGCTGGTCGATTAGTTTTTAAACAAAGGAAGAGCACATGCTTTATGAAGAACTAACAAGTTCTAGGATGAAATTAAAATATACAAACTGTCCACTCTATTGTACTTACAAAGAACTATTTAAAGTATTCTCATCCTATCAGAGTTCTCTTTCGCTGTTTCATTACAAATACGTGGAAGGAACAGAAGTCCATGACCAACTGATCTCTTGTTTCGACCAAATTTAAAGCCTGCTTTTGTGCTATGTTAGGAGCTTGTATGGTGGCAAAAGTAACATGCCATGGAAAAGTGAAAGAGTAACTAATAATCTAGACTGCCGAGTTATATAATGCCAACTTAAACAGAATGCTGGGTTATTGAGTTTCAGGTTCTCCGGACTGCAGAGTTATACAGTGCCAAGTTATCCAGACTGCAGAATTATAGAAAGCCAAATTATCCAGACTGCAGGATTATAGGGAGCCAAGCTATCCAGACTGCCAGTTATAGAGTGCCAAGTTATCCAGAGTGCAAGTTATAGAGTGCCAAGTTATCCAGAGTGCAAGTTATAGAGTGCCAAGTTATCCTGAATGCCGCTACATCGACCATCAAATCTTCTGTGTATTTAATTCGTGTGTAAAGTGTACATCTATTTTTAGCATACTTCAACGACTGCATCTGTTCGAAATGTGTAAGCCACAAAATTCAATGTAATTATCTGTTCCTGTAACTAGTAACTCACTTGACTGCCTCAATTAGTGTCAAATATTTTCAGACTAGGTCGGACCTGTAGCTAAACTTTCTTGACTTTCTATTTAAGATTATGAAATATAAATATGTGTGCTGGTGTTGACCTCGTTTAGAAATCTAAAAGGTCTTAAATTTAAAAGACAAATAAAAAGTTATATTTTAAGATCTAATTATAATTTGAAATTCAATTTTACAAAACTAAGATTTAAACATAATGTTTTAATAATTAGAGCGGCTAACTCCCCCTGAAGACAGAGGCAAGCAAATTTCATACAGAGAGTGACAAAACAGTAGGTCATTGTAGTGGTCTCGCGATTCCTTAGTAAACTCTCTGCCACTAAAATATGCGAAACGTACAAAACAGTTCTCATGGATTCAAGTAAGAAGTGACATTTTTTAAAGGATGTAAGAATGTGTTTATAAATAATTAAAATGATTTTCTGTAACAAAAAAAAAAAAAAGGCTACAAAGACAGTTTGTGTGGAAAGAAAATTCAAAAAAGGCCCCGTAAGTGGTGCAACCAGGCAGGTCAAAAGGCAGGTTTCAATTTTTCAGAAAGAATATTAGAATGAAATTCTACCAAATGCAAATGACAGAGAAGAATGGAGAAAGAAAGTAGACCGATCTTGTGTGGTGCCTTAAAGGTCCAGCAGACAGGTGAAAGTGAAGGACAATCTCGATGTGAACCTGGCCTAACTAACGTCATATAATGATTATCTAATTGATCTAATTAATCTGTTAAGTTTAATCTCTTATTCAAAGCTTGAAAAAAAAAAATTCCAAAAAAAAAATAATTCCCTTTCTATAGTTAAGTGCCTTAGAGAATCTCCGGTGTTTCATGCAATAATGTGAACAACTACTATTAATTGTTATTATTAATTGTTGTTTTAATTATGTTTCACTTTAATACATATAAAATATATTTTTTCTCTTTAAAAATAAAATTGAAAATTTTTGTGTAAATGTGATAGCCTAGTTATATGATAGAACTAATTGAACTTATCAATGCTATAGGATAGATTTTTTTTTTTTTTTACATAAATTGTTTTGCATAATGTGTTTAAAATATTATATATTGTTATCTCCCTTACTAAATAGCTTCCACTGTCTGTCACTACTGTTTGTTAATAGTAAGTAGTTGTATAAATAGTGCATTTTTATGAAAAAAAAATATATCGTGATGTCGGATTTTCAATATCTTTTCTAGTTTAAGAAATCTAAACGGGACGGACCGACGGACGGATGTACAGACAGACCACACAAAACTAATAGCGTGTATTCCCCTTTCTGATGCCGTTAAAAAACCTCGATAAATATATTGCTGATATAAGATGTGCTATCATAACATTACATACATTGCTGTTGTGTGAAATAATTGATACACTTTTCTTATAACTTATAACTATAACTGATCAAAAATACAACTTTTTGATAGAATTGATTGCAGAATTTGTTTTAGAAATATTTCTTGTTCCCATCACATAATTAAGAAACAACGATATAAAATAAATGACGCGAGATAATATATATTTTGGAGTTTGTTTTACAAATTCAAGTAGTTTTATTATACTTACAGTCCCATATTAATCTCAACAGTAGGTATTCATCCTAGTAACATTTATTTTCACTTAGATGCTGCAAAGATAGCTAAGAAAAAAATCAAAATCTATTTCTTCTGCACTCTCTAATATTTTTTTTTTCTTTATTCTTGCCAGGCGTTTAATAATGACGACAGGCACAGACAATAGAAACATGACTGCACAGTCGGTCGTGCTATCACCATCCCCAGGTCTACTCACCACTTGAAAAGTTAATGTCACTTAATTGTAACAGATGATACGTCAACCAAAAAAAAGCTTGATAATGTTTGCTGTCTGGGATAGTCCATTGTACTGTTGGGTTTAAAGGATGTCAGACCTAGGTCACGTAAAAATAGAACTAGAACATTGTGCTTAGTGTACAAGAAACTGGTCAATTTGTGTGCTAGTAATGTGACATTAAAATTGAAAGACCATGGAATAGTCCAGTGTTAAAACTGATTTCCTATTGTAGACTTATGCAGCTTGAATGGGTATGTTTCTGGTATAAAATCATTAAATATAAAATCATAAAATCATTGTTTCATTCTGAGATCATATTGTAGTAGAGCTTGAAAAATGTCATAAAATTTATCGCAAATTTAGTAAGAGTTTTATTTATAATAATTATTAATTATTTTTTTTTTAGTTAAGACATCAAACTCTTTATTTTAATTAACTGCAAACTCAGCATAAAACTAATTAAATTTGAAAATGAATGTATGTATTTTTTTTCATTATGTCTATGGCATTAGTATTGTTATTGATTATAGAACCAAAGAATAAAAGAAACAATTGGAAACGAACAAACTTTTTTCTCTCTTGATATAAATCTGTTTGAATTTTAGCAAAGGCAGCCCTTTTAAGGGTAACGAACGAAGGCGACCCCTTCAAGGGCCCTTTCCATATAGGTGCTCGATATATGGAAATACTTTCGTCACCACGAGCACATCAAACAAACGAAATGGGGGGCTTCAACAACACACTGTAGACCAAAATACAAATATTGGACTTATTCAAACAAGAAAAACATATATATATATATATATATAGTTGTAATATAAACTATATATAAAAATAATATATATATATATATATATATATATATATATATATAGTGAAATCACACGCTAACCATAAAGATAACAGTCACTCAGTCACCGCTAGTAAACAAAAATTTAACTTAATGTAGCTATGTACGAAGTAAAAATGAAAATTATATTTTTTTTTTTATTAGACAGTTTTGCACCAAGCATGTGCATGGGAATGTATAAGAGATGGAAAATGTATTACCACTATATCACCATGAAATAGCTTGCTCAATATAGACATCTAGGTAATATTCATTAGCGTTCTTATGTATTTTTCTAAATGAAATCTTTATACAAAATATTTATGAAGTTAGAAATAATTTTCTGTATTTTTTTATGTTTGAATGAAAAATGATTATACTGAAACTTTCATAAACGAGAAGAATTAAGTACTTGAGTCTAGCGGTCTTCCATTTACCAATGTCTTGACATTAATCTGGTAAAAGCTCGATCAAGTCCTCGAGTAAATCACTGAATCGATCCTCCCGTGACAGTCATCACCTCAAAACAAACAACAACAAATAAAAACAACAACAACACTAAATCATTTAAACTGGGGACCTCTAACAAATGTCAGCCATAAAGCTGATTTCACACTTACACTTTCCAAAGATGATAGTAAACAAGGGCGGCCATCTGTGACAGATTGTCAATCTAGCATATTATCATTTACATATGTCTGACAGCGTAACTATATTTCTTTATTATCATTCTTTAATACATACACACCATTAGTTCACCATAACTTCTAGTATCTATATTTCTTTATTATCATCCTTTAATACATACACACCATTAGTTCACCATAACTTCTAGTATCTATATTTCTTTATTATCATCCTTTAATACATACACACCATTAGTTCACCATAACTTCTAGTATCTATATTTCTTTATTATTATTCTTTAATACATACACACCATTAGTTTACCATCCCTTCTAGTATCTATATTTCTTTATTATTATCCTTTAATACACTCACTATTAGTTCATCATCCATTTAAATATCTACATTAGTTCTCCACTTTTGGTAGTTGAATCATTTACCTTCCCTAAGTGATGGATCGCTACCTGGTCGTGTGATATGTCCTCAATTGTTTCAATGATCTCAAGTTTGAACCTGCCCACCACCACAAATAAAAGAAAAGGGGCACCAACCCTTGTCTTCTTGCGGCAGCTGTGAACTAATGGATTGAGTCAACCCTGTAAAACGAAAGCACAGAAGCTCAAGTAAAAGACAAGACTACCTCCATTATATCCACTTTGATCAAACCAGTCTTTAGACATCTTCTCTTCCCTTGTCCACCAATCAGATTGATCCTTTTTGTTTTCTCTTGCTCTCCCCCCTCCTTACAATTTCAAACGTTGTTGAATCATGTCCGCACCACAGCAAGAATTGTTTTACTGATAGTTTGACCACAGAACAGTTTTAGAGTTTTCCTCCACTGTTTCCAGAGCGACTCTCGTATCTATAGCCCCAGCCCCATTCTTCCACATTTCAATCACGTGGTCCTTAATTTTAATTCTTCGTTCACCTCTTCATTCACCACAACGAGCAGACGTGTTTAACATTCCTCATAGTTGTATCTCGTTGTTAGACGCTTGCGCGCTGTGTCTTATGCAGATAAGTCAAACGGAGATAACTCTCCTATAACGAGATCAAATAACACAGACGAATGGCCAACACTAGAAGTGTAACGACTCTGATAGAGAATGTCGAACAAGAAATTTAATAACGAAAGGAACAGTTGAATGTCGTCAAGCTAAATCTCTACGTCTATAAAAACGCCTTTTCCTAAAGCCTTCGAAAGTAGTATGTTTACATTTTGCTATTCTTCCTAAAACCTAGTCATATTTCTTTTCAAGTCGTCGTGTCTCGTAAGTCAAGACTTTCCCTTTTTATGAAACTAATAACTTTCCCCACCAAATTCCTAATCGTGCCATAACACTCTCTATTGTTTCTATTTGCACTAAAGTGATTTGTTTGTTTACAATGATCAGATTTCCATCTACTTATAAGATAAGATAACATAAGATAACTTTTATTGATTCAATCCAATGGAAATTCAGTTTGACTACAATTGACAACCTCGGCGTAACTACTGACTATAGATGAAAAATTCGAACAACATTAAAAAACGAAACACATACACGCTCACAACCAGCGCTTTATGAATTAGACTTCTTTGTACTTCTCGATGACGACAGATAATCTTGTAACACTCGAACCGAAAGTGGGATAAAGGAGTTTTTAAATCTTTCTGTTTTAGTCCTAATGGAAAGGAGACGACCACTTCGTTCAGATCTTATGTAACAGTGGTTTAATGGTTGCAGGTTGTCCTTAAGAATCGTGAGTGTTTTAGAAAGGCATCTTTCATAAAAAAAGCTCTTCAAGAGATGGTAGCTATGATATACGATGCTTTATTAATTGGTCTTTTTAGTCTAAGTCTTTGTGCCAGTGAAGTATTACCATACCAGCAGGTGAAGACAAATTTAATTAGACTGCTGATGGTTGCTGTATAGAAAAGTTTAATTATTGTTTTGTTAATTTTTCTTAGCTTTCTGACTTCGAGAAGTCGTTGATAAATTTCTGTGTAAAAGTTTTTTGTTCACTCCATTTCAGTTTGTTGTTGATGGTTGTACCTAGGTATTTATATTCTTGTACTTACACGTCTGAATAGATGCGAATGTCAGTAGGAATTTTATAATACCCTTTATTTCTAGACGTAGCATGATTCATTTATTAAATGTGGTGATAATTCAATAAGAGCTCCAATCCATTTTTTTCAATTTTTTTTAAAATGTGTTAATCAACTTAAAAAAAAAAATCTTCGATTTTATTTTACAACACTTCATTAATTGATTAATAATTTAATTATTTCTTGTTTTGTGTGAATAAATTATTTATTACATTTACACTCTGCGAACATAATATAATATAATTAATAAACCGAAAAAAAACAGGGTAAAAAAAAGTTTTTTTTATGTTTTCAAACTTAATAATTATATTAGAAAAACTATTGCTCTGTAGGTACAAGAGAATATATATGAATAATTTCATAAGAATGCATATTGTAATGTAATAGTTCTTATTAGTTCTTAGGGTTTTATTATCCGGCCATATCCGGCTCCGGTTGGATAATATTTCAGGATAGTTGGCCAGGTAGTCAAAAGTATACTTTAGTTTGTGTATCATTGACTCTTTTGACAATTAGCCTACTAGTTTTTCGTTTAAGAAATTCGTTCTTTGAAATCTGAGGTTGACCTCACAACTCTCCATCTCCTGTGCATGATGAACAAGGAACTGTGACGACACGATTAATGAGTGTCTCCTGGGAAGTAGGTAGCGTAAAAACATTACGTCAGCGGGACGACCGTAACATAAGAGCGGAGGCCATAATGGTACCATTTGTTGTTCTTAGCATTATGTTTCACATTTGAATGTATTCAATATATATTACATTCAAAAAGAAATTATACAGGTACAAAGTTTCTTGGGAATCCACCCTTCACAAACGATTTCTTTTCGGGACTCGCTTTTAAAAATCTTGTTCAACAGTCTGTCAAGACGACCCCGTTCTCCGAGGATCATCATATTTGTTTGTCTTGTTCTGGCGACTGTAACAAGCCTTTACAATAATATATTTGTTTTTTCAATCAAAATAATTGTATATGATCTTTATTCAAATTTTGATTTCTACAAAGCTTATATCAACTCACATTGTCTGTCTGTTTGTCCGTCTGTCTGTCTGAGTGTTTACATGTTAATTCTTCCACTTCCATTCTCGGATCAAGTTGAAACTTCTGGCACTTATTCATAGGAATAGACAAAACATGAATCAATAAAAAAAGTAAACAATTAGATAATTAATTAGTTGATAATTAATTTTTTTGTTTGATACCAACAAGGGAAACAAATACTTCAGTATTCACAGATATGATTAAATGTGTTTGGATTAGTGCCCATGAAATAATTGCTAACGCTACTTCTCCCTCACGTATTCTTCTATCAACTTGATACTTTAGGGAATTACCTACTTAACAAAACATGAATCAATAAACAGAAATACTCAATAGTGGAATTACTAGTATTTGATTATTTTGTCTGATATATAATAAGGGAAGCAACTTGTACATTATTGATAGATACAGTTTTAACGGCGGAGTTCTTCCCCTTCGACAAGTTTTTTTTTTTTTACATGTTTATAATCGACTTAAGTTAAAGAAAAAATTAACCAGTAACTTGCTAACAACTGGAGGACAATGGAAAAGACATCTTTACTATCACATTTTGTTATTCACAATTGTTTAAGATTTTATTACTATGATAGATCGCTCTCTAGCGGAGTCTTTGTTCATATAAAAACACCAACAAAAAGAAGAAACTATCCACAAATAGTATTTGTAACACTTCAATAAATTGCCAACACGTATAGTTATATATACGTGCAGGGGCGTAACAAAAGGGAATAGGGGTAAAGACATTAATCATTCACCTAATGCAACTCGCAGAGGGATGCTTACACTGACTAGATGATAATTCTGTTGACAATGTTTTTGAAACTTGGCTGCCTGGTCGTGCGGTTTGTGCGCTGGACTGTCGTTCGGATTTATCGACGGTCGAGTGTTCAAACCCTGCCCGCTCCCATCTCCCGTCGTCCTGCGGGAGGTTTGGACTAGGAAGTAAACTATCTTCAACTCTGAAGGAACATCCGAATTATGTAAAACATTTAACAAACAAACAAACAAAACTTAATCTTAATTATTATATGGATATATTTCTGGAAAACTTTTCAAGATTTGAAAATTTAAAGTCATTGTCCCTTTATTTATTTCTTTTATTTATTTTTTTTTGGTCTCATAACAAACTTAAATTTGTACTACATCCATAGGAGACCAGTGGGGCTAAAATGTTTTTTTTCGGAACACATTTTTAGTTTTTGTAGAATGTACGCTTAACCAAAACTAAATAGTTCATGCTTGTAGAGCAAAGTAACAAGCGTTTACCAACCTTCGTTTGCGTACACATGCAATAGGTGCAATAAACCATTTTTTAAAATTATATTTTATTTTTATGTTTTGTTTATGGTATTTATAATGAAGTCATACAAAGATTAACTAATAATGCTAATTTTGCTAGTAAATGTGTCAAGACAGGTCTAAATTTCTCAGCGTGCTCCATTCCAAATATAGATAGATCTACGTAAATTTTGGGAAGACCTAGCATGGCCTAGCTCTAATTCTCTTTTAAGTCACTGACAAATCAGAGCTCTATGGCACACTTCCGGTCTATCTATGTTTCTTTCCAATCTCAAACATAGCGAGCTCTATGGCTGTATGTCTACTAGTCTAGCTCTAATTTTCTTTCCAATCTCAAACATAGCGAGTACTTAGCTCTATGTCTACTAGTCTAGTTCTAAGTCTCTATTAAAATTCGGTATACATCACATTTATATTTTATTTGGACCATCTCTAATCCCCCTCTCCTAAGGCCTCCAATCACCTATCGCCGGATCTGTAGATATAGAAGTACGGGTGAATTGCTTATATTGATATCTTTTTCTGCCTTCACGTATATATCAAAACACAAAATACACAACACTTAGATGGAATATAAACACGTTTGTAGGATATATGCACAACACAGACATTGTAGATTGTGGTAAATAGTTTAATTCATGTCCATTCATGCCATGTTATGTTTCAATGTACACATTGTGTTATACTAAATCTACAGTGAAAATTACAAGCGTGGAAGGATATACTCTTGACAGCCTTTAATTATCTTTTCATTATTTTGGACAAAAGTAGTCTAAAGTTTGACAAATAGTCCCTCAATTATGTTTTCACTTTCTGTATTCCTAGACTAACGATGCTGTTATTAAAAGGCAGGTCAAAGTTAAAGTCACAGCTGACGTATCTGAAATTAAATTAATTAAAAGTATTAGACATACAAGAAGTATACATTTCTTCAAAGAGCAATAACATACATATTATATATATATATATAGAGAGAGAGATAGAGATAGATAGATAGATAGATAGATAGATAGATAGATAGATAGATAGATAGATAGATAGATAGATAGATTTAGATATAGATATAGATGGATATAGATAGATATAGATAGATATAGATAGTTAGATAGATAGATAGATAGATAGATAGATAGATAGATAGATAGATAGATAGATAGATAGATAGATAGATAGATAGATAGATAGATAGATAGATAGATATGATCTATACTGCAAATGATGTAATGGTCATCTGTTTTTGTCGCCCATAATTAACGAGGTTGCCATCACAACGATTAAATAATTTATTTTAAACTACTAATGAAATGTACCCATTAGAGATCTGTGGACTCATAGGTGCCCTAAAAATCCCGGAATGAAAAGTCCCTGTCTTTATCGAGGTTCGGTTTGGAAGCCAAGCGCTTTACCCCAATGCCTCCACACCCCTTCCCTTTCTCCAACTAAACCTTTGCACAATTTATTTTAAAAAAAAATGGCCATTTCAGTAATTCTTTGTCAATCATCAAGAAATGATTATTTAAACACATCCGTTAGGCTAGACAAGAACTGAGCCATATCTTTATAACAATACGTTTTACGCATATTCATTAATATTCAAAATATTCAAATAAACACCACGTTAGCCGGAAAATACTATCAACATTTTTGTCCGTCACAAGTCTAATTTGTTGGGAAGGAGAACTGATAAAGAAGCTTGATAATTTGTACTTCATAGCTTTTGACAATCGTGCTATAAATATTGAAACCTTACACGCCGTTATGTGTTTATAATTTTAAACAGGAGCAGGCGTTGTGTGGTACACAGATTTCATTAGCTATGAAGCGAAGATGTAAAATTGCTTATTCATTCAAAGTCTGAGTTTAATTGAACTGACACAAACCTTTCGAGGCGTTAGCTTCCTTTGACTCCTGTTTCTCATAGTCACTGGCCTCTTCATTCTTCATCCACATCTGTAATATTGTTAATAAGGTTTAGACAAGTTTTGGACTGGGTTATACGACAAATGAAACGCATGTAATGGCAATTTAAATGTACGTTACAAAGGATAGAAAATTAAACACGCAAAATATTTAAATACTTTTTTTAAAAAGCTTATCTAAGGGAGATAACTCCACACTTAGAACAATACCTGTTAATAATGTAGAAAGTATTACTATTTTTCGATATCAATCAAAATAATTTACTACTGATAAGCAGAGGACTTCTTAGTAGTACTTTGTAATTTAAGTGAATATTAAAGGATTAAATAAGGTTGTAAATATTAAACATATTAATTAATTACCATTAATTATTGGGTGAAATAACTTTTACAACATTTGTATCAAACAAACAGACGGAGTGAGTGAGTTGCTATAAGCTCTATAATACAGATACACATGTATATACATTTATACGTAGTCTACAAGATATTTACCAATGTTTCCGGATTAAACATATATTTCTCATCATGAGCATATACGTTATCAGGCTTCGACTTAAATGGTGGTCTTTTGATTGGAGTGATAGTTAAATTGGTCAGGGTCCGAGTGCTTGCACAGTAATATATTGAGCAATCCTGAATATTTAAATTATAATTCATTTAAAACAGTTGCGATTAGATAATATTAAATAACTTTGACAAATAAATAGAATAATATCTCGTAAACCACAGTTTTTATTTTAAAAGGAAATAATAGTTTATAAATTCATTATACCTTTTGGTGGTTTTGTTGTTAACTTACATGATTATATTTCTTGCTGTCTAAACAAACAAACAAATAACAAAAACATGAAGAAAAAAAAACTTTAAAAAAAAGACAAAGCTTATATGAAGTCTAATTCTATCAATTAGTTTGGATCAGTCGGTGTATGTATTAGGTGACCTAGATAGAATACATCTGTGTGCGATTAGAAATTATCTTGACCAATTGTTTTTGTTTAGCTCTGACCCTGTCTTGACCAGTTGGGAAACGGCGAGGGAAGAGGGGGCGGGGGCTATCTCGTGAATATTTACATGATCGTTTTTATTCAATTCAACCTATACCACCATATGTCAAGTACGAGTTCTTTCCCTTGTTCAAGATACCAAAACAAAATAATTAACTACCAATAACTAATTCAGTATTTTTTTTTTATTCTTGTGTTGTCTTGTACAAGAAATATTTTCGAAACATTTTAGCTTAATCCGAGATTGGATGTGGGAGAAATAATAAGTACACTATTTTTACCATACAGACAGAGTGAGTTGATAGAAGCTTTTTTTTTTTTTTTTATACATTGAATTCCTCTAACATGAAGCTATTTTCAAGTCTACTTCTTGTAATGCTTCAATATAGTGTGGTGTCTTTCCAATGATCTTGCACAGCTTGGCTAATATAGCTTCGTTCAGTTCATTTCTAGATAATGTTCATTTACGCCTATTTATTGATTCATCTCCACAGACCTATATATATATATATAGGTCTGTAGATTAAATAATGGACATGGAGATCTTTTAACACTACAAAAAATGTCATGAATTTTTTAATTTTTTGTTAAAGTTGTTTTGTAAAGTTGTTATAAGAAGTAAAGTTGGTTGTTTTTTTGAACCCTAACCTATGTAACGTTTAATTCAATGTTTAGATCTAGATCTAGTAATTGAACATCTGAAAAAGAGCACTCTAGTCTCAGAATTGTTATTTTGCTATTTTTAAAAAGATCTAGGTAATCAATCTATTTAAATGTTCAAAGATGACTAAAATCAATAAACGTGATCTAAAAGTTTCGAAACATCAACTGACAGGAAATGTCTTTATTTCATGAATTTGCGTGAATATATAGTTATGTGATTCATATATGCAATATATATGTAGAGGTCTGTGAGTTGATCAGTTTTCCAGTTTAGATATAATAGTAAAGTAAAGTACCCCCTATGTGGGGCAGATGATGTCAAGGTCATCTGTTCCTGTGGCCCACGGTTAACGAGCAGGGAGTCATGAGGCCAGCACAACGACCAAGCACCTTTGCTTTTCCCCAACTAATGTCTGTGCAATTTTGTTAAGCGCAATTTCATGCTTCTAACTTTCTAACTGCGCTATGATCCATCACTTGTCTGGACCAGTATGGAAGGAATGGGGAACAAAGGAGTAATCTGCCTGGATGTCACCGTGATCGCTTTGAAAAACAAAAGTTGTACGACTAGAATTTGAACTCAGAGCTCAGGCCTCCTTAAGGGGACTAAATCAACTTATGCCACCATATTTGTCAAGTAAAATTTGCTTCCCTTGTTTGATAAGAAACAAAATAATTAATGCCAATAGTTAATTAAACTAATTGGCTATTTTTTTAAAATTGATTCTTGTTTTGTCAGGTAAAAGATATAATTGTGAAAAATTTCATCTAGATCCGAGATTAGATGTGAAAAAAAAAATTGTTTACAATCTTATACCAGACAGACAGAGTGAGTTGAGATAAGCTGTATAAAGAACTTCTTACTGAATCACTTGTAGCCAGATGCTGATTAAAGTTTGCAGGACATCTCATCGGGTAGGACGTCCTACTGTCATTGCTTCGACTCATAAATGTGTCCAGACCGGTTTTAGCCTCAAGCACTGCGAGTGGATTTCCTTTACACACAGACACAAAAAAGCAAGATTACACACACAAAAAGTTAGTTTTATCATTTAAACTCAAGCCGCCCCCGACTGACACGCCCATGGGTCGGAAATGCGGGTTTCAAGAATATCATAAAATATGAACTACAATCTACCAATATTCACAACCCTCTTGATCTGAATGCAAAATGCTTATGTTGACAAATGAATGCTTGCCACCAGTCAGACCCAATGCACAAGCCCTGCATGTCAACTGTCTGAATAAGTCCAGTGTGAAATAAAATACACCAGGACGTCTAAATTCGTAGATATAAGAAAAAAATGTATGCAAAAATGCTTCTGAAACACACATTTGAAGGTTAATTTTATTAAATAATGAAATAAATGGACTATATACCATATTTTCATGTGTCAAAGTAAAAAAAAAACTATATTTGCAAAATGTAGTTCTTAAAATTAGATCTTCACCCTTTCCTTCTTATCTCATCTTAACATGGCTATATGACATAGATTCCTGTTAAAAATCATACTTTCTGGCCGTAGTGGGATGATCTCTCTACTGTGTTTCCCTGTTCCCTTTTATGTCAAGTTTTATCAAGATTGGTCAAAAGGTTTTGATTTCTATTCGGGACATACATACATACATACATACATACATACATACATACATACATACATACATACATACATACATACATACATACATACATACATACATACGCCTTACTTTATGCTTTATATTATACATTAAATTATTGACAAAACGTTATGCAAAATAAAACACACACGCACAAAACAATAATTTGCTTTTGTTATGTTATCTCCCCTACATGCGTATTGCTTGTATAATAAATAAAAAAAAACAAACGGTTTGCACCCAGAAGATGAAATGTAGCCGAACTATTGGAAGACACAAAGGATGTTGAAATAAGATTTTCAATAAATTTTGTAGTTTTTTTTTTGACTTATAACAGTGACCATTGAACAAATGGACTACACAAAGGTCACTGCGGGTTTTCCTCCTACGGGAGAAGCTAAACACAATAACTTTCATATTTCAAACGGCACATTAACTCTTTCTCTCCGTAATTATTTACCACATTCTGATGGAATCAACGTTTGTATCGTCGGTTAGGAGAGAAAGAGTTAACCAATCAAAGGAAGGGCTCTAACAGTCAATGCTATTATGAATCAGGCACTATAGAATTGTGTTACCAGATTTGCAAGAAAAAAATCCTCCAAAAGGTACAGCTCTTTGTGTAGAGTGTTCACTTAAACACAAACTCATGTCCGTTAGAAAACGTCTTGGATAGAAAGCAAGCGGGCAGGTCTAGAATATGAAATAGAAATGTTTTCAATACAAATTGAACTTAATATGTGATTCAAATCATGTTAACAACTAGCTTTGTCTGGCGTCGTAAACACACTTTTAACAAATGTATGATTATAAAAGCTAGTGATAGGAATAGTGACGGTCAGGTTTATTACTACTTTTGTAAGACTTTAAAAACGTGTAAAAGACATATCATGATCATTGAAGTTTATGTTCATCTTTTCCGATATTATTCAGGCTTCAGTACATCTTTTATTTTTTTTAAATTATGTTAAAGTTGAGGATTATTTTATTACTGCGACACAGACCAAACAAAAAAATCCCACCACTTTTGAGGCGTCCCTCCGACTGACCACTGTGTTGCAGCTGGACGCCTCCCTCCGACTGACCACTGTGTTGCAGCTGGACGCCTCCTTCCGACTGACCACTGTGTTGCAGCTGGACGCCTCCTTCCGACTGACCACTGTGTTGCAGCTGGACGCCTCCCTCCGACTGACCACTGTGTTGCAGCTGGACGCTTCCTCCGACTGACCACTGTGTTGCAGCTGGACGACTCCCTCCGACTGACCACTATGTTGCAGCTGGACGCCTCCCTCCGACTGACCACTGTGTTGCAGCTGGACGCCTCCCTCCGACTGACCACTGTGTTGCAGCTGGACGCCTCCCTCCGACTGACCACTGTGTTGCAGCTGGACGCTTCCTCCGACTGACCACTGTGTTGCAGCTGGACGCCTCCCTCCGACTGACCACTGTGTTGCAGCTTGACGCCTCCCTCCGACTGACCACTGTGTTGCAGCTGGACGCCTCCCTCCGACTGACCACTGTGTTGCAGCTGGACGCCTCCCTCCGACTGACCACTGTGTTGCAGCTGGACGCCTCCCTCCGACTGACCACTGTGTTGCACAGCCTATGTCCAAGGACGTAGAAGAAGAGAAACAACACCACTTTCCATGACGTCACACATCCTTGTTAGACTCTCAACAATTCGTTTTCTCAACACGGCATGACGAGAGTGTTGAGACGAGGGTTATAGACATCGGTGAATGAGTTCTTATAGAAGTTCATCTATTAAATCATTCCAAATGACGTCAAACGGAAAACTTTCCACTACGTCACACGGCCAAGTACGACTAAAAAAATATATTTTTCAATACAACGGCGTTGACTAGGTTTAATAGACATTGGCGCACGAGTCTTTATATATTAAAGATAAAAAAGGAAAAAAAAACAATCAACACAAGTTGTGAATATTCTTATGTCTAATGGTTTCAAATTGTGCTAAGTGGCGAATACCTTTACATTTATGTATATCGTAATAAATTACCAGCAAAAAAAAATCACCCAGCTTATACTAAGCTTTCTAAACTAGACTTAAAGGGTGCCAAGACGCCGAGACCGCACCTACAAACATCAATTTCTTTGCAAAAGCCGGTATGGAAGACGAAGGTATAGAGTTTAGAGAGATTTTTTAATAAATCGATCGTTACGCTGGGCATTACACTTATCCCGTATTAGGGACAAACCTTTGTCTTTTTTTTTAATGGTGAGCTGAATTGTGGTCGGCGTAACAGAGGAGTCCTAAGGGTAACGCTTTAAAGACCAACGAGAACTAGACAGCGATCACTTACAAAGGCCTTGAAATACAAATTTGAGACGAAAAGAAAATCCACTGCTGAGGACAGATGTAGACGGCGAAGAGAGATCCTAAACCGACCACCGGCGGGCAATGGTTAGGCCTGCGCTGTTAGTTGCAAAATATGTATCTCACAGCTGGGGTTGAGTAGCCACAGGAATTACTCCATTTCTCATTAATCTTCGGACACGAAAACAAGCCTTATTATTATTATTATTATTATCATTATTATTATTATTATTATTATTATAAAAATCGATTGCATGATTAATTTTAAAAACAAAGCGGCTTGCTTTTAGAAAACAAAAATGTAGCAGTTGCACCTAAACTTTTCAAGTCAAAACATATGGCGAAATAAGATTTTTTTATATCTTGTTTTTTAGTTTTTGAGATCTGAGTGTGTGACAGATGGACAGACGGACGACGTTTTACACAAAAGCTAATAGCGTCTTTTTCCCGATAAGGGAGCTGCTAAAAAATATTAAAAAAATTAAGAAAAAAAAAATATTTAAAAAACACGTATCATATATATTTGAAAACTTTACCATTCTAGAAATCTATAATTAAAATCTTTATGTTCACAATAAGTTATTCAAAGTTATTGTAAAATTTTGCGGTGCATAAGAAGACACTATAAGCACTTATTATCAAATATTCTATTTATCCTCTGTTTTTAATGGAAAGTCCAATTGCTAGTGTTTGGTATATACGGTTAGTTGTAGTTTACACTCGATTTTTGCAAGTTTTTGTTATGTATTTATATTTAGTACTAGATATGCATTGTATTAATATGTTTTTTATGGTCTGCATCAGAAGTGGAAAAACAATGCAGATCGATACTTGGTTTATGTAGTCATGTGAAATACCTGCACTCATCCTGAATCTTTGGAATCGAAGACATTGCCATTATTATTATTATTATTATTATTATTATTATTATTATTATTATTATTATTTTTATAGTCTTACAGTAGATCCAGTCAGAGGGTTGTCTTGTGTTGGTGTGTAGAAGCCACCGAAAAAAAAGCCAGAGTTAGGTTGGGCAGAGACTGTCGCTGCACACCAATAGGCCGAGTATGCAGCAGTAGCAACAATGGGCTTAGTATCACAGCATGTTGACAACCATAGAAACCCACACCTAAACAAGTGTACAAAACAAGGAAAATACAACAAAAAAAGCCACCTCAAGCCAATACGGCAACAATTGTGCCAGAAAGCTGCTTATGAAAATAGGTTATGTAGTTATTTACAAACTTTTCTTTCTTCAAACAATAAAGGGGACTAATTCAACTTACAGAACATTTTCAGTCAAGTAAAATTTCTTTCTTACCAAAAACTAATATTTACCAATAGTTAATTAACGAATGGTTTAAAAATTTTTTTTATTGATTCTTGTGTTGGGATGTAAAAGAAATAATTTTTCAAAACTTCATGATCCAAGAGTGGGTGTGATAGTAAATAACGTGTATAAACTTTTGGCCAGACAGACAGACAGAGTGAGTTGATTTAAGGTTTGTAACAAAACAGTTTAGTTAAGTTGAGCTCAATGGAACAAAAACAAGACATCACAACTGAAGAAAAAAAGAGTTACGATACAGGAAGGGAGAGGCTCAATGAAAAAGATAAATGTATAACAGACTTTAAAGATAACAAGAAAAATATAATTAAAAAAAAAAAAATCTTATCTAAGGGAAAGAACTCTACACTTACAAAAATATATTTCGGTGATGTAGAAGCTATTTCCCTTTTTGATCTCGAACAAAATAATTAATTAATATACTATTTTTTTTTAAAATGTATGTTTTGGTAAGTACAATAAATAATTGTTGAACGTTTGAACTTCACTGGAGAATGGTTTGAGAGAAATAACGTGTACAATTATCCATGGGGACAGACACAGCCCCACATATTTATCCATATTTCTTAAAACTGAAGCTTATTTGCTAATTGGTTAATTTGTTTGTTAGACTCATGTCTTATTTTTCCTAATGAATAATTGTGCAAAGATTCATCTTGATCTACGAATGGGTGTGGGAGAAATTTCGTTTTAAAACTTTTCACTAAATAGACTAGGTGAGTTGATAGAAGCTTGTACAAAATGTAGGGATATATTGTGGTTGGACTGGGACACAAGAATATTGACGGTATTACTAAAAAAAAATTATATATTTAACTAGCAAAATATTTTAAAATAAAATTTAAAAAAAAAACAAAAACTTATCTAAGGGGGACGAACAGTATATGGATCCGAACATGGTTAGTGGGAGAAATGGAGTGTACGGAAATTGTACCAGGCAGACAAGCAGTCAGGTTATATAAACCTTGTAATGATACATATTTTCAGTTACCCCCTGCAATTGGTCTTTGTCTCCGTGACGACTCTTTGATAAAACGTCTGAATGAGAACGGTGGTGTAGAAAGGAGGACATGAATAATTTCCGGTCTTTGGATTCACTTGACGTAAGCCTTCACAAGGGTTGCGATATAAAGTAGTCCCATGCACAGTACACGTCTGATAGACACCTGGTTTCAGAAATACATCTATTTGTATAGATTACTAAAAAAAAAACAATAATATATTTTACTTTAATAAAAGATGATACACATTTATACACTAGTGTATTGTTTTTTAATAAATTCTTACTTGATTTATTTAGAACACAGTAAATAGTAATTAGTTATTATCAGATGCAATAAGGAAATCCTGTTACATGTCATAAAAAAAAAGCGTGATTCGCTTGTTCATGCTACTATTTTTTGTCTACACTCATGTCTCGTCATGTTTTATATAGAGTTGGAAGGATATCATAAAGGAGTGTATGCGAATTCATATTAATTACAAGTAGGCACGTTAATTATTGATTAAATATGTAATGTAAATAAAAGTGATTAAACAGAAAAATTAAACTTACCGCCGAATCTAAAGGGTGTGGGCTTAGTACCACACGATCCATCCTCAACATTCGCTGCAACACTAAAGTTCGGATCATCCAGCTTGGTACATCCCCTGTACGTATTCATCTCATAGTACAACTCTATTGATCCTTGTACAACCTGGAAGTACAAAGGGCGCGCACAAAAAATTCATTTTTAAAAATACACTCTTGTTTACCAGTTGCGTAGCTAGGGAATTTTGGCCTTGACCTATTTAGGGACCCTTAAATTTTGACATTCGACATCATTACACGAGGTAATGGCCTAATATTTAATGTAAACTAAAATTTCGGACACTCATTTGGGGGATTCCTCAAGTGGGAGCCATGGGGATCTTTTAAATTTTGACCCCCCCCTCCACCCACCCTACCTACGCCGCTGATGTTTACATGTGTATACTTGGTATCAGAAGACACATGAGTTTCTACTTAATCAGCTCCAAGAATGGGTAATGGGAAAAAAAAACATGTACGAAATTTGGTGCAGACAGACAGACAGACAGACAGAGTGAGTGAGTTGATATAAGCTTTACCAATTCAATTAGGAATTACGTCGTTTAACTTTGATGTACCGAAATTGGCTTCATAGTTTCTTTGTATTCAGTCAAGAAACGAATAAATCAATCGACGCACATGAACGTTTAGTGCACGTCTTATTTCGCATTGTTGAGCTGAACTGTTCATAAGAACGTACGAGTGCAAAGCTCACTGGAAACATTCTTGCAATAATGAAGCATTACTAGAAATAGAGGAGGCGCGGTGGCTAAGTGGTAAAGCGCTTGGCTTCTGAACCAGGGGTCCAGGGTTCGAATCCTGGTAAAAACTGAGATTATTCATTTCGGGTTCTTTTGGCGCGTTTGAGTCCACCCAGCTATAATGGGTACATGACATTAGTTGGGGAAAAGTAAAGGCGGTTGGTCGTTGTGCTGGCCACGTGACATACTTGTTTACCGTTGGCCGTAAAAACAGATGGCCTTCACATCATCTGCCCTATAGATCACAAGGTCTGAAAGGGGAACTTTACTTTTACTTTTACTAGAAAGAAAGTGAGAGATAGTATTCAACATAGGAAATTAGGAATCGATTAAAAAAAATAAATTCTTAATATAATTTATAAATGATTCCTTATGAAGACGCCTTTTTTGGAACAAAAAATCGAATTAAGAAAGAGCAGATCGCTTATATTACTTTAAATTTTTTTATTAAATGAGAAATTGTATTGACAAATTTACTTTTTTACCATCACTTTACTATATATTGAAACTCACTTTCTCCAGTGCATCAATTGTCGACAAAGGTAACTCTGGCAGTAATTTCTGCTTCACTAGGGAGCTTAACGGTTCCCCAGCCCTGTCCAACGGAACTAGATTTTCCTCTATTCCTTTAACCCAGGCACTCAGATTCGAGGACTCTGGATCATACAGTGGGCCTCCAATAGCTCTTGTCACTGAGAAAGTCGTGGCGTTGCTGTAAGCGTCCCTGCGATCTACTTGGGAGGTAATACTGAAATGCATAAAAAAAAAGTAGGGGGTATAATTAAATTTTAATTGATAATTGGGATAATATATTTCGGAAGAGTGTTTAAAGGAATGCTGCCGACATACTAAAAATTAACACTAAAGTTTATAAAGGCAGACAGAAATTTAAATAAATAGACACCAAGAGAAATAGAGAGAGAGAAGGAGATAAAGAGAGAAGGGGAGAGAAAGAGAAGGAGATAACGAGATAGGAAAGAAGGAAAGAGAATGAGAGAAGGAACAAATTTGAATAAGGTTACAAAAGAAAGTTTGTGTGGAAACAAAAACTTAAAATCGGCCCCCCAAAGTGGTCCACCCAGGCAGGCTTCAATATTAAGATAAGTATATCATCTAATTCTCTTTGTAAAATATCTGTGTCTTGTATTGTTTTTATTGTTCTATATATTATGCAATCGTCTGCAAATAATCTTACCTTTTGTTCCTGAACTAATGCAATTTGGTAAATCATTTATGTAAATTAAAAATAGTAGTGGACCCAAGACTGTTCCTTGAGGTACACCTGAGTTTACTGTTATTGGTGTTGATTTAGAGCCATTTGTTATTACAGTTTGTTCTCTCCCTATTAGAAAATCTTTAATCCACTGATGCAGTGGACCATTTATGCCGAAATATTTTAATTTTTTAAGCAAACTATGGTGGTGAACTTTGTCAAAAGCCTTGGAAAAGTCTAGTAAGATAGCATCTATTTGTTCACTATTATCTAAACCTTTTGAAAAATCATCAATTAGTCCTATTAGTTGTGTTTCACATGATCTATATTTCCTAAAGCCATGTTGGTATGGGGTGACGACATTATGTTTGTCTAAGTGGTTTATGATGTTGCTACATATTATGTGTTCTAGGATTTTACATGTGATGCTGGTAAGTGATACTGGTCTGTAGTTTCCTGGATCAGATTTTTCTCCTTTTTTTAAATAGGGGGGGGGGTGACATTAGCTTCTTTTCAGTCCTTTGGTACTCTGCCCTGGTTAAGCGATGCCTGAAAGAGAATTTTGAACACTGGGGCTAGCTCATTGCTTAGTTCTTGAGTAATCTAGCTGGAATACCATCAGGTCCAGACGCTTTATTTGGTTTGGTGTTGGCTAATAGTTTTTGAATTCCATTTTCTTGTACTACTAAATCTTCTATGTTGTCTACTTGGTTAAAATTAAGAATTATGTCTTTTTCTCCTGGGGCTTAGAATGCTGATGCAAAGTATTTGTTTAGGATGTTTGCTTTAGTTTCATTATCATTATGTATTATGTTATGTTCATCTTTTAATGGCGCTATGCCTGTTGTTTCCATTTTCTTAGACTTAATGTATGACCATATGTTTTTGTTGTTATCTTTAGATATTACATTGTTTATGTATTCACTCTGCAGCTGTCTGCTTACTTTTTGGGTTAGGTGTTTAATTTTTATATACTTTTTGTAAACTCTTTCTGCCTTGGTTTCTTTAAATTTTCTATATAGGTTTTCCTTCTGTTTACAAAGCTTCTTTTGTCTATTATTAAACCAGCATTTATTTATTTTGTTTGATGTGTATTTAGTTGGTATATGATTTTCTATAATGCTTTTAAGATGGTTTTTAATGAAATTCCAGAGGTCATCGACTGGTTGGTTGATGTCTTTTTCTAATAAGAATGTTTGTTGAGAGTTTAATGCAGCTTGGTGTAGTTGTGTTAGGTTACATTTATTCCAGAGTAAGATTTTTCTTTTGCGTTTTGTATTGGCTACTGCTTTTATCTGACTGTGTATTTTTATGATCTCATGGTCTGATAGACCAGGGATTATATCATAATCAACTACTAATCCAGGTCTGTTGGTTAAGAAGAGATCTAATGTGTTGTTTAATCTAGTTGGCTTTTTAATGATTTGATCTAAACTTAGGTTGTGTAAAGTTTCTATGAAAAGCTAATTTATGTCCTTAAGGTTTTGGTGTTTGTCTATGGTTAGTGTTTTCTAATTTATATCAGGTAGCTTGAAATCACCCATAATCCAAAAAACTGCATTTTTATTTGTCTCTTTAAGTGTAGTAATCTGATTACATAGTTCCTGCATGTATTCTAAACTAGAATTTGGTGGTCTGTAAATGCTGCCTATTATAAGGGATGTTGAGGTGGTATTAATTTTACAAAATGTAGATTCTATATTTTTTGAGTTAGGTAAGGTAATTTCTTCTGCTATAAGACTGTTTTTTATTGCTAAAAGAACTCCTCCATAATTATCAGCCCTATCTGTTCGAAAAATTTCATAATCACTATTGAAAATTTCTGCATTATAAATTTCAGGATGTAGCCAAGTTTCTATTCCTGCAATTATGTCTGGTTTCTCACATTCTAATAAAATTTCTAAGTCTGACAAGAAAATGAATAACTAGCAGGAGAGTTCCATGCACACTAATTACATACTTGAGAAAAACATGTAAACACGTGAACATACTGGACAGTAGAACAAGAGAGACTACTACTAAACAAACTACCACACACACAATATACATAAACATAAATACATATATAAATTTAACATGTATATTTTCTGATGAATGTATATATAAATAGTAAATCAAATACCCAAAAGATGAACTTATTTTGAATATAGTCAGAAAAGTTACACTGGCGGAAGCTAGGTATGACTTTTTCGTTGCTTTAGAGTTAGACCTTATATCATTGCTGATGTAATCTTCTTTGACCAATGCAGCGCCGGCAGTGACGCTGGTCAGTACATGGGTACCTAGAAATACAAAGTTCAGTAAATGTGATCTGTTAAGAGGTTTTTCCACAAACTGTATATATAAACAAAACGTTGAGGAGTAGAATAAAATATTATGCAGGGCCGGCCTTAAGCCACTGCAACTTATAACACCCTAGTGGACCCTGCACTCCGATCGGACCCGCGTTAATTCTAGGTGTAAATTATTAAATTAAACCATTTTATAACTTAAAACAGATTTCCTGATTTACCATGAGCTTCTGGAAATCTCATGAAATTGCAAAATACACAAAAAGTCATGGAAAAGTCAACAATTATTAAAATCTTTTGAAAACTCATACAAAATTCTTAAAATTTATATTAAATTAAACCATTTTATAACTTAAAACAGATTTCCTGATTTACCATGAGCTTCTGGAAATCTCATGAAATTGCAAAATACACAAAAAGTCATGGAAAAGTCAACAATTATTAAAATCTTTTGAAAACTCATACAAAATTCTTAAAATTTATAGACAAAAAATTGTCATTCAATATCGAAAAAGCCAATCCTACGCGCAATAAAAAAACGGCATTATGCAATACCCGTAATTGTATAATTTGGTGAAAGAAACTTCTCGCGCCTCAAACTAATGAAGAAACATTAGGTAATTCTTGCTATTGAGCGTGATCTATGTTGGAAATAGAATTTCATGATATATTGTAGGACTTCGATACACGCAAGCTCATATAGTAATTATGTACGTAGTAAAGAATGAATAAACAATATTGTGAAGAAACAAGTCCTTTTACGTTAAAAGTGTCTTTTAATTATCGAACATTTTAACAAAACATATCTACACGGCAACGTTATGTACAGATCTTTTACTTCACTCGCTGACTTCTCTCTCTCTCTCTCTTGTTTACACACTCGTCACTTTCCCCAAGTCCCCTAACTCTCGATACCCAACACTTGACCGTGTGTCACGGTTGACCACACAGTAACCCTGTCACAACAGTCCTCCCAGGGCAGAGAAAAATTTTGATCGTATCAAAATTTTATGAACCCAATAGTTTGGGTGTACATCAATAATGTTTTACATCGACAAGAAAAAACAATGACATGTAATACAATGGCATCTTATATTATGAGAGAACTGATAATGTCTATGACGACAAATAAATCTTCAATAATATGTTATTGCAATGACATTTCCAATTGAATGCCAACATTGTCAGGTGAAAAAGCACAATTAGTTAATACTTTATGTTACATCAAAATACCTTCCAAATTAAGGGAATTGTTTACTATGTGTTTCGTTCATACCAGTTCGTAAATGGAGATCTATCATCTATGACTACAATCAATGCCACAAACATAAAAAAACTCAATTGTAGTACAAATTTACCATCACTGAATGAAAATAAAAAATTCTGGAGCGTAATGTTAATTCAATCTTGACAAGACAGACTTTAAAGTTATCTTACAAGGTATTTGTTAATTTTCTCATTATCTGATTAATGAATGAACATAAGTCCAGCGGTCCCTAGACACATCTTGTCAACACGTCAGCTATCACGTTGATTTGTCCCGGAATAGCTTGAACTGTAAAGCTGAAGTCTTGAAGTTTTAATACCCATCTAGTGATCATTCTGGTTGGCTAGCTTATTTGTATTGATATAAGCTAGTGGGGCTTGATCTGTTAACAAGATGAATGATTTCCCAAGCAAGTAACGGGATAGTTTCGTTATGCAGAACACAAAAGCTAGAGCTTCACGCTCTATCGTGGAATATTTCTGTTCTGCTGCGTTCAGCTTTCTGCTAATGTAGTAAACTGGTTTTAGCGTTGCATCACACTTCTGCCTTAAAGTGCCTCCCACTGCTGTGGAGGATGCATCTGTTGCCAAGTAGAAGGGGTTTCTGATGTCTGGAAGCTGAAGTACTATGCCGTCTGAGAAGACATTTTTAATGCTTTGCAGGCATTCCTGTAGTCTGGAGTTCCATGTGATCTTGTTTGGCATGCCTTTTTTTGTCAGTTCAATTAGAGGTTGTGTAATACTTGTGAAATTTGCCAGGAACCGTCTATAGAAATTACATAAACCTAAGATGCTTCGAACTTGTCCTTTTGTTGTAGGTATTGTTAAGTTGAGTATCTTGCTTATATTGTCTTGTAATGGTCTGATCGTCTTTTGTTGTATTCTGTGCCCTAGAAATTCAATGTCTGTTCTGGCGATTTTAACCTTGCTAGGTTTTATTGTAAGCCCGTTGTCTTGTAGTATCTTGAATACTTGTTGCAGACCAGCAACGTGTTCTTCTAATGTGTTGTGGATGCCACAAATGTCATCTAGGTAGAAAATGACATTTGGTCTTTTCCCTATAAGTTTTGCCATCATTCTGTTGAAGGTCGCAGGTGCGTTACTAAGCCCGAAACTCATGTAATTCCATTGGTAACAACCAAATGGAGTAGTGAATGCTGTAAGTGGCTTAGCATCTTCGTCTAGTGGAATTTGCCAATAACCTCTGGCTAAGTCAAGAGTAGTGAAATATTTTGCACCTCTAAGTTTAGGTATAATGTTCTCTATGTTAGGCATTGGGTATGTATCTTTGACTGTGATGGCGTTTAGTTTCCGGTAGTCTACACATAGCCGCATCTTTCCGGTTGTTTCCTTTTGTTTCACTAAGACTGCTGGAGCTGAGTATGGGGATGTGGAAGCATCAATTATTCCCATTTTTAACAGCGTTTCAATTTCCTTTTTCAGAATCTCTTCATGGTTTAAGGAAACTGGATATGGTTTGGATTTTGTGGGCTTCGTATCAGTCAGTTGGATAGTGTGTTTTATTGCAGTGGTTCTACCCGGTTTGTCTGTGAATATTGGCGCCCATTGAGCTAGCATTTTATCAATATCTTGCTGAACTGGATACTGTAGCTGTGATGTGTCTATATCTTTCACAGTTTCACAGCTTTCAATAACAGGACATGGTAATTCCTCTGGTTCCTCTATTGCTTCTATCTTCATGACTCTCTGACTGTCTTGGGTGTCTTGCTTAGCGTTCGCTGAAAGGGTAAATGGTCTGGGCATGTACAGCTTCAGCATATTGATGTGAAATACTTTGTCTCGACCTCTGATGTTTATACTGTAGTCGACCTTCGAAATCACCTTTGTGACTTGGAATGGGCCCTGCCATTTTATAAATAGCTGGTTATTTTTGTCAGGCAGCAATACCATGACATTATCATCAACTTGTAGTGTTCTCAACTTTCGACCCTGATTTAGCTTTCTCAATAGTTCTGGTTTCTCTCTGTTTGTTTGTTTTTGGACAGTTTCGCATGCTTTGATTATATTTTGTCTTGTTTTGATGACAAGATCGTATCCTGTGAGTACGTCATTTTCTATGTTCCTATTTACTAGAAAGTCTCTGTATAGTGACATGGGTCCCCTAACAGGTGAGACATAGAGCATCTCGAATGGTGAGAAGCCCGTTGTTGTGTGTGTTACTTCTCTGTAGGCGAACAGTATGGGGTTGATCAGCTTGTCCCAGTCTGTTGGGTTGTCCTGTGCTACTTTGTTCAGCATTGTTTTCAGCGTTGAATTTAGGCGTTCGCACATCCCATTTGCTTGGGGGTGAAAACGGGCAGCAAATTGTTGTTTAATATTCAGAGTTTTGCAAAACTGTGCGAATTCATTTGATTTAAACTGGGTGCCTTGATCACTCAGTATTATGCGAGGTTAACCTGTTCTTGCAAATATTGCTGTAAGTGCGTCTCCGACATCTTCGAAAGAAATTTTCAATGGTATTGCTTCTGGAAACCGTGTGCACATGTCTACAACAGTCAATATGTAGCGATGGCCTCTTCCTGATATTACTGGCATTGGTCCAATAATATCTACAGCTATCTTTTCAAATGGCATTTCACTTAAGTCTGTTGTTTGTATTGGAGCTTGCATATATGTTCCCTTTGCTCCATGTATTTGGCAAATATGGCAGGATTTTAGGTAGGCCTTGACTTCTTGCGTAATTCTAGGCCAAAAAAATTCATTCAAGATTCTATTCAATGTTCTATTTACTCCCATATGTCCGGCAAACGGGGTGTCATGTGCAAGCTTTAAAATTGTTCCTCTATATTTCTTTGGAACAAGCAATTGTTGTGTCTTGCCTGCTTTCAGGTGAATTTCTCTCACATAAACACCATCTTCGCCTATCTTGATTAACCCTCGTCTTGGTGGAGCTTCACTTCCTATGAGTTTTATTAGATCTGGATCATTTTTCTGTTCACTGACAAATTTTTATGTTTTAATCTCTAGTGTGTCTTGACTTTCTGTGGAGATTTCATTCGGGTTGTTTTCTTGATTATGGCTTCTCATATCACTATTTTCTGTTTCTGTATTTTCATTTTCATTGTTATAAGGAACTTGTATGTTATCGTTTGTATTTAGCACTTCTTCTGCTTTCTTCTGAGCTCTTGTAGTAACCATGGAACATTTCTGTGTGTAGTTTTCTTTCCACTTGTTCAATTCTTCTACTGTGCAAGGTTTAGAGCCTTTGATACAGCCAATGATAAGGCCAATGTTGTCAGGCTTATTGTCTAGTACCAAAGCCTCATGCCAACCACTGATGAACGGTGTGTGTATGTTGATACGTGCTACCACATGTGTAGTTACTTGACCAGTGTAACCAACACAGTCTTGTCTTCTTCCAGTGTACTCTTGTGGGTTGACGTATTCTTTTGCAACTAAAAATGCAGTTGCACCTGTATCGTATAGTACGTTGGTCATTTGTTCTCCCACAAAGCCTGGGTATACCTGCAGTTTATTAGTGTGTTTGGCAGCAAATGCTCGATTTCTTGGTCTGTCGTTCCAATCTTTATTGCGTCGGTTGTAGAAGCAAGTCTCTGTTGTGTGGTTTGTTCTACCACAAATTTGACATTGGAAACGAATTCTTTGCTGATTACGTTGATATTCTCTATTCTTGTAAGTATATGTTGGGCTCATTACTTAATCTTTGTCTCTTCGATATCTATAGGTCGGGCTTATTTCTTCATCTTTCTCTCTTCAAGATCTATATGTTGGACTCATTCCTTCATCTTTCTCTCTTCGAGATCTATATTTTGGGCTCTTGTCAGCGTTCTCTCTTCTATATAAAGGGCTCGGAGTCCGCATTCTTGCAGCGTTGTTCACCATAAAAGCTGATGCCGCAGTTGGGTTCTCTCTAGCTAACACTTCCCTTGGGTGTGCGGCCTTATACTGCCTTAGTTGTGCTATCAGGCTGCTGATGGTCTTTGGCTCTCGCTCCGTGACGTATGTTTTCACATTATTATTGTAAGCTTCCATCACAGCGTCCATTATAATGTGTTCTCTGAGGGTTTCATATCTGTGCTCCACTTTTGACAAGTCTACTTATCGATCGAAGTATATCGACATGTTGGTGACGAATATTTGTGGATCGTCGTTCGCCAGAGGTGTCGACTCTTTAAATCTCCTTCTGTATTCGTAACTTGTGGAGCCAAACTGTCTCAGCAACGCCTCCTTCACGGCCACGTACTCTTTTCTTTCTTCATATCTCATTTGAAGATAGATTTTGATGGCTCTACCTTTTAAGCGCCCCATGAGGCTTCTTGCCCATTCTGTCTGTGGGAGGTTGCATGATGTTGCTATATCTTTAAATCTCCGGCCGAATATCAAATTTTACTATCCGGTCATATCCGGCCCCTGCCGGATTTCAAAAAGTACTATCCGGTACACCCTTAGTAAATACTACTTGTTCTCCTCGCCCACTCTTTTTGTTCGTAGGGTGACTCTAGTACGACTTGCAGAACTAAAAGAGTGATCTTTCCTTTACTTCTTGGTGTCCAAACTTTAAGCCATGAAGAGAATTATATATATATATATATATATATATATATATATATATATATATATATATATATATATATATATATATATATATATATATATATAAGTGTGTGTAAAAGTGCAATACCCATATCAGGCTTTGCGATCTATGAGTCAGATCACGTCACTTTATCTATTTTTGCCCATGGTTAAAAAGATCGTCGTTACTTTCCCCAAAAACAATGAAATGAAAGGTAGCCTTAAAAGATTAGAACATTTTAAAATGCCCTTCTTTCCAGGGATTCGAACCAGAACACATTATTTTAATTTAATTTTTTAAAATTTTAATTTAATGTTTACTTTTTTTAAAACTACGCTTTAACGGGTATTCCCGCACTTGACTAAAATGTTTTATTATAGACAGAGATATCTTTCTCATCATCTTATGTAGAATTTAGCTGAACTATAATGGAAGATATATATTGTCAAATCTCACTTCAAAGACACTTTGCAATAATGAATCATCACAATCATTTTTTTACACTTCTACTAAAATTAACGCATTGTAACTCTTCCCATGCACATTTTTGTCTGTGAACTCTAGTATCTGTTCAGTTGAATTTTAGCGGCCCGATTTATAATGACCTTCCCCCGTACTACACACATATTTTTGGCCAGTCAATTCTAGGATTAACCCCCCCCCCCCAACATAGACCTAGATTTAATCACTAATTTTCTTAGGCTTCATCATTTGATATAATTAATAATATTTGCTAATATATACATATAAATATATACACATATATATCCTATACTCAAATGATAGCTATTTTATGTATATTTATTAATATTGCATACTCAAATACCAGCTATTCATACAAAACATAAGCCAGGAATAGATTTACTTTTAGTAAATAGTGCACTATTAATGACGTCAGATTATAAACTATACCCAATTACGTCGCAGTACTTAGACTAAAAATGACAACAGAAAAAGTTGTAAGTAATCGAGACTGTAAAAAACAACAACATTGGCATACGAGCTCTTGTAGCATTTGTAAAAGAAATATTTTCATCATAAAAACTGATATATTGCCAAAGAATATTGCTTAGTGAAAAGTATATATAACTTTCTCACTTGAAAGTGAAGAATAAATTCAAGAAAAACTAGTTAGACTTATCAGTTACCGAAATCTCGCACCAGGAGTTGCGCCTCATACTCTGCTTGACTAGTCTGATTTAGCTCAATCTTGATGGCTATGCTTAGTAGTCGATTTTTAAATTGCGGACTTAACTCTGCGTCTGGTTGAAGTTTGGCTTCATATCTGAATTTAAGTTAAAATATTTTATTGAACATACTTTTGCAACAAAGAACACTTTCTTTTGGAAATAATTTCTTTTTTACTTTTCAATGAGATGTTCTTAAATAGAAAAATGCAATAAAAAAATATTGTTTTAGACCTTTATGTCCCCTTAGCTAGTACTCCCTCTAAATAAAAAAAAAATGTTAATTACGCTAATTGATATATTAAATGTTCATTATTTTGATTGATATGTCTTGTCATGGACAATAAATAATTGTGCAAAGGTTAAACTTATTTCGCGAATGAAAATAGGGTGGTGTACAAGATTTGTACTAGACAGACATAGTTGATTGATATGAGCTTTTTAAGTACTTTTTTGATGTAGCGAAAATAGATGTAATTATGTCTAACTTGCCTTGGATATCTCAGTTGAGCTCTGAAAGTACTAGATTTCTCTTCAATTTGTTTAGACTTTAACTCTTCGTGGTCCCTTGAGAACATTCCACTGATTCCATATTTGCCAAGTGACACACCCGCACCTATGTTTATACTATTGGCAGTTAGTGAAGAAGCGCTGTTCCAGTTGTCAATAATTTGAGCAAAACTTTCAACTTTGCTGTTCTGAAAATTTAAAAAACGATAATCATTTATATTAAAAATGATTTGTGTTACATATCATTCTAGTGGTTTAGAGAAAAAAAATCATAGCAAAGAAAATTATACGTGGAAATAGACCAGACGAGATCGAAACATGCTCAACAATTATTAAAACTTCCTAGAACTTGTGTACGAAATCCTGGCATTTACGACGCAAGATACTTGGACCTGTTATAAACACGTTTTTTAGCGGCCTCCGAAAGGGGAAAAAACGCTATTAGTTTTGTGTGAAATGTCTGTCCGTCTGTCCGTCCGTCCCGTTTAGATCTCTAGAAAAGATATTGAAAATTCGACATGATAATATTTTAGTACATTCAAAGTTCTTATGCAACGGCTACTTTTTTCTTTTCTAAAAGTGAAAAATTTAATTTTTTAAAATCACTTATGCAAGCAGATTTTTCATAAAAATACACCACTTTTACAACTGTTTACTATTTATATTAACAAACACTGGAGGCTCTTCAGTAGGGGTGCTAACGTACTACCATATTTTTAACACATTTATGAAACCGGTTTTAGATTTTTTGTCAATTTTTTTTGTACATTTGTATTACTAAATTATGTTCTATTATATTAACTACTACATTTACACACTAAAAAATGTTTACTTTTTTAAAAAGAGAAAACAAAATTATTTAATATGCATATAAATGGAACATAATTTGAAACAACAATTAAATAGTAGTTTTTAATATAGCACATTTAATTAAAGGTTTGTCTTTTGTTGTTTTTTTTTTTTTGTTTTTTTTACAGAAATGCTTTTTTCTTGAGGAATAAGAAATGGACCCTTTACAAAACAATTAGATCAATTAGATATTCATTATAAGACATCAGTTAGGCCAGGTTCACATTTAACTTCACATTCACTTTCACCTAGTAGACCGCTGGACCGCTGGGGCACCATACAAGATCTGTCAACCTTCATTCTCCATTCTTCTCTGTTATTTGTTTTTGATAGAATTTTATTCTGATGTTCTTTCTGAAAATATTGAAACCTGCCTTTTTACCTGCCTGGGTGGACCACTTCGGGAGCCGATTTTGAGTTTGTGTCTCAACTACTAGTCGTGAGAACATTGCTGAAGCCAATGTTACCTTTACAGAATGCATGTTCTCAGATTTGATGATTAGCGTAGAACCTCAAAGATGTTTTAGACACAAAATGACTGACAAATAGGTGAAGATTCTGTATTAACACACAAGAAAGAGTTAAGGATGGAAATGTATTCTTCGTTGGACGGGATAGTTTTAAGAAATGACGTGGTAGGTAAATATAAATTTTTGTCACTATCCAAACTAGTGCATCCTCAGATCGAAATCAATCTCGATAGTGCTCATGACGACATTGATAAAAACTAATTTCATCTGGAGCGAAAGAGACTTCAATGGTTCGTCTCAGTTTCTTCAGACAGTGTTTGAGATCTTGAGTTTTAATAACCAAGATGTTGGCTAGATGATTCAGTTCCAAATATTGTCTTTATTTTCATATGTCTGACAAGTGTGTTAAGGGAGGTTCTTTGCAAGCACTTTTTTAGGACTGAAGCTGATCAGTACTTAGAAGCAATTAAAGCTGAAAAAATCTGCGACTCACTAATTTGGCACTTGTTGGGAAAAAATAGATTTCATATTTGCCAACAACAAAGCAACTAAGATTTTTGAAGTATCTTTTGTTAATTTTTTGTTTTCAAATTAGCAATACTTTAACAATAATTACACATTAGGTCGAAAAAAAAAGTCATTTCGCTGTTTTATTTCGTTTTTTAAAGGTGGGGGGGGGGGATAACGAGAAGCTGCCGCACTGGGCATCATATACCCTAGCAACGCCACTGCCTTTTTAGTTTAGCTTTTACTAAAACATTGCAAAGTGAAACGTCATCTTAGGTTTGATTTCAAAGTGTCAGACGTTTCTTAAAATAAATAATTTCATACTCTCTAGGGAGGGGATTCTAAAAAGTTCCAGTTGGTAGTTTACCTTTTTAAACAGTAATAAAAATAAGTTTGACACATAGCCAGGTAGCTATCATTACATCATAAAGACCCATATATACAAACAGCGAGTGAGGTGTGAATAAAATGTACAGGCCTATTTTTGAGAGCGTGACCGTCAAAGCTACAGTAATCTTACCTTGATCGGAATAATAAATACATTGTCAGGCATCAGGTAGACTCCATCATCGGTTTCCTTACATTCTGTATATTTATAGGAGACCACAAGTCCAGCTTCTAGATTACGAAGATTGTCCCAACCTAAACCTGGTAATACCTGTCAACAATCAAATATATGAACTTAAGTTTCTGTCGTTGATTTAGAAATGAAGATTGTTCTACAGAATGGAAGTGGAATAAGGCGGAGACGGGTTAGATCTCGTGACCATCGTCACACCCACATTACACGACCACCAAAGTATTGGGTACATGACTTTAGATGGGGTAAGTAAAGGCGGTTGGAAATTGTGCTGGACACATGATCCGCTTTACGCCATCTGCTCTACAGATCGCAAGGTATGTAAAGAGTACTTAACATTACTTAGCTACGCATACCCCAAATCGTTTAATGTCCACATTTTTCACAGTTTGACATTTGCGTGCATCACCAATTGGCCCATCTAGCTCAGTATCGTCTCCTTTAACTTTCCGACTTGATGTCGGCACAGCCACAATACTTTTTGTTATTACAACTGTCAGCAGCAAGACCTAAAGGGCGAATATACATGAATTGAATTAAACTATCAAAGTATATTAGAAAAGATGTTGCCAAGTTAACTCTTATGTTCTCACATCGTTCTAAGTTGTTATTCTCTTAACACTTGGAATAAGTTCAACAGGGGAGACTGCCCTAGCACAAAATGTCTCCAGAAGTTTAATTAGCGATACTATTGCTCCCTTAGTGATGGAAATTTAGATTAAAGGTAGTTAAAGAGAAAAAATACAGGGAACCATATTGATGCCATAAATATTTAAATTTGCAAATACAATGTTCTTACATTTAGAGAATGAGATTCATGGTGTATATAAATTACAATAATGCAGACTTTTTTTTTATATACACCGCCGATGTGCATCGTAGTATATACAAACCAACAGACTATTCAATAAAAAAAGATATCAGTTTATCAGAGGTGTATGACTATTTGATTGATAAATCCATATAGAAGTAAATAAAGTCACAAAACTACTAACAAAACATCCGCGTATCTAAATATGACATTTATTACCACAATTATGCAAATAGTGGAAGTCTATGGTGCCGAATGATCAAATGTCTTCATTTGTGTTACAAAAAAAAAGAAGTTGAAATCCTAGAATCTCTTTATCTTGTTAATTTGCATACAATTATTAAATCAAGGAATTTACGAAATTAAAATAAACAAACCCTCCATACTAATATGTATATATATATATATATATTCTAATTTATTATTATTTTGGGAATTAATAAACATACCTCATACATATTTTGATGAATGTATTTTTTTTTCGACTGCATGCCTATTTGCATTGAAAATTACAAGTCACACATTAATATAGAGACCCTTGTATAAGTTATCTTATTATTTTAGTTAATTTTAGTTACTTTTATATAGCACACCTATCATGCCTACAGATTATGATAATAATTTGTTATCTTACTTAATGAATGCCATTTTATACGACCAGGAATCTGTGAAGAATGCACTTACAACCTTAGTAGGAACACTTAAGAACTAACTTCATTCTTTCTAAGAAAGAGTTATTGCAGATACTTTAAACACTCAAGTAAATAGTGAATTCCTTAGTTTTAAGGGGGCGCGATGACTGAGTGGGTAAGCGCTTGGGTTTCCAACCTGGAGTCCTGAGTTTGAATCTCAGTGATAAATGAGATTTTTAATTTCGGGTGTTTAAGGGCTCCCTTGAGTGCACCTAACTCTACATCGTAACTGAATTTAGTTGGGGAAAGTAAAGGCGGTTGGTTATTGTGTTGGCCGCATGACACCCTGCTCGTTAACCGTTGGCCACAGAAAGATTTGACCTTAACATCTTTTGCCCTATAGAACGCATGGTCCGAAAGGGAAACTTTTAAACTTTTTAGCTTGAAGTGAACACAACTTGTTACTAATCTTTCGGTACTTGTTTAGTTATATGTATAAAAATAAAATATGTTCGTTGCAAGTGCGCTTTGTGGGCGGAATGTTCTAGTTGAATAGTACAGCGCTTGGCTTGATTCTCAGGCTTTAACCCATTAGCTCCTATGGCAGTTCAGATCGTTCTTTCAGTTTATGCCTAAAAGGCATATTTTCTAAACTAGAAGAAGAGCTCATAATAAGAGCGAGAATGAAAGTGTGGCGACTCTTTTTTTTTTTTAGTGAAAACCGGATGTGTATCGCATTTTTTAAAAAGTATTTTTAGAACGGGCAGGCCCGGAGACCCTGTATAAGCCCCTACTAGGGAAAATAATTAGTATTTAAGTTTTTTTTGTATTCTGAAAGTATATAGTTTCTTAATCTAGAGATAACTCTTGTCACATATCATTTAAATAAACCTAATCTAGGGTAATAACTTAGGAGTTAACCCACGCGCAGGCGTAAGGAAAAACTCATGACGTCATCTGACATGCGTCCGGTGATAGC
This sequence comes from Biomphalaria sudanica, assembly GCA_036873155.1. Taxonomy (NCBI): domain Eukaryota; kingdom Metazoa; phylum Mollusca; class Gastropoda; family Planorbidae; genus Biomphalaria; species Biomphalaria sudanica. The sequence continues at coordinate 2,760,185 of JAZGLO010006691.1, forward strand.
GTGACATCTGGCGGGAAAGATTTGGATTGGTTAGAGGAAGCTTTTGGGGAGGATGTAAGGAAATGTTTTGATAGAGTGGGATATAGAGAATTTAGTTGAGGAGGAAATTTTATAGAGATAGGTATCAAGAAGTGTGGAATTGAAACTTGTATAGTCTAGCTGTAAAAATATTTCTTCAGTTGAAAAATTAGTATTACTCTGAATGTATTTGTATTCTGCTTTAAAAAAAGATATTCATTTCATACAGTTTTATTTTGTATATACTGTATATTAAAGTGATTTCTAGTTTTTGAATTAAAGTTCTTTATTGAAAGGATCTTCGTTAATTGAATCTCTAAAGATATTTAGATCTAAAGATAATATCCACAGAATCCAAGGCACGTCACAGGAACATCTTGTGACGTTGACACTTCACCTAGAACATCCTGTCACATAATTCATCCATCAAACCACTGTGACATCAGATATCTCAAGAAATACAATGACAATGCTCTATTAAGTCATTTACTTGGCTCTTGATTATATATGTTTTTTTTTGTAATTTTTAGTTTCAAGTCTTTTATTCAGAGTTATCCCTCTTTGCTTAGTGTTTAAAAGAGGATTTTTCAGACCAGAAATTGGAGCTATTGGGTCTTTGTGAAGTCTGGGATTTAGAATTTTGTGATTTTTAAGAGACTCCTGAGTGCCAATCCTAAATCTAAAAGGTGCTTTACGTTTGTTGGGAAAAGAAAAGGGAGTTGGTTAATGTGCTGGCCACATAACGCCCTAGTTAACCTTCCTCCGTACACCATTCGCCCAATAGATTCAAGCCTTGAAACGAGCACTTATAAAAAATATATATCTAGCTCTCTGCAATGAACAATATGACAAAACTATTTAAAGAATTTGACAACTTGGGCTTCAAATAGCTTGATACTTTAATGAATGTTATAAATAACAGCCAAATCATGTGCAATTTGAAGCATTAAACTTGCAGTCATTGTACTGAACTTTTGCTGGACTCGTCCTTGAACTTGACTGTACACAACTGTACCTTAGTGTCTTGACTGTGGACTCACTGTATAGGATTGTCTTGTTGTACTCTCTATATATCAGTTCCTTTAAGGACGAAAACGAAAATTGATTACATCGTATCGTATCATAGTTGATATTCAGTGCTAGTTGTGCCAAAAGACAATACAAGCTGGAGCCTAGAGTCCCCAGTAGCTTGGGGGCCACCAAATAATGGTTCCGATGATACTTCACTTTTCTATATATGTATAGCTCTTGAAGGAATAAAGAACACACAGTAGCCTTCAATTTATTTTTACACTTTAAATTTGAAGATTATTACATCCTTACTGAAATCCCCAGCAAGACAGCTGGTAGGGCTCGAACCCGGAACCATGGAAATGACAGCCAAAAGCTCATACCGATAGAATGTATAAAAAAAATTACTACCGTAATTAGATGGTTGCCTGGTAGTGTGGTATGCGCTCTGGACATTCACTTAGTGGTCTCAATAGTCCCGTGTTCGTACTCAACTTGAAGCGATCCACGTCATTGTAGAATGTAGTTATCTTACATCAGAAACTAGGTGGAATTCATTAAGTTTGAAAATAGAAAGATAGATCAATAGACAAAATATTTTAGTAACGATACAGTGGCAACGGGAATAAGAAGATATTTATATAAATATATATATATATATATATATATATATATATATATATATATATATATCGGACAAACCAATAGATAGATAGATAGATAGATAGATAGATAGATAGATAGATAGATAGATAGATAGATAGATAGATAGATAGATAGGAGTTTTTATTCGTCCCCCCCACCTTTGATTTAAATGTTCTGGATCCAAAGAGCGAGTTTGAGAGAATGTATAAGCAATTGAAAAACACCACATTATCCGGGAGTAGTTACGCCTGTTCTAAGCTATGTTCACACGACCAACAACCGGATACATTAGATTAAGACAAACATTAGCACAAGTGATCATTGTCATTGTGGAGTGTCACCAGAGAATGTTTACCAAGTCCTTGAAAACTGCATTGTCCATCGAGTGACTCCAACCTTACACAGCTTAAGAAAAAAAATATGAAGAGCTGCCCATGGGCGTAGTCAGAATGATATTTCGTGAGGATATTGGTTTAGTGTGATACGGCGCACCCACCAAGCTACATTCATAATTTGTTTTAGTTTTTCTCAGGCTGTTGTTTAGGTTCTCGTCAATTTATTTGACTGATGCATTCCAGCTACTGGTAGTAGGTAAACAGCTCACAGTATGAAATATTTTTTGGGGGGGGGGTTAACCAAACCCCTCATAGGCATTTAGTTTTTAAGCTGCATCAGTATGTTACTTCAATATGAAGTTATGAAGTGTATGTAATGAAATGTTAACCTATTAATAACTTTAAATGTACACTTCTCGTTTAGTCGCTGATATACTACTTCTGACACCTGTGCAGTAACATAAGGGAAGCAACTTAGACACCTTACAGACCAGACAAACCACACATAGCACACAAACTGATTTTCAATTTTTTAGTTCGAAGACTAAGATTTTAAATTTTGGGGAAATTGTGACGCCCGTGTTTCCACCTAACTCTAATGGGTACCCTACTTTAGAGTGGGAAAGTAAAGACGCATCGCCGTTGTACTGGCCCAAGACACCCTGTGAATGCAACGTTTTGAGACGTGGCGTTGATATAGTGTGACTATAGAGGAACTGGTTTCTACTGCTGTGCCGCGAATGCGAAAAACGCTGGGTTCGTGCTTCCTGTAGTACTCTTGACACGTGACAAAGATATATAGTACAAACTGACTTAAGTTCGTTTCAGCCGACAAAATATAAAGTTTATTTGATATCAATAATAATAATACTGCACTCATTGTTAGTTACACAAGTCAAGAAACGATCCTATTCGCATAACAGCGGTATCAAATATATTCAATACGTTAAACTCTCCAGAGTATATTACAAATCACGTCCGCATCTCAGCGGGTAACACTGTACAAAATAATACAGAATAACTACTAGAAATACATGTCTCAAAAAGACCACTATCATCAACTGCCCAAAAGTTACTACCTAACTGAAATTATTACTCGACTTTCTAAGTCACTACTGTCCGTCCAGAACCAAGATATCACTTGACCGCCCGGTCTAAAGGGTACCAGTTGACTTACTTGACTAAACTCAAGGTCAATTTTATTCATTCTACTTCCTGTTTTCTACATCAGGAATCCCACGTGTCTTTTAACCTCTTAACATGACGTGAATCAGGCAATGTCAACTGAGACTGTGACACACCCTTGTTAACCGTCAGCCGTTGAAATAGATTAGATTAATATCATCTGCCCTTGTAGATCTCAAGGTCTGAAATGGGATATTTTACTCTTTTTATCACTATGTCAAGTATTTTATACTTACTATCTCAAATCGATCATAAGATTATGTAGTAATTCTGTAGACTTTTATTCCCACCTCGGTGTAAGAGCCCGAACTATAAATAACTTTAATTTTGTATTTTGCGTACTTTATAACAACGAAGTTCTATAGCTTGCCTTTTGTTTAATAAAAACGATTAACACAAAGTGCATAAGGCCATCACTTGGTCTTCTTACTACTTGACAAGTGACTGTAACTAAATGGTTAAAAGGGCTAAGCAAAATTTTGTTTCCTGTTTTGGTACTGCGCTCTAATTGCTAAGCGGTACAGTTTAAACGATGTTGGATTTAAGTAATGTCAAAATAGAAGTTCAGAAATTAGGAAAATAAAGTTTGAAAGAGTTTATTATTTTCTCTAGGACAATACATAGATTGTCACGTCTCTTTGCATTCACAGGGTGTCTTGCGGCCAGTACAACGGCGATGCGTCTTTACTTTCCCACTCTAAAGTAGGGTACCCATTAGAGTTAGGTGGAAACACGGGCGTCACAATTTCCCCAAAATTTAAAATCTTAGTCTTCGAACTAAAAAATTGAAAATCAGTTTGTGTGCTATGTGTGGTTTGTCTGGTCTGTAAGGTGTCTAAGTTGCTTCCCTTATGTTACTGCACAGGTGTCAGAAGTAGTATATCAGCGACTAAACGAGAAGTGTACATTTAAAGTTATTAATAGGTTAACATTTCATTACATACACTTCATAACTTCATATTGAAGTAACATACTGATGCTGCTTAAAAACTAAATGCCTATGAGGGGTTTGGTTACCCCCCCCCCCAAAAAAATATTTCATACTGTGAGCTGTTTACCTACTACCAGTAGCTGGAATGCATCAGTCAAATAAATTGACGAGAACCTAAACAACAGCCTGAGAAAAACTAAAACAAATTATGAATGTAGCTTGGTGGGTGCGCCGTATCACACTAAACCCATATCCTCACGAAATATCATTCTGACTACGCCCATGGGCAGCTCTTCATATTTTTTTCTTAAGCTGTGTAAGGTTGGAGTCTAGCGATGGACAATGCAGTTTTCAAGGACTTGGTAAACATTCTCTGGTGACACTCCACAATGACTATGATCACTTGTGCTAATGTTTGTCTTAATCTAATGTATCCGGTTGTTGGTAGTGTGAACATAGCTTAGAACAGGCGTAACTACTCCCGGATAATGTGGTGTTTTTTTAATTGCTTATACATTCTCTCAAACTCGCTCTTTGGATCCTGAACATTTAAATCAAAGGTGGGGGGGACGAATAAAAACTCCTATCTATCTATCTATCTATCTATCTATCTATCAATCAATCTATCTATCTATCTATCTATCTATCTATCTATCCATCTATTGGTTTGTCCGATATATATATATAAATATCTTCTTATTCCCGTTGCCACTGTATCGTTACTAAAATGTTTTGTCTCTTGATCTTTCTTTCTATTTTCAAACTTAATGAATTCCACCTAGTTTCTGATGTAAGATAACTACATTCTACAATGACGGGGATTGCTTCAAGTTAAGTACGAACACGGGACTATTGAGACCACTAAGTGAATGTCCAGAGCGCATACCACACTACCAGGCAACCATCTAAGTACGGTAGTAAATTTTTTATACATCCTATCGGTATGAGCTTTTGGCTGTGATTTCCATGGTTCCGGGTTCGAGCCCTACCAGCTGTCTTGCTGGGGATTTCAGTAAGGATGTAATAATCTTCAAATCTAAAGTGTAAAAATAAATTTAAGGCTAATGTGTGTTCTTTATTCCTTCAAGAGCTATACATATATAGAAAAGTAAAGTATCATCGGAACCATTATTTGGTGGCCTTCAATCTACTGGGGACTCTAGGCTCCAGCTTGTATTGTCTTTTGGCACAACTAGCACTGAATATCAACTATGATACGATACGATGTAATCAATTTTCGTTTTCGTCCTTAAAGGAACTGATATATAGAGAGTACAACAAGACAATCCTATACAGTGAGTCCACAGTCAAGTCACTAAGGTACAGTTGTGTACAGTCAAGTTCAAGGACGAGTCCAGCAAAAGTTCAGTACAATGACTGCAAGTTTAATGCTTCAAATTGCACATGATTTGGCTGTTATTTATAACATTCATTAAAGTATCAAGCTATTTGAAGCCCAAGTTGTCAAATTCTTTAAATAGTTTTGTCATATTGTTCATTGCAGAGAGCTAGATATATATTTTTTATAAGTGCTCGTTTCAAGGCTTGAATCTATTGGGCGAATGGTGTACGGAGGAAGGTTAACTAGGGCGTTATGTGGCCAGCACATTAACCAACTCCCTTTTCTTTTCCCAAAAAACGTAAAGCACCTTTTAGATTTAGGATTGGCACTCAGGAGTGTCTTAAAAATCACAAAATTCTAAATCCCAGACTTCACAAAGACCCAATAGCTCCAATTTCTGGTCTGAAAAATCCTCTTTTAAACACTAAGCAAAGAGGGATAACTCTGAATAAAAGACTTGAAACTAAAAATTACAAAAAAACATATATAATCAAGAGCCAAGTAAATGACTTAATAGAGCATTGTCATGGTATTTCTTGAGATTTCTGATGTCACAGTGGTTTGATGGATCAATTATGTGACAGGAAGTTCTAGGTGAAGTGTCAACGTCTCAAGATGTTCCTGTGACGTGCCTTGGATTCTGTGGATATTATCTCTAGATCTTAATATCTTTAGAGATTCAATTAACGAAGATCCTTTCAATTCAAATACAGAACTTTAATTCAAAAACTAGAAATCACTTTAATATACAGTATATACAAAATAAAACTGTATGAAATGAATATCTTTTTTCAAAGCAGAATACAAATACATTCAGATTAATACTAATTTTTCAACTGAAGAAATATTTTTACAGCTAGACTATACAAGTTTCAATTCCACACTTCTTGATACACAACTTATCTATAAAATTTCCTCCTCAACTAAATTCTCTATATCCCACTCTATCAAAACATTTCCTTACATCCTCCCCAAAAGCTTCCTCTAACCAATCCAAATCTTTCCCGCCAGATGTCACGCTATCACCGGACGCATGTCAGATGACGTCATGAGTTTTACCATACGCCTGCGCGTGTGTTAAATCTTAAGTTATTAACTAGCTTTTATTTCCTATCGTCAATTTTTTTAAATTACGCCACCAAAAAAATCGAACGATAACTTAAATATGTGTAAACTTCTTTTCCAGTTATTTTCCGTAATGCATTGGATTAGCTGCCCATAATTCCGTTAGTAAAATGACGTGTTAATTGGAATCACACTTTGTAATGCAGGCTGGTTAAACCAGAATTCGACAAAACCATCGCGCTGTCTTTCATTGACTGTTACTCGCTGGACAAGTTTTTTTATAACTTCAAGTATTTATTTCATTCTTTACAAGTGCTCTATTCGACGGCACGGACGTAAAGCCGAAATAAAGGATCCTCCCAAACGTGGAGGACTGCTGGTGGTAACATATAGATATTGCCCTATGCGTTTGGCCCGCCAGGATCCGAAACCTCACTGTGCCTGACTTTTTCCTGTGAGGGTATATTATAAAAATAGTTTTTGTTCCTACGTAACCAGTACATATTTAAAATATGAAAGGTCAAATAATAGCATAGTGGGTGGAGACAGTCTGACGCATGTTTGAGTGACATTCTCAATTCTATTTCTGTTATGACATTACATTTAGCGAGAAAAAAATGATGGGTTAGTGTATTAAGTTTATTTTAAGTAGTCAACACTTAGAAGCTGCAATGACGTCATTAAAAACACAAATTGACGGTAGGAAATAAATTCTAGTTGACAGAATTGGGTGTCGGTAGTTAATTGTATAACAGCAGTACAAACAACGTATTATGTTTAATTGACTGTGATGCTTTCAACACTACTCAATATTGGAAAATGATAGTATATGTTATATCAGTTTGGAACTTTCATTATCTTTTATCCACCTCTCGAGATAACGACGTCACCATTGGTAAATATATCTATGTATCTGACTTTAATATCCAGGATTATTATGTCGAATATTGAACCTGATTATCTCGTTCATCAATCACATTAGAGATTCGTATTATTATTACTACTCCCTGATATTAAATATTTAAAATTATTTCAATCGAATGGTTTAATTGTTAGAAAAAAGGATCTTCAATAAAGATTTGTCATCTTAGTGAACTAGAATCAGAGTTGGGTGGACACTGAGGTATCATAAAACTATGAAGATTACAATCACAGTCATCAACGGATTTGGAATCCGAGCTCTTTGCCATTCGGCCCCTTGTCCCAAGTTAATATGTACTGTTGACTTTTTATCTGTAAGTTAACATTCTGAAATAAGATCCGTAAAAAAGAATACAAAAAATAAGATCACAAAGAGAGTTTGTTCTATCACACAAACTCAGAGGTGGCCATCAACAAAGTTAACAACGGGCAAGGATGTACTTTGATTTTTGGGTTATTTGGCGTAACTTTTCACTTGAAAACAAAATAAACAACAGATCAGAACGCAATTTCAAATATTTTTTTGGCTTTTTAATTTTTTTTTTACCTAAAAATAAATTAAACAACCTATAATTGATAATTGATAATGATATTTTTGACTTATATTATATTATATTTTTTGCTTTGAAGAAATTAGGTTTCTAAACCTTTTCTAGTTTGTTTAGATCTAAATGTGATACACTAACAGACAGACGAAAAAAAAGCGCATTTATATCGTTCGGCTTAAACATCAGTCAAAGTAAGACTAAGATACTTGTCCAAAACACAAACACTGCACCTCAAGTAAGCATTAATGGCCAACCACTAGAAATTGTTGATCACTTTTGTGGGACAACTTATTGCTGACTAGCAGTACTAAAGCCCTAGTCTACCGGACACGGTGAGGTTGGGGAATCTGGCAGGCCATACGCAGAGTGCAATGCCTTAAGCACCTCTCCCAATCAATGAAAGACATCCTCCATTACAAAATGTGACTCTTATTAACATGTGACTTCATGAAAGTAATTATGCAGCTAATCCAGTGGATGTCGGTTTCAACTATTAAATCAGATATAGGCTTAGCTCTAGGATAAATTATTATACTTTTATGAAGTATAAAGCAAAATTTGTTTCTTTTTTTTTTTCTATTTTTTAATAAAGTTTAATTTTTAATTTTTTGAAATAACATTTTATAAATAACTGTTTGAGTTTTAAGTGATTTTATGTTACAACTAGCCAAATGTTTCTCGCGGCCCGCTGGTCTTTATTTGCATATTGCTGTCGATGTAGTAACTGATTTTATAAGTAAAGCGAATGCGTGAATGTAAAATTACGAATCGACCGAAATCATTTTTTTTTTTTAAATTAAAACTCTTGCTTTTAGGCCTACATATATTTTATTAAAATATGAAATGAATTTATTTTATTTTGTATGATCATGTATTAAAGTATAAAGTAGATCTATCGTCTTTGAATTATATCTAAGTTAGAGATATATCTAGACTCTAGAGTTAAATATTGGCATCATAGATTTCGTTCTGCTTGTGCGTGGAGCCTTTGCTTTGAGCATGCTTGACATTTCTGTCTTCTCTGATAAAAGAATAAATTAAACATTTGTTAGATGTCCGCGACTCATGAATGGAACTATTAAAATGTATGTCAACACTGCTTCAGTGCTTTAGCAAACTAATTATAAAAAAATGCTTGGGAGAACCAAATTTGAATGTTAATTTGATTAAAATATGAAATGAATGAACTTAAATTAGTATGATCATGAGTTAAAGTATAAGACTTTTTTTGCAAAGAAAAGTTTTATCATATTAGAGTTGAATTAAACCTAGGAATAGAGAGATGTGTAACATTTCGGTCTTGTTTACTGAAACAATGTACGTCAGTACTTCTAAATTCGCAGAGCTAAAGAACGAATTTATGTAAAATGCTTTTGAAATACACATTTAAAGGTTCATTTTATTAAATATATTTTGAATTTTGACTATATTTTGTACTTTCATGTGTCAAAGAAAAAAACTATCTGTGCAAAGTGTAGTTTTAAAATTAGATCTAAATCTAGATCCTTTCGATCTTGCGTCATGTAAACATGGCCTAGATCCACAAAATAGTAATACTTTCATAGAGTTGGGTAACTTTTTTTTTTTTGAGGGTCTTAAGTTTGTTTTAGGGCTACTATACATACGCTACGGTTCCAGTTAGTACCCAAGGAATATTTAAGTCAAGTTTTATCAGGATTAGTTAAACAGTATTGATTTCAATGCCGGACATATATACACACACCTTACTTTCTACTTTATAGTATAGTTATCCATTTTTTTTGCAACACAGCAAGGGCTCACAAAATATAGCATGCCCACATAAAATGTAGGTCTTGTCACCTACTAACTACAGTACGAGATGTGTTCAACAAAGTTGGTTCATTTCATTAAAAAAAATATGTTAAAAAAATTGTTGTAGTCTTTGAACAACTTGCAAGGATTTTGGTCTGGATTTCACATTTTAACTTTTAGCAATATACGTATCTTTTTTAGAAAACGTATTGCTAAACAATATCCAAACAATTATAACTCTTTTGCATTTCTGAATGATGATAGGACAGATTCGTTCAAGTACTCCTTCTTCCCTAAAGCATGGAAGGGATTGCTTGAATCAGCCAGGAATATCTTTGACTTTAACACTCTAATTAACATGCACGCAGAACCGGCTTTAGGCATAATAATAATAATTTTATTTATAAAGCGCTGTTAACAAACAAAATGTAGGCTCAAGGCGCTGTAACAACATTACAAACACAGACACGAAAACAGTAATCAAAAACTAATCTACAAAAGTTTTAAACAAGTAGGTCTTAATGTTCTTCTTAAAAGTGGTATAGCATGTTGTCTGTCTGAGATCAATGGGGAGTGAGTTCCATACCATTGGTCCGTGCACTGAAAAAGCCCGCAGACCGTAGCTTTTGAGGGAGAAACGTGGCACCACTAAAAGCGTTGAGTCCATTGAGCGCAGGGCTCTCTGGGGGACATAAGGAGTAATCAGTTCTCTAAGGTACAGGGGCATCTCATTGTTATATATACACTGATGACAAAGTGTGGCGACCTTGTAATCGATTCTCGCGTTCACGGGAAGCCAATGGAGCATGCGCAAGAGCGTAGTAGCAGAATCTTGTCTTGTTTTTCTAAGTACTATTCGTGCGGCGTTGTTCTGTATACGTTGCAGTTTGGCTATTTTGTCATCAGGTATACCTGCTAGCATGGCGTTACAGCAGTCAAGGCGGGAGAGAATGAATGCCACAGCTAGCGTTTTTTGTTGACTTCGTTGATAAATATGGTCGGATCTGGCCTAATCTGTGCAGCTGCAGATAAAGACCCTTGCAGAGCTGACTTATGTGTGGGTCGAAAGATTGTGTTGAGTCGAAGAAAACTCCCAAGATTCCGCATAGGCATAGCCAAATTAGGCAGCTGCCCAGGGCCTCCAATGGGTGGTGCCTCGCACTGGACTAAAAAAATGTAGAGAAAAAATTGCGAAACTTGGATCAGATCTCAAACATAATAGAGCACTATGATTCTATGTTTACTAGTCTAACTCTGAGTCTGCTGTGGAAATAACAATTCATGAATTTCAGTTATTTGTCGATTTAAATATATATGGTGTTAGGTGTCTCCGCTGTTTCGAATGCAAACAAACCAAATGATGGTTACACCTAACAAAATGTAGAATCCACTAACACTGCGAAAAGCCGAACTATTAATACGAGGTAGTCAACGTTGATGTTGAATATCTCAAAAGTTTAATAACAATGAGAGGAACCGTTCAACGTCAGCTACTTATTTCTACAAGACATGAAGGCCGTCAGTTTAGGTCGACTCCCATCTCGTTCTGTCTCTAAAACCCTTAGCCTTGTTTTAATTCACGTCATTGTCACTAATTAAAAACGTCCTCTATTTCAGAAACAATTAATTAATTCCTAATCATGCCATAACAAAGTTTTTATGTTTTTAATAAATTTCGTAATACAAAAAATCCCCTGTTCCTTTTTTTTTATTTTATTTGGGGCCAACAAATTAACTTTGCGAAGGACCTAAAATTATCCAAGGTCGGCCCTGATGCACGACTAGATTGACAAATGGACATAATTATTTTCTGAAAGGAAGGAACGTCTGTAATTAATACGATAAGATCTATATTACAGTGGTAGATCTAGTGGATTCATTGACCTAAAATAAACACAAATAAACAGAAGTGAAATGTAAAATCTAAAGCACTTTAATTACACCAATTCAACATGTATAATTATATCTATGCAGTGGCGAAACGAAGCCATGACGTGGCAGGAGAACTTATATTTAACAGTAAGCCTCTTTCATGGTTTTGCAAAAATTTATAGAAAACTCAAATAAAATAGACAAACAAGATTTGCCTGGAAATTCACTTAATATTTTGATTCTGCTTCTCGAAAACTTAATAAATTATAAGTCATTCTACCATATATTGTTTCTTTTGTTTTCTATTAGTCTGATACAATAGTTTAACTAACTTTTCTGTAAATCAATAAAGTATCTATGCATATTAAATCTGTTTTTTCTGAACACTTAATGTCTCTAAAATAATATGTTTAAACCAGATATGAACAGCTAATAATGTTACTTTAACATAAAAGTAACCAGCGCTTATCAACGTGTGGGGAGTTTTGTGCTGACAAAAGGGTGGGGGGCTTTTAAAAGTTTATTTTTTTCCTTTTGTCAATATTAAGGATGTAATCATAAAAAACACATTGATAATTGATATTGCTTGTTTTACTACAAAACGTGTTGTTTTAAATACACGACTGAAATGCTCATAGTGTCTAAATCCAAATCTAAATTTTTCAGGAACTTTCATTTTGAAAACACTCCAGGTGTGGGAGAAATTCAATTATTTCACTCAAAAAGTCGTCATAGCATTGCATGCTTTATTCTTGAGAAACGAAATGTGTTTAAAGACAGACAGAAAGTTCGATGAAAAGCTGGATAGATTTTAAAAAGTTAGATAGATTTATTGGTTGATTGATTGATTGATTACAGGTGGATGTTTGTTAATATGCCATATCTTTATTTGCAATTATATTTGATATCAATACAGAAAAAAATAAAGCTAAATTTATTTAGAATATAGACACTAAAATAACAGGAACTATGCACAATACATATTGTTACACTAAAGGTTAATGTAATAAGTTTGATTTATGTCCTTTCATGTCACGCTTACATTTATATAATGTGCAACACTGCATCAACAGTAATTTTACTCCTCTATTTTGCGTTTGGTCTATTTTTTTTGTTGTAGTTAAAGGACTCTCAAACAAAAGGTGATTGTTCTAACAGTTTCAGGTCCCTGTTTCATGAAGACGAGACTGAGATTGTCAGGCAAAAGGGAGAGAAAAGTGATACCTGAATTCACAGACCAAAAGTATTTTATGTGTAAGTGGAGCGTTTTAAAGCGGGTTGTTGCAACTCAGTTGAGCTTATACCAGTATTTAGGGGCTAAATGTGTGTAAGGAATGGTTCAAATGCGGTATATAGCAAGATACAGCCTAGTAAGAAATTAACATACCAGGTGAACAGGGCTAGTATTCAATAACGGGTTCCTAGAAATTGAAAATTCCTAAAATCTTTAAGAATATGACACTTATTAAGACACTTTGAAGAAAATTGTTGCTTAAAGACCAATTTTGACCAAAAAAAAAATAATTATTAGGCAAATTTTACTTTTGAGCTTTTAATTTGACCAACAACACGAAAAGAAAACAACAGTAACGGCTTTTCTAAACAGAAAAAAAATAAATATATCATGTACTATATCTTTCTTTACGCTATACTTATAAGTTTTGACATTGTTTGAAACTAAATCGACTTGATATAAAAATATATTTAATAAAATGAGAAGTAAATATTGTTATACACAGATGGAGTTTTCTATTTGACATTAACCTTTCAAGCTCTTTGAATTAGTGACATTGATTGTATTAACTGTTATATTGTTAGTTTCCTTTATTGAGTGGCCTTTTCATTCTTCATCCATACCTGTAATAAATTATCAATGAAGTGAATATTAGTTATAAAGAAGTTGTAAAAATGTAAATAATGTAACTAGAAAAGCAATATAGATATACTTTTTAGAATAGAAACAAAATGTACAAATATTGTTTTGTAATTATTCTCATAAAAATCAAACATTTATGTGTAAATAAAAGTAGAGTAAACGCTGATGGTATATAATAAATACATATGTATACATATTCGAAGAAAACGACAAAATATTGTTACAAATGAACAGTGACAAGTAGAGGTCAACGTGTGACCCCAGCGAGATGACAAAACAGCCAGTGTTCTCTGGAATCTACGCCTATAAACAAAGACAGGATGTGACGTGCCCTCATGTGTTGTTCCAGAGGACGAACTGATCTACGAAGGGGGCAGTGTTACAAATGAACAATGACAGTTAGAGGTCACTACGTGTGACCTCGGCGAGATGACTCTGCAGCAGGTGTTCTCTGGAATCGACATGTATAAAGAACGACAGGATGTGATGTTTCCTCCTGTGTTGTTCCAGAGGATACTAGCAGTGTTTTTGCAACAATGGACAAGCGTTTAAAGACTCTATGTAAGCCAGAAAGTTAATGTCAAAGTCAGTTGTGAGTGAGTCAACGGTACTGTTGTCTACTGTGCGAGACAGTAGAGTGATGTGTACGACTCGATGCAAGTTAACTAGGGTAGAGTTAACTGGAGTGGACTTCTGTCTACACAGCGAACTACAGTGGACTTGAGCCGTTACAGTCGATACAGTCGATGTAAGACGTGTGCGGCTCTGATTCGGTAGACTTTTGAGTACGACTTGGTTCAGCTTTGGGAGACCTGGAGCGACACTGGGAAGTGTGTCGTTGGTCTGTTCTGTGGAATACGGCTCGATGCAAGTTGAGAAGAGATGAATTGCAACGAAGTGAAGAGATGAATTGCAACGAAGTATAGCTAACTGTAAACTGACAGATATTGTACAGTCTTCTACGCTACATGTTAATTGTTAGAGTTAATAGTCATTAAAGTTATATGAAGCTGAGAGTTTAGTCGTCAAGTTCTTTGCAGTGTTTTTGTGTGTCTACTAGTACACTTAGCCAGAAGATTCAGAAATACGTAACAATATTTACCAGTGTTTGAGGATTAAATATATATTTCCCCTCATAGTTATATAGCATCGGGCTTCGACATAAATGGTAGTCTTCTGATAGCAGGGAGAGGTGCTTTGGTCATTGATCCAGTCTTTGCACAGAAATTGATTGAGCAACCCTGAAATTTGAAATTACAGTTATTTAAATCAAATGTGATCAGGTAGTATTCGGGGCTTTCCTCTATGGTGGAACAAATATAAATAACTAGTTTTTAAGTTTACCCGGTGTTAAGGAATTATTGATAAGATATATTTTTAATGGTATATTATAATTATCGTGAATTATTTATCACTGAAGGATTAAAATTTTCCCAAGCCCTCGGTTTTGTACGGAGCAGTATCAGTATCAAAGAAGTATGAGACTTAAGTACCCTTTTCAGACCTTGCGATCTATAGGGCAGATGATGTTAAAGTCATCTATTTCTTTAGCCAACTGTTAAGGAGAAGGGTGTCATGTGGCCAGCACAACGATCAATCCAATCGCCTTTACTTTCCCCAACTAAAGTCAGGTATTAATTAGAATTCTATGGAATAAGCACCTAAAAAAAAAACAAAAGTCAAAATACCCAATTTTCAGCGAGATTTGAACCCAAATCAAATAGACTATTTAAAAAACTGTTATAAAACAGTTATTAAGAAGATGATATGTTACGATAAAAAGATTCTTAAAAATGTATCTCATATCTTTTAAATTTAGTTGGCTACTGTTTGATTATTTATTGGTAAAAAATGTAAATAAAAAAATAAAAAAAAATAACTTAGAGAATATTTTTTTTTCCTTTTAAGGGGATACATTATCAGTTGAGCATGATCTTTAGTGGTTGAGCTACTATTTGTCTGCATTTGCTTGCATGCAGTTAGGTTTGTGCTCAATACTTTCTAATTACACAAAATATTCATTTTCAGGAAAAATTCCAGTAAAGAATATATTATTTAAACATATACAATTTAAAATCAAGTTTACGAATTAAAATGTAATAACGATAGAAATTCTATTCTATTTTCATACAATTCTCTGGTGTAAGTAAAAAAAACAAACTTACTGAATCTATTGTAGCCAAAGCTGACTATCCATCCGGACATCTCATTGGGTATGATGTGCTACCGTCAATGTTTTGTGACATATATTAGACTGCAATTCATTTTTTGTTGAATTTTGTCGATAGACGGCGAGTGGATTTCCTTCAGACAAATAAAAACAAAAAGGTTAAAGACTCGTCAAAGAAAAAAACAGCAACTGTTAATTTAAATTTTCACATTCCGCTGTTGAAGTCTTTTCGTTTTATAACCTACATCGTTTTGAAACTAACTCTCCGTATTGTAGTAGTGAATCTTTTGTATCTTTCAGTAACACTGATATTTAAATCTAAATGCTGTAGTTTCTTTGAAATTAGATCTTGCAAAATACATAAAAGATAGAAGGACAAACTATAATTTTGGCTCCAATCATTTCTTTGCTAACAAGATGATTAAGTCACAGATAATACCATTAGGTAGGTTGTCAGTTTTGAAGAAATGTAATCCGAAGACTCAATGCCCTAAATAATTCGAAGAATCCTTATTTTAGTGGAAAAATAACATTAAAAATAATAATTGTCTTTGTCCAGTATTATTTCCTAACATTTACGTTTAGTCAAAAAAGTGTATTTTTTTAAAATAAAAAGTCTAGAATAATTACTTTCGAAAAAATGTTTTTTTTAGAAGAAAACAAGTAACCCTTGACACTAAAATACAAAATAGAGGAAATTTTTTAATTATTTTTTTTTAAATTGCTGTTCTAGTTAAAAAAAGGCAACTTTTATCAATTCACTTGGTCTGTATACACGTCTGATAAAATGTTTGTACACGTTATTTCGCCCACACCCTGCAACTTATCAAGTTTAAACTTAGCACAAATGTGCATTGGCATAGCCAACAAATGAATCAATAAAACAAATTAGCCGATTAGTCAATTAATTACTGGATTATTAATAATTTTGTTTTGAAACGACACCAACAAAACTAAAAGTAGCGTGTCCCCTTTAAAAATAATTTAGACAATAAAAAGCAAAATGTTAAAAAAAAAATTTAAAAGAATCAAAACTTGTCTAAGGTACAGAAGTGTACTGTTTTAGACATAACTATCAATACTATAGGACATCTTCCTTTAATGAAAATCAAACTAAATTAATGAATTGCCACTAATTAATAATTCAACTGGTTGTTAGGGCAATGAATATTTGTGTTATGTTTTAACTGGTTCCGAGAATGTGTGTGGGAAAAAAAACTTTGAACAAAAATTGTACCAGACAGACACACATTAAGACAGAGTGAGTTGATATAATCTTTGAACTAATACACTGTCAAATAAGGGTTTTATCTGGTAAGTTTAATTTAGAAATTAGGCTACATAGAATTAAGTTACCAGATTTGCAAGAAAAAAATCCTCCAAAAGGTATAACCACACGAATACTCTTTTCAAAGTCATCACTTAGGCACAAAGTGACATTAGTTAGAATAATTCTAGGATAGAATTTAGGCGGGCAGTTCTAGAAATTGAACACAAAAAAAGACAAAATATTTGGACAGCGTAATATTTATATTAAATATATGTTTGGTATTACTTGAAAAAAACTAGTTATGTTTACTAGAAATGTTCTGCCTTGTAAACACTTTGAGTAATAAGACATACTTTGTTAAAATTGTATGATTATTAAAGTTAAAAGTATTGCTGACCAGGCTTTTTGATATTCTAAAGAGAAAAACAGAATAAGCATTTTTTATTTAATTCCTCTCTATTGTACATGCTCCATAGATCTTTTCATTCATATTTACTATTCCTCTCTATTGTACATGCTCCATAGATCTTTTCATTCATATTTACTATTCCTCTCTATTGTACATGCTCCATAGATCTTTTCATTCATATTTACTATTCCTCTCTATTGTACATGCTCCATAGATCTTTTCATTCATATTTACTATTCCTCTCAGTAGTTTGCAAAATCTTAATGGGACGAAAAAAAACCACAAAAACCTGGATACCGATCCCAAAATCGGTTTTAACGATTTTTCTAATAATTTAACAGTAGATGTAAATATTTGATAATTTGCATTACTAGCTAATTGGTCACACGAGGAAAACTCTAGTTTTACAGTTATAATCTTTTTAAAATCGAATTTGATTAGGAGGTCTAGGAAACCAATAGTTTGAACACAGAATGTATTCCCGTATGTCTTTATCAAAGAGTGAAATAATTAAAAACACATTTAGGAACTTTTCGAGCACCGTCTAGAGCTATAGGCCTATCATCAAACTCGGCCTATCATCAAACTAGGCCTATCATAAAACTAGGCCTATCATCAAACTAGGCCTATTACTTGTTGTCAGGTAAAATTCATTTTTGAGCGCCAAAGTTGAAAAACATACAAAACTAAATCTCTTTAAAAAAAAACGTCATATATATACAAACTATATGATTATATCATTCTAAAGCATTCGTATCAAGGTGAAGTCAGTCAATGCCCCAATAATACGGTAGAAATAGATAATATTGTTCTACTATGTTTTTTCTACGACGCTTTTGTGGTTAATGTATATATATATATATATTGTACATTGTGTTTATTATGGTCCGGCAGTTACGCTGGGTAGGGCTCGTATCCCGTATGGGAGACGAACGTATGACAAAAGCAGTCTTTTTTGGTGAGCTAAAAGGTGGTCGACGTAACAGAGGTGCCCCACGGAAACACTTCAAAGACCAGCTTAGGCGCCAACTTTCCTTGGCTGACATTGAAAAGAGCATGTTGCATGCGACCTCAGAACGAGACAGCCGGAGTTCACCCACGAAGGCCGCGGGATACACATTTGAGACCAAAAGAAAATCCGCTGCCGAGAACAAAAGCAGACTGCGAAAAGAAAATCTAAATCGACCACCTGCGGACAATGGTTATGCTTGCCCTGGATGTGGCAAAATATGTAGGTCACAGCTAGAGCTACGCATCCATGGGAAATAGTGCACTCCTCACTAAACTTAGGATTCGAAGATAAGCCTTATTATTATTATTATTAATATTATTATATTGCATTAATATATTTATTAGTCTTACAGTAGATCCAGTAAGAGGATTGTCTTGTGTAGGTCTATAGAAGCCACCAAACAAATAGCCAGAGTTCGAAGGGACAGGAAGGACAACTACCTTGACTTCTGTATAAGAAACATTTCCCTCTCTTGTCACGCACTTCCTGCATAGAATTTGGTTAGTTTCAGAGAAATGAAATAAAATAAACTGTGCTTATCACTGCATCCTGTAATAATTTATATTTATTGAATCTCATTATCTCTATATATAATTCTCTTATTTTTGCGGATAGTCACCCCACGAAAAAACAAGAGGAAGGGGGGGGGAGAACAAGAATTGACAGGTCACTACGGATGGCTGCCTGGTCGTGCGGTTAGCGCGCTGGACTGTTGTTTGGATTTATTAAACCCTGCCCGCTCCCATCCCCCTTCGTCCTTCAACTCTTAAGGAACATCCGAAACATGTCAAACATTTTACAAACACTAAATAGCAGCGCTGGACTTGTGACCAAGAAGTCATGGCAAGAGAACAAGTAATCTACCATACAATTCACCCGTCACTAAATAGCAGGGCCGGTAATCATAGTGGGGCCCTATGCGAAACGGAATTCGCGGGGCCCAGTTTGGGTAGGGAGACGGACTATAAGTGAAAATTAAGAGTTTATATTAGAAAATACATTCGTCTTTGCATTTTATTCATTATTTACTACGTACAGAATTTCATTACGAGCCTTGCGTGTAGCGAAGTCATACAGTATATCATAAAAATTATATTTCCTACATACATCACGCTCAATAGCAAGAATTAAATGTTTCAATATATCTACTATATAACTAATTCTTCATTAGTTTGAGGCGTGAGAAGCTTCTATCACCAGATTCAACAATTACGGGATAATGCCGTTTTTTTTTATTGCGCTTAGGATTGACATTTTCCTACATTGAATGACAGCCCAAAATGACATTTTTGGTCTATATGTTTTAGGACATTTGTATGAAATTTCTAAAGATTTTAATAATTTCCGGAATTTCCGGGACTATTTCGATTCCAGGAGCACCTTGTAAATCGACAGGAGGCCGCGGAAAATCTGTCATAAGTTATACAATGGTTTAATTTATTAATTTATACACCTAGAATTAGCGCGGTTCCTATGAAAGGCGGAGCTCACTGTAGTCAACTATGCCGCCGGTCGACTAGTTATGTTTTTAGAAAAAGTTTTCATCTATCTCTCAGACCTTGCGATCTACCGTGCAGATCTAAAGATCATTTGTTTTTTTATGGCCGACGGTTAAAGAGAGTTTTATGTGGCCAGCACAACGTTCAATCGCTTTGACATTACCCCATCTAATGACAGATGCCAATCAGAGATGGGTCCGGTGACTATAGAGACTCCACTGTATATACATTGTTTTAAACAAACACATTAAAGCCAAGATACTATTTTAAAACATACTTTTTATTAAAAAATACTTATATTAAGTACTTTTATCAATTAAGTTGAATCAGTCATGTAATTAAATTTGTAATAGAACTAGACTAATAATAAAAAAGCATTTATAAAAAAAAATAGACTCATGGTTAGGTTTCTCAAGCCAACACGGTAACCACTCTGCTAGTGGAGAGCTTATCTTCATTGAAGATTGTAAAGTCATATTTTGTTTTTGTTTATTAAGACTTATAGGACGATCTATTAAGTGGACTAATTTAGCTTGTACCACCACTTCAGTTTTATTACAATTTTGTCCCTTGTTCGAGATACCAAACACAATAATTTATTACCAATTGTTAACTAGCTAAATCGTTCATGTTTTTAAATGGATTCTTGTGTTGTCAGATAAAAGATACATTTGTGCATATTTTCAGCTTAATCCGAAATAGGGTGTGGTAGAAATAACGTGTACAAACTTTTTGCAAGACAAAGTGAATGGACCTCATTCACCAATCGTAAACAAATAACATTTAGCCACGTGATTCTCTATCTCTTCTATACAAATTACGTAATACACACAGGCTATCCCCTGACAGTTTTATAGATTGGTGAATGAGGTCCATTGTTATAAGCTTTGCAAAGGCAACATTTTTGTGACCTCTGACAAACTCTCTCAGTCTCTATGAGTCCTCTCTTATAGAACGCCTGAATAAGAATGGCTGTGTAGGAGGGAGGACACGAATAACTTCCGGTCTTTGGATTCACGTGCTGGAGATCATCACAAGGGTTTTTACGTAGAGTTGACCCATACACCGAACACGTCTGATACACACCTATAAATTGATAAATTTCTATTCAAAATTAAGGCGACATATAACTAATGCATTTAAATTTTTTTAGAGGGCTCTGAACAGGAAAAAAAAACTTTTCATACTTTACAATTAATGGTACAGATGATATCAAAGTCATTTGTTTTTATGGCCGACTAGGGTGTCATGAGGCCAGGACCACGACCAACCGCCTGTAGCATCCTTAACTAATGTCAGGTACCCATTAGAACTGGTGGAATCAGAGGAGATCTTAACATCCCAAAATAAAATTATTAGTTTTCGCCGAAACTTTAAACAGGGAACCCTCGGTTTGGAAGCGAAGCGCTATACCACTCGGCAGCCGAGCCCCCTAAAGGGAAAAAGCAGCTAAGAAAGATGTGGTCTATCTTTCCGTCCATCAGTTCGTTAAGTTTCAATCTCAAAAAGTAGAAAGGATATTAAAAATCCGTTAACATGTGGGAAGCGTGTTCGAGAGGCTAAGTGCGCTTGAACTTGGCTTGTTTTGGCTACCTAGAAGGGGGCTCGAGGTTCGACATCCGACTCGAGGAGAGTCTGAGCTGAGCTGCCTAAAGGCAGCACGGAAAACCAACTCCTAGATACCCCGTCCCCCCCACTGGTCCACAAATGAGATTGGACCAAAGCGCTCTGAGCATGCCATAAGCATGAAAGTAGCGCTATATAAAAAAAGCTATAATAATGATATTTTAGATTTTGCAAAGTTCTATTGCAACGGCTACTTTTTGAAATTCCAATGTAAACCGTTTCTTTTAGGGTAGGTAAGTCTTAAAATTTGTTATTACTAACCCTTGCTTCATATAATGTCTCAATAGAAAATATTATCGATTATTATAAGTTTGTTATTTTTCGTTTACTAGTAAAATACTCATTTAAATGTGTGTTGTTGTTTTTTAAGATTTGTCGTAAGGGATTGCTATAGGGTGCAGTCAAACATGTACATTAAATAAAAAAAAAAAGCTTTTATGTAGCTCCACTTTCATACTTATAAGAACATTGGGGCACAGCACAAGACCTGTCTACCATCTTGTTCCTTTTCTCTCTGTCCTTTGACCACGATAATATTTCATTCACTCTTCTTCCTGGTACTATTCCCTGAAGAAAGGTCTTTGTGAGCCCTGAGGACCTTATGAGGTGACGATAGAGTTTACATTTTTTGACAATGTTTAGCAGGTCATCCTGGGGTCCAATTGCTGTATTAATTCTGTTTCTAATCTCTTCATTCGTGATGCGGTCTTTGTAAGTGACACCTAGGGTTTAACTATATCTTTATAACTATCAGCTCATCGAATGCATATGATTATTAACACTGTAATTAAAATAACATTAACACATGTCTGTATCATGTGCTATCAAGTAGTTAGTTGAACTTACAACAGCTCGTCTCTTCTTGTTGTAGCGACCAGAGATAATATTGTAGTGGTTGATAGTTTGTAGTTCACAGTTTCTGATGTGCCTTTTTGTCTATCTGAGCGGACCACTTCGGAGTCGATTTTGATTTTGTGTTTCCACGCAAACTTTCTTTGTTACCTTGGTTTTTAATTTTCTTTTGTGCAACTTTCATGCATAAAACATGCTCAGCGCGCTTAAGTATCTCATCTGCGTACATGCGAGGGAAGGTGTATCTAGGAGAAGGTTTTCCGTGCTGCCTTTAGGCGCTCAGTAAACACAACTCTGCTCGAGTTGGGTGTGGAACCTCGAGCCCCTTTCATAGGTAGTCATGACAAGCCAAATTCAAATACTTAGCCTCTTGACAACGCTTCCCATTAATAGTAAAATGTTTACTAGACTAGGACTAGGAACAGGGGGAGTGGTGGAGGTTTTAATAGTGAGTCATAATTTGGTTTAAATTGAAGGACTGAGCTCAAGTCTCTTTGTTTCTTATAAATATTTATTGCGCAGTATCATTCACATTGATATTTTCCTTCATATTAATTAAGCAGAACTTACAGTTACTAATCTTTGAGGTTAACTGTGATAGACTATTTTAATTTATTCATTCGACTCTAGATGTTTCTTTGTTGAAGATACACTTATATTTCAAAATCCTTTTCTTTATAGGAGATAAAACTTGACAAAATTTAAATCATGCATTGGTTAAAAAACTCTGTTTCATATCTGGTTATTATATTTTGAAATACCAATATAACTCAGTTATATATGTAGCGACTTTCTGAGTCAGGTTTTGAATTGTTCTATCCATGAATACATGATAATACAGATATTGTATAAACTTAACAAAGTACATTAAGTATAATCTAAATTTAAAAAAAATGAACATATTTTATTGTTCATACCTACCACCGAATGGTAAGTCTGTAGCTTTAGCACTACAAGATCCATCATCTACATTGGCTACATAACTAAAATTTGGATCCCATATTTTTTGTACAACCTCTGTAGATATTCATCTCATAGTACATTTCTATTGATCTACGTACAACTTACAAATACAAAGAGACATGTACATAAAAACTTATTTAGCATAAATATTACTTTTCTTATATATAGGGTTTTCACATGTGTATGCAAATCTAAACATATCAAACTTATTTGTGTATTGGCTTTACAGGGTGTGACACGCTACCTATAATCAAAAGTATATTGTAGATTTTCCCAAGTAAAGATTACAAAGGAATCCCAGTTTTAACATTTTTTTAAAGAACCGGACTACGCTCTTGTTACAATACAGAGATAAAAATCGAAGACAAAGAGAGAATTTGAAATGTGCTGGCGATCACAGGTTGGAGTACACGCAAAATAATGAGATATATCAGTTGTATGAAGATCCACCGATAGTGACAGAAATAAAAAGAACAGACTACGTTGGGCAGGTCACCTTGAAAGAATGTAAGAGAAGAGAATAGCGAAAATTGTATACAGGCAAAAACCAAAAGGCAGGCGACACAAAAGCTGACCTTGAATGCGATGAATTGATTATATGGAGGCAGATCTGCAGCTTGAACAGCTTGGGGTTAGAGCGTGGAGACGAAAGGCCCAGGAGAGATCTGAATGGAAAGTTAGGCCAGGAGAGGCGCGGTAGCTGAGCGGTAAAGCGCTTGGCTTCCGAACTGGGGTACCGGGTTCGAATCCTGGTGAAGACTGGAATTTTCAACTTCGGAATCCTTGGGCGCCTCTGAGTCCACCCAGCTCTAATGGGTACCTGACATTAGTTGGGGAAAAGTAAAGGTGGTTGATCGTTGTGCTGGCCACATGACACCCTCGTTAACCGTAGGCCACAAAAACAGATGAACTTTACATCATCTGCCCTATATACCACAAGGTCTGAAAGGGGAACTAGTTAGGCCAGGTTCACATCTAACTTTGCATTCACTTGCACCTATCCTTTGATCTGCTGGACCGTTTCGGCACTCAAGATCTGTCATCCTTCTTTCTCCATTCTTATCTCTAATTAGTCTTTCATATGATTTCATTTGGATGTTCTTTGTAAAAATATTGAAGCCTGCCTGGGTGGACCACTTCGGGGGCCGAATTTGAGTTTGTGTTACAGTATATACTATATTTGTACTCTTTTTTATTTTTCTCTATAAATTTAAAAATCTCTTCCTCTTTTCAGATTTTCAAAATATGTTTAAGTTTTGTTTAGTCCACATGTATCTAAATATTTCTATAAGCTCTTTTCTCTCTAATAATAGTATTATTTACCACTCATATTTGCTTTGGGGAATCAATTACATCAAAGCGCTGGTGACTATGATTAGCTTTAGTATAAACGATTTTATGCTTTTAGCATGGTTCCTTTTTTTTTTCACATTACTCTAAAAGGTAATCCTATTTGTAACTCACTTTCTCCAGTGCATCGACTGTTGAGTAAGGTAATTCTGGAAGTAATTGCGGCTTGACCAGGTAGCTTAATGGATCACCAGTCCTGTGCATGGGAACTAGATTTTTGTCTACGCCTTGAGTCCAGGCACTCAGATTCGTTGATCCAAGATCTAACAAAGGACCACCTTAACTTTTTATAACTAATTGAGTCGTTGCCTTGCTGTAGGATTCTTTTTGCTGATCAGTGTATGAAAAGCTGAGATAAGTTAAGAGAGAATAAATATTTATTAAAGAATCATAATTTAAATATATTGGCTAAGCAGGGAATAAAATAATGTAGATAGATGAGACTTGATAAGAATAAGATAAATTAGTTTGGAAGATAATATAGAAAGATAGATACATTACATACATACATACATAAATACATACATTGGTTAATATGCATGAATAAATGCATGACGCGTTGGACGTAATCATCTTTTTTGAAGTAACGTCTGTATTGTTACGATCCTCTCTTACTCCTACTCAGGCCTTCTGTAAACACTGCTAAACAATGCAACACATCAACACATCAAGAACTCGACAACAAGGCTCCAAAAATCTGGTACTTTAATAAGGGTAAAAAAAACAGCCAATACGACACAATTGGCAACACAATCAACTGCTACAACGTTAGACCGTATATCACTGTACTAAACTCATAACTCTACTGTCTCTTCCTGGACTCGTACGTTTCACTGGAGGACTGCACCAGGACCGACTTCATGGCTGACTTACAGTCCCGGTCTCAACCCTCTCCGGTCTTGAGCTGCCGCTTTCCTACACAGTGTCTCTCGTCTACGCAGGCTTATGATCAGATGACCATAACACGGGCGCTATTCACGTGCAAAGTTCATGCCAGTACTGTCCCTTGAATTTCAATATAGCACGCTAAACAGTATTACTGGCCTGTGTCACATACGTCAGCTGATAACACACAGTTAACCATTTTGCGTCGCGAATAACTTATCTTATCTTATACAATACAGACGTTACTTCAAAAAAGAAGATGATTACGTCCTACGCGTCATGCATTTAGTCATGCATATTAACCAATGACTTAAATTCTGCCAAGTCACTGGTTTTTCTGGCTAGCTCAGGCAACCCATTCCATGCTCTAATAGCACTAGGGAAGAAGGAGTATTTGTACAAATTTGTCCTAGCATATGGGACGAGGAATGTGCCTTTATTTTTGTGTCTTTCAGAGTATTTTATTAAATTTTGTTTTTGTATTTGAAGATTATGGTTCAGTGTTTTATGTATAATTGCTACTTTACTTTTGAGTTTTCTGTCCTGAAGGCTTTCTAAATTTAGTGATTTTACTAATGGTGTTACTCTAGTCAAATGTGAATATTCGTTTGTTATGAATCTCACTTCTCTATTTTGTGTTTGTTCCAGTTTCTTAATGTTTTCTTGAGTTGAGGGGTCCCACACGGTGGATGCATATTCTATTATTGGCCTAACCAAGGTTAAATAACATTTTAGTTTTATGTTCTTATTTGATTTATAGAAATTTCTTTTAATAAACCCTAATGCTCTGTTGGATTTTTTTATAGTTTTATCAATATGAGGATTCCATGACAGTTTTTCATTTATTATAACACCTAGGTATTTTGCGTTTTTAGTCTGTGTTACTGGTTTGCCATGAATAAGATAAGTGGAATTAATTTGTTTTAGTTTTTTTGTTACTTTTAACAACTGACATTTTTCTGGTTGAAAAGACATGCTCCAATTTGATTCCCATTTCTGTAATTCATCCAATTCTCCTTGTAAAATATCTGTGTCTTGTGTTGTTTTTATTGTTCTATATATTATGCAATCGTCTGCAAATAATCTGACTTTTGTTCCTGAAGTAATGCAATTTGGTAAATCATTTATGTAAATTAAAAATAGTAGTGGACCCAAGACTGTTCCTTGAGGTACACCTGAGTTTACTGTTATTGGTGTTGATTTAGAGCCATTTATTATTACAGTTTGTTCTCTCCCTATCAGAAAATCTTTGGTCCACTGATGCAGTGGACCATTAATGCCGATATATTTTAATTCTTTAAGCAAACTATGGTGGTGAACTTTGTCAAAAGCCTTGGAAAAATCTAGTAAGATAGCATCTATTTGTTCACTATTATCTAAACCTCTTGAATAGGGCTATAACAGTATCATATAAGAAGATAAGATACATACATACATACATACATACATACATACATACATACATACATACATACATACATACACACATACATACATACATACATATATACATATATTTATATATACACATACATGCATACATAGACTAGACAAATATGTATACAGAGAGAGGTGAGAATAAAAAGCGTATATGTGTGGTAAATGTTTCTAATTATCTCTATTTGTACATTTTTTAGATATCAATTAATACACACTTATAATACCTATAAGATTTAGTTAGTTGTAATAGAGTCAAGAAAGATGCGCTAGCAGCAGCTAAGTATGCCGTTTTCGAATCTGCGAAGCTGGACATTTTATCAGTCTTAACGTAATCGTCTTTCACCTATGCGGCGCCGGCCGTAACGCTGGACAGTACATGGGTACCTAGAAATACAAACAAAGTAGGGCACTTACAATGACAAACCCAAATAAATTAAAATGCGGAGTTCTCCTTTCAGACGTTGCGATCTTTAGGGCAGATGATGTTAAGGTCATCTTTATCTCTGGTCTCTGTTAGCTCTTTCTCTCCGTAATTAGTTACCACATTCTGGTGGAATCCACGCTTGTATCGTCAGTTAGGAGAGAAAGAGTTCATAACGAGCAGGGTGTCATGTGGCCAGCACAACGATCAATTACCTTTACTTTTCCCAACTTAAGCCAGCTACCCGTTAGAGTTAATTGGACTCAAAGGTGCCCTGAAAATCCCGAAATTTAAAATTCTAGTCTTCGCCTAGATTTAAACCCAAGAACCTCTGTTCTGAAGCCAAGCGCTTAACCACTCAGCCCCGTAGTCAATAAATACTGGTAATGAAATATTTTATTTCATACTAACAAAAGAATATATCCTTCAGTGTATACTGATATGGCTAAATATGTAGTTTCTCGGATCAAGTTTAAAATGTAAAGTTAAACAATTTTTATTGTACCTAGAAAAACATAAATAAATTTAAGAAAAAAAAATTAGTCAATTAATTATTGATAATTAATTATCTTGTTTGAAATCAAAAAAGGGAGAAAACTCTACATTTTGAAAAATGTAATTGTAAATCTAAAATTCTTTCCCTTTGGTAACCTTTTTCGTTGTTAAAAAAAGTACCGTATTTTTATATTTTGCTTGATATTATGTATATTGAAGATAAAAAAGGAAAATTACATTTTATCTTTTCACTATATTCAGTGTTCATTTCATTTTAAACACAATAATCACAATTATGAGTCACTGCTGTCAAATGCAATGATCTCTCATGCCTCTCAGTGAATTTTCCCCCTCTCCCCCGAAAATAAAAATAAAAATTTACTATATCTTTACTGAACTACAAATGATGTGACTTTTACTTTACAGGTACACGCTAATTAAATATCAATCGACACAATTGATAATATTCGCAACCTTTTCGTGGATTCATATAAGACCCTGTTGTTCATGTTAACAATTAATTAACAATTAACAAATCTTGGCTGAAAACTTTTTTTCTCCATTATTGTCTGGTAACAAGATTTCATTTTTATGAGCAGGGCAGTCGCGAAAGTTTGTGCCGCCCTTTTTGCAAAAAACAAAACAATGCTGCGAGATAGTGTCTATTTCTCTAAAAATTGGACACTAAGTTTCTCAGGTACGTAAGGTGATCGATAAAAAAAGGGAATTGGCCATTCCCATCTAACTAGGTTAGTTCCGTTTGGTAATTTTTGTAGCAAGACGTTTTTCTAGGTTGAGGTAAGTTGAAGCTGATGCTCTGTTTGTGTAAGAAGAACGCAATAATCTGCACAGAGCAGCTAATTGACAATCATCTTTTACAACGAGACCAGGCACCGTATGTTAAATATGCTGCCATTGATGCGGAACCTGATGGTGATACACTATGTACAATTATATATATATATATATATATATATATATATATATATATATATATATATATATATATATATATATATATATATATATATATATATATATATATAATGTAAGCCGGACTCATAAATGAATAATAGATTTAGACTAACAATAATGCAAGTGTAATTAGATAAGATAAAGATAAGATAATTTTATTGATCCAATCAAAAGGAAATTCAGTTTGACTACAATTGGCAACATCAGATTAACTACTGAACAATAACAATATAGATAAATTGGAACAACATTCACACAAGAAACACATGCACACTAACAACCAGCGCTTTATGAATTTGACTTCTATGTACTTCTCGATGACAACAGCTGATCTTGTAACACTCTGACCGAAAGTGGGATAAAGGAGTTTTTAAATCTTTCTGTTTTAGTTCTAATGGAAAGGAGACGACCACTTCGTTCAGATCTGATGTAACAGTGGTTTAATGGG
Source organism: Biomphalaria sudanica (assembly GCA_036873155.1). Classification (NCBI taxonomy): domain Eukaryota; kingdom Metazoa; phylum Mollusca; class Gastropoda; family Planorbidae; genus Biomphalaria; species Biomphalaria sudanica. The sequence goes on from JAZGLO010006691.1 coordinate 2,789,522, forward strand.
TGCAGGTTGTTTTTAAGAATCGAGAGTGTTTTAGAAAGGCACCTTTCATGAAAAGGCTCTTTTTAATTAATCTATTTAGTCTAAGTCTTTGTGCCACTGAAGTAAGTTAGACTGCTGATAGTTGCTGTATAAAAATTTAATAATTGTTTTGTCGATGTTAAATTTTCTTAGCTTTCAGAGACAGAAGAGTCGCTGGTGATTTTTGTGTGTGTAGAGGTTCTGATGGTGTTCACTCCAATTGTTGATGGTTGTTCCTAGATATTTATTTTCTTGTACTTGTTCTATGGTTTGATTGTATATCTGAATTTCTGGAATATGGCTTCTATGTTTCCTGAAGTCAATAATCATTTCTTTAGTTGTTTTTTTTAAATATTAATAACAATTATTTACATTAGCGCAATTTTATTCTTTTAACATGTTCAATACGCTATGGCCCTATCAATTGTGTGGACCAGCTTCTTAATTGCTAACATTCATTGTCTTCAATAGACTCCCACTCACTTATCGCAGATAAACTCAGGCGAAGACGAATATTTGCCAAGGCAGGTGTTCCCTGGTCGCGTTTCTTCCCTTCAGATCAAAACTGTCTTCCAACCCCAAGACGACCGGGGAGTTTTTCGGTTAAAGTACTATTGTTACCTGATGCTATCCTGTTTGGGGCTCGAGACACCTTCCCAAGTACTCCTCATACTTATTCTCTTCCTTTGTCCACTTCAAATCAAATTGTCTTATACGCCACCCCGTCCGCGTCTCATGACATCTCTATGTTAGACTTTTATTGTATGCATCTCACGAACGATGTTTTTCTAAGAAGTCCCATTTGACAACTCGACTATAGAACTTTCAATGGTTGCGTTTCCAGATCCCTAGCACCATTTAGGTCTATAACCCCACTAAATTATACGTCTTTTCAAACATGTGGTACTGAATACTACTACGCCTTCCCTTAAAGCACGTCATAGGAATCAGCCAGTTTTTTGTTTGCACACCTACCAGGAGTAATCTGAACCAGTTTTCCCTTCGCATATCCTTGTCTCATATCATGCAAGCCGCGACATTATGAAACAAGCAATAGAAAAATAAATACTTTAAAAAACAAAGCTTATCTAAGTGAAAGAACCACTAATTACTGCTTTTACTGACAAATACAGAGTTTACCCCTCTTTCTACTTTATAAAAAAATATTTTTTAATTAGTACTAAGTGATTCAATAAGTAGTTTTTTTTTTGGATTAATTACTGTACCGTAATCGACATTGAATAATTATGAAACATTTCAACTTGATCCAAGTATGGAGAAAAGGATTACAGAAGTGTCAAAACGTAATAAGAAGGTTCAATACGTATGTAGATCCACATCTCTCATTAAGTAGCATGTATTCCACTTATTTCGTTATAAAACAAAAGAGTTAATTGCCCATAATTAATTAACTTCTTGGTAATTTTTCACTGAATTAAATTCTTGAATCTATAATGCCTTACATTTGGAAATTAAGAACGCGATATCTCTTTCAAAACCGATTTTGGTTCTCACCTCTGTATATTCAGCCTCAGCCAAGTTTACATTCATTTTTTTTATTTTGAAAAATTATAACGGTCAACTTATAGTTTTTCTCATGTTGCCAACTAGCTTAGTAATTCTTCTCTCAGCGGTATACATCCAGTGCAACATTTCTAGGAAAATCGTTAGAGCCGTTTTTGAGATCAGTTTTCCAGGATCCTTGATCCCTTTTCCAGATTCAAGTTCAATTCATTGGGCGTAAGCTTAATGTCAGCATATTGACCCTCTCTAGAGGTCACGCATTACGAGGGAACTGAGTTTGTTTTCTTGGTACTCCTTATTGGTGGGCTGGACTTCAAGCAACACCTCTACACGGGTAACCGGGCAACGATTGCTTCTACACGGGTAACCGGGCAACAATAGCTTATTAGAGAAAAATCTCAATCACGTGGCTGGACTAGAGGCCACACCTCTACACTAAGGCCGAGTTTGCTTACTTGGATATAAATCTCAATTAGGAAGCTGAACTAAAGAACACACCTAAACGAATGACCTTTTGCTACATAAAACAAACACAAATCATAGCCTAGTAAGCCAGGAACTAATTACTTTTTAGATTTACTTACGATGCTTACTTAGCCACTGTGCACCAGGCAAAGGACGCAACACCCCTAAAACCCATTGGTATACTGCCCTGCCCTTTAATTACAGACACCACGATAAAAATCAGTAATATGAAAGATAACTCTTACATACGTTCTTGCACAATACAATAACACAAGAATGTTCACGTGCGTGTATTTTCCTTCCTTTAAAACCTATAGAAAGAAAGCTATTTTCTTTTTTTAAAATTCTTTTGACGTATTCTATAAAGGAGAACCTTATAGTAAGTCTCAAATCACATAAAAGAAATTGATCTAAATCACCGCAGTCAGATCTGGCAACCTAAGAAAAAAATATGCTTGAGTGTTAAGAAACATTTGACCGTTATAACTAGCGTAAGAGTATAATAGGTTAGATCTAGAGCTACATGCTGAACAAATGTTTTTTTCTTGCCTGACCACTCAACACTATTGCGTATGCACAAGGAAAAAGACGCGTAATGGTCAACAATATATACTACACAAGGGGCTGAATGTGTAGGTCTATATGACCAGGTTGTTAAAATCAGTCGGACACAAAGTCTATTTATTTTTTTGGGTAGGAAGGGTTTGGATGAGTTTTCCTCTAGAGTTAGTTTTCGTAATTCTCTTAAGCTGTATATCTAAACATAGATCTCAATAATAGGTCTAAAGAATACAATTTAATATATGCTTCCAAATATTAATTTACAGATTTTATCAGTATTAAGGCCTTGACTTAAATTACAGGCATGATGACCAGTTGTTGATATGAACATCATAAGCACATTTATCCAACCACTAAACAACCCATATTGTACTTCACTCTTGAGAGATTTACAGTAGTAACTAGTAAAATATATATTTACATATTTTTTTACATATTTTACATTGACCATCTTACAAACCCCTTTACAGTTGGAGGCCTCGTTCATTCACACACACACACACACACACTTCTGTGGCATTTTACGTCTTAAAATACGATATTTTCCGTTTGCAACTTCTTGTGTGACTAAAGAGGCCAATCCTTGATACACAGCTGCGATCGCAGGTTGGGCATATATAATCACCAGGCGCCGTTGCATTTTCACCCTTCTTTCTGCTTCTATTGTGTATGACATCTGCAATCTTTGACCCTTCTTGTATGCTCTCACTCCATGAGGATCTGTCCAGTGACACCTCTTCCCAGTTGCCAGTGTCGATTTTGAATAGCTTCATGTCGCGTTTGCATACATCCGTATAACGTAAAAGTGGGCGAACAGCGGCTCTCCTGCTTTCTATTAGATCGCCATACAGGATGTCCTGTGGAAGTCGACCTACTGGCATTCTACTAACGTGGCCAAGCCAGCCAAGGCGTCTGCTGCTGATAACAGAGCGGATGTCCTGACACCCTGCTCTTTGTAGCACTTCCTCATTGGTTATCTTATCTTGCCACCTTATTTTAAAGATTCGCCTTAGGCATCGGAGGTGAAAAACATTTAGCTTTTTTTTCCTGCCATGAGTAGGTTGACCATGGGTGCTCAACACACAGGTCCGGTAGACTAGGGCTTTAGTACTGCTAGCCAGCAATAAGTTGTCCCAGATTCTTTTCTGCAGCCCTGACATGGTGGCCATTGCCTTGGCTATCCTTTTGTTTATGTCTTATCCAGTAGAGTGTTGTTGGATATGATGGAGCCAAGGTAACAAAAGTGATCAACAATTTCTAGTGGTTGGCCATTAATGCTTACTTAAGGTGCAGTGTTTGTGTTTTGGACAAGTATCTTAGTCTTGCTTTGACTGATGTTTAAGCCGAACTTCTAGCAAGCAGCAAGTAGTTTGTCAACCAGGGACTGTAGCTGAATATCAGAATAAGCCACAATATCTGCATCATCAGCATACAGGAGTTCCCTGACGAGTAGCTTCCTAACCTTGGTTTTTGCCAGCAGCCTTGATACATTAAATAGTTTTCCAGAGGATCTTGTATGGAGAAACACATCTTTGTTTATGTCGTTGTACGCATAATGCAGTAGACAGGAGAAGAATATGCCAAACAGAGTAGGTGCGAGCACACATCCCTGCTTGACACCACTGCAAACCTCAAAAGATGCTGATTGGGCTCCATTGAATTTGACAGTACATTTAGTTTCCTCGTGAAAACACTCAATGAACTTCAGTAGTTTGAGAGGGCAACCTATTTTCGTCAGGAGTTTGAAAATGCCACTTCTGCTGACCATGTCAAAAGCTTTAGTCAGATCAACAAAAACGATGTAAAGAGGTCTGTCTCTCTCTCTGAATTTCTCCTGCAGTAGTCGTAGAGAAGATATCATGTCTATAGTGGATCTACCACTCCTGAATCCACACTGAGACTCTGGGTAGACTCTAGAAGCTATCACTTGCAGCCTGGATAGTGCCACTCTAGCAAAGATCTTGCCCACTATACTGAGGAGAGAGATACCCCTGTAATTGTTGCAGTCACTCCGATCCCCTTTGTTCTTGTATATTGTGACTATAGTTGCGTCACGCATGTCCTGTGGGACATGACCTGTTTCCCAACAGCGGCAGGGGAGAATATAGAGTTCAGGGAGCAGGAGTGATTCGTTGACTTTAACTACTTCCACTGGGATACCATCACTCCCAGGTGATTTTCTATTTTTTATGCAGTTAATTGCTTTTTTGAGGTCACTAAGGCTCGGAAGCTCATCTAGGCATTCCAGTATTAAATGATCTGGTAGAGAAGCCGGGCGAGAAGCAGGGCGACATCGTCTACTGTATTCTGTGTGGCATAGACTTCGAAGTAGTGTTCTGTCCATCGTTCTAGCTGCTTGGTTTGATCTGTTATTTTTTCTTCTGATTTGGATAAAAGGGGGGAAGGCTTAGACACTGTTGGACCCAGGGCCGCTTTAATGCCATCAAATAGAGCTTTGCTTTTTCCTGAGTGGAGGCTGTATTGTTATCCCTCCAAAAGTTGTTAGCACATTTTCTAGCCATTTGTTTCGCCTCTTGATTTGTACATTTGAAGGCCTCCAAAGATCTTGGACTTGGCTTTGTCTTGTGAGCGAGGTGTGCAGATCTACCACTCCTGAATCCACACTGAGACTCTGGGTAGACTCTAGAAGCTATCACTTGCAGCCTGGATAGTGCCACTCTAGCAAAGATCTTGCCCACTATACTGAGGAGAGAGATACCCCTGTAATTGTTGCAGTCACTCCGATCCCCTTTGTTCTTGTATATTGTGACTATAGTTGCGTCACGCATGTCCTGTGGGACATGACCTGTTTCCCAACAGCGGCAGAGGAGAATATAGAAATCAGGGAGCAGGAGTGATTCGTTGACTTTAACTACTTCCACTGGGATACCATCACTCCCAGGTGATTTTCTATTTTTTATGCAGTTAATTGCTTTTTTGAGGTCACTAAGGCTCGGAAGCTCATCTAGGCATTCCAGTATTAAATGATCTGGTAGAGAAGCCGGGCGAGAAGCAGGGCGACATCGTCTACTGTATTCTGTGTGGCATAGACTTCGAGGTAGTGTTCTGTCCATCGTTCTAGCTGCTTGGTTTGATCTGTTATTTTTTCTTCTGATCTGGATAAAAGGGGGGAAGGCTTAGACACTGTTGGACCCAGGGCCGCTTTAATGCCATCAAATAGAGCTCTGCTATTTCCTGAGTGGAGGCTGTATTGTTATCCCTCCAAAAGTTGTTAGCACATTTTCTAGCCATTTGTTTCGCCCCTTGATTTGTACTTTTGAAGGCCTCCAAAGATCTTGGACTTGGCTTTGTCTTGTGAGCGAGGTGTGCAGATCTACCACTCCTGAATCCACACTGAGACTCTGGGTAGACTCTAGAAGCTATCACTTGCAGCCTGGATAGTGCCACTCTAGCAAAGATCTTGCCCACTATACTGAGGAGAGAGATACCCCTGTAATTGTTGCAGTCACTCCGATCCCCTTTGTTCTTGTATATTGTGACTATAGTTGCGTCACGCATGTCCTGTGGGACATGACCTGTTTCCCAACAGCGGCAGAGGAGAATATAGAAATCAGGGAGCAGGAGTGATTCGTTGACTTTAACTACTTCCACTGGGATACCATCACTCCCAGGTGATTTTCTATTTTTTATGCAGTTAATTGCTTTTTTGAGGTCACTAAGGCTCGGAAGCTCATCTAGGCATTCCAGTATTTAATGATCTGGTAGAGAAGCCGGGCGAGAAGCAGGGCGACATCGTCTACTGTATTCTGTGTGGCATAGACTTCGAGGTAGTGTTCTGTCCATCGTTCTAGCTGCTTGGTTTGATCTGTTATTTTTTCTTCTGATTTGGATAAAATGGGGGAAGGCTTAGACACTGTTGGACCCAGGGCCGCTTTAATGCCATCAAATAGAGCTTTGCTATTTCCTGAGTGGAGGCTGTATTGTTATCCCTCCAAAAGTTGTTAGCACATTTTCTAGCCATTTGTTTCGCCTCTTGATTTGTACTTTTGAAGGCCTCCAAAGATCTTGGACTTGGCTTTGTCTTGTGAGCGAGGTGTGCAGACCGCTTTTTCTCAATGCAAGGTTCCATATGTGCTAGATTCGCCTCAAACCAGTCTACATTTGTGTGTTTTTGAGGCCCAAAGGCGGTGATTGCCGAACTGTAGATTACCTCTCTTAATTTCTCCCATCTGATAGAGATGTCTTCTTCATCACTTAACGAGGGGATTGAACTGTTCAGGAGCTCGCCAAAGAGTGCACACTTCTCTGGGTCACCTACATGGTTGACGTAAATTTGCCTAGTTCTGGGTTGAGTGGAAGTATAAGCCTTCTTGAGAAGTAGTTTGATTTTGCTTAGCTCTAGTGAATGGTCTGAGTTGCAGTCCGCACTATGGTATGAACGGGTTTGGATGACACTTTTCAGATCCATCCTTCGGGTGATGCAGAGGTCAAGCTGGTGCCACCTTTTTGAGCGTGGGTGCTGCCAAGAGACTTCATGGCGTTCCTTGCCAGAGAAGAATGTATTTGTTACACACAGTTCATGAGAGCTACAGAACTCGAGTAGCCTTTGGCCATTGTCATTGATTTTGCCAACAACATGAGGTCTCAAGAATTGTGGCCAATCATCATTTCCATCACCAACACGGGCATTAAAGTCTCCATTTATATAAAGGTGCTCGGATTTTGGAATACTTTTAATTACGTCCTCTAGAGCTTGAAAGAATCTGTCTTTGTCCTCTTCCGGTGCAGCAAGGGTTGGTTAGTAAGCACAGATTATATTAACTTTGCCTTGCGGTGATGCAAATTTCATGTGTGCTACTCTTTCATTGCCAATGGGAAACATCGTGATGCAGAGGACGAGACTGTTTCTTATTGCGAAGCCGACGCCATATATTCTAGGTCTTTGTTCTGGTTTTCCTTGCCAGTAGAATGTATAGTTGCTTTCTGTAAGAGATCCACTGTCTGCCAGTCTGGTTTCTTGCAGGCAGGCCACATCAATGTTTAGTCTGCTGAGTTCTCTGTCGATGATAGCTGTTTGACGCATGTCGGTGACGAGTTTAGGGTCAGTATTGAAGCCAGGACACATTGTCCGTATGTTCCAGCTTGCTAAACGCATTAATGTTGAGGGTTTTCTTTTGATTGTATTTGCAGGTGCGGGTGAGCAGCTTGCTTTTTGATTTTGTCTTAGCACCAAGCACCCAGTGGTGCGGCAAGCTGTGGCGGGATAGCCCTTTATTGTCCGAGGGCTGCTCGGCTTAAGGCAGGCACTAGCTATCCAGTGAGGCTAAAAAGCCCCTTTCTACCGTCAAGAGTGGTCCCTGGCGTTCCAGCTTACGCCAATCAGCTAGGAACTTATCACCGGTAACTACCACTCTCCGTGTTTTTTCAAAGACATTACTGTCAGAGTTGGAGTGACCTCTCCATTGCTGGGGGAAAGCCTGGGCGGTAAATTTGCGAGTTCTGGGCTGCCTACACGTCAGCACACGCCTCTCTTCCATACTGACCGGGTCCAAAGGGATGGCGAGCCATCACAATTTGGAGACAGGTGGCGGCAGGAGTTTGCCATAGAGCAGTAGTCTTACTACTGTCCCCTCTCCTACGGGGCTCCAGGACCGGATTTTCTGTTAGGGTTTACTCCCTTAGCCTTAGACCTTACAGGGACACACACACAAGGCAGTGCGGCTATTGACCTATAGCTAGGGGTTTGGTTTGTGGGAAACAGGGCGTGTCCGCACGCGGACGGGCCATGCCTGCCTCACATCTTGGGGCTAAACCTCCTCTGATACCCTTGCAGCTTAGAATGAGGCTTTGCAGCCTCAGTTTCCATCTGCCACCTCGAGAAGGTGCTGCATAGGACTTGCTGTGGAGAGGCTATGTAGTGGCAAGAAAGACTTACAAAATTGCTCCCCTTTTACAGATGCTAACTAGCGGTGGCAACAAGTCAAGCTACCACACTAGACGCTTCACACAGCCATTGGACAGACACTCACAATTATGCTATACAAATAAGAGCTGTTTATAAATGCTGTTCAACTTTAATTCATAAATCAGTTATAGAGTTAAAACAATATGATAAACAAAAGGGAAAAAAAAGGAACACATGTATATTATTTAACAGTTTTGCAAAATGTCCAGCAACACAAGCTAGGTATATAGACATGTAGGTATCCTGCTCCGGCAGAATATGATATTTTATTATCAGGTCATATCCGGCTCCGGCCAATTAAAGAAAAAGTGCTATCCGTGCATCCCTAGTAGGTAAAAGTTTATTGACAGCAGACACCCAGGCAAACAAAAAGAAAGACAAACACTCAAAAATAAGTGACAGACATGCAGAAAGATAGATGAAAGAATGGAAGGAATAAAAGATGTATAGATAGATAGAAAGCTAAATAGATAAATAAATAGATAGATAGATAGATAGATAGATAGATAGATAGATAGATAGATAGATAGATAGACAGAGAGAGAGAGAGAGAAAGAGTGAAGAGAGCGAAAATATATAGAGAGAATGTAACTAAGACTTATATATTCCATAAATCTTTTTGGAATCGAAAACCTAAAACTCAATAGACAGAGAGAGAGGGAGAGAGAGAGAGAGACAGATCTATACATGTATATATATATATATATACAGAGAGATAATAATACCTAATAATAAATGTTAAAAAGACCTATACATTACACAAATCTATCTGGAATCAAAGACTCTATTAACAGATAGATATATACGTGCACTGGATATAGAATATGTATAATATCTTTATTTACATATATATTGCTATAAATACAGGAAAATGTGAAACTTATTTTGAAATATAGACACCTATAATAATAGGACCTATACACAATACATATTATTACACGAAGGGTTACATGGTATTAAGTTAGATTCATGTCAAGTCATGTTTCCACTTATTTAATGTGCAACACTGTATCTTCAGTGACAGTCTCGAAAGCTGTAAACTACACCAATGAAATGTTGTTGTTGTTGAAACAGTCTGTAGTTCTTCTAGTAGACCTACATTGCAGTTTTAATATCCATACACATAGAGTAATGTAGGAGCTACAAGCAGGCAGGGGAAGAGTAAAATTACTGTATTTTTTGTTACAGCTGAACTACCTGAAATTGAAAGTGGGTAAAGATATAAATAACATTACAAATAATAGCATGTCAAATTGTGTAATGTCATTATTTTATTAATATTGAACACATCAAATGAGTTCGTTCATTTCAATTATCCAGCTTTAAATGTTTTATGTATACAGACGTCGCTTTGGTGTATATAGGGCCTAGTTCCCCTTTCATACATTGTGGTCTATAGGGCAGATGATGTAAAGGTCATCTGTTTCTGTGGCCTACGGTTAACAAAGGTGTCATGTGGCTAGCACAACGACCAAGCCTTTACTTTCCCCAACTAATGTCAGGTAAATTAGAGCTGGGTGGACTCAGAGGCGCCCGAAGATCCCGAAATTAAAAATCCTAGTCTTCACCAGGATTCGAACCAAGCACAGAAACAAAGCGCTTTACCTTCTGCTTAGTAAGAAGTCGACGTACAGGGCCAACAACTATTTTAAAAATTCACATTCCCCTCTCTTACCATTAATACATTTTAGTGACCACCGAGAAAAGAAAAGCCGATATTAGTTTTGTGTGGACAGTATGTTCGTCAGTCCATCTCTGCCGGCGATTATAGTAATACATATATTATTTTTATAGATTGGCTAATAGATATACATATATCCGACATGAAAATTTCCCTTCTTTTTCCAACGAACCGTATTTTAGGCCTAAAAATATATAACTAAAAAGATATTGATTGCCCCTCATTTTCAATGTGACAGTTTTAAATGTATTTTTATTTCTAGATCTTAAATAAATGTAGATCTAAATCTCTTCGTAATACTAATAATAGATTTGTGTGTTGTTTGTGTGTTTTGGGATTTTTTTTTGTAACAGTTAACCTTTTCTTATCTAATCTCTACTGGCTAAAAATAGTGTAAACATATTTTTTTATGTCTCTAAGGGCTATAAATAAACGAAAAATAAGTTTAAGTCTTTATAAGGAGCGACTCTGGATAAAATCTGGATGCAAAGTCTAGATTTCTAATTGACGAAATAAAAAGATATGTGTAAATGTTGATTATATTGCAAAATAGTGCAGTCCATTTATGTTTTAGCGGAGTATAGATAAATTTATAAAAATTTAAAGTCAAAAGTCTATGTGGGAGAGCGTTACGATATGCACGGTGCAAAAGGAAAAAAGGAAGACAACCTGTTAAATATTACGAAGTTGAATTGATTAGACAAAGAAGAGAAAGAAATTATATGGATTTCTGTTTTGTTTAAGATGGGGCCCGTGGAGAAGGTGTACAGAAGGGAGATAAAAGATCTACTTGAATGCAAGTGTAAGTGTGGTGTCTTATGGCAGGCCATTCCAACTCAGCGTAACATATACCAGCATTGACGGGCTTTATATGTATTAAAAAATGCGTTATGTTTTGCAATTAAAAATTTAAAAAAGTAATAAGTTTCTTACAAGTAAATAGCCAATGTGTAGGCAGGAAACAAATAAACGAACGTGCAAGTAGTCAATGAATAGTTTCTAGCAGTAGACATTGTGCTATAGTTGGGTCATTCTAGACTCTTAAATACTCGTACGGAAAATGAAATGTTGCTTTTTTTTTTACCTATTTTGAGAACAACGTTGTGAATGAAAACAAATATTTTAAAATCTTATACTTTAATATTTTAGATTTGAATTTCAATAACGGCTTTTCCATAGTGCAACTGCTATAGAAAATACTAAAATCTATCATGCTTTCTATTACTCTTTTCGATGTATTTATGAATATATCAAGTTTTCTCAATGTTTGAAACTGAATAGGCATGACATTAAAAATGTCTTTCATAAAGTGAGAACTACAGTATTTTATACATATTCGTTTTGTTTTGTTTTTAAATTTGAAATGAACCTTTTAAAGCCTCTGGTTGAGTGACATTTATTGTAGTAACTGTTATATTGTTAAGTTCTTCATAATGAGTGGCCTTTTCATTTTTCATCCATGCCTGCAATAAATTGTAACCAAAATTGAAATGTTTTAGTATGCAGTATTTTAGTAAATAAAATATAAATATACATTTTAGAATGGAAACAAAATTGACAAATATTTCTGTGTAATATTTCTCATTTAAAAAAGAATCAAACATGTTTGTGTGTTACTAGAACAGAGTAAATCAATAAAATATGAAAGTAGAATACAAAATGTTTACCAGTGTTTGAGGATTAAAGATATATTTCTCTTCATAGTTATATATAGCATCGGGCTTTGACATAAATGGAGGCCTTCTGATAGGAGTGAGATTTGCTTTGGTCATTGATCCCGTCTTTACACAGTAATTGATTGAGCAACCCTGAATAATTTTTTAATAATATTTCTATTACCGTAAGATGAAAAAAATCTTTCTTAAAAAGGCTTATATGAAACGTCAAAATCACAGTTTTAAAAGATATTTAAACTAAATATAAAAAGAAGTCGACATAAACACAATTTGTTCATATTCCTTAATTTTTGACTTCCCGCTTGACACGCATTTTAGCCATTCAACATTCACATTACAATGCGTACATAATAATTTCCTCAAATCAAAAGTTATTATTTATTCCGAAATGTCCTGTATGGGAAAAAAATAGAGTGCTATTTTTGCAAGGCGTATATCAACTCACTCTGTCTGTCTGGTTAAAAATTTGTATACGTTATTACTCCCACACCTAATGTCAAATGAAACTGAAATTTTGCAGAATTATTTCTTTTACCTGATAAAATAAAGAATCTATTTAAAAAATTGCGAATTAACTACTTGTTATTAATTATTGTGTTTGGTATCTGAAACAAGGGAAAAGAATGGTTCTAGACTGATGTGGTGGTATAATTGAGTTAGTCCTCTTTATATTTTGAGAACAGAAAGTTTGAAACTAATACTATATAACAGTCTATTTTCATAAGCACTTCCCCAATACACAAGCTAGTGTATTAGATTGAGGAAGCCTTAGCTAACGAGTTAGAATTATTGTCGTTCAACATTTTTTAGTTGTTGTTTTTTCTTTACAGATGCGATCACAGTAATATTCATACGCATACTCCATTCTTTCTTCCCTTCCCCTTTCTCAACTGGCCCAAACAAGGGATATGATCATAGCGCATTGAGAAGACTAAAAGAAAGAAGTTGTCCTTAACACAAAAAAAAATAGGTTTAATGGCACGACTGATCCAATCTTATTTACAAATGTACACGTTGTATAACCATATATACTTTTTGTTATTAAAGTTTTTTTTTATGTATCTGTTATAAAGGAAGTAGAGATATTTCTAAAATGGTTTTTAATAATAAAATATTTTTTGTAAACTTTTTAGCTCTGCAGGGTTTACTTTTCTTGTATTACAAGACGAATGGAGGTATTTGACAAATAATCCCTCTAAAGACTTGTCAAACTAAAAAGCTGTTATAAAGCACAGTTGATACGAAAATGAATTGTTCGGATCAAAAGATTATTAAAATTATGGCTCATATCTTTTAAATTTACTGGCTACTATGCCTTTTCAATTATCGTAAAAATCGTTAACAAAATATTCTTATACATTAGAAATTAAAAGAAAAAAAGTTAAAAAAAGCATTTTCTTATAAGAGAGCTACAGTGTTAATTCAGCATGGTCTTTGAAGAGGGTTACATTGTATTATTGCATGGTCTTTGGAGAGGGTTACATTGTATTATTGCATGGTCTTTGAAGAGGGTTACATTGTATTATTGCATGGTCTTTGAAGAGGGTTACATTGTATTATTGCATGGTCTTTGAAGAAAGATACATCGTCAATCCAACATAATCTTTTAAAAGAAATACATTGTAGGTTATCATGAGCTTTTAAAGGGATACATCGTTAATTTGTAATGATCTTTTTGAGAGATATATTCTTTATTCAGCATGATCTTTTTGAAGAGATTGTTGATACATAAAGTACTTTAAAGAGAGATGCATTGCCAATTCATCATGATTTTAGTGCTTTTGTTACTAAAGGTAAAGTGCCCTTTTCAGACCTTGCAATCCATAGGGTAGTTGATATAAAGATAATTTGTTTCTGGCTACCACGGTTAACGAGGGTGTCATGCGGCCTGCACAAAGACGAACCGCCCTTACTTTTATCCAAACAGTATCTGGCACCCAATCAAGTTGTTGGGTGAATTCAAAGTCGCGCTAAGGATCCCGAAAATAAAAATGTCAAATCTTCACAAGGATTTGAACCCTAGACATTACAAATTATAATCACCTTATATGACGAATAAAAATGTAATAATGACATAAATGTGGATCTAGTTAAATACAATATTTTAGTTAGAGGAAAAAAAAAAAAACTTACTGAATCAACTGTAGCCAGATGTTGACTATATCCTTCAGGGCATCTCATTGGGTATGCCGTGCTTCCGTCATTTCTTTCTGAGAGTCCATTTCTTGTCACATTTTGCATAAAGACAGCGAGTGGATTTCCTTCAAATAGACGATAAAAACAAGGTTACAACGAGAGCTTGTTTCGTAACACAAAATCAGAGGCGTTCTTCTCTGTGTCACGCTAACGTAGAAGGGGTTAACATTTTTTAAATAGCGCGTTGCTTAACGATGACTGGTTTGTTGTACCCCCCCCCCCGTCCTGTGCATGCTTCCACATCCTTTAGGTACTCTTACGAATTTCTTGTTTTCAATCTTTTTGGCCTAATCATTTTGGCTTATGATAGTTACCATCTTGAAGCTTATGTTTTGTTACGTACCGTAACCCTGGAGACCATAGAGTCGGACATTCGTTTTATAAGAAAGATGAATTTGGAAAATGAAACAAGTCTGTTACTTAAAATATTTTAAATTTTTATTATTATTATTAAAATAGAAATGTATAACTATAACAAACATTTTTAAAAATTTTTAAACTAAATCGTGCTCTCTCTACTGTACCTTGAAGGATGACTTTTGACAATGCCTTGTGTCTAACATATGACTGAAACAGCTCAGTTAATGTCTCTTTACAGTATTGAGAAATGTTGCCAACTAGAGTGTTGACTTGTTAAAGTATTTACCATTTTGTTTCAGATTTATAAAACGGACTGTTTGGATGTAATTATTTGGCACAAGCCACACAACTCCATTTGTAGCTTTTTGCCATACGATGGCAACATATCTACAAGATGTGTGTTAACATTATTGTGACGATCACACTTGCCGGGGATTATATTATCAATCTTGACAATTCAATGAAATATAGAAAGAAACATCTCTCTGTATTTTCTTAAAACTTCTTTAATAATACTTCTTCAACGTTCACATCAAATTAACTTCTTAATTTAATAACAACTTGACTTGATACTTCATAAATAAAACTCAAATGATACATGAAACTTCACTTAGTATAACTTCAACTTCAACTAATAAAACTTTAACTAATGAACCCGCTAATATCACAAAACGTATAAACATTACTAATCGAGGGCTGAGCGAGGACCATCTCTCTACAAGAACTACTACTATGCGAGGACCATCGCTCTACAAGAACTACTACTATGCGAGGACCTCGTCTAACTGACTTTCCCCTAATTTATACTTTCTTTGATCGTACGTTCCAGAATCAAGGAATTATTTTAGTAGCTTTGACCTTCTAGAAGCTGACGTGTGCTATTTTTTCCCTTAACCTCTTTCTTTGATTGGATACCTAAAATTAACTTGTTTACGCTGGACACTTGCACTGGTTTGAATTCGCTTCTAAAAACTGGTCGAAATAGGTCACAGACTCGACTCGTGACAATTATACATTCAGTGCTTCTTGTCAGAAAATCTTGCTCTTTTTTTTGCCTAGTTCCCCTTTCAGAACTCGTGTTCTATAGGGCAGATGATGTCAAGGTCATCTGTTTGTGTTTCTACTGTTAACGAGTGTCTCATGTGATTTTAGAGACGCAAAAAATATAATTATGAAAAAAAAAATACATTGTTTCAATATAGTAATTTATCTTGTGAATTTAATTTAGAAATCAGATACCTGATACGCAAGAGAAAAATCCTCCAAAAGGTACCGCCAAATGAATGCTCTGTTCAAAGTCATCACTTAGGCACAAAGTGACATCAGCTAGAATAAGTCTAGGATAGAATGTTCGTGGGCAGTTCTAGAAATAAAATAGACAAAATATTTATACTAAGGGTAGGGAAAAGTGAATTTTAAAAAAGGGGTAAAAATAATCTTTTTTTTTTATTAAACACATTATAGTTATTAATGCTAATGTCATAAATTTTATAAAAAAGGAATTATCTTTAAAAACATTTTCTTCTTCTTTTTCTTTATTAATAAATAAATATATATATATATATATATATATTGTTACAAATGACCAGTGACAGGAAGAGGTTAACGTGTGACCCCGACGAGATAACAAAGCAGCGAGTGTTCTCTGGAATGTACATGTATAAACAGATGCAGGATGTGACGTGTCCTTATGTGTTATTCCAGAAGGTACTAGCAATGTGCAGTGACAGATAGAGGTCACAACTTGTGAACCTGACAAGATGACACTCCAGCCGATGTTTTCTGGAATCTACATGTATAAACAAAGACAGGATGTGACGTTTCCTCACGTGTTATTCCAGAAGATACTAGCAGTGTTTGTGCAACCTTGGAGGAGTGATTAGGGACTCTATATAAGCCAGAGAGTTAATGTGAAAGTCAGTTGTGAGTGAGTCGTCGTTACTGTTGTCTACTGTGCGAGACAGTAGAGGAGAGATGTGTACGACTCGATGCAAGTTAACTAGGGTAGAGTTAACTGGAGTGAACTACTGTCGTTAAAGTCTATACAGCGAACTACAGTGGACTTTAGCCGTTACAGTCGATACAGTCGATGTAAGACGTGTGCGGCTCTGATTCGGTAGACTTGAGTACGACTTGGTTCAGCTTTGGGAGACCTGGAGCGACATTGAAACGTGTGTCATTGGTTTGTTCTGTGGAATACGGCTCGATGCAAGTAGAGAAGAGATGAATTGCAACGAAGTGAAGAGATGAATTGCAACGAAGTATAGCTAACTGTAAACTGACAGATATTGTACAGTCTTCTACGCTACTTGTTAGAGTTAGTAGTCAATAAAGTTATATGAAGCTGAAAGTTTAGTCGTCAAGTTCTTAACAGTGTTTTTATTTGTGTGCCTACTAATACATTTAGCCAGAAGATTCAGAAATAAGTAACAATATAAATATATATATATATATATATATATATATATATATATATATATATATATATATATATATATATGTATATATATATATATATGTATATATATATATATATATATATATATATATATATATATATATATATATATATATATATATATATATATATATATATATATATATATATATATGTATACATTAGGTATACATTACAGTAGATCCAGTAAGAGGATTGTCTTGTGTAGGTCTGTAGTATCCACCAAACAAATAGCCAGAGTTCGGAGGGACAGGGCCTGTCGCTGCACACCAATAGGCTGAATAATCAACAATGAAATAATTTTGTTTGTTTTCGCAGCAAGTAGAAAGATAGAGAAAGCCACAACTAAAAAAAAAAAAAAAAAGATCAACTTAATGAAGAAAAAAATCCATTATAAAAAATTACTTAAAAAAATAAAAGTTTATACACAGTGTATCAATTACTTTGGATCAGTGATGTCATTAAATTTGTAATAGATCTAGACCAACAAATAAATACGTGCGATAAATAATATTTTTACCACTTGTTTTTTGTTTTAGCACTATTTCATACTTTTAGTATTCTCAGTTGGGAAAATAGGGGGGGGGGGGGTAGAATAAAACGGATTTATTTTACTGTAATTGGTTTTTAAAAGCATTATTAAAAAAGGGGGAGGAACGAACTTAATTTAAAAATTGTGGCTTACGCCTCTTCGTGCAGAAGTGCTAACCACTCTGCTAGTGAGGTACTTATGACAAGACAATATTGAATAGTTATATATTGGCTGTTTCATTTTCGAGCTCTTGTTTTTACCGGCCTCCGAAAGGGGAAAAGACGTTTTTAGTTTTATGTGGAATGTCTGTCCGTCTGTCCGTCCCGTTTAGATCTCGTAAACTAGAAAAGATAATGAAAATTCGACATCAAAATATTTTAGACCATTTAAGTGTCAAGTTGACTGTGATCGCTTTTTTAATGCATTTTATAAAGACTTTAATTTGAACTCGAAGGTTCAAGCCTTCTCAAGTAAATATACTAACCACTTTGCTAAAGAAAAGTTTGTGAAATAGAAGGTTTTAAAGTTATCTTTTTTTAGTTTCAAATTTTTTTACGACGACCTCCATACAAAGTATAAAAAGGACTATTAAACGTATATCATTAGAGTAACACCTTTAGTAAAATCACTCAATTTAGAAAGCCTTGAAGAGAGAAGCCTGAAAAGTAAAGTAGCAATTATACATAAAACACTGAACCATAATAAATAAAAAATAAAAAAAAGACACAAATTTAAAGGTGCATCCCTCGTCCTATATGCTAGGCTAAATTTGTACAAATGCTCCTTCTTCCCTAGTACTATTAGAGCATGAAATGGGTTGCCTGAGCTAGCAAGGAAAATCAATGACTTGGCAGAATTTAGGTCATTGGTTAACATGCATAACTGAATACATGACGCGTATGTCGTAATCATTTTCTTTTTTGAAGTTACGTCTGTATTACATAAGATAAGATATCACATCCTTCAAGTACAATTTATTTCCCTTGTTTGATAACAAACAAGATAACTAAATACTAATAGTTGATTAACTAATTTAATAATTGTTTTTATTAGCGGACCCAAAAATGAATTAGGCGCTATTAGTTAAGTGTGGTCTTTATGTCCGTCCGTCCGTCTGTCCGGTTTAGATCTCGTAAACTAGAAAAGATATTGAAAATCCGACATCATGATATTTTAGATCTTTCAAAGTTCTGATGCAAAGGTTACTTTTTTATTTTCCAAAAGTGAAAAATTTCAATATTTAAAATCAACTATGCAAGCAGTTTTTTTTGTAATAAAAATACACCATGTTAATAACTATTTATTATTAATTGTACTAAACACGGGAGGCTTTTTAGTAAGTTAAAAAGAAGTTTTATTATTTTTAGGGTTCCCTTGAGTGAAAGTACAGGTTGGTCGTTGTGCTGGCAACACAACCTTTTTTGTTTACCGTTGGCCAAAGAAACAGATAACCTTAACATCATTTTTTGAATCACTTATGCAAGCAGTTTTTTTTTTAAAAAAAGCTATTTAGTATGCATTATAAGTTAGACCTAATTTAAAACGAATAGTAATCTTGTAAATTGCATTTTTCTTCTTCATTTTAATTGCAGCCCACAATGCATGAACATTTGAGGCATAGACTATATATTTACATTACTGCCAACTGTGCGCACCACGCCTATATTTTTCAGTTAAATTAGTCCCGTACACCGAGGCGTCCTTGGTTACAGTGTAGTGTTAGAAGAATGACTCCCGGTGAATTAGTGTACTAGATCTATATAAAGAAACCATCACTAAAGATAAACACTACGTTCAAAATATTTCTTAGTCATAATTTTGGTAACAGTGCGATAGACATAGCCAGATTTTTATAACAACAAAATCTGATTTACCAACTTAAAAAAAGATAGATATAGATAATGTTCTAACTAGTTTTTATATATAATTAAAAACTTTTGTTCAAAAACAAACTATAGTAGTGTGTATGGTCGTATATGTAGATATAGTTTATAGCCATAGGTCACTAAGTCTGGGTCAAAGTTGACATGTTAACTACGTGTACAATTAATTTTTATTGAAGTAGAAACAATGATTCGAGAATTCTATTGGGACATTATTGGGTGAAGAAAAATTTGGAACAATCAATTTTTTATGGCTTTTAGAATAATTGGATGTTATTTAGGATTTAATTAGTTTAAAAAATTAATAACTTGCAGAGCTAAAAGTTTTATGCATATTTTTCAATTAGTCATAAATACACCATTGATTGTAATTTTTAATGGCTTCATTCTCCATTAATATGTATATATAATGCATACTGCATGCTATTTAAAAAAAAAAACTACAAATAAATTTTTAAAAATTGGTATAGAGTCTAGATACACAATGGAGCTGGTAAAGATGTCAGTGTGTAGGCTCAGGGACCCACTATTGTTTTTTTTTTAGACTGACTCACTCACAGACTTAACTTCTATCACCCATTATAGGCCATAGGCTACCTTATAATAAATGACACTCTCAAAACTGTATTGACTCTTTCATTAATCGCTTATTTAACTCATATTAATAGTATACGGTGTAAAAAGAAATTGTCAAATGTGATGAAAAGAGAAATATATTATCCAAGCTGGCATTATCATTCAAACATCGTGATGTCATAAAATAAGTTTATACATTTTGGAGTTGAACGAAACTTATGCTTAGTTACCCTTAGTGTTGGCAGTCCTGTACATATATAGTATATGGTTTGAGGATTCGAATAATGATTGATCCTTTTTAAAACAATTACATAAATTATAAGTTTCAGTTAAGCCAGGGGAGGCGCGGTAGCTGAGCGGTAAAGCGCTTGGTTTCCGAACCGGGGTGCCGGGTTTAAATCCTGGTGAAGACTGGGATTTTCAACTTTGGAATCTTTGGGCGCCTCTGAGTCCACCCAGCTCTAATGGGTACCTGACATTAGTTGGGGAAAAGTAAAGGCGGTTGGTCGTTGTGATGGCTACATGACACCCTCGTTAACCGTAGGCCACAAAAACAGATGAACTTTACATCATCTGCCCTGTAGACCACAGGTCTAAAAGGGGAACTAGTTAGTCCAGGTTTACATCTAACTTTGCATTCACTTGCACCTATCCTTTGATCTGCTGGACCGTTGGGGCACTACACAAGATCTGTCAACCTTCTTTCTCCATTCTTATCTCTCATTTGTCTTTGATATAATTTTATTCGGATGTTATTTCTGAAAATATTGAAGCCTGCCTGGGTGGACCACTTTGGGGGCCAATTTTGAGTTTGTTTCCACACAAACTGTATTTGTAACCTTGTTTTTTTACGGAATAGTTTTTTTTCTTGAGAAATAACAAAACAATTAGAGCAATTAGATATTCATTATAAGACATCAGTTAGGCAAGGTTGAAATCTAACTTCACATACACTTTCACCTATCGTTTGGTCTGTGGACCGCTGGGGCACCACACAAGATCCGTCAACCTTCTTTCTCCATTCTTTTCTGTCATTTGTCAATTATAGAATTTCATTCTGAAGTTCTTTCTGAAAATATTGAAACCTGCCTATTTACCTGTCTGGGTGGACCACTTCGGGGGCCGATTTTGAGTTTGTGTTTCTACACAAACTGTCTTTGTAACCTTGTTTTTTTAAAGTTTTGAATAAGAGATTGACCCTTTACAAAAAAAAAATAGATCAATTAGATAATCACTTTCATCTACCCCTTGGTTACTGGACGTTGGGCACCACACAAGATCTGTTAACTTTTCTTTATCCATTCTTTTCTGTCATTTGTGTTTGATAGAATTTTATTCTGATATTCTTTCTGAAAATATTGAAAAATGCCTTTTTACCTGCCAGGGTGGACCACTTTGGTGGAGGGCGATTTTGAGTTTGTGTTTCCTCACAAACTGTCTTTGTAACCTTGGTGATTCTTATTATCAGGTAGAAGAAATAATAGTGCACATTTTTCCTCTTTATCCGATATTGCTTGTGCGGTTTATATCTTGTAAAGAGTTTTTACTATGCAGGCAGACAGACAGAAGGACAGAAAGAGTTTGATAAAAAGAAAAGTAAAAAAGAAAAATGTATTAAAACAGTCTATAAAAAAATAAATATTAGGATTATGGTTTGATCTAACTGGGTCGTAGTAGTATGAGCGTGTAAAAAAAAAATACATATTTTGTTTGAAAAAAAAAAGCATTTTTAGTTACCTTGTGCAAACTCTTTCAGTTTCCGTTATTCCTTTTTTTTCAAATGATTGAATTAGAACGGAGCTGTAGGAAGGAGGACATGAATAATCACCTGTCTTTGGATTGACGTGCGATAGATCAGCACAATGGTTTTGACGGGCAAGCGACGTATATCCATATACTCTACACGTCTGATATACACCTAGTTTAAGAAACATGTCAATTTAAATTAATAAATAATTCATTTTAGTTTATCAGCTTTCCGTGAGAGGGAAAAAGTAGTAAAGTTGGGAATATGATCTAAAGGTTACCTTTTTTAAGTTCGACAGCCTACATGAGTTTTATGGGGCCAGCCAGCCATACTTTCCCCAATTAATGTCAGATGGGCTCAAGGAAGCCCTTAAAATCTAGACATTTAAAATCACAGTTTTCGTTGAGATTTGTATCAGGGAACCAGTGGCGTAGCTAGCAATGTGCGGGTGGTGCCGTGCGCACGGAGCATCAAGTGGTGAATGGCATCAAAATGAGGACAAACATGCTCAGTAAAACTACACATTGTCATAACATAACATTGTTGGTTTGTTACGTTCTATATTCTTTGATCAAGGAACATTAGTTTCGCCAGCTAAATAAAGAGTTGCAATTTTGTTTAGAAAGCGCTTATTTCAGCTATTACGTGACAAATCAACATGTTTTTGTTTTATTTACAAAGTTTATATCGGCTCACTCTGTCTGTATGTCTGAGTTTCTGTCTATCTGGACAAATGTGTGTACACGTTATTTCTCCAACACCCAATCTCAGATCACACTTAAATTTCGTAAAATTCTTTCTTTCACATCACAAAACAAAAAATAAATTTAAAAAAATAACCAATTAGTTGATTAGCTATTGATAATAAATTACTTTGTTTAGTATCTCATGCAAAGGAAAGAAATAGTGCTATAATAAAATGGTAGTATACGCTAAATTAATCCCCTTTATATTAGGCTGCCGTCTCAGGGTTAGCGAACACAAACGTCAAATAAAAACAATAACATGGGCGCCCCGCAGGTTGGTGCAAGATGGTGCACTTGCACCAGCCTAGGCTTATCGGTAAATTGATGGCAGACCATGTACGTGCACCCATCTGAATTCCGATTAGTTACATATTAGCCAGTTTTTTACACCTTCAAATCAATTAACTTCTGCCAGGAAGCAACTTATCATGTAGTGTTTACACTGAAATAAAGTTAAAAAGGATAAACTATGATTGTAATAAACTAGTTTACGTCCGACTATGTGCGCTTTATTATATGCTTGCATTAACTATTCTATAGCACGTCAGTCTTTATGAGTTGTAGCTATTTGCAGATTATTATAGTTATCATTATATTTCGTAAAGGCCTAGAATAATATATTTTTTTTTTTAATGTTTTTTTTTATTGGATGAAAAAAATTCAACCAGCCGCCTTTCATTTTGTTATATGTTAAAATTTCTTTGAATAAGATTGAAAAGTGCAAATTATCTTCGTAAATTGATTTATCTCTTGTGGAGTTGCGGTCAGCGTTAGCGCTCAATAAAAGTAAGAGACCAAAATATACGAGCAGCAGCAACAGCAGCAGCAGCAGCAGCAACAGCAGCATGAATCAATTGCGTTTTCTTGGTATTTCGGTAATGAAACTGCAGATATCTAAGGCACTGAACAGATTCTGATTTGTCTTTTTATGGAAGTCTATTCATTTTTTTATTAAACCAGTTTCCTTGATGGTGCTGTTTGTCAATCTTAGCGTAAATGTTTGCTCAACATCACCAGTCACATTAATGCCATAATCAAAAACCATGTTGACCATGCTGAGGAACAACTTCTGCGATGGAATCTGGAGGAATGAGACAAAGCTGGTAGACAACTTAATATTGAGTTGGTGCTGCCGAGAATTCGTAGTCAACAAACACAACGAGAGAAAACCACATGTTTGGAATTTTGGGGTTCTTACAGAACACGTGACTTTACATTCTGTATCTTGATTGATTAGTTTCTTTATTAACGTCTCGCTTCTCAAGCAATACTAAATGCTCAGTTCAATCTGTTTTATCTGCATCGTAAATCGATACATGAATTGTAACGTAAAGAAGAATATCAGTACTCCCAGATAAGCGTTCATCGCCGGCTTGTCCATCGCGACGAGTAAATTTATGGACAGTCTTAGCAGAGTTTGCATTTTGTATTTGATCGACCGTCTGGATGCACGGGACGCACGAATAAACTGACCAACGTGTACAGTAAATAATTAGTTCATGTGTTAGTTTTTTTTTTTTCATGAAACAAGTATTTACAGTGCATTTAATATTGTATAGGAATGGGAGGCTAGTTCGATTCGGTTCGTACCGATCAGTTTTAATTAAAGCTCGGTTTGGTTTGGTTCGTTCGTAAGGTTCAAGTTTAATTCGTTCGGCTTGATTCGTTTGCCATCTCTAGCTTATACTTACCACCGAATGGTAAGTTTGTAACTTTAGCGCCACAAGATCCATCATCTACATTGGCTACATAACTAAAATTTGGATCTTCTATCTTTGTACAGCCTCTATATGTATTCATCTCATAGTACATTTCTATTGATCTACGTACAACCTGCAAATACAAAGAGACATGTACATAAAACTCATTTTGCATAATAATAATTTTCTATTAAATTTTGATATAGGCATGCAAATCTAAATGAAGCTAATGTATTTCTGTAACAGATTTACAGAATGTTATACGCTATGAATTCCAATGCATATTGGTGATTTTCAGAGTTTAGACTTATTCAAGTAATCCTATTATTGTTAACATTGTAACTTTAGAGATCCGGCCTTAGACTTTTTAGCAATAAAAAACAAAGAAAACAATAAGATTAGTTGAATTTTTTCTAGCAATATAATGGTTTAAACAATATTTTTTTATTCTGAGATTAAAGATGAGTGCAATGTTTTTCAAAACAATGCAAACAATGTGACCTACATATTTGCCAACAAAGCCATTGTTAGGCAGAGATATCTAAATTCTTTCTGACTTCTGCGCCTGATTAAGGCAAAGTATTTTCTTTTGGTCTTAAATGTGTGCCCAGCGACCTTCGCGAGAGCTCAACTTTGCTGGGTCGGGGGTTATTTCTTATCGTTTAATTCTTCATATTGTTTTGATTACCTTTTTTCCCTTACTTAAAATGTAATCATATTTTATAGCCTACTTTTTCCAGTGAGTCGACTGTTGAATAAGGTAATTCTGAAAGTAATTGCGGCTTGACCAAGTAGTTTAATGGATCACCAGTCCTGTCCATTGGAATTAGATTCTTGTCTACGCCTTTAGCCCATTCACTCAAATTCATTAATTCAGGCTCGTATAAAGGACCACCAAAGGTTTTTACTACAGAGTGAGTCGTTTCCTTGCTGTACGAAGCTAACTGATCACTGGTGTATGAAGTGCTGAAGTTACAGTTGAAAGAGAATACATATGACATTCATTATTCATAAAATTAAATGCTTAACCAATGAACGATTAGAAATAATGTACATAGATGAGATGAGATTAGATTCCGATAAATTAGATTTGGAAGATAGATAAATAGATAGATAGAGTAACGACCAACATGTATTATGTGTATGTGAGGCTTGTTGGGTGCCAAGGGATGATTGTTTGAGTGTGCAATGTGCTTGGACACCACAGATGATTAGGAAACAGGCACGCAACAAACAAAATAGAGAAAGACACAATTATTAAAATTTACAAGGTGTTTATGGTAAAGATAATGGGGTGATTGTATCATAAGAATGGGGATACATGCAAAGTATATGGCGGAGGAGATACATGCAAAGTATATGGCGGAGGAGATACATGCAAAGTATATGGCAGAGGAGATACATGCAAAGTATATGGCAGAGGAGATACATGCAAAGTATATGGCAGAGGAGATACATGCAAAGTATATGGCAGAGGAGATACATGCAAAGTATATGGCAGAGGAGATACATGCAAAGTATATGGCAGAGGAGATACATGCAAAGTATATGGCAGAGGAGATACATGCAAAGTATATGGCAGCGGAGAAACATGCAAAGTATATGACAGAGGAGATACATGCAAAGTATATGGCAGAGGAGATACATGCAAAGTATATGGCAGAGGAGATACATGCAAAGTATATGGCAGAGGAGATACATGCAAAGTATATGGCAGAGGAGATACATGCAAAGTATATGGCAGAGGAGATACATGCAAAGTATATGGCAGAGGAGATACATGTAAACTCAAAACCTTCTCAAAACGTTCATTGAAATGATTAACTGGCGCGGCGCCTTGGAGCAAAGGGTTTGGTTACTACAACAGTAACCGCCATGACCTCTAAATGTGTCAGGTAGCTAATGTCAGCGACAACCATCATGATGGCAAAGCAGCGATCACGACATCGTCTCAGGAACAGACTGGCCAACTGGAGGAAGAGAAAGCGGCATCCGCACAAAACCGTACAGATGGCGTCGTGGGGAACGCTCTCTGTCGTCTGTGACTTAAACCGATTAACCTCCATCTGAACTTGCAAATCTCCAGTGCTTCGTTTTGAACTTTTCGGAATAAGAAGGGGCAATGCTATAACCCTGTCCTGCAGTGGATCTATCGCTGAGATAAATTCGAGCGACATTGAAAGCGAGCAATAAATTTTTCTTATAGATAGATAGATAGATAGATAGATAGATATATAGATAGATAGATAGATAGATAGATAGATAGATAGATAGATACGTGTAAATGTTTTAAGTGATTTCGATTCGTGCATTTTCTTGTATTATTAATAGTTACATACCTATAAGATGAACTTATTTTGAATAAAGTCGAGAACGATGCGCTGGCAGCAGCTAAGTAGGCCGTTTTGGAACCTGCGAAGTTAGACATTTTATCCGTCTTCACGTAATCGTCTTTCACCAACAGAGCGCCGGCTGTAACGCTGGACAGTACATGGGTCCCTAGAAATAATATTTAAAAAAAAATTGTTTTTACAAAAATACACAACTATGAGTATTATGTTGTCAAATTCAATGATCTTCCGTGCTACTAAATGACTCTAGCTTAAAAAAAAAAAACAAAAAAAAAACTAAAAATACTGCGTCTTTTACTTTACAAGCAAATAATGTTGACAAAGTCTCAAAAGAGAACATGTAAAAAAATAATTTTTCTTGTGAATAGACACTCATTTTGTGTACAGAGAAGGGAGAATGACTTAAAGGGAAACTCCGATGGTTTTCAAATTTGATTTATTGACACTTTAAATTCTGCGTAAAAAGTTGTATGGTAACGTGGGGCAAAGGGCCCATGTGGGTTAAGAGCCTTTCCTAATTTTTATGCGAATGTTTTTTTGGATGATATAAATTAAGACTTCCTGAGATACCGTACATCCGGCCATTGATTGCACGTTTAGCATCTTGTGATTGCTTGTCTATTGTTCATCAGATATCGATTTTAATTTTTGGACCCATCCCACTACAAGGTAAGGGGTCATTTTATATGTATCGAAATCTGGTCATAAAAGGAAAACTACTAGATCTAGAATCTAAGTATGACTTTAAACAATTTCAATAGGTCTAAAATATATAAATCTATTATTATTATAAATATTAATATAGATCTAGATCTATTATTAAGTATATCTGTAGATTACAGAATTTAGATCTACTAGATTTAAATCTGTTATTATTCTTCCTAAAATCTTGCTAAAAAGATGACTAGACTATATTTTATATAGAAAAGTATAGATCTAGATGTCAATATGTGTAAGATTTAGATCAACTGTAGACTAGAATATTTATCGATTTAGAAATCTAAGCATTTTGCTTGGCTATATAGATGGCTGGCCAGTCTTGCGGTTAGACTATTGTTTGGACTAAGCGATGGTCAAGGATTCAAACTTCCGCTCCAATCCCCAGTGATCCTGCAGGTTGTTTGGACTGTTGGTTGCTATGTTTATTAAGGAATTATTATTATATATCTTTATCTTTTGAGATCTATCTAGATTTGATATATCTATAAGCTTTTAACTTTTAAAATGTTCACATTTCATTTTTTTTTTTATTTCAGAGAATGATAAAAATTATCTGAGAAATGCAAAGGGGCTCTTATGGACAACAAAACCTAGCAGAAGCTTTATCTTCTATCGCTGGTGGGATGTCAGTTAAAACAGTCTCACAAAACTTCAACATTCCACCCAAAACAAGAAGGCGACACATAAACGCCAACGTTTCAAAGCCTGGATCTATTCTACTCGCCGTATTAGAAGTAACTTTAGTGAAGACCAGGAGTAGGACTAACTGAAAATTATTAAGCGAATAAAATGGGGAAATCCCTTTTCTCCATTTTAAGACTTGTCGGTTTCAACAAACTACAAGTAAATGCTTTCTTCAAATATATAATCTTGCCCTAATCTTGGCAAAAAATTATGCGAATTTACATATTTTTTCACCTCATAGATGCTTAAGATTTTGTGTATAAATTCATAGATGTAATTTTGTTTTCAAATAAATTTTGTTTGTAAACAAGATTTATAAAAGATAATTGATTTAAAAGGTATGCTGAAGCAAAATTAATGAAAATTAAGATCATTGAAGATTATTTTGTTTCGAAGGAGAGAGTGGGAAGAATAGGGTTGGTAAAAAAAAAATTCCATTTTTAAATATATTATTCATTATTTTTTTTATTTTTAAATATTTTTCTTTCATTCGTCCCAGTACTTTTGATTGTTAACTTCTACACAGTGGCGTGGCTAGTGTAGGTGGTGCCCGGTGCAACACCTCATGTTGCCCTCCAATAATTATAAATAAAACTGCAAATATACTTTTTTTGATGATGAAAACGTCCTTAGTTTTACGTGGTCCTTCAGGGTTACATATATGCATGTTTGTGCGTCCAACCAGCGGTTGATCGTTGTGCTGGCAACTTGACACCCACATAGACTGCGGGCCACAGAAACAGATAACCTTTACATCGTCAGCCCTTTAGATAGCAAGGTCTGAAAAAGGAACTTACTTTTTTGATAAACGATCTTTGGATAGTTACATATTTATTAAGACTTTTATTTCCACCCTCGCCAGTGCAACGCAGTTGGTCTGTAGCCGGCCCAACGGGAATTCCTTTTAGCTTCCCTGTCTAGTACTTGATTATTTGAAAATGTCTTAGTGCTATAGTTCTCACTTCCATACAAAGACTCGATGGTTTGATAACTTGATAATTCAAATTTAATTGACATAGCTAATGTATATATGAACAATAATGATAAAGCGTGAATGAGAATGTATTAACATCTGGACAATGATATAGTCCTACAATGCTAATAACTAATTACAAATACTACTTGTAAATATTAGAGGAAAAAAAAGACTTTTCTCTTACACAATAATAAAACAAAGACAAAATACTCCAAAACGTTTCATAACTAAACCAAGTCACCCACTGCCTAACTTTGAGCTACTGTCCATTCAAACCTTCCACACAAAACAAAACTAAGCAAAACTTTAAAAAAATTGAACTAAATTGGTTTGCATGCCACCTTTTCCCTCCAAACTTAACAGGATACACATATTCTGACCATGACCTAGTCCTGAACGTTCCTTTCTTGCGATCGTTTCCAAACATAAATATAAGTCACTTGCAAAATCGATTTTTGCACATGAATATTTTGTCTCGTAAGCTTTCTGAATACACCATGGGTGTAACCAGGGGGGGGGGCAGGTTTGGGGTTCACCCCCCCACACACACACGAAATGAAATTTCACCCCTCCCCGCAGAGGGGAATTGGAATTTAGTGACTGATTTTTTGCTTAAATCCTGTTTATTTTAGGCTAGATTGTAATACTAAACCATCCTTTGCCCCAGTGCAGCCAAGGGGGTTTTGAGTTTAAAACCAACTGCCATGGGGTTTTG
Organism: Biomphalaria sudanica; assembly: GCA_036873155.1. Classification (NCBI taxonomy): domain Eukaryota; kingdom Metazoa; phylum Mollusca; class Gastropoda; family Planorbidae; genus Biomphalaria; species Biomphalaria sudanica. The sequence continues at coordinate 2,819,017 of JAZGLO010006691.1, forward strand.
CAGTTAATTTCCACTCTTCTATAAAAAGAAAACAAAATAAAATAATGCAAACGACAATTACCTACTTTCAAGAGCATAGCTAAGGAAGATTTTAATTTTAAAATCATTCCTAAATTTACGATAAACCCCCCTCTTCAATATAAGACTATCCAAACATAAGTCATCAGATTCCTTGACCGTAACCAAAAGGGGCCAAGGGGTTTTGTTTTTAAAACCCCCCTTCACGGGGTTTTGAACTAAAAACCACCTCTTCAATATAAAAAAGAAAATTACACACTCAAAATTGTATGAGCCTAGCCAAAGGGTTTCTTCAGTTTAAACCGCCTTCAGTGGGATTGTAATATACTTAATCAATTCATACCCTTAGAAAAAAGGCTTTATTTCAATACAACACGACTGATACACACAATAACACAGTACAGACTGGTCACGATTCACAGACTACGATAATGCGAACACGATTACAAATACTAGCATGATTACAAGCACGGGTAACACACAAGTTCATTTAACGATCACTCCATTCACCCCTCTTTTATTTCTTTCTGGGTCTTAGGTTATAACCATGCGTATGAAGGGAAGGATCCGGAGGTATCTCTGGCGTAGACTTTTCTCCTTGCAAGTCGTAACTGTCCTATACGGGACTCGAGTCAATATTGGCCTCTGGCATTGGGTGGCTCCCCTGTGAGTCACTGATGACTTCTGGCTGGTTGTACATCATTGGGGTGGGACTCTGTGAATTACTGATAGTTTCAGGCACGTAGCGACTCCCTGGTGAGAGATCCAAAGAGTCACCGAAGTCTTGAGGCAGAATACCGTTCTCTGGTTCGAAATAGTCGTTCGTGGAACTTTCCTTCTGCGCCAGGTGCCTAAGCGACACTGTCTCTCCCCGGCCGTTTGGAAATCGTAAATGGGCGTACTGTGGGTTGCAGCTAATAAGTTAAATCTCTTGTACCAATGGGTCAAATTTTGAAGATCTTACAGGTGATTTTAGTAATACTTTCCCTGGGTTCTGTAGCCAAGTAGGCAAGGATGTTTCCGTTGGCGATCTTCTGTTGAATTTGAAGATCCGTTCGTGTGGAGTTTCATTAGTATAAGTACACAGTAATGATCGAATTGAATGAAGTGCCTGAGGCAACACAGATTCCCACTGCGATAGTTCCAACTTCCCTTAGTCCAATGCTAATAAAATAGCCTGCCACAATGTTTTATTCAGCTTTTCTATTTGCCCATTTCCTTTTGCAGTGTAGGGCGTTGTCCTGCTAGTGGCTATGCCCTTCGAATGTAGATATTCTGTAGTTTCTATGGACATAAATGATGTGCCACGATCAGAGTGGATGTAACTGGGTGTTCCAAAGAGGAAAAATAACTGGTCGAAGCACTTTATCACTGTCTTAGATGTCATATCAGGACAGGGAAAGGCGAATGGAAACCGCGAATATTCGTTAATAATTGTTAATAAATACTTGTTCCGAGTAGCTGATGGCAAAGGACCTTTAAAGTCAACACTAATTCTTTCAAACGGCTGTGTGGCCTTTATGAGCGTACCTGCAAATTCCTTATAGAATTGCGGTTTAATTCTATTGCAGGTTTACTGCATTGTTGAATGGTCTGTCTGACCTTTTCAACAGAGAAGGGTAAGTTATTTGACCTGACATAATGTAGAAGTCTAGTGACACCTGGATGACACAGGTAGTCATGGTACGTCTTCAGGCTACTTTGTTTCGTCATGGTTGCACAGTGCCCTCTAGACAAGGTGTCTGCTGCTGTGTTGGCATTCCCAGGTCTATACTGTATATCAAACTTGAAGCCTGCCAGTTCCAATTTCCACCTTTGTATCTTTTTAATTTTCTTGTCATGAGTGTCTTTAAATCTGTATGAAATAGACCGCTGGTCCGTAATAAGGGTAAAATGATTGCCACACAAATAATGCTTCCATTTGCGTATAGCTTCAATTATTGCAGTTGCTTTTTTCTCTATGGCAGATTGATGCCTTTAACTAGGTTAAAGAGTTCTTGAGAAGAATGCAATATGTCTTCCATCCTTATTTAAAGTGGCTGCTACTACGATGTCAGAAGCGTCTGTTTCCACAATTAGAGAATGGGCATACTTTATAGTGAAAATTGCTGCTTTCCACAATTCTTGTTTCAAGTCTTCCAACGCTGTTTTTACTTCTGTAGGTACAGGAAAAATTTGATTTTTCATTATAGGTTAAATTTTGTCGGAGAAATTGGGTATCCAGTGAGCATAATATGCCAAAAGTCCCACAATCCTTTTCTGAGACTTTAGATCTTTTGGAGGTGGCAAATCTCGCAAAGCTTGAAATCTATCAGGGTCCGGCTTCAAATGTCCTTTGGATATTTCATATCCAAGCAGCTTTACCTTCTTAGTAGCAAATACACTTTTACTTTCGTTGAAAGTTATTCCGTATTCCAGAGCTACCTTCTGAAAACGCAACAGATTTTTGTTATGAGTGTCTACATCTGTACCACATATTGTTACATTGTCGACATAGGCAAACGTGTCAGACAACTTTTCTTTTTCTATAATAGTGTCTATGGTTTTCTGGAAGCAAGCTACACCGTTAGTGACCCCAAAGGGTATTCTGCAAAACTGGTAGAGTTTACCGCAAACTTCAAAAGCTGTGTATTTCTTTTCGCTCTGTTGGATAGGTATTTAGTGATAAGCACTCTCCAGATCCAATGTGTTAAAGATTTCATACTTGGAAATTTTCTCCACCATTTCATCCACTCTTGGCATTGGGTAAGCGTCCAGGTAAGTAAATCTATTTATAGTTTGGCTATAATCAACGACCATTCGCTTTTTGTGCCGCTCATTGGTCGTGACAAGGACTTGAGCTCTCCATGTTGATTTGGAAGGTTCAATGATACCGTTTCGTATCAATTTCTCAACTTCAGCTTTGATAAATTGTGTGTCTTGGAAGGAGTAACGACGAGATTTAGCAGCAATAGGTCTGCAGTCAGGGGATAAATTTGCAAACAATTGTGGTGCCTCTACCTTAACAGCATTGAGCGAGCAAACATGAAATGCAGGTCGACCACCGTTGAATGGAATTATCAGTTCTTTGTGCAATGCGAGAAAATCCAACCCAAGCACTACATCAGTGCAAAGTTCATCTAGTAACGAAAGTTTGAATTGATTGTAAACTTCCCCTTTGTATTTTAGTGATGCAAACATGTGACCTCTCGTGACGCTTGACAGTTGAGATGACGACATAGAAATTGTATGCTTTGAACGTGTCACTGACCAATCATACTCTCTTGGTATGTTTGAAGAAATGTAACTTTCCCCGCTACCTGTATCAATTAGGGCTTTTAGGTTCACGCCATTTACAGAGATGTGTACTGTTGATTTAGTTAAACTAGGTACAGACGAAATAGCAATTAGGGATGTTAGATGTGTAGAGTCCTTAATGCAGCTACAATCTCTACAAGATTGCCTTTTAATCTCGTAGCTAGGAGATGTTTTAACTTTTGTTTTGGTTACAGGTGTGTTGCGAGACCTGCAAACCTTCGAAAAATGTCCATTTTTCCCGCAAGAATGACACATGCAGTCTTTGGCAGGGCATTTCGCTCTGAGATGCCGACTACCTTCCGCAAAAGAAACATTTTGTATTCACTGTTGCGATTGTTTCTGAGTCCACCATTTTTTCGGTTTAGATTGCCGATGACGAAAGAGATGACTCTACCAACTGAGAAGGAGCACTAAACGAACTGGATTCTTTTTGGGCCATGTCCATTGTCCTGGCAATATCTAAAGCCATTTTCAAGTCAAGGGATCTTTTCTCAAGTACCCTCTGTCTAATTACGATCGAACGCATGCCGGTAACGAAGGCATCGCAAATGGCGTCCTCTTCATTTTTGTCAGCACTAACAGCTCGAACTGACAATCTCTGGCCATCACTCTCAAGACTTTGATCGACTTCTTGTTTGCAAGTTGCAAGCAAATGTCTGACCAATGTTTCATTAGGGGCCTTCACAAATAAATTCTCAAGAATAGATTTTGCTTCTGAGTATTTAGAACAGGTAGAAATATACTGATATAAGGATGAAGACACAAAGTTGCATAGCAGGTCAAACTGTTCGCTTTCACTAGCCCCTACCTTCGTTGCGAATCTGTCAAAACAAGAAATCCAATGTTTCCATGTAACTGAAGCATTAGTTGAACTAGGATCAGCATCCAGTCTATTGGGACGCAAAAACTTGTTCATTTAAAAATGGTTTTATTGAAATAAATTGTAATGTACTAAATCAATTCATAACCTTAGAAACAAGGCTTAGCGATTAGCGTAGCCAAAGGGGTTTTGAGTTTAAAACCCCCTTCAGTGGGCTTGCTTGAAGCTAAAAATTACCTCTTCCATAAAAAGTTACACACTCAAAATGCTATGATCGTAGTCAAAGGGAGTTTTGAGTTTAAAGGCACCTCCAGTTGAAGCCAAAAAAAATTACCCCTTGAATATAAAAAAATGCAAATTACTCACTCAAAATGCTAAGAGCGTAGCTATAGGGGGTTTTAGTTTAAATCCCTCTCCAACGGGGTTTGAAAAAAACCTCTTCAATATAAAAAAGCAAATTACAAACTCAAAATGCTATGATCATAGCCATAGGGGGGTTAAAGTTAAAACCCTCCTCTAGCGGGGTTTCAACCTTATTAATATCTCTTCAATATAAAAAAAAGCAAATTACACATTCAAATCTATGAGCGTAGCGAAAAAGGGCTTTGAGTTTTAACCCCATTTTTAGCGGGGTTTGAAGCGAAAAAATACCTCTTCAACTTAAAAACCAAATTACACACTCCAAATTGTATGAGCGTAGCCAAAGGGTTTTTCAGCTTAAACCGCCTTTAGCGGGGTTTGAAGCTAAAGAAATACCTCTTCAATATAAAAAAATGCAAAGTACAAACAAAAAATCTATTAGCGTAGCCTAAGTGGTTTTGAGTTTAAACCTCTCTTCAGGGGGTTAGAAGCTAAAAATTCCCTCTTCTATAAACAATTACACACTCAAAATGCAATGAGCGTAGCCATAAGGGGTTTAAGTTTAAATCCCCCTCCAGCGGAGTTTAAAGCTCAAAAATATCTCTTCAATATAAAAAAAAGCAATTACACATTCAAATCTATGAGCGTAGCAAAAAGATTTTGAGTTTAAACCCCCTTCAGCGGGTTTTGAAGCGAAAAAAAATACTTCAATATAAAAAAAAAAAAAAACTACACACTCAAAATTCTATGAGTGTAGCCAAGCCAAAGGGTCTTTTAACTTTAAACTTCCTCCTCTAGAATGCTTTTTTTTAAAGTTTAAAACCCCTCCTGATGGTTTTAAGTTTAATACCTCCATACAGAGAGTTTTGAGGTCGAAATATATATTTTATTATTTATTTTTTATTTTATATATATTTTATTCTAAAACAAACTACTGTCACCAAATTCTATGAGCGTAGCTAAAAGGGGTTTTGAATAAAAAAACAACAGATTTTTTAGTTTGAAAACCCCTAAAAAATTATTTTGACGATAAAAACTTCCATTTTCGAAAATAAATCTGAAGCAAACTACGGTCACCTAATTCCAAGAGTTTAGCCAAGAGAGGTTACACATTTCTACCAGTGGCTGGGCTCCATTAATAAAGTGCAGTAAATAGTTATTTGCAGAAATAAAAAAAGGCTAAATGTGGCTCAACAAAGATGGCTAAGACGGATTTTAGGAGTCAGTTATAGAGATCGGGTCTCAATCAAGGAAATCATATGCTGAACTAGGAGTCGAGCCCTTAGTAAGGTTATGAAAGAGCGTTGCATAAGGTTTGAAGGACATGTTCTTCGACAAAATGAGTTACGTATAATAACAGTTACTATGACATGGAGGTCATCATTACGAGGAAAGCGAAAAAAATGGACCTCCTATTACAACTTGGCGCCACACATTCATGGACGTCCTCAGAGAAGGTGGAAAGAGGCTTCAGACATTGCAAGTGACAGATATTGTGGAAGCAGCTTGCAATCCTATTCGCCGAACGATGCTGGAGGATCTAAGTCAGTAAGAATAGCAAATAAGAGTTTTTAAATGAAACCTTTTAATAGCAGGATAATGCACTGTAGGTACCTCAGAATATGTATTTTTTAGACTTTCAATACCGGAAATAGTGTTTTGCGGCGGAGCTCCGCCCCGCGCTGGGGGAGCGCTGAGAGCTCCCCCAGACCCCCCTTGCTGGCAATGGCGGGGAGTCTACAATGTTTCCACTAATTCCAGGAAGAACCTATTCTAGGGTACAATAAACGTCTTCCGAAAGAATGAAGGGTCAGAATATTATAAAGATAAAGTATGTACACGCACGCACACACACGCTCATACATATATTTTTTAGGGGGGATAAAAAAATTCCCCACCCGAAAAAAATATCCTGGCTACGCCCATGGAATACACACATTCTGTTATAATCAAGTTTACACAATCCATACCACTCACCGAAATCACGCACTAGTAGCTGTGCCTCATACTCAGCTTGACGTGTCTGGTTCAGTTCTATCCTAATAGCTATGCTTAGTAGTCGATTCTTAAATTGCGGATCCAACTCTGCGTCTGGTTGAAGCTTTGCTTCATACCTGTAAACATGTTTAGATTTATTTTATTAGGGACATATTTTCACCGAAAAAACAAATAGGCCTACTATCAGATCAGTGTTCTTTACAGGTCAAATGTTCACGTGCGAGGTTTCCCACAAGGTAAAGGGAAAATACAACTGAAATTTTTTTAATTGTGTATTATTTATAAAAAAAAAATTAGTACATCATTGTTTGTTGGTTATTTAATAAGTACAATGACTTCTTAGCTTCTAAAATTATGAATGAATAGAAAAAAATTTTCAGACAAAGACAAAAACTGAAAGTTTAGATTATACGTAGACGATATAAAAACTACTTACAGAAAGATTAGAAAAGGGATCTCTGATATATTTACAAAAAATCGCATTCCACTCATTACTGAGCACAAGGTTTAAAAATGATGAAGACTTAAAAAAATAAAAAAATAATTGAAAGAGAGGAAGAGAAAAAGCAAACAATTGAACAAAGTCACTGTGTCATTTAGTTCAGCTATATGTAACAAATAAAACCAAACAGAAATCTTTGTATATATACTGTGAATATTTAAATTGAACGTTTTGTGCTACAAAGTATACGCCTTATTCATACTTTACTAAAAGACAGTAAAAAAAAATAACAATAAAAAAAAACAGGAGTTCGTTAGCGACATTGTATGAGATATACCAGCTTGGACAGGCGAGTTCAAAGTTAGAAATACTAATACTAGTCGACCGGCGGTGTAGCATACGCCGCTATTTTGCAGGGCCGGCTTTAGTCCACTGCAACCTATGCGACTGCAGTGGGCCCCGCAATTTCCTAGGACCAGCGCTAATTCTTGGTGTATAAATTATTAAATAATATCATATTATAACTTATAACAGATTTCCCGCGGCCTCTTGTCGATTTACCAGGAGCTCCTGGAAATCTCCTGAAATTGCAAAATATACGAAAAAGTCATAGAAATCTACCGAAATTATTAAAATCTTTGAAAACTCATACAAATCTCCTGAAATTTATAGACAAAAATTGTCATTTTGGGGTGTCATTCAAAATGGAAAACGCCAGTATTACGCGCGATAAAAAAAATGGCATTATGCAATACCCGCAATTGAGGAATCTAGTGAAAGAAGCTTCTCGCGCCTCAAACTAATGAAGAATAACGTGAGGTCAACAATTCTCGTATAGATAGATTGAAACATTTGGTAATTCTTGTTATTGATCGTAATCTATGTAGGAAACAGAATTTTTATGTTATACTGTATGATTTTGCTACACGTATGTCTGTTAAAGTAACTCTGTACGTAGTAAAAAATAAATAAAATTCAAAAACCAATTTATTTTCTAATACAAACTCTTAATGTTCACTTATTATCCGTATCCCTACCCAAACTGGGCCCCGCGAAATCCGTTTCGCATAGGGTCCCACAATGGTTAAGTCCACCTTGATATTTAATGACGGGTGAATACATAGTAGATTACTGTTCTCTTTCCATGACTTCTTGGTCACAATGGTTAAGCCCGGCCCTGCTAGTTAATGACAGGTGAATACTACTTGTTCTCCTCCCCCATTATTTTTTTCACCTCTACAATTACGTAGGTAACTCTAGTCCGGCCTACTTGTGCAAATAAAAGAGTGATCTTTCCATTACTTGGTGTCAAAACTCTTGAGCCATGAAAAGAATTTCAGAATATATATATATATAGATAGATAGATAGATAGATGGGGGGATCGAAATTTAGTGACTATTCTTTTGCTTTGATTTTGGTTATTTTAGGTGAGATTTTAATACTAAACCATCACTTGCGCCAGTAACAACCAATGGGGTTTTGAGTTTAACCCCCCCCTACAAGGGGGGGTTTGAGTTTAAAAAACTCTACCAAAGGGGTTCGAGTTTAAAACCCCTACCAGAGAGGTTCGAGTTTAAAAAAAACTACGAGAGGGGTTTGAGTTTAAACCCCCCTACCTGGGGTTTTTGCTGTTAAATTCCCCTCTTCTATAAAACAAAACAAAACAAAAATGCAAACGAAAATCCCCAAATTCCAAGAGTACAGTTAAGGAAGATTTTGATTCTAAACCCCCCTTCAAAATATACGATAAACCCCCTCAATATAAAAATAGCAAATTACACACTCAAAATGTTATGAGCGTAGATAAATGGGCTTTGACTCAGTTTTGAGTTTAAACCCCACTTCAGCGGGGTTTGAAGGTAAAAAATACCTCTTTAATAATAAAAACAAAGCAAATTATACACTCAAAATGTTATGAGTGTACTCAAAGGGGTTTTGAGTTTAAACTCACCTCCAGTGGAGTTTGAAGCTAAAAAGTACATCTTCAATGTAAATAAAAGCAAATTACTCACTCTAATATCCTTTATCGTTGCCAAAAGGGGTTTTGAGTTTAAAGCCCCCTTCAAGGGTTTGATGCTAAAAATACCTCTTCAATATAAAAAAAAAGCAAATTACACACTAAAATTATTTGAGCGTAGCCAATCCAATCGGGGGTTTGGAATTTAAACCCATCTCCTACAGATGGCTTTTTAAAAATTTAAAACCCCTCCAGATGATTTTGAGTTTAGGATCCTCCTACAGAGCATTTTGAGGTGGAAAACCCCCAATAGATGATTTTGACGATACAACTTCTCTTTTCGATATAAAATCTAAAGCAAACTACAGTCACTTAATTCCAAGAGCGTATTCAAGAGAGTTTACACATTTTTACCAGTGGCCGAGCTTCATTAATAAAGTGCAGTGAATAGTCATCTGCCGAAATTGAAAAATTGACTAAATGTGGCTCAACAAGGATGGCTAAGACAGATTTTAGGAGTCAGTTATAGAGATCGGGTCTAAATCAAGGAAATCCTATGCCGAACTGGGAGTCAACCCCTTAGTAAGATTGTGAAAGAGCGTCGCATGAGGTTTGCGAGAAATGTTCTCCGACAAAATGAATTAACAAAAGAAGAGTTGCGATGATATCCTAGAACAACTTGACGCCACACATTCATGGAGGTCCTCATGGCAGGTGGGAAGAGGCTTCAGACATTACCAGGGAAAGATTTTTATGGAAACAGCTTGACGGCAAATGATCCGAACGGCGCGGGAGGGTCTAAGTAATTAATAATAGCACATTAGATTTTTGAAATAAAACTTTTTAATAGCAGGAAAATGCAGTGTAGATACCTCAGAATATGCATTTTGTTGGCTTTCAATACCAGACCCCCTTGCTAGTAATGGCGGGGAATCTACAATTTTTCCACTAACTCATCGAAGAACCTATTCTAGGGCACAATAAACGTCTTCCGAAAGAATGAAGGGTCAGAATGTAATAAAGATTATACATACACACACACACATAAAGACATATAAAAAAAATTTCGCGGGGGGGGGGGAGAAAAAATCCTCCCAAACCCCCCTCCCGAGAAAAAAAATCCCCGCTACGCCCTTGGATAGATGGGTTTAAATACCTATCTACAACAAGCGAATTTAAATAATGTTTTTTTTTCGGTAAAGAATAGGCTAGATTGTTGGACATTTGATAGTTTGTTAATAGTAAAATACTCAAAAGAATTGCCTTGGATATCTCAATTGAACTCTGAAAGTAGCCGCATTGTCTTCCATTTGTTTAGACTTCAACTCTTCGTGTTCATCGGAGTATTGTCCACTGATAGAAAATACACTTAGAGACAGCCCGCCTTCTACGTTCACACTTTTGGATGTAAGGGAAGTAGCATTTTTCCAGTTGTCGATAAACTCGGCAAAACGTTCCACTCTGCTGTGCTGAAAGTTTAAAGAAGACAATCACTTGGAATGCCATCTGATACATATGCATATTTTAAAAGGAAAAATATTCATCTATTCCCAACTTAGTACTTATATTAAATTGTAAAGTCGTCCTAAGTTACACATATATCGTCTCGTAGAAATGAGATGAAAGCCAGCCTGGGCATTAGCTATGGTTGCCCACGTAGCAGACCCCTCACCATGCAGCTGATGAATCCGAAAGTTCTGTAAGTGATGATGCAGTTTGGGATCAGCGCCGTGTATGGCTCTGCTAGGTTGTAGCACTGTGTGTTGTAAGCTGTTTAAAGGTCGCCGGCTCCTGATTTTTCCTAAGGTTTGACTCCCAAAGCCTTACACATTTTCGGGTATAGCTGCAAGGTGGCAGAGGTTTGAAATTAGAATGAGTGGCCAGCCAAGGCTAACGAACTTTTCTGCCTGAGGTTTACTGGGTGAGGATAGGCACCAGCTACTCACTCTCCTTTGCACCTTTTCCTTATTAGTAAAAACATATTCGCGAGAAGGCCAGGAGTTATTAGAGGCTATTTGAGACGTATTGAATTGATAGAACTTTATAGGTAGTGGAGTGCTTATATCCATCACCGTATCTGGCAATGACAAATTTACGATCACAAATTAACAATCCAAAATGTGATAAGAGCTCTGCCGAGATCTTAACAAGTTAGATCAGCAATGGTTAAAAATGCTAAAATATTTTAAAAGGAAACTCTGCATCTAAATTTACTCTACATAAACATTCATCGGTTCTTTTAATGAAAACGTTTATCACATCTCAAATTTTATCACAATAATCTGATTTTTGTTTCCATATTAAATTAATAAGATACACTGTGAGAGAACAAAAAAGAGCGAAGGATATCAATAAACGTGGTGGCTTAAAGAAATATTTTTTAAAAAAAAGGAAGATAGGCAGCGATTTTGATATGAATAGACCAAATGAACAAAGACGAAATATTGATAGATATTTGCTGCCAACTAAATAATTCAGTTATTTTATGCTACAAGAGAAAGTGTTTAAAAAGTTGATTCTGTAGTACTAACTAAACTAGCACTATATGGTTTATTTAAATATTTCCATTAGGGCATTGGTTATCAACCTTTTACTTCACTGCTCCAATTTTTTTTTCACTTCTAATTCAGACATATTTTACACCCTTTCAGTCCTTAAAATTATTTAAAAATTTAACTTATTATTTCTAAATGTACTACTTATATTACATAATCACCATAAGCAGTTTTACATTTTTTAAATATCTCATTAGCCAAGAAAATGTCAATAGCTTCAATGAGACGTTCGACTTTGCTTTTACCAAATCTGTGCTATATGTTGGCAACCCAAATCATAATAAAACTGCTAATTTTTAAAGAAGTGTTTATACTAAAATGAAAATTGAGTATTTTTACAATACACCTATTAAATTCAAAACATCGTGGAATCTGGGTGGATGTGGAGGTGGAACCTGGACACAGATCTAAAATACGGCGCAGAGGATTTTCCTAGAAACTTTATAGTTGATGTATATCGCTGAGAAAAGAATTACTAGCTCGTTAGTCACTGTCACAATCATCAATTGTGGATGTCAGATGTCAACATCTATGAAGATGCTATGATAGATGTCACGTTGAAGATTATCTTGATCTATATCACACCATCAATGATCGTGATTGCCGAGGATCTTGAAATCGTCTTTTAATAAGATGATCCTATAAAAGTAGCTAGATCTAGTTGATAATACGATCATTCAGAATGTTGCCAGTTGATAAGAGGATCATCTAGAAGTTGCCAATCGCTAAGTCGATCTAAGTATTTTATTATATTTAATAAAGAAACTTCTATTCGTCTAAAATAATTACTTTCAGAACTTTAAAAAAAACAATTCACAAATAATTACAATGGTTAAATGTACTTGAATAAATATAACTTATCTACACAATAATATAATTAAGTTCTTATCTTATCTTATATAATACAGACGTTACTTCAAAAAAGAAGATGATTACGTCCTACGCGTCATGCATATTAACCAATGACTTAAATTCTTACAAGTCACTGTTTTTTCTGGCTAGCTCAGGCAACCCATTCCATGCTCTAATAGCACTAGGGAAGAAGGAGTATTTGTACAAATTTGTCCTAGCATATGGGACGAGGAATGTGGAAAGACATGCTCCAATTTGATACTGTAGTACTAATACTAAACTCTAGTACATGTTCTCTCTAAAACGTTCTATACAAGACTGACTCAATCTAGAACCTTCCCCGGGCTCTAGAGCGTAATCACGTGACCAACAACTTTACACTGCAAGGCCAACCAATAAATGCAGCTCAATGTACAACAATTAATATTTCAAAACCATAGACATAAATATATAAAGACTGGCCGATTAAAGAGTTTAATGAAATGAAAATTTGTGACTTGCAATTTTGTGTACTTTATTATAATGCATTTATGAGCAGTATAAAAGTTAAGTATTCATATCTATTTCAGCCGTAACCTATATAAGTATTACAATATTTTCACTAGTGTTTTTTTTTAAATCTCTCAGCGTGAAGATCATGCAATTTTTCATAATTCGGACATCCGAATACAATAGAATACATGTTTTCAAGTTACATGAAGTTACTTCCTTTTTCCAGTCTATATTTATTTATGTCTATGTTCAAAACCAATCACATTTATTCTGAACATGATCCTGTTGCATGATAGAAAAATGCCCCGAGGTAGCTCGAGTCCTGCCGACAAGCTAAATATAGACTATGGCCAAATATAGATACAGTGTACGTGACAGTTACACTGGAAAAAACTAAAGCTTGACCGTAATCATTTTTCAAAAATAAAAAAAAAGATACATTTAAATTTGGAAAGAAAACTATGGCTAGATCTAGATCCAACATGAGGTTTTAAAAAGGACTATCGCGTTCTTAAAAGGACTATTGCATTTGGAAATTTCGGAATCTCGTCACAAATAAAACTGGATACTTTGCTCGTCGACCCGGTTTTAATAAATATACAAAATATCGTTGTTATTTTTATAAATTTTATATCAACAAATACTCACTTTTTTTTCATATAAAACTTATATAATACACATGTATGTAGATTTTTCACTTAGCTTTACCCGTGGGCAGGTTTTGACTTTATAAAGGTGTCTCCAAGTCTAATAATAGGTGTAAGTAAAATTAAAACAATACTATAAGTGCTTCAGATAGTTATACATTTATCTTACCTTGATCGGTATTGTAAACATATTATCAGGTATCAGAAAGTTTCCATCATCAGTCACCTTGCATTGTGTATAATTGTATCTAACCACAAGTCCAGCTTCTACATTACGAAGATTATCCCAGCCTACACCGGGCAATACCTGTAAAATTACATTTAGCTTAAATGACCAATGTTAATTTTATAATAGCGTGCATATGTTTACAAAAGGAACAGAAATAGTTAAGGTTTCTGATAAAATAAATTGATGAGTAGACATTAAGAAATACACTGTGTGATATGTGTAGCGATTGAGCTATTAGTAACAACACTAACTTCAAATCTTTCAACGTCCACTTGTTTCAATCTCTGACATCTACGTGGATCACCAACTGGCCAATCTAATTGTGGCGAGATGTCAGTCTTATCTTTATTCACTTCTTGTGTAGATGCTGGTGCTGCCACAATGCTGTTAGTCAGCAAGACTTCAACTAGAAAAATCTTTAACAAAATAAATGCAATAAAATTTACTTAAATTTCATTGCATAGTGTTTTATTACAGGGCTTCTATCAACTCACTCTGTTTGTCGGGTACAAAGCTTCTATTAACTCACTCTGTTTGTCGGGTACAAAGCTTCTATCAACTCACTCTGTTTGTCGGGTACAAAGCTTCTATCAACTCACTCTGTTTGTCGGGTACAAAGCTTCTATCAACTCACTCTGTTTGTCGGGTACAAAGCTTCTATCAACTCACTCTGTTTGTCGGGTACAAAGCTTCTATCAACTCACTCTGTTTGTCGGGTACAAAGCTTCTATCAACTCACTCTGTTTGTCGGGTACAAAGCTTCTATCAACTCACTCTGTTTGTCGGGTACAAAGCTTCTATCAACTCACTCTGTTTGTCGGGTACAAAGCTTCTATCAACTCACTCTGTTTGTCGGGTACAAAGCTTCTATCAACTCACTCTGTCTGTCTGGTACAAAGCTTCTATCAACTCACTCTGTCTGTCGGGTACAAAGCTTCTATCAACTCACTCTGTTTGTCGGGTACAAAGCTTCTATCAACTCACTCTGTTTGTCGGGTACAAAGCTTCTATCAACTCACTCTGTTTGTCGGGTACAAAGCTTCTATCAACTCACTCTGTTTGTCGGGTACAAAGCTTCTATCAACTCACTCTGTCTGTCGGGTACAAAGCTTCTATCAACTCACTCTGTTTGTCGGGTACAAAGCTTCTATCAACTCACTCTGTTTGTCGGGTACAAAGCTTCTATCAACTCACTCTGTTTGTCGGGTACAAAGCTTCTATCAACTCACTCTGTCTGTCTGGTACAAAGCTTCTATCAACTCACTCTGTCTGTCGGGTACAAAGCTTCTATCAACTCACTCTGTTTGTCGGGTACAAAGCTTCTATCAACTCACTCTGTTTGTCGGGTACAAAGCTTCTATCAACTCACTCTGTCTGTCTGGTACAAAGCTTCTATCAACTCACTCTGTTTGTCGGGTACAAAGCTTCTATCAACTCACTCTGTCTGTCTGGTACAAAGCTTCTATCAACTCACTCTGTCTGTCGGGTACAAAGCTTCTATCAACTCACTCTGTTTGTCGGGTACAAAGCTTCTATCAACTCACTCTGTTTGTCGGGTACAAAGCTTCTATCAACTCACTCTGTTTGTCGGGTACAAAGCTTCTATCAACTCACTCTGTTTGTCGGGTACAAAGCTTCTATCAACTCACTCTGTTTGTCGGGTACACATTTTGTACACGTTATTTCTCCCACTTCCCATTCTCTAATGAATTTGAGAATTTACACACTTATTCATTGACCCTAAAAAACATGTATCAATCGAAACATTGTCCAACTATTATATCAATAAGTCATATAGTCATAATTAAATAATTTCAATTTATGCTGCGACAGAACTACACCAATTAATCATAATTAACTCATTTCGATTTATGCTATGATATTACTAAACAGGAAAATGAGCCTTGTGTATAGAATTAGATCGTATCCTAGCAATTTGAACGTAATAATAGATAATTTTAAAATAAAATATCTATATTTGTAACTACTTGGTTTGTATGACAATTGTCTCCTTTATTTGTGCAGTTTGACAGTTTGGTAGTTTTCGTAGGCAATTGTTAAAGCCAGCTCTCGGGTTCAAGGGAAAAAAATTAATTACTTTTGAATAGTCAGCATGGAAACATTTTTCCAGATACTCTCTCCTTGCCTCCCCCACCCTTTTCCCAAATAGCCCACACAAGTGACAGGATCATATAGCATCAGAAATGTTTAATGAAATAGCAATAAACAACAACACAAAAAATCAGATTAAAATATATTCAACCACACGGATTTATTATTTTATTAAAGAAATCCAGTCTTGACCCGGAATGTCTACAAAACTATCGCCCGGTTTCAATTCTTCCCTTCCTGTCAAAGCTTCTGGAGCGCATCGTGCACATTTTTTTCTCATCTTGAACAGTACTGTCTCATGGAAGAATTTCAATCTGCATATAGGAAGTGCCGTAGCACAGAGACAGCAGTGGTCAGGGTACTAAACGACTTACTTCACAATTTTGACTTTGACCACATATCAATTTTTTCCATGCTGGATTTGTCCGCAGCCTTTGATACGCTAGACCAGGGGTGGGCAACCTTTTTCAACAGAGGGCCGCATTAACAAAATTTGGGGACTTAGCGGGCCGCATATATAAGAGTTAGCAATTTTTAAAACTAATTAAACGAATTATTTTCATTTTATTTTGCTATTGTCTATTTACATCCAACATTTCACCACGAATGTATAGTAGTACTTGAAGTATATAACTGTTTACTGTCGTGCATAATGTTCCGGAACCCTGGAACTAGCTTACTAGTTGGTTTTCTTTTGACTTCTGTCAAATTACCTTCAATAAGCATCGACCTATTCTAACACTTGATAATTTTCAAACAAAAAGAAAATCTTGTTCAAAGATGAGTGTGGTTCCATCAAATGTGAATGTATACGTTTCTTAAAGTGTGGATATACAGCTTCTGGCACCCATGAAGCTCCCGCGAAGGAACTGACTGGAACTTCTATTTCAGTTCATAATTTGCTTGGAGGTATGCCATCCGGAGCTATATCAGCTTCTGCATTAAATGGTGAGCTGGAGGTATTGAAAACTGGTTTGGAGTTCTTGACGTCTTAAAATTTGCTTTAAAATTCCACAGTCAAGGAATCCAAATAAGTCTTGTACTTTTCAACGATTTCACTAGAAATAGTTTCACCTTTCAGCCAATGTAAAATGATAAAGTCTTAATTTCGCTTGCTGACCTCAAGAAATGGAATATCTTTGTTTAAAAAAATTTAAGATGCACATACATTTCATGTGAAAACAACAAATTGCAAGGCTTCCGATGATAAACATGAAGTCTGTTTTCAACTCTTCATTAGAAATATGAGGAAAGGGTCACAGTCATTGTCCATCAAGGAACCTAACAATTTCTTCCTTGTTATTCCATTATTTAATGATTGGCCAACGGATACTACTGTGTTACCGAACATCGGGATGTTTTAATTCGAAATCTTCACGTACTTTTCTGAACTGCCAGTTGAGGCCAGCCTTGGATAATTGGAGGCAATCGGCGAAGTGTTTTTGGTGGCCCCGAAAAAAATTGAAAAATACAAAATAAGGTGACAAAACTAAAAGTATGGAATTAAAAACCTAGCGTACTTCGAACACTAACATGGAGTACAAGTTTCGCTATTCCTTCTGTTTAGTATTAAATTGTATATCCTGCGTGAGGCCCCCAACAATCGTGGACCTGGGAAGCTGCATACTAGGTCAGGGGTCGGCAACCTTTTGACACGAAAGAGCCAGACAATTAACACAATTTCAACGTTTTGAAAGAGCCACAAGATTTTTTTCTTCCAAACAATAAATAGTACTCGCATTAATAAAGTTTTTTTGATTGAAAAAACGAATCTATTTATTCATAAGAAAACAATGGATGATAATAGGTATATATATATATATATATATATATATATTATCAGATAATTACTTATTATTTAAGTATAAAATGTAAACATTTACTTACAACACTAACTTGTACTTCAATAACAAACAATTGAGCAAACAAATTCAGTGGTAACTATGGCTTTGTATGGTTTTAGAAAGTTTTGATACATTTGGCTCATAGCTTGTTTTCAGTTTCAAACACAATTCTAAATTTACATTTGTTAGTTGGCTTCTAGCTTACCTCATAATTATATTAATGCAAGAGAAAGCTAGCTTGCACGAATATGCCGATCCGACGATAGTCAGCTTTCCAAATGCCATCTTTTTCACCTGACTGTAGCAATCTGGAAGACTATTCCATGCGTCGAATATAAATGCCTCATCTCGCTGACCACTTTTGTTGCGTTACATTTCTGGAGCTCCAATTCTTCCAACTTGATTTTCAACTCTATATATTTTCCATTACACAAAGTTTTACTTTATAATGCGATCAAGGATCAATTCCAGATGGTTTGATGTAGATTTTGGTACTATTGGTGTTGAGAAGATTTTTTTTTATAAATGCTACAGTCGATTTGTTAATTTTAAATTGCTCAAATAAATTCATTTTTAATTTTTCTTTTTGTGTTGAAGTACCTCGTGTCAACAGTTGCACTGGTTTTATCGCAATATTGCTTTACAAATTGAAAATGAAGTAATTGACCGCTCTGAATAAGTTCTGCAAAATAGTTTTTCTTCAAAACAAACGAATTCTTCTGCCAAAACATATACTGGGTATCTCTTTCCTTGTAGTTTTAGATTCAGTTCATTTGATTTCATTGTTATATACATCATAAAGTAAAATGCTTGCAACCATTTGTCGTTCTCTAATTCAGGGTGATTAATGCCTTCATCATTTAGGAATGTATTAAATTTATTCAAGCACAAAGCAAAACGTTTCAACACCTTACCTTTGGAGAGCCATCGCACTTTATTGTAAAGGAGGTCGGAATACTGAATCTCCATTTCGTTAAACATTTAAATTGACAATTGTAGAGTGCTTTTGACAAGATTCTGTTAACAATCTTGATTACCAAATTCATGACCTTAACTAGTTAGGTTGGAAATGTTTGGACACAAAAGGGTTCTTCGTGTATTATGCAGTGAACCGTAAAAATTTCGTGGTTTATTTTGCAGTAAAGAATCATAGCTGCCCCTTTATTTTTTTCCTGTCATATTTCTGGCTCCATCAGTTGCCATTGAAAAGATTTTATTTAAGTCGATCTTAATGTCTTCAAGGTATTTTTGCAAGACATTCGCTACATCTTCTCCGCTAGTTTGTCACGAGAGCGGTAGCAATCCTAGAAGTTCTTCTTTAGGACCTTGGGAAGACATATACCTGACAAAAAAGGCAACTTGTACGGTGTCTTTTATGTCGCAAGTCTCTTATATCAAGTGCTAAGGCAGAAGAAAGTTTAAGATCTTCCACCTGCAAATATGTTACATTTCAAAACATGTGGGAGGGGTGCGCTAAAAAACGAGTACAAGTTGCTGAGAGATAGAATCGAATCAGAATGATTTTTAAATGCTTTTTTTTTTCGATAAAATAAATAATATTTGCGAATGGAACTAAAGAGCCGCATGTGGCTCGCGAGCCGCAGGTTGCGGACCCCTGCACTAGGTCTATGCCCAGGGACTGTCTTATGCACAACATTTGGATGGTCGGTGGGTGCCGCATTTGGTTTAAATAAATTCAATGTAGCTTTGTGTAAACTTTCGAGTTACTAGTTTATGGTTGGGATATTTTCTTTATTTTATTAAACAGGCTGTTTTTCTCAGTCAAAGCTCCATTATTTGTTACCCTTTCCATATTGTACAAGCCAACCCAACTTTTCAACACAATTCTTCAAAGCATTGAATAAATACTGGCCTGGGCTTATTCTTTTACTGAATTTATCGAAATATTGATATTAAATATAATCTTCGTATACTTTAAACTTTTTAGAAGGATTATAAGAGATAAGAATCAAAAGTTTCAACAATTTCTATAGATATTTACAATTATTTATTTTTAATGTATTTGCATTTTTATATGTGTAATGTGTGGGCACACATGATTTATTTAGGTTTCCGCGGGCCGCATGTGGCCCGCGGGTCTTAATTTGCCCACCCCTGCGCTAGACCATAAAATTATATGGCCAGATTCTCTGCCACTTTGGGTTTAGCAGGATCGTTCTAAAGTGGCTTGAATCCTACCTGACTGAACGCACCCAGAGTGTCGTTGTTAACGGGACAGAATCAACAAGCTTACTCTTGAAGTACGGAGTACCCCAAGGATCAGTTCTAGGCCCAGTACTTTTCACTATGTATACATATCAACCCAGCGGTGAAATACGGCCAACCGGCATCTTATACCTTTTTTTTGCCGATGACTCAAGTTATACGATTCCTCAGTACCCTCAGAGGTGTCGCATCTGGCAGAGAAAATCAGTGGTATCGTTGCAAGGGTGAGCGATTTGATGATTGAGAATAAGCTCAAGATAAACGAAGGCAGGACAGAAATAATTAAGATTGGCAATCGGAACAACGCCTCAAAAGTCGACAACACAGATTGTTTTTTTTTATCACGGACTGCGAGGTTCCTTATGTCCAGGTAGTGCGAAATCTTGGAGTTTTCTTCGACTCAACACTATCTTTCGACCCACACATAAGTCAGCTCTGCAAGGGTCTTTATCTGCAGCTGCGCAGATTAGGCTGTGGCATTCATACTTTAGCGCCTATACTACTGCAATGCCTTGCTAGCAGGTATACCCGATGACAAAATAGCCAAGCTGCAACGTATTCAGAACGACGCCGCACGAATAGTCATTAAAAAAACAAGACGAGATTCTGCTATTACGCTCTTTCGCACGCTCCATTGGCTTCCCGTTAAAGCGAGAATCGATTACAAGGTTGCCACACTTTGTCATCAGTGTATATATAACAATGAGATGCCCCTGTACCTTAGCGAACTGATTACTCCATATGTCCCCCAGAGAGCCCTGCGCTCAATGGACTCAACGCTTTTAGTGGTGCCACGTTTCTCCCTCAAAAGCTACGGTCTGCGTGCTTTTTCAGACAACATACTACACCACTTTTAAGAAGAACATTAAGACCTATCTGTTTAAAACCTTTTTTTTAGATTATATTGTCATATTAGCTCTCGTGTTTGTGTTTGTCATGTTATTACAGCTCCTTGAGCCTACATTTGTTTTTTAACAGCGCTCTATAACTATTATTATTATTATTCTTATTATTTTTATTTTTAGTCTAGATCAAGTACAAATCTTTTAAATGATTGATTCAAAATTAGTGATACAATAACACTTAGAATAAGTTTGTTTGTTTTCTTAATCATTTTTCCTATTTTACTTTTTAAAAAAAATTTTTTGAGACTTGCCATCCCAAAAAAAAGGTCTCGTCAATTGAATGTCGGTTACTTCGAGAGAATGTAGATACGGTATTACTCCAAAGAATAGGTGCAGGTTACCATAACTAAAATTAGGCAACAAGATCACGGTTTTCAGGTTTTCACATATATAAATGAAAATTCCGTCAGACTCAACATTTGATTCACATGTTAAAGCCAGCAGTTAAAATGCTTTTACGCAAGCATCTATTTATTCAAATCTCACATTAGCTGCAAAATTACATAGTTTTTATTGCAATCTCATGAGCGTATTGGTGAGGGAGGGAGCAGTGCAAAGTGGAGTTTGTTAAGAAAATGAATAAAAATTGCATATTTGATATTTTCTCCTTAGTTACACTACATAAGGGAAATATTTTAATAAATGTTTATAAAGATAGCTTTCACTAATGATCAATAGGTATAAATAGCTTACCCAGTACATATTTCTGTATTTTTTTAAAGTGTACTTATTTTCTCCGAGAATGTAGAAACATTGACATATACTTATATGAATCTGTTGTATTCTTTTTATTTAATATATACATATATGTAGCCCTTCTCTCTGTCGTATCTGATAACCTGATAATTTTATCTTTATACTAAGAGATGACCTCCACCTAGAATACTTCTTACCTGTTACGACCAGGCGTCAAAGGAACGCAAAAAGTACACTTACTAAGATAACAGGAACACTTTAAAAAATGTAATTAATATCTGAGAAAAACTCTATCGCAGATACTGTAAACACCAGTATAACTTATGGAGCTCTGATTTTATGTTAAATAGATATAAAGGAAAATGTTTTCACTTTTTCTTTGTCATTCTAATTCAATTTTTTAAAATTATATATTTAATTATAACCATACACCCATGCTGCTCTACGGTCTACAGTTGAGATAGTTGTTTATTTTATCCAAAACACTCTTACTTCAATAAAACGGTACGCATTACAACGCTCCCCACAACAAACATACATATTATAAGCCAATACATAGTAGCAAAGCGTGTTATTAAACACATAACAGTCTAATTTATAAAGCGCTGGTTGTGAGTGTGTATGTGTTTCGTGTGTGAATGTCGTTTTTAATTGCATCTAAATTTGTATTGTTACAGTAGCTACGCTGATGTGGTCAATTGTAGTGCAATAAAAATGTCCATTTGATTAGACCAATAAAAATTATCTTATCGAATTATTTCTTCTAGTTGAAATG
Organism: Biomphalaria sudanica; assembly: GCA_036873155.1. Taxonomy (NCBI): domain Eukaryota; kingdom Metazoa; phylum Mollusca; class Gastropoda; family Planorbidae; genus Biomphalaria; species Biomphalaria sudanica. Next base: position 2,841,243 of record JAZGLO010006691.1, read on the forward strand.
ATAATGGCTACATGAATCGAGATACCATCCTTGTTGAAAGAAATTCCTTACGAACTATATGAGAAAAAAAAAATACTTGCGTGGAATGAAATAACAGATCTAAGGAAAGAAAAAAGAACGATAGACGTAGATCTTTCATTACCACATAGTAATGAATCAAGGATAAGAAAAATTGTTTTTTGAGAAATTAAATTTGTTGAAGCACAAGTGTCATGAAGGCTTCAAGATTCTGTTGAAATTTCTTGACAAATACAAGGCCAAAGATAACCTGGAAGACAGTATTGAAAAATTTACAAATTATGATGATTATAAGCAGGAATATAATCCGTCCATAAAGAATTATTTCGCGGAGTTTGACGCCGAGAAAAAAAAGAATAGTTAAGAAAACAAAACGCGTTCACCTTAGATTCTAATCTACAAGTTACTCAGAAAGACAAGAATCATTCAAACTAAACATATGCAATTCTGACAAGTATAGACTTTGCTGTATAAAGCAGCTGTGAGCAGGTCAGGCAGGCGCGAGTGGGCACGGCTACTTCAAGCAGCCAGAGAGACTATAGCTTCATATCCAGCCGGAGTAACCACCATCTACACAGACGGCTCTGTGCAGACGCTCGAGGGAACGGTGAAAGCTGGGTACGGGGCGCTAGTCCGACTCTCTAGCAATCCCGAAAGTGACGAGCTCAGGGGATCCTGTCAGCAGAAAAGCAGCCTCGAGGCTGAACTCGAAGCAATGTTCCACGCACTGGACTGGGTGGCTATGATGGTACGTAACGGGACTGCGTCAGCGAACGACATAGTCCTTTTCACGGACTCGGTAGCCGCACTAGAGGCCCTAGAACGGCTGGATGAAGGTGTCAGAAGGGTATGGGACGTCCTAACGGTCGGAGGGCGTCTCCTACAACTCGGTGTGAACGTTACTTTGCAATGGGTGCCCGTCCATTGTGGGGTGGTCAGCCACGACTTGGCTGACCAGCTCGCGAAAACCGCGGTCGCAACGGCGCTCGAACATGATGAACCGTGCACGTATCAAAGTGTACGATCCCTGGTCGACAAACGCATGTTGACACTTTGGCACGACGGCTGGGATTCTTTGGACAAGGGACGTGAGCTTCACAAAGCAATGAGTAGACCAGACAAAGAGATGCATGGTGGCAACTGAATCGTGCGGAACAGGCAGTCCTAGCCCAGTTCCGGGTCGGCCACTGTCCAATTGGTGCTTACCTCGGACGGTGGAAGGAAAATTACGACACACGGTGTCGCCATTGCATGGAGGACGACGAAACAATACAACACATTCTTTACGAATGCAGAGTTCTGCACGAAGGACGATTGAGACAAGGTTTAGATAGAGAGAGTACTGGTTCATGGCCGACACATAGGTTGTCCTTGTACGGGGATAAGGCAACCTTAAGACTCACTGCTCGCTTCCTCTCACGTGCTCTAAGGGAGTAATTCTCAGCATGTTTTTCGTTGTCAATGGGGTTTCTGACTCGGCGCGAGTGGGAGAGACCTATTCTTACTGGTCAACATTAAATTATTTAACAGTAGGCAGATGTTAGCGCTACTGGGTTGGCTCAATCTGTGCACCTCGGTATGGTGACCAAGGGGCTAGAGTCGCCTTAGTAACCAGACATACTAGCTATACTAACCTAAACTAAATGAAAGCAAGATAACGAAACTTTAGTTTAGGATAAATAAACAAAACGAAACTTAATTTACATATAATATACAAGAATAAATCAATAATAAAATATAATATATACTCTAACCTGACTAACCACTACTACTGAACCCAGCCACTAACTAAAACAATTATCTAATACAAACTGATCAAAACAACTTTCTAACTAAAGAGAACTAAATCACTACAAGACAACTACTATACTAGACCTAGATCTACACAAACACACTACAATAAACTAGTCAAGATCTACCATATTCTACTACTATAACCAACCCATAACTAAAACTAAAACAAGAACACCTTAGCCTTAGTACCTTACTTAAGAACAGAAACAGACTATAACTAAGCCACTAAGTCTTGACTGGCTTGACTAAGGCAATACTAAACTAGATCTATTACAGAAACAAAATAAATCTAGATCTACAGCAGAGTGATAGCAGTTATGTTCAGCAAAATTATATTCAAAAGTTAAAATAGCAGAGTAATACTCAATAGCAGCGGCTAAAGCAGTAACAATAGCCTGCAATACATAAAATCCTATATTCTATTAGGTCTAGAAAACTCAAAGCAGGACTGGTGGACGCCGCCATCTTTAAATTAACATGATCAAAACATAAACTGCCAACTAGAAAAAAAAACTAAATTAAAATATCCCAGATACAGAAATATATAATAATTACACTACAGACCACAAAGATCTTTGGCTGTCACACAGACATACTATACTGACCACTGGTCAACTGTACACTCAACTGTTTCAAGACAGCATGTAGTACATCACTTTTTATACCATCCTGCACTAACCTATATAAAAAATATGTGGTATAAAACCTGACACTAACCTATAAAACAAAAATACATTGAAAAATAGCTCTGGGAGCGCAAGCTCACACAGCGAAGGCATCTCTTTTAAAGTTTACGGGAAAAGAGAGTAAAGTGACAAAATGTTTTTGGCTGCAATGTGAAGGTTTTATTGTCGCTTGATGACTAGTTTAGTAGATTTGGTAGATGTGATAATGAAAAGTTGAAATATATCAGTAAGCCCAAAGTAGACGATTTATAGGTGGAAGCCACATTATTCGATGTCAGGTCACTCAGAACTATAAAATGTGACAACGAAGATTAAAGTTGTAGAATAGAAAGCGAAAACGTGTCTGTTTACTATAAACCACAGAAAGAAAAAGTTTATGACCTGGTTTTGAGGCTTTTAATCGTGTCGAACGAGACAATGGAAGTGTTAGTTCAGGTGCTGTTTGTGGAAAGACCTGAATGAAAACGTAGTGACTAATTGGTATATGAATGATAATGGTGGAGAACTTCAGTTCTCAACTGCTTTGAGAAAGTGTATGAATTTTGAAACAACACATGTGCTCAGCTGCAAAAGCTCAAGGCGTTTTAAAGCATGCTTTAGCTGACATTGTGTGAGTGTGAGTGTGTGTGTGGAGACTTAAGTTTCAGTTCATGTGACTGAAAAAATGAAATAACATACCTGTGCCAAAATATTATGTCATAACACTTTGCATCTATTTACTCTGGTCGTGTTTGCTGTGTCTGAGATTTTTTTTCTTATCCACTGGCATAATTTTATGTCTCTTTCCACACTCGAACGAATCTGGGTTTAAGTAGTGCACATTAGGTACAAGAGCAATACAACAACTCAGAGCAGACTTCAGAGCAGTTAGTTACCTCACTAATTTTGTGTCGGAATTAAGAACCACTTTTGAAATTTGAGCGTATGAGTGGTATGAGACTATGTGCATTCCTGGTAAATGCTTAAACCAGCTTTAAGATGACGATCTACAACTGACACTGTCAACATCGCCAACAAAGAATACAGTGAGAATAAAAAAATCAAGGTGGTGTCTTACTGTATAAGTTTGTTGATCTGGCATTTTGCCAACCCTACATGCTGAGGACGTTTGATTCCATTCCTGGCGTCTTACCCTATAGCCTCAGGATATTGAGTCCATTCTTTGCGCCTTACCAGGCCAGTATCATCAGGACTATTGTCTACATTCTATGTGCACCGTTTTACAGTTTGGTAGTTTTCGTCCGCAATTGTTTAACCACATACAAAGGTACACAAATCCCCTTGATGCCTGGCCTGGGCCTTCATTACCAAACATTCATTATAAATTCTGATGAGCTGACAGTGACGCAAAAGGAAGACTAGATGAATTGGGATTTTACTTGCATTAAATTTTTATTTTATTTATATTGCATGATCTATGTTATTATATCATTTTTTGGATTCATATGTACATATATACATTGACAATAAATTTATTTCGTTTTAATGACATTACACATCTACCCTTATGACATTTTTTTAGTGTGATCTAGGCATTCGAACACAATTTACATCATGTATATTAAGTATTTTTACTGCATGCATTCTTCTTGTTGAACCCTGGAGGAAACTGTTTTGTATATAGTAGACAAAGACACCTGCAGTGTTTCTGTTTTACTCAGGTTTGCTTAGCCTTCGGAGCAAAATGAGAGAGAGAGAGAGAGTGAAAGAGACAGACAGAGAATGGTTGAACGAATACAAGAAAAAAAAAGAAATGGTAATTTATGTTGATATTGCGTCTATGTGTATGCGTGTATTGTTGCTCTGATTTTTTCTTATTAGTAGGTGAATTTATATTTCATTGTTTTAATAATCTGTTTTATGTGAGACTTATGTGTTATGTAAAGAGTCTTGAATCTGGCGTTATAGCGTTCGCATCACTTATTGGTATTAAGTGTATCAATTAAAACTAATATTATAAACGTGATTTATTGATTTAAATCTATTTAAATATTTTCTTTTAAATATATTTGTATAAATCCTTCAAGTATTTTTAAGTACAGCAACAATATTCTGTGTGGTGCTTGTCTCGTCTGTCCGTCAGTCACACTCAGATCTCAAAAACTAGAAGAGAAATTAAAAATATTATTTCACCATGCGATGCGGCTTGAAAAGTTTTGGTGCAACGGTAACTTTTTGTTTTCTAAAAGCAATTCGTTTAGTTAAAAAAAAAATTCGGGGGAATTTAACATAAAAGTACAACAATTCTAAAAGAATACATAAATGTAAGGGAGATAATTTTACAATATGTTAACAAAGGAAGACAACTTCTTTCTTTTTTGAATTTTCAGTATCACTTTGTCTTCTTCTTCTAGCCAGCTTTTTGCTGCTGAGCTGACAACTCTTTTGCAGACTGTGCCAAGGAAAAGCATTGTGCTGTTTTCTTCAATTGTTCAGCACTGCCGTAAAGATTGTTGGTTATGTTGGGCTGTAGTGGTAGTAGAGTCTGCCTAAGGTGGATTAGGGAGGGGCATTCAAAAAGGATATGGTTAACGGTTTCGTAGCGGTGGTTGCGGTGTCTACAAAGGGGAGTTGTGTGGAATTTATTGTACAGAGATGGTAATTAAATAGAGGTGTGTGTCCTATTCTTAGAAGATTGTAGATTGCTCTTTGCGGGGGGGGGGGGAGAGTCAATACTATCCAAATTTGTTAGATATATTCATTTCTTTGGACATCGCTCTGCCTGTGTTTTATGATGCCCACTGGTTGAGCCACTCCTCCTTGTGGTTGTTGATTAACATTGACCTTAGGGTGAGGTAGTTAACAGGTCTATCTGGTTGTTCCATAGAAGATCCTGCCTTTGATAGCTTATCTGCCCTTTCATTTCCCATGACGGCAATGTGTCCGGGGATACACTGTGATGTTGATGTTTAATTTTGTCATCATCTGATGTATTATCAGTGAAATGGGAGTCTGTAAAGACAACAATATCTGATGGTGATTGTATCCCTTCATATAATATGTTTTCAACTGTGCAAAGCTATGGTAATTGCTTCAATTTCGACTTAAAAGTTTGAGCAGTTGATAGACAATATATTTTCTTCAAATATTTTGGAAAAAATCCTTAAATTTCTTAAAACTAATAACATAAATTAAGAGACAATTTAATTTGCAATGTAAAGTTTTTGACAGGTAAGATCAATTCAATACATAGCATTTAGAGGATTAAATAACAGACAAAACAAGCTAGTATTGTAAGTTTATTTCTTTTACTCTTTGGTGCATTTTTATTGTTTAAAATTTAAGATTAAAATAAACAACGTAGCTAGAGATAATATTCTGGATTGTTAAAATAAGCTATTCATGGAGGCAAGTAGTCAAAATTACCTTTACAAAATCCAACGACTTGCCGTGTTGACTAAACTTATTCTTAAACACTATTAATGCAAGGAACTTCAAAAATGAAAATGGCCACATTTAATAAAAGATGTATTGTTGAACTTTCTTTTAAAGAGTACCATATTTTATAACCACAAGCCTTTATATCGTCTGGTGCAACATACTCTGTGACTCAAGGTCCGTGTGGAAGAAGTCAAAGCGTGGAAAAACTACAACTTTCAGATTTTAAAAATTGGGTTTTACCACTAAGTCAGCTTATCTAAACATATGTTTATAAAACAAACTATTCAAAATTCTTACTAGCAAAGAAATTTTGTATGACATTTTGGTACTTATAGTACGCCCGTTCCCACCTTTTTATTACAGTAGAACGTCGTTTATCCGAACGTTTATTATCCGGAGCGTCAAATATCCGGACCAGTTTTTTTTTTTTTTTTTTTTTATCAACCACATGTACTGTAATGCACATATACTGTATGAATACGTTTTCGAACAGGCAATGCTGAACAGTTGTTTCGCGCGAGGCGAAAAGTGACGGAAAAACCCAAGGTGAGGGATATCCCGTTACAATTGTAGTGTCCGGTTGCATATACTGCATGGATCGCTTCGGTTTTCGGTTATCCGAACAATCGCGTATCCGAACGGTGTCCGGTCCCAATTGAGTCGGATAAACGACGTTCTACTGTACTCGACGCACTCTTAGAAAACACCTTTTTTTTAAAAAAAAAAAAAAAAAACTTTTGCTGTCCTGATTACTATTATCATTTCTACATAGTATCTACTGTTGACATTCAAATAATTCATGCTTAAACATTGAAACAAAAATGCTGTCAATATATTAAAATCTAATCAATCAATTTCGTTTACAAATGTAATTGTGCAGTTTTTTGTTAATTTCTTTCTCAGCATTTATTAATTATTTTTAAAACAGCTTAAAGAAAATGTAATCCTTAAAATGTACCTAATAAGTAATAAGTTATACACATTGAATATTTATATAAAAAAAAACTTCCAAATCTAATTATACATTATAAACATATTTATATCTCTAGTTGGCATGGGTCTACTGGACATCTACACTATCTGGTTCTGGTGAAATAGCACCATAGCTTGATTCGCCCACCACCAAACGTCTGTAGGCACTGGATCTCTGAGCTCTTCGCTTTCTGATCAACATGACGAGTAAAGTAGTCACAGCTACACAGGCTAAAGTAGCACCTACAGATATACCTGAAAAACATTATTTTTATTACATGTAACAGACATTATTTGTTTAATATTCTTTGTTTTTTTAGCGGCGCCCAAAAGGGAATAGCCGCTATTAGCTTTGTGTGGTATGTCTGTCCGTCCGTATGTCCGTACCGTTTAGATATCAAAAAGTAGAAGAGAAAATGAAAATCGAATATCATGAAGTTTAAATCATTCAATGTTCAGATGTGACGATAGTTTTTTGTTTCTTTTTTCGAAAGTGAACCATTTAAGTTTTTAAATTATCAATGCAAGCAGATTTTGCAAAACAATACACCACTTTCAAATGAAAAACTTCATGGGACTTCTTCATTTACAACTTAAGCTTCATTCATAGATTCGAGTATTGGTAAAAAAAAATTGCATCTAGGGTCTCAATGGAAAAGTATTAATGAATCATTATAAAATATATTTTCCATTCATAAACTAACCCATGAAAGGAAATACTGATTGAACTGTATTTTTTACAAAATAAATTTGATAAGAATTTCGCTGTAAATGTAAGTTAAAAGAAAATGAACTAATTTTATAGCGCGCAGTTTTGATATACCATTAGTATACACTTAACAGTCTAAATAAAACTAAGTAGAGCCCGCATCCAGATATATTTACAATGTAACAGTGGTCCACAGAAACAGGTGACAACTAAATATCTTCTGTTCCAAAAATAGCAATGAGAATTATTTTTTTACTCTTTTACTTTTTATCTGAAATCCAGAGAGGAAGTAAAAGTGTATGCTATATAGTAGAAAAAGTGAAGGTGTATGTTATGTAGAGGAATCGAAGGTGTGGGTATGTAGAGGAAGAAAAGTGTTTAGTGTATTAATTTATTAATTATTGCAATCACAGTACTTCAAATATATTAGTTGTTAGTTGTTTAGCAAATATATTGACATAAGTCTCTTTCTGTATTGATGGAAGGGAGGTAAGAAAGTGCAAAGTATAATTAAATTTGTAATCTTGAAAAATATGTTTTCCTAATTATGTGTATCATGTGCAGATTTATGAGCTGCATTTAAACAACAACTTTTTTAAACTAACCGGCAGCAGCGCCTGGAGATAGACTGTCATCGTTAGCAGAGTTTTTCTGTGAGCCTGTGCCGTGTAAGGCTTGGAATTTTAAGGCCTGGTCATTCTTCATCCACATCTGTAAATACAATGTATTCAATTTATGAAAAGGTAAAATATAAAAGCAAACATTCATTAAATTAATTTTCTCAAACACTATGCTGTTTTGCAATACTTATAGCAGAATAGAAAGTGTACTTAAAAATACATAACAGCATCATTTTTTGAAGAAACAAAAAAACAGATTTATGTATATGTCCACTACTGACCTGTGTCTCAATGTTGAATATAACTAAGTTATTCTCGTAATCCAGAAGTGCAGCTGGCTTGGGCATGAATGGAGGTCGCTTAATAGGTGGCAAGTTGGGCCCTGACAGAGCCCCAGTCTTAACGCAGTAGTTAATAGAACATCCCTGGAAACAAAATGATGCAAACGAAAACTTGAACTGTCAGTGACACATATAATCCTTAATTTTGTATCTTGAATTAACATGCTATATATAGACATGGCGAGATGCCGAGGCGAAGGTAAAGAGCTTGGCTTCTGAACAGAGAGGGTCCCAGGATACATTATACTTTTTTATATTATTATATGGCGCCTCAGAGTCCACGTATATCTAATTTGTACTTAAAAAATATTTGAAAAAAAAATATAAACGGTTGGTTATTGTGCTGACCATATGACACCCTAGTTAAAACGTAGGCCAAAGAAGCAGATTGCCCTTGTATCATCTTTTCTATACATCAATTATTTTTTGTAGTATGACAATAGAAGCGGATTCTTTATATGAGTCGCATTGACTCAAGTATTCTCAAAACTAAAATGTTTTTTTTTCGTCTACAAATAGTTTAGAGTAGTTGTTAATTTGATTAATTGTCACGCCAACTCCTATCTTATTTACTTCAATGTTTGTTGTTGTTTTTATTTAGCCAAGATTACCTGTTTCTGATTAGTCGATAGACTAAATTTTTAAACCACTTAAAAGCAGGTTTAAAAATTGTATACAAACAGCTTGTATTCACATCTTTAATCAATTGAAAGGACGTAGCAAGTCAGCACAATCAAAACAGTTTAAGATCGTAACTCGTAGAAATATCTGATACACAACTATCTAGTCAAAAGAAACCTTAACTGTTGTTGAATCCTTGCTTTATAATTTGCTTATAAGTAATAGTAAGTTATAGTGAGTATAATAAATTATGTGATTTAGTAAATTCACACATACACACACACACACACACAGATATGAATTTTTTAAATAGCATTGTCTTTAAACATATTATGTTGTTTATTACAAATTAATATCAACTCACTATGTCTGTCTGTCCGTCAGTAAGTCACAAACTAGAAGTTTGTGTACGTTATTTCTCCCACGCCCATTTTTGGATCAAGTGCTTAACAAAACATGAATTAATTATAATTAACCAATTAGTTAATAAATAATTATGTAACATATCTAAAAGGGAAATATTTTCTATATTATTGAGAATTATAGTTGTAAGTGCGAAGTTCCTTCCCTTAGATAAGCTTTGTTGTTTTTTTTAATGATTTTTTAGATGCTTGTTAAATTCCTTGTGATACTGACCACGTCTACTGTAGCTAGATGCTGACTGTAACCTTCGGAACATCTCATTGGATAGGATTGAGAATCATCTTTCTGTTGGGCCATAAAAGCTTTCAAAGAGTTCCCTGACACTGTAGCCTTCTGTTGTGACCCAACAGGACTGACTCCATTGACAGCCAGAGGGTTTCCTGAAAACACGCAGCAAAGCTCATTGGGTAGGTTGAATAACAAATTGAATAAGTAATTAAAGTAAACAATATATAACTACAGTTGTCAATTTCGCATGTAATGTTAAAGGAATCTGGGGTATGATCGTATATCTTGTGTGCTATGATACAAATGTTTCCTTTAATCATGTATTGTTTTTTTTTATAGTGTACAATCCTAAAAGCTGATGATGTGAAGCTATTCTGTTTCTATGAGTGATAAACAATGAGGTTGTCATGTTGCTTGTACAACATTATAGAGTTGTTGCGTCCTAAAAATATTGAGGTTCTAAATTTTCTGTTCGTAAGCCAAAAGTTTAATCTCGGACTGATTTTTTTGTACAAATATTGAATTAATGTCTGTGGGTGTGTGACTAAACAAGTTTAGGCTTCGTCACATTACTAACAAATAACATATTTTTAACAAATACTTTTTAAAAAAAAGCTTATATAAGGGTCAGAACCGCACAATAACTGGCATATATCACTCAATACTGCAAATTTTGTCTCACTTTTTTAAAACATAAAGTAAATTAGTTAAAATTAATTAACTGATTGGTTTATTATTTATGGATTTATGTGTTGTCATCGACAAATAAATACATGAGCAAAGTTTCAGCATGATCCGAAAGTAGGAATTGTGAGAAAGGACGTGTACAAGATGTGTACCAGACAGGCAGACAGAGTTAATATAAGCTTTGTACCAGACAGGCAGACAGAGTTGATATAAGCTGTGTACCAGACAGGCAGACAGAGTTAATATAAGCTTTGTACCAGACAGGCAGACAGAGTTAATATAAGCTTTGTACCAGACAGGCAGACAGAGTTAATATAAGCTTTGTACCAGACAGGCAGACAGAGTTAATATAAGCTTTGTACCAGACAGGCAGACAGAGTTAATATAAGCTTTGTACCAGACAGGCAGACAGAGTTAATATAAGCTTTGTACCAGACAGGCAGACAGAGTTAATATAAGCTTTAAAATAAAAGGATCTTCATAATCTTTGTCTTTTCATGTGCTATTAATGGTGACATTATGTTTCATTATTTTTATACACAAAAGCGCGAAGTATATTTATGCATGTACCTGATTTACAGGAAAAGAAGCCACCAAATGGAACAGACATGGGGCTACTTTCTTCGAAATCATCGCTGATGCAGATGGTCGTATCAAAAAGAATACGTCTTGTGTAAAATGTAGGAGGGCAACCCTAAAAAAAAATATTTAAATAAATCTCTCAAAAATGTATTTTTTTTTAAGCCAAACTAAAAGATGTGAGATTTGTATTTAAATTAACTCACAGTTGTTCCAGTTACTGGGTTATCTTGGTTGGAGGTGAACAGGCCACCAAATAAATACCCGGAATTCTGTTGGACTGGTCCGGTGGCTGCACACCAGTACGTCGAGTAGACGGCATCAGCGTGATACTGGTCAGTGTGGCAACATTGAAAGAAAAGCCAGCAACTAACGGGCGAAACAAGAATACAGTATAATAGAATGTACAGAGCAAGGGGTCAGGAATATATTAGGATAGAATGTGTTGAACATAGGAACAAGAATATATTGTGATAGAGTGTACAAAACAAGGGAACATACAGTAAGTAATGAAAAACAGAATTCATTCAGTAAATACTGGGAGGTGTGGCGTAACGGAATAAACCGCTTGGTTACCTAACAGGGGTCAAGTGTTCGATTCACGACATGTACTAGTAAATTATTTTTTTATCAAATATTTCACAGTATCTGATCTTGCTACATCACTATAGAAGATCATTTTTAAGCAAGCAAAATAAAAAAAAAAATCCTTTAAAATAAAAAAAAAACTTATCTAGGGAAAAGAACTTCGCACATACAACTATATCTCTCAACAATGTAGAAGTTATTTCCCTTATTCAATATCAAACAAAATACTTAATTACAATAATTTATTGACTAAATGTTGTTGTTTTTTTATTCGTGTCTTGTCTATGTAGTGAATAATTGTGCAGAGTTTGAGGTTGAGACGTGAATGGTTGTGTATTATATTTTTTACCAAACACAAACAGACAGAGTGAGTTGATATATACTTTGTAAAAAACATTAATTATTAAATCTTTGTCACAGAAATGTTTGTAGCTGCAAACATTGAATGTGTTCACACTCTTTGTAATTGTTTGAGGTTGTGCAAAAGTCAAAAGTGGTGCCACAGTTACACTTTTACGTGATGGCTAAGTATTGGAGGTCTTGGCATCCTAACTGTGGGGTCTAGGGTTCTAATTTTGGAGAAGAAAGGAGCTTAAATTTGGGATCTTTAAGGTACTCCTGAGTCCATCTAACTAATAGGTACCTGACATTTGTTAGGGAAAAAAGTAAAAGTTGGACATTGTGCTGGACACCTGATACACTCGCAAATCTTCAGCCGTCACAGATGACCTTTACATAATCTGAACTATAGAGGTCTGAAATGCCTCCTTTTACCCAGAAAGAACTAGTTAAATACCAAGTTTAACTCAAACCATGAAAGAAAGTCAAAGCTGATGAAAGAGTCATTTGTTTATATTTTACACTTTTTTTCTGACCTGTGACATGATCTTTGATATTCTGTTGATCCTGCCTTCACAGCTGACTGGATCAAAATGGGTCTGTATGAGGGAGGACAAGAATAAGTTCCTGTTTTGGGGTTAACCTGGTCAAGGCCATCACATGGATTTTTGGTTAAATAACTTCCAGAGACTGAGCATGATTGGTAAGTTCCTGTAAATATTGTGGAATAAAAAGGAGTTATTTTAAATTCAGATTTAAAAAATTCAAGTCGTTACAATATTATGTTTCAAAAATATGAATATTTTATGAACTTCCTACTAATAATAATTCTTCGTGTCAATGGATTATAGAAAACAGTTTTTAACATGGATATACTTTAACCTAAAGATTTTGTCACACCAGACACAGACAAACTCATTGCCCGTCAACATTTTGTTTTCTTTTATATTTTCACCTTCCACATTATCTAACACTTTAAATGACATGTTACTTATGTCACTAAGATGATACATAAAGATAGTTTATTGATTTAATTAAACGATTAGAGTTACTTATAAGTTAAGACACTGCAACACTGAATCAGGAAATGGGAAGTTGATACCAGAGTCTGGATAGAGGGTTGATGTATATGGATTAGAGGAATATTGCGTTTGATCTGTACTAACGAAATTGTGTATTCCTGTACTATATGAAAATTGATTCATTAAGTTGATTGTGAAATATATTTGAGTGTACCCAGCAGAGAAAAGCTGGATGAGCACATGTATTATTATATTTTATATTACTTAATATGTGTAATTAATCTTTTCTGCTAGTATTCGAATTTTTCGGTGTATTTAAGGCATAGTAGGTAATATGTGTATCAATACCTCTTCATGGCAAGAACCCAATCACACTTCTATACATTCAGTAATAACGCTAAAAAAAACTAATCAACCTGACACAATTGATACAAACGCGATCCCATAACATGCATGTAGAGGTGACCCCTCCGGCAAGTTTACGTGATTAGTGGAATAGCAGGATACCCCTCTTTGTACCTCTCATTTGCCACACGAGAATAATTTAGAATATAACAATTTATTTAGTAATTCACATTAATAACGATAGGCATTTCAAGGGAAGTAATGATGAAAACGAACTAAATTATTTGTAGTGGATTATCGTCCTTTGTGAAATAAGTATATTTCTCACAAAGATTTGTGTATAAATGCTCGCGATAATTTGTATAGAGACAAATTGTTCACAATACACTGTACTGATCAAAATTACTTTGTAATGAAGAATGTTTGTACATACAAAGCATATTTCTCCATAACTATGCTGTCATTTATACATTTGAAATTATTGACTAATTTTACCAATATGTATTGAGATACATACTGAGAATTCTTCATGATAGATAATAGTAAGTTGAATACTTGATGTTGATAAAACAATTACAGCATGTTATAACAGAAAAATAAGTAAAGTTCCTCTTTCAGAACTTGCTCTCTATAGTCATCTCTTTCTCTGGCCACGGTTAACGCGCATGGTGTCAGGTGGCCAGCACAACTTAAGTCAGGTACCCCTAGAAATCCCAAAATCAAAATGACCGGAACACAGGACTATCGGTTTGGAAGCCAAGCGCCCCCGTATGTAGAAATTATAATCTCATTAGCATCTATGATTTCTGCGAAACCTTAATTTAGAGAGAGTGCGTATGTCAAGGGCTCAATCAACCGTAACATCTAGGCAATTACTTGTAAGAGGGAAAACTAAAGTAGAGACGCCAAGTGACACACTGAATCAGGAAATTGGGCATAAGCACCTTTAAAGAATTAAAGATTAATATTGATATAAAGGGAGACGCGGTGGCCAAGCGGCTAGCGCATGGCTTACGAAACTGGATCCTGGGTTCGAATCCTGGTATTTTTAATTTCGGATCTTTGGGCGCCTCTGAATCTACCCAGCTCTAATGACATTAATTGGGGAAAAGTAAAGGTGAATGGTTGTTGCGCTGGCCACATGACATGACACCCTCGTTAATGGTCAACCACAGAAAATAATATAAACACATTAATTCCCTCCACAAAAGCATCAGGGGATGTTTTGAAAGCATACCACCAAATGTCAGAGTGTGAGACAGTGGATGTTTTGAAAACCTACCACAAAATATCAAAGTGTGAGACAGGGGATGTCTTGAAAACCTACCACCAAATGTCAAATTGTAAGACAGGGGATGTTTTGAAAACCTACCACCAAATGTCAGATTGGTTGGACGAGCCGTACAAGAACCATCATCAAAGTTGGCAGAGAAACTGAAATTGGGAGAACCAAGTTTGGTACATCCTCTGATTGTATTCATTTCATAGTAGAGCTCTATGGACTCACGTACAATCTAAAATTTAAAAATATTTTTTTTATATTGTAGCTTTCTTTTAGTTGTAACATTTAATTTAATAGAAATTGATATCGTAAACAAAACAAAATTTTGTTTATATTGATCATTTCATAAATATTTATGAAACTTGTTGTTTATATTTATTTAAATAATGTATCAGTTTATGTATGCGTTTACAGTTTACTTTCGTGCCTTTTTGTGGATAAATTAATTTGTCACTAGTTTCTGACCTCTACTTTCTATAGGTGCAGAGGATGCAAGGCTCCTCTATTTCCATCAATAGATAAAGAGGGTGTCATGTGACTAGCACAACGACCAAGCTCTTTACTTCCTCAGAGTGTATCAGGTACCCATTAGAGTTGGCTGGACTCACGGGCGTCCTGAAAATGCTGAAGCTTAAAACTAAAGTCATCCTCAGAATTCGGCTTGAAAAGCAAGCGTTGTCGAGAGGCCAAGTATCCTTGGCTTGGCTTGGCTTCCTATGGAGGGGGTCTTGATATTCAACACCCGACTCCAGCAGAGTTGTGTTTATTGAGCGCCAAAAAGCAGAACGAAAACCTTCTGCCAGATAGCCCCTTCTCTCTTTCTCTCTCCCCCCCCCCCGGTCCACACATGAAATTGGAGCATATCGCTCTGATCATGCTATAACTGATCATGCTATAAGCATGAAAGTAGCGCTTTCTAAAAGATAAATTATTTTTTAATAATCACTAGGCCATAATGTCAGCATTTTGTTTTAGACCTATCTATTTCTACTATAGGGTACGGTTTAGTTGTTCTTATAATGTAATTAAAGTAATAGTAACTAATGGAAGACTAATTTAATATTGCAGACTAGTCAAAGGAAAACTATTGTAGTATTGCAGTCTATCTAGTTATAGTATTGCACTATTGCATCAATCAATGTACTAATGTTTACTTTTTGTTAATTGTAAAGTTCTATTCACCTTTTCAAGTTCATTCACTGTGGTGATGGGTAACTCTGGTAAAGTCTGTGGCGTTACCAGGAAGTATAAAGGGTCACCAGTTCTGTCCATGGGAACAAGGTTTTTATCCACGCCCTTAGTCCAATCGTCTAGCGTCATATTTTCAGCTCGGTACATTGGTCCTCCAAGTGTTTTGACAATTGAATGGGTCAAACTCTTGTTGTAAGAATCGCTTATGCTATTATCTGTCATATGTCTAGAAAACAAATATACACAATTTTTAAAGCTTATATCAACTCCTTTCGTCTGTCTGGCAAAAGTTGCATTTTTTTTTCTTATTCCTGACCTCGGATCAAGTTGAAATTTTACTTAATTATTCATAGTCGATGACAATACAAGATCAATCAAAATATTAACCAACGGAGTTAATCAATTAGTACTTATTGATTATTTTTATATAGCAGAAAGGGAGATGCCATTTTAGATAAGCTTTCGTTTTTTAAAAAGGTAATCCGTTTTCTATTGTTCGTTCTCATACATTCACGCGAATCCTAAATGCAAGTTTCACGTTTGAGACGTTACTACTTAAAACAAAATATGTTCTTCAAAATGGGATGAGGACCGCTAAGAGGAATGAAACAACGCATTTCCTTGTGCTTGGAGATTGATATGAGTGATACGTGGGTGTGTGGAGAGGGACTAGGGCTTGCTTATTGTATCAATTCACTAACACCAAGATACAGCACTCAAGTAAAAACTCCAGGAAAAACTGGCTAACTTAGAAAACCATTTTAAAAACAACATAAATAGAGAGAAACAAGTCATTTAACCTTTACAATATTACCCTTACTCTCTGTTCAAGAACTGGGACTCGTTGGTCAAACTAATTGCAAACTTATACAATAACCAAGAAAATAGTGTACGAAAATAGCAAGAGTTAAATTATGATAATATTATAGCAGAACAAGCAAAGATATAAAATTAAATATTGTATTCTACTATTTGTAATATTTTCTATATAAAGATATTTTTTGATTGTTGTTGTTTTATATATGAATTATTTTGCATTTGAATAAAGTCTTCCTTTTTTGCTTCATTATCTTAAATTAGACTGAAGAGAGACTACTAGAGCTCCTGAGACAGTACGTTGGGCTGACACTCCAATTTATCCTGCGCAAAATAGAACTATATGTCATTATACCACTTTCATCTACTTAGTTATTTAATAACGAAAATTCGATATATTTACAATGATATCTATTTCTAGGTTTTAACTGTTGCATCAATACATTCAACACTGTATGGTGGGGAGTTTCTATTGCCAATAACGTATAGATTATACTTTTTGTCGCAACAACTAATTATTTAGTTGCATAGTAAAAATGTTCTCTGTCTAATAGCGCCGCTTTCATCGATAGGCGATGACGTCATTTGCGTTATTTTAATTTGAGTACTAGCTTCTCTCCCCTTGTCGCTTCGCCTTAATTTTTCATATGACGTCATTTTTTTTTCTTGATCGTTTGGCTCACTGACTCCATCTTGTCCTGTAGAGCCAGGCTGTATCTTTCGAGTTCCTGAATTATACTTATGCTGATGTTACTGGACAGCCTTAGCATTTGCCTTGGTATAGATTCTTGAAAGATTATTTGACCAATGTTAAGGGTGAGTTTTATTTCACATTGTAAAGTTATTTTAATATGGATTCGGTCATATTCGTATTTTGTAATTAGATTAGAAGATTAGAGGATTAGAAGAATCTGTTATTGTCTTTCCATATGGTCTCAGGTTTCAAGTCTCAGGTTTCAGGACTGAGGTTTAAGTCTCAGGTTTTTCGTCAAAGGTTTCAAGTTTTGGGTTTCGAGTCTGAGGTTCCAGATTTCTATATTCAGACTTGAGGTTACATTGTGACGTTGTGAGTTTTGGTGCTACCCTTTAACTTTGATTCTTCATCATGGTAAACATTCGTCTTGGCTGGAAGATACTTGTGTTACCTTAAACAGTTTATTGAAGTGAATTGTCCTCTTACAGTATCTTTGTCATGGATTGAAATATTGTGAGGACAATACAATCGGATACCATATTACAAGGTGGTTATCATTGTATTTGAAATATTAATTCAGTGTTTAATAGGAACTAGACTATGATTTAGTAATTTCTTATATCATTTTACATGTACTTGTATTCATTTATCATTACCATAACATATGTTATTTCATTGTATAAATTGTATTAAATGCATAGTTTTTTTTTAAATCTTCATACACCTCGTTTATTAGTTTATGTACAACTGGGTGTGTATGGTGTGTCTGTTGGGCTGAGCCTTGGGACTAGAAGTAATAATAAATTATATGTTAATTATAACACACACATACATTGCAATTAATATTACTTTTAATACCTAGACAATATAATATTTATAAATGAAGTCTGAAGACCAGACACGTTTAATGCTAATGTTTACCCGTAGGAGGCACTGAAGTGAAAGATGTTGAGGAACGAGGCACTAGCTGCTGCCAAAATTATGGATTTCTTCTCTATGCTATCCAAAACAAATTTAGTCTGGAGGTAATCGTCTTTCACCAGACCAGCCCCAGCAGTAACACTGGTCAAGACGTGAGTGCCTAGATGAGCATCAAACAAATTATATCAGCATTGCGGTTATAATATATTCAATAACTCAAAATAAAACTAAACTTTTAATACTATAACATTAAACAGAATACTATTATTTCTTATCCACTTTATAAAACACATTTTCTATTTGTTTATATGTTCTATTGGTTTGCTTTCCGACTTATTAACATATTTAACAGTCCCCTAAATAAATTAGTGTTTAATTGTCAATGGTTTCTTAAATGTTTTAGTAGTACAGAGTAAAATGAAGTAAAAAAATAAATTAGTGTTTGGCTGTGTGACTGGACCAATGGTGGGTGTATGTACCGGGTTAGTATGTGGGTCAACATAGCCAGTGTACAATACACTAATAGTGATGATTATGGTTTACATTTATATGAATAGTTGTGCTATTCTGCTGTCCTTATAAGGCCATGCGTTATGAGTACACTGCTGTATGGCAGTGAATCGTGGACCACCTACGCAAAGCAAGAGAGAAAACTAAACTCATTCCATCTGAGATGTCTCCGTAGGATCTTGAATGTCACATGGAAAGAAAAAGTGTGCAATACTGAGATCCTTGCGCGATCAGGTATTCCCAGCATCTTTACAGCCCTCAGACAACGCCGTTTGCGCTGGTTTTGGACATGTTCGCCGGATGGAGGACAAGAGCATCCCGAAAGTCGTCCTCTATGGTCAACTCGCGACTGGCACAAGAAAAACTGGTCGCCCCCACCTTCGTTACATAGATGTAATAAAACGTGACCTCAAATCAGTGAAAATCAATACTGACCATTGGTAAGACATAGCTCTAGACCGCACCAGGTGGAGAGAGACAGTGACCAAGAAAGCTATGGACAGTGAAAGTACATGGGTCTCAGCCCAGGAAGAAAAACGCACAAACCGAAAAACGGCCAGCTCCTCTACCACCGAAGCAAAAGCCAAGGGGACCCTAACCTGCGCTATCTGTGGACGGGAGTGTCTCTCCAAAATAGGGCTCCACAGCCACATGAGGAAGTGTGCTCTGAGATGAACCATAGTCGTCCTACGACTGAAGGAGGCCAATGAATGAAGATAAGGCCATGTAGCAATAACTAAAAGTGTGTGGAAAATTCCATATAACTGAACTGTCGAGCAAAGAACATGTAAGTATCCATTTGTGTATACAGAATCTAATATGCTGCTTCAACACGATAATGTAACCATCAGAACAAGTTAGCTAGCTTAATTAAAATATAGTGTACGTTGGGCCGGTGGCTTTGGAAACCATCACATAGTGATAATACTAAATAGATTACGCTACAATGAGTATATTGATTTTTATGTGGAAATACACAATGTAGCAATTCTGTTATTTCTACTTAGTAATTCAAAGGCTAATAAAGATTTAAACTTAGACTGTCCTTTCTTACCGAAATCTCTGACCAGAAGTTGTCCTTCGTATCTCGCCTGTTCCGTTTGGTTTAACTCGAGTCTTGCTGCAATGCTGAGTAATCTCTTTTTGAATTGTGGGCTTAAAACTGGATCAGGTTGAAGCTTAGCTTCATATCTGAAAATGGTTTCTTTTTAAAATATGCCTTAGACATTTGTATTAACAATCTCAAAAACATACGTGGAAAGAGCTTTAGTTTTCAGTTTTGAAATAGATGAGATGATGTAGAAAGCTAAATGTTGTTGTTTTCTCCATGGTAATGATCAACACTTTGCAATTTGGTAAAAAATTAAATTTATATGTCACTTTCGACTGTCCATGCAGCCAAAAGGACGGACTTTTTCTACATGGTCCAAATAAATGTCATCTACAGAAATTAAAGTTAAGACATTGACCGTTCGATATGTAAATAAGTCCTACTGGGCAGCTTAGAGGAATTCTTAAAAAAACGGTCGATTGTTATTGAAGTTTCTATAAAATGAAAGAGCATTTTTCCATTTGTCTAGATCTAGCTCCATTTAATTCTGCTTATAATCATTCAGTTTATATTATACTGACCCATTTAACTTCTTTGTTATTATGTTAAATTAATTGACAATGATTAAACTTAAATAAAGTTAACAATTTATCACTAAATGAACAATTGTGTGTGCTGTTATTCTATTAGAATATTTTAATAATAATATTCCAATTCATCAATTCTTCCAAGACAGGACTACTATTATATAAAAAGTTTAAAACCTCCACCAAGTCATCAAGACTCCAGTTACACTAATTAAGTGAGATAACTATCAAGGGTCACAATGTAAGTTACCTGTTATATCTCATCTGTACTCTGACGGTCACAGCCTTGTCTTCAATCATTTTAGACTTCATTTCATCGTGCTCGTAGGAAAACTTTCCGCTGATGGAAAACTTTGTAAGAGACAGACCAGCCTCAATGTTGACTGTGTTTGATGTGATGGAAGATGTATTGTGCCAGCTATCTATGAGCTCAGCAAACCTTTCAACTCTGCTTGACTACAGACATAGAAGAATATTTTGTTTTTTTTTCCATATGCAACATATGATTCCTATATGGTTTATTTTTATGATTGCCTATAATAAATCGCATAATGGTATTATAAAAACCTTCACATTCCGGGCTCACATAGGTCTCACCAGCCACATGAGGAGGCATAAAACCCCAGTGCAAAGCCCTCAGCCCCCTGGATGACAAAGTGGTCATCATCGACTACGATGGACGAACTATATATATGATAGGACAAATTATCTTCGTAGCATTTATAGATTTAAGACCAACATGGGCAATGTCAAGACTCATGACTGAGATATCCAATGATAGCCTCTTTATGATGGTGGCCTTTTAAGGGCCTTGTATGCGCGCTGGACTGTCGTTCGGACTTGTTGATAGCCTTGTGTTCATACCCTGCCAGCTACCAGTACCGCCTTGTCTTGAGGGAGCTTTGGACTAGGAAGTAAATTATCTTCAACTCCGAAGGAACATCCGAAACATGTAAAACATTTTACAAACAACAAACAAACAAACCTATCTTTTGTGATGGTGGCCTTGTTAGGGCTCATGAACAAGATAGTTTATGCTACTTATCATGACCACGATGATAATATATGGACTCAATGAGCATGCCTGGATAGTTAAGAAGATATTTTTTCTCTTATCATTTCATTAAAGCAGCTTGCTGATGGTAAACGTAACTTAGATATAACATAATTGCAAAATATTTTTAGAGCATTGGTCAGAAGTTTAGTTCAGTAAAATCTTAAGTCTTTAACTCTATGCAATGATATATTTAGCCACTCCTCGGCCTTTCTAAAATTTCTTTGCTAACACAATAAATAGAACTTAAAGATTTCATAAATGTTTTTTGTAGGATAAGACAGACACACCTAGCAGGAACGAAAACAGTGTTACTAGTCGACTAAAAAGTTGTAAATAAAAAAATCACTCTGCTCGAGTCAGGTGTCCAACCTCGAACCAATTTATAAGTAGCCAAGCCAAGCCAAAGTTAGGGCGTACATGGCTTCTCGACTACTCTTCCCAATGAAACTGTATTGCTGTGAGAGTCAACACCGTATAAAAGGGAAAAAATCAATAAACCAAAAGTGAAACCACTTTACGGTCTATTTAAATCTGCTTCTAAATGTTTGTCTAGTTTTATAAGAAACACTGGCATAGGATTTGTACGTCCTTCCTAGGTATTGTTATGACCGAGATACACGTCTATTTATATCCACCTGTGCTCATATACGTTTGGTGAGCGTGTTGTTCAAATATATCACACAATACTCAGAAATATAGTTATCATTAGCATGCATATAATCATAGTTTAATAGACCCATTTTGTGTTCTACTTTGTTATGTCATGCTTATAATGTATCATTTTGAATACAGTTTATACGAGCAGTGTAACTTTACCTTGATAGGAACTGTAAATACATTATCAGGTATCAGGAAGTTTCCATCATCAGTCACCTTGCATTGTGTAAAGTTGTAACTGACCACAAGACCAGCTTCTAGATTACGGAGATTATCCCAGCCTACACCTGGTATTACCTGCACTCAAGGAAAGAAAAAAGAAAATGGATGAGAATTTCCAATAGTAAGTATACAACGATGTGAACACGTGTACCATGCTTGTACTATGCATTAAATATTTAGTGTCCTTAGAGCGTTGATAATTCTCGCGTATCCACTGGTTTTCTTAGTTGATTCATCTCCATGTTCTCATGACACTAAATAAGAAAGAACGCTTACACGAATTTGACCTATAATAAGGAATACAAAATGCGACTTTATCTTTGGTTTCTTTTTCTCTTTTTTTTTTAGTGTTAATGTTAGTCTTGTCACTATTGAACCTGTATTGTATAACACATGTAAGGTGTGAGACAGCTAGTCTTATTAGATTGTATAGAGGCGTACCATAGTTGGCGGACTTTAATCGCGACATTTAGTTATGTCAAGACTTATGTAAGTAGTCAGATGGTGTTAGGACTTCATATGTATAAAGTGATATTACAGAGACTCGACCGTGGCATTTTCAATATTAAAACATCATCTGCATTGTAAAACATCATCTGCATTGTAAAACGCTTTGGACTTAGTCTATTTCTACTTTGTACGTGTGCAGGTCATACTATGTGTTACTTGTTAATAAAGTACATCCAATGCACTAGTACAAGAAACCCAGACATCTTCAGAGTAATCTGTCGAAGTCAGACAGCCATCAAAAACTACAAGGGCAAGGTCTATCACAAAAGAATGTACATATTTGTAAAGACTCTTTTAGTGTATATATATATATATATATATTTGTTTCTCTGTTTTCAATATACTTATTTGTTACTTTAAATGTTTAAAATAGGTTTTATAAATTTTTCTTTTGCAAAACCTATTTATTACTTGATACATGATCTATCAAAATCGTTATAGGTTCTACTTTGTACACAAGTTGCAGACATTTCTGTCGAAGTCCAGGATTAATTTATTGTGAATTCGACGAGCTCACATACTTCAAATCGCTTGACGTCCAATTTACTCAGTCTTGACTGCTCTTGACATCTACGTGGGTCACCGACTGGCCAGTCAGACTGAAAAGCACCCAGGTTACTCTCCTGTGGCTGTTCCTGTGAGGATATTGCCAAGCTGCTTGTCAGCACAGCTATAATGGTCAAGCTTTTGGCCAGCTGCAAAAGAAATATAACGAGACAATATATTATTTTGTTTCTTAGGTAAGCTGAGAACTATTTTCAAGTCGAGATAAGACAGAAGACAAGGAGCTTAAGTTAGTGAGTAAAGTACCACTTTCAGACATTGCGATCTATAGGGCACAAGCCAGTTGACGAGACTGTCATGTGGCCAGCACAGCAACCAAACACGTTTACTTTCCTAGCTATAGGAAAAAATCCCAAATGGAAGTATTCATTAGGGCGTTTTCAAAACCCCGTAAAAAAAAAATTTGAGTCTTCACAGTGATTCGAACCTAAGACCCTCAACGGTTTGGATTCCAAGCGCTTCACCACATGCTTAATTTAATTATACAGCTGATTTAGAAATAAACCAAGAGATTTCAATGTGCTCTAGTTCATACAAAGAGAAGCATTGTCTCCTCCATGAGTCACGAGGAAATGGTGTGGCAAAATACTTCCTTGTCGCCAAGTGCGTTTTTTTTTTAAAAAGTCATAAATGTAGTGAGCAAATTGTAAAGGAGGAAAATAAAGAACTATTCACTGGCTTATGAAATAAACTTCCTGTTAAGCAGCACGATAAAGCTGATTTTGAATATTTCCACAGGAAAAACATGGTCTCTCTTAGAACGGAAATAACAACTATAGTTCTTATAACTTTCTGTTTAACTCATATTTATTTGTGCATATATCCCATCACACCTACAGTTAAATATTTCGCAAAGGCAACATTGTGTTTCACTTTCTTGTTTGTTGTCGTAGATGTTTTATTTGGACGTGTCGTATTTACTTAAATAAAAACAGTTTAAAACACAGTTAACGTGATTCAGAGGCGAATCCCGAGGCATTTTTTTCTATTTCCAGTTCAGAGTCAGTGTGCTCTAGGAAGCATGAAGAGCTGTCAACATTGCCACATCGTTAATGACATTTGCTATTATCACTTGGCCTGTTGTGTTTTGGTTTGTGTGTAGGATGTCATAATGTAATTTCTCTACATTGTACAGAACTAAACGGTACTGCATGTACGTATTGCATTGGATTTCACATTCAGCTTTCACATCTTACAGGAAGATGGCATTACAAAACAATGCCATGTATAGGGCTGAATTCATCTATTAAAGGCAAACAAATGAATGTAGGACTAGTTTGTACTAAGATAACTGTTGTAGGTTAATGACTAATGAAACCATTTCTTCCTGCAAAGTCTCCCCAAAAAGAATGAACATGAGACACAGTATTACATGTCGTTCTAATTCTAAACCATTTAATAGTATAATAGTATACGAAACGATACAAATCTCTCTCTGAAATCTGGTATCATTACAAAAAGTAGGAAAAAACACAACAAATCATATTATTTTATTCCCCCGTATTAAGTTGTTTCGGAAAGATCTTTTTAAATTTATGATTTTAAGTTTTGGACCAGTTGCATTGTCTCTTCCATGGCATGGAAACGTACCTAAATACAGAGCTTAAACTATAAATGATTGAGTTACATACCTTAAACATGGTTCAATACCACAACGTTCGGCTTGCTATATGTTGCTGTTTACTGCTACGGACCTCTCGATGTGATCATGAAACTTCTGGCAGTACGACTCAATAACAAGTGTCTGTCAGCTAAATGTGTCATCTAACAGCTGGGAAAAACCTTCCTTTTCAATTTGTCGCCGCCAGATTAAGGTAGCGAGGTTTTTGCTTAAGTGGAACACAGCACATAAGTGATTATGTATTTTTATGCAAGGGGGAATTTCTTTTTCTAAAAATATCCTGTTCAAAATTTGTTTTTATACCGTCAGAATTATGTAATGGTGTATTTATAGCCATAGTCTACGTTTGCTGTGGGGTTATCCAGTAATGTATGTGTGTAACTGATTTAATTTGGAGTATGGTGTTCACATTGGTTAATGCTCTGCTGCCTGGGTCACATTGACACTTATAATCAACCAAGAAAATACAAACCATTTAAATCATGTAAGAATCAACATTTATTCCCATATTTATTCAATTTTTTTTAAGTACATCGGATCGTTGATCGTTGATTCATTTCTGAAGTTGTAATCCTAATTGAGTGCGAAGATGTATACAACTATCGAATATATTTAGATTATTTCTATAAAAATATATTATGAAACTTTTTTTTTAAAGAAAATGAGTAAAACCCAGCCTCTCTCTCTCTCTCTCTCTCTCTCTCTCTTTCTTACGTACACATACATACATTATTTCACTCACACACTTTTAAGTTGAATCATCTGACCAAATGGTTAACTTAAAACAGCGTGCAACTCCCTCTTAAGTTGAAGAGTGTGACGTATTGAGCAATTAACTCATATAACAAATTTTGGCACGAAAAGCTATTTAAAATAAATATAGAAATGTCTATTTTATTTATAATTACATTTGTTTATACATATTGTCTTTGTTTTGCTGGACTGGAATTGCTTAACCAATATGCATGATGCCGACCTGAGATTACTTAGCTACAAAAAAACCTACCAATTTTGAAGTTGTGCAACCTATATAAATAACAGATAGGAAAAATATTAACTTGTTATTTATGTTTCTAATCCATGTTTCTCAAACTTTTGCCAATGGCGCCCCCCACCCCCCGGCAAGAAGAATTTCGTTCCCCCCCCCAACCATTAGTTTGCTTGAGACCAGTGGGGTTAGGAGGTAATTTTAGAATGTAATGTATTAGAAAAGAGACTGAAAGTTATACTTAACCACACATTTCGGTTATATTTTGTATATATATTTAAATATGTTTAGAATAGAAATGTGCATACCAAATTAAACTAGTTCATTTCTTTTTTTTTTTTTGTATATGTGTTCATAAATAATTTGTAAGTGTTTTTTCTACTAGAAAAGGCTCTTTATAGAGTTAGTATTTGTAAGGAATGACTTTTCTCTCTTCATCTAGCAAGGGAGTCTAAAGGAGCGCTGTAAACTTCCCATCAGGGTGAAGAGGAGCGATTGTCAAACAATGGTTAAAGTTAAAAGGAATAGGAACAGGCCGATATTAAAGTATTTTCCTGTATTACAGCACACTGTTCTGTCTAGTCAAGAAAAAGTAGCAGATAAATTAGGCTGAAGAAAGAGGCGGAACTGACCAATATAAATAAGTGAGAACATTTCAGTTACATATAAAGCGCATACGTCTGTAATGAGTGTAATAGTTATAAGATGATGTCCGTGTTAAATAAGACGTCTTGCCGCGGACATTTATTTATAGTCACACAAAAGTTGTCAACGTAAAGACGCATAGAGAATTTCGAACTTTCTCACAGAAAAGAGTGGAGAAGAGCCAGGTCAGCTGTGACCTTTTTCAAAAACCGTCTTGAAACAATTTGGAGACGTTATTGTTACCAACGCCTCTCGAGAAAACGGTCAACATTTCAAAAAGTTCATTTCTCGGAAGTTGAAACGATGGTTTAACTATGTATTAAAACATTGGCAATAATGTCATGATACTTAATTACACTCAGACTTTGATTCATAATTAAAATGAAAAAAACAACTGTTTTTATCACTTAATTGAGCAGTTAGCAGAAACACAAACAGTATTGTTGGTGTTGCATATTTCGGGCGTTACCTCCTAATTGATGATTACTACCTTCAAGCCCTAATATCCCAGAGAAGGGCGGGCATTTGTGTAGTTAGGGGAATGGGGAGGACAGCATCCAAATTCGAAAGTCCACCCTGGGCCCTACTTAAGGGGAGTCCCTACTTGAGGGGTCCTCAAAAAGAGCGTCCAAAATTCCAATGTGCACTACAAATTAATTTTAGGCCCCACTGCCGTGTTATTTTGCTATTTACGTTCTTGTACAAGTTAGTGGCCCTGTTGCAGGTATTCCTTACAGATTAACTCTTTCCATGCGGGGTTACTCTCAGGGCGTCACCTCCATAACGCTGACTAGTGCTGTTTTACTGTCAGGGAGTAACTTGGTTTATGGGGTTTGATTCATTATCTTTAGAATTGCTAATTTTTTTATTTTTTTTTATTATTTCCGGATGCGTTGGAGATTATTCTTTGTTTCTTTGTTAAAATTGGATTTTAAAAAAAATACCCCTTTTATTAACGATTTTATAGTTGAAACATTTGTTTTCTTTTTTAATTAATTTTGTATATGCCTTGAAATATCATGGTCGAAGACAACATCTGTGTAAAGAAAGAAAATACTTGAAGGTGCGTTGAGTTCTGATGTAAGACTGTTAATAGAATTGCAATTCAGACGTGCTGCAGCAGAAGTGTTGGACATATGGAGATGAAAGACAGTTTGCAAAGGCTGGAAAATCATGTGAACACCTTTGTTTTTCTTCTTGCACCAAGACATCTGCTGGAGTCTCTGGATGATGACACACCCATGAAAGACTGTGATACTTGTTCCTGATTGTTTGATGAACTACAGACAAATCGCCTGTTCAATAATGTCATTGATTCAGGAGAACAATGACGCAAGAAAGACTGAGCAGACTTAGACTTAATGTCAGTGGAATCCAAAACTACTAGAACTAGAAAATGTTATAGATGACCTTTGCAGCACAGAAAGCACGACATGATGTCACATGAATTTAGATTCGTCACTTATCTACTATCTCGGCAATAAACAACGGTATTATTCATTAAAAGAGTCTAATTATTTTTTTTCTATTTTACTTATATATTGTACCAATTTGATTTAGACTTGTATACATCTTAAGTACATTATCCCATGTCATAATGTCGAATGCCTAAATGCAGGGGTCCCTAACGAGGTCAACCCCCCCCCCAGCCCTTTAATCCTTCAGCTACTTCACTGAGGCCGGGATCGGAACCCTGGAGAATAGAGAAAACAGTCTAGAGCATTTAACTCACAAAAAGACAGCCATCCTTTTTTAATGGAAAAAAAGAATCACCCAAAAACATCATATACACTATAACCAACCCGACAGTTTATTTTCTTTTAATTCATTGTATTAAAAAAAACAGAATTGCTTGTCATAGTTAGAATATTTTAATAAATCATCTCCTCGTGAAATCACATTAGAAATAGTGAATATGTATACAACTTATGTTAAAAGCATCCGAATGTTCTAGACAAATATTGCCTTGTTCTAACTAACCAAGGTTCTTATTTCATTAAATTATCTTACTAAAGTAATTTAGCTTCAAAAAGTGTAGGACATTAGTGTAGGACAGTACATTGTATGTGTATGCACGCTTCTGATATGTTTGTATGTATGTTTGTTATAGACGTGTGTAAGTTTAATGCCTTTGTGTAATGCGATTGTGCAGGATGAACAGATACATGCACGGCCATAAAATAACAGAAAAGAGGATAAAGCCTTTCTGGAGTAACCTTAAAATAAAAACACTCAAAATGACAAAACAGTTCCTAACAACACAGTACACAAACAAACTGACACGGACTCTAAGCCAGTTTAACACACCTTTACAGGTCACAAGATACATAAACAACACTTTACAAAGGATTACAAAAATCTACATGACAAAGTAGGCTACACTTAAAAAGCTATGGATTGCCCTACAATGTATATTATGAAACACCGACAGGGCCGCATGAATTCCACTAAGGCTCATAAAAATGTTTTGTAATACTCTCTTATAAAATGGTTCCTTTGAGCGTTGTGTTAAAAAAAAATATTTTACAGGCTCTACACTACAGTCTAATACTAATTTAATGTAACACAGTTTCTGAAATAATGTAATACCATGCACCGGTAGACAGTGGTACTAGTAAGATTCATCCTTTAAGCGACCACATACTTAACGACCAAATCGCAATATAAGGCCTAAATTTCTGATAAAGATATAGAGGTATAAATTTTTAAAGAGGACTAAACCAAACATGTTTAGTCATATCTGTGAATACTGAAGTATTAGTTTCCTTGATAGAAAAAAAAAAACATGTTTTCCTTTGCCGGGCATATGGTAACGCTACGCTTGTGTGTGTATCAGTATTTGATGTGTTGGTGGGTAAATGTGTTAGTTAGTTAGTGCGTGATACGTTTTTTAACGATAAATATGTCAATATAACAAAGCAGTTTATATTATTTCCACTCATCATTGAAGGCTTCGTCCACGGCACCGTAGTGCGATCCTCCTATGATGCGTGTATACTTGCTAGACCCTCTGGCTCTACGTAGTTTCACACCCAGGATGATGACAGCCACTACAGCCGCACAAGCCACGGCAGCAAAGACTGTTATCACTGGGGAATGAATGAAAACCAATGTCTGTATTATTTACTTCCTTCTTGTGACACGTAGAAACTACTAGCACATGCTGAACACACCCAAACATAACGACGCGTGACTTTCTTTTAGGTCAACCCAGTCGGTGTTATCTGTGTTATGATAATTTATATGAGATATTAACTTTCTACTTATTTACAAGTGATTAAAATTAAATTTTATCAATCGTTATTCTGTTTCGTTTTCTATGTTTCGGATGGTGACGCTGCGTTTGCAGCAGGGTTCGAACCTGGGAAGTTAAAAATCCATAGCGCATACTTTGAAAATGGCAACCATCCATCCTATTTGAAATATTAAAACAAAAAGACACCTGCAATTATTCCTGGTGTAAGACCAGCCACGACCTCATTGTTGTAGGCTTTGTTATTCTTTCTCCATGTCTGAAAGACAGAATCAATACAAATCAGTCAACTATTACAATGATGAACCCAATATAAAGCAATTAGTCTATATATAACAATAATAAGCAAAAAGTATTTAGAATTTTGTTCATCCTATGATTTTTTTCATTTGTTCTATGTATACAACAATTTGTATACAAAAGGAAATTGTAAAAAGCAGATTTGTATGAAATATTAGAATAGATTAATAGACTTGGTGTACCTGTGTTTCTGGGTCAAATATAAACAAGTTATATTCATTCTCAATTTGTGAGGCTGGCCTGGTCATGTATGGAGGTCGTCTGATAGGAGGTAAGTTAGGCCCAGCCAGAGTTCCTGCCTGAATGCAGTAGTGAATTGAACATCCCTGTCAATGAATCAAATCACATTCATGCGTTTTACGACATTCAATGAGAAATTGAATGTGTCTATTAAAAACTACTAACTCGTAATACAATATTTATAGCAGTTAACACGAAGTCTGACTATGCATCAATGTAAATAAAGAAGTGAATATGAAGTTTTGACGATATATGGGGCTATGAACTATCAACAACAAAAATGTATCATCTATTTTCTAGAAGGTAGAAAATTATTCATATGCATCTTAAGTCAAAGTGAACTCTAGGCAATGTAAGTATAATGGAATTATAATTATTCTAATGCACATTTGACTTATATAAAGAATCCAGGTAAGGGAGTAAATAAATACAGTGTCAGCTGTTTTACGAGTTGGTAAATTGACAGAGCTTGGAAGAGCTGTCACCGCAATTCTATAAGTGATTCTAACTTGTGAATGTCATCATAATGTTTTTAAAGGAAACATATGTATTGTAGACAATCTCACTGATAAAATGAATTCTTTCAATGCTTACAGACCTCATCCACTGTGGCAAGATGTTGACTGTATCCTTCAGGACATCTCATTGGATAATGTTCCGAGGGGTCTACTTTTCCCGCCATAAAAACTTTCAAGGAGTTTTTAGCAGCCAAGTTTTCATGAAAACCTACAGAATTGAGTCTCTCGGCTGAAAGCACATTTCCTGATTGATAAAATATGAAAGTTTGTATCAATTTGTTTATGATTTAATATAAAAAATAAAAAGACTTCGACAAAGTTATATACCATTTAAATATCGTTATACAGTAGTTCAATTTCTTGTCCATGGCTTGTGGATCAAATATTTACCAATATAAAACTGAGATTTCCTACTGTTCAATCTGGGTAGAGAAGTTTTTAGTAATGTCGGGAGTAATTAGGCTAAAGTTCAATTTTCGTCTTTTATTTGGCGAAGGTAAAGCATTACTTTGATCGCTGTAATGCTCACACAAGACTCTACCATAGGAACAATGGTAGTGTATATAAAAATGTAAAAGATTATCATACAATTTAATTTTCAATAAGTCAAAACTTTTTTTGGTAGCAAGTTTGAGACATTCTATCAGTTGAAAATGTTTGTTTTTTTACATCAATCATACTGCAAGACTGCAAAGAAAGACAACTACGGAAAGTTGTGTGAGTCAAATGTTACCTAAAAATACAAAATTACGGAAATGAGGGACTAACCATAGAGAATCTTAACGATCTTTTAGCGAAATCAGCTATTCTTTTAGAACCATTATTTAAAGAGTTGCTCTCCCTTTGATAATGTTATGTTACAAATTTCAGATTCTTTGGTTTGATAATGGGACTAGGCCGACAATATAAGAGAGCTTCGGCTGCATTTGAGAAAAGACCAAATCCTACAGATGTATAGTGTGATAAACAGGCCTCGATAGCCAAGTTTCATAATAGGTCACAGATCGATTGACACTAACTCTAGGCGGTTCAGAGATAGTTATGTTTTATAATAAGTCACAGACCGATTGACACTAACTCTAGGCGGTTCAGAGATAGTTATGTTTTATAATAAGTCACAGACCGATTGACACTAACTCTAGGCGGTTGAGAGATAGTTATGTTTTATAATAAGTCTCAGATCGATTGACACTAACTCTAGGCGGTTCAGAGATAGTTATGTTTTATAATAAGTCTCAGATCGATTGACACTAACTCTAGGCGGTTCAGAGATAGTTATGTTTTATAATAAGTCTCAGATCGATTGACACTAACTCTAGGCGGTTCAGAGATAGTTATGTTCTATAACAACGATACTGCAAGGAGGGCGAGGACACAGTGGTAGATATTCTCCTAGCATATTGAGTCCTCCACGACAGAAGACAGAGGTATGAGAATATTAGAACAAGTTCATGGCCAATATCAGGCCTTTCCTGTACGACGACCTTAAGGCACATTGTCCACTTTTTCATGAGCTTAAAAGGAAGAAGTATCAGAACAAAATTATCTGATCACGTACAGGGTTTCAGATAGGATATTATTTTTGATAGTAGTGATGAGCCGTAAAGCGTACATTTGATAACTGATAACATGACAGAAATGACAGACATCTATAATAGTTTAGATAGCAGGACATGTCAAAAAAAAAAAAAAAATGAGACACAGCTGGAAGATAACCTTTATGTTTTCTTTACCCCCCCCCCCCAACTCTACCAAAAAATAAAAGGGCGCAAAACAAAACATATAAAATGTTATATCTGTGTCCAGTGAAATATGGGCTGCTTATATTTCAAGAAAAATTATAATCTTCCGATTTCGGTGTTGTTTTTTGTTTGTTTGGTTTTTTTTCTTTAAATTAATACATGACCTTTTTTAGTTTTAAAGTATAAAATAAATATATGCAGCGTATCTATTTAATGTGGTGTCATTTTTACATGAAACTTTACGCCCTATAGAAGATAATGGAATTACCTGCTTTACAAGAAAAGAATCCTCCAAAAGGGACTGCCATACCACTACTTTGTTCAAAGTCATCACTAATACAAATTGTCAAAGCCGACAGTATACGTATTGCATAAAATGTTGGTGGGCAGCTCTGGACAAACAAATAATGAGACATTTAGATTTTAAATTTTTATTTTGCTGCAATACATTCTGTGTGTGTAGTCGAAAAAATAAAATGTTAGAATGTTTCGTTTTTTGTATTCTAAGAGTGATAATATTTAATAGCTATGGGCTATACTACTATAGCTACGCTAGAAGGGTTTCTATGGGAGCTGATAACTCTGAGGGACACCCATTAGGGGTCTGACATGTGAGAAACATTGAAATTTAAAAGCTGTGTATCAATCAATGAATGTGTGTAAAAGCTTTTTGTATGAGGATACACAAATCCACTGAAGGCATCTATCTCCATTCCAGAGTTGATGGCAAACTCCTAAATATTGCCAGACTGAGGGCCAAAACTAAAATCAGAGCCACCCTCGCAAGAGATATGCTATTCGCGGATGACGCAGCGGTAGTGGCACACACGCAAGAGGAACTTCAGTCTCTAATGTCCCGCTTCTCTCAGGCTTGTAAAAAATATGGCTTGACTATTAGCACGAAGAAAACAAATGTTATGGGACCACCTACTACAGCACCACCCTCCATCCTCATAGACGATAACAAGCTGGACGCCGTAAACGAATTCTGCTATCTGGGATCCACAATTACAGATGACCTGTCTCTAGAAGAGGAGATGAAAAAACGCATAGGGAAGGCTGCCTTGACATTCGCTAGACTCAGACCAAGAGTTTGGGAAAACCATAAGCTAACTACGGTGACCAAAATGGAAGTCTACAAGGCATGCGTTATGAGTACACCTGTATGGCAGTGAATCATGGACCACCTACGCAAAGCAAGAGAGAAAACTAAACTCATTCCATTTGAGATGTCTCCGTAGGAACTTGAATGTCACATGGAAAGAAAAAGTGTGCAATACTGAGATCCTTGTGCGATCAGGTATTCCCAGCATCTTTACAGCCCTCAGACAACGTCGTTTGTGCTGGCTTGGACATGTTCGCCGGATGGAGGACAAGCGCATCCCGAAAGTCATCCTCTATGGTCCACTCACGACTGGCACAAGAAAAACTGGTCGCCCCCACCTCCGTTACATAGATGTAATAAAACGTGACCTCAAATCAGTGAACATCAATACTGACAATTGGGAAGACATAGCTCTAGACCGCAACAGGTGGAGAGAGACAGTGACCAAGAAAGCTATGGACAGTGAACGTACATGGGTCTCAGCGCAGGAAGAAAAACGCACAAATCGAAAAACGGCCAGCTCCTCTACCGCCGAAGCAAAAGCCACCTTAACCTGCGCTATCTGTGGACGGGAGTGTCTCTCCAAAATAGGGCTCCACTGCCACATCAGGAAGTGTGCTCTGAGATGAACCATAGTCGTCCTACGACTGAAGGAGGCCAATGATTAGGTTTCAAAAAAAATCATCCACACAATTTAGCAATTATTTATTAAGGGAAAAGTAAATCTGGGGGACCGTCACACCATAAGAAAATGAGACCGACCCTAGCGACTCTGCTGGCTACTTATAAAATCTTTACCTCTGTTCCTGTAACTGGATTAACGTGTGTGATTTGATACAGGCCACCAAACAAATAGCCAGAGTCTGGCTCAACTTGTCCAGTCGCCGCACACCAGTACGTAGAATACACAGCTTCACCATATTGCATTTTACAATGAATTGGAAAGAAGACAATTCTAGAATAAAAAAAAAAATACTTAAAGTACCAGTAGGGTGAATTGAATGACAGCAAGTATGATTAACATTTAAAGTGAATCACATGACCAGTATTTTTAGTTGTTGTTTTTTTTAAAGGGATTAAGCAATTTACTAAGAATCACTTAACTGTGAAAATTAATTTCTGTTGTCTCAAAACTCTTATGAAATAGCAGGTCCACCTTTCATTTGGAGGCTCGATACTTCGAGTTACAATTCAGACTCGAGCAACTTTTTTTTTAATTTAATTTTGAAAAAGCAGCACGGATAACTGCTCCCAGATACCCCATTATTGTTAGTCAACATGACTCCATCTAAACTTTGTTGTTTTTTTAACACTAAGACTAACAAAGTACCAATACAAGATAAAGAGTTCATTCAGCGACTACGCACAGGCATCTTTGGTCCTTTTCATGTTTCCTGATAAACGAGTGACGTTGATACAGTCTTACCGACTAAGGTACGAACGAGTTTTTGTATCGCTCTGTTCTTGTATTGATTGACAGCAGTCGCCCACTTCGCGACGACTTGACGTTGTTATGCTGGAGCGGGCGGCCGCTGTCTTCCAAGATTTTTCTACTTAGACATTTTTGTTCAAAAAGGTCTTTTAAATATAGTAGTGTTGTTTTCAAGTATTTAGTTATATTTTACTTCTTTTTCAATTTAAAACAAGGTTACAAAGACAGTTTGTTTGGAGACAAACTCAAAATCGGCCCCCGAAGTGGTCCACCCAGGCAGGTAAATAGGCAGGTTTCAATATTTTCAGAAAGAACATCAGAATGAAATTCTATCAATGACAAATGACAGAGAAAAATGTAGAAAGAAGGTTGACGGATCTTGTGTGGTGCCCCAGCGGTCCACAGTCTAAAGATAGGTGAAAGTGAATGTGAAGTCAAAATGTGAACCTGGCCTATCTTATGTCTTATAATGAATATATAATTGCTCTAATTGTTTTATAAAGTGACAATCTCTTATTTCTCAAGAAAAAAAACAAAACATTTGCGTAAAAAAACAAAACAAAACAAAATCCTTTAGTTCAGTGTTCTATTCAAGTGGAGTGGCACGCGATAATATGAAAAACTACTTATTCATTGTTATTTTGAGTTATGTCCAACTTATATGCATGTTAACTGGATTTTTCTCTTTAAAAAAAAGTAAAAATTTTTTTGTGTAAATGTAGTAGTTAGTATAACAGAACTTCCTAAACTTTCCATACAAATGTAAAAAAAAATATTTTTTTTTCACCACAAATCTAAAACCGTTTGCAGAAGTGTATTACTAATATGGTAAATTGCCATCTTCCCTACTAAGGAGGAATGATAAATAGTTGTAAAAGTGGTGTGTTTTTATGAAAAAAAATTCTTGCATATGTGATTTTAAAAAATTAGATTTTTCGGTTTCAGAAAACAAAAGTAGCCGTTGCATCAGAACTTTAAATGGTCTAACATATCATGACGTCGAATTTTTAATCTTTTCGAGTTTACGAGATCTAAACGGGATGGACGGACAGACAGATGGACAGATATTCCACACAAAACTAATAGCTTCTTTTCCCTTTTGGGACCGCTAAAAATAACTTTTTGGGAAGACTATATTAAATTATATTATGTTATGTTATGTTTTATTATATTATACTAGTCGACCGGCGGCGTAGCATACGCCGCTATTTTTCAGGGCCGGCCATAGGTCACTGCAACCTATGCGACCGCAGTGGGCCCCGCACTTTTATAGGACCCGCACTTTCATAGGACCCGCGCTAATTCAAGGTGTATAAATTATTACATTAAGCCATTTTATAACTTCAAACAGATTTCCCGCTCTTGGAAATCTCCAAAATTGTGTAATCAGGTGAAAGAAGCTTCTCGCGCCTCAAACTAATGAAGAATTACTTGAGGTCAACAATTCTCAAAGATAGATTGAAACATTTGGCAATTCTTGCTATTGAGCGGGATCTATGTAGGAAACAGAATTATTATGATATACTGTATGACTTTGCTACACACAAGGCTCGTAAAGTAATTATGTACGTAGTAAAGAATGTATAAAATGCAAACACAAATTTATTTTCTAATTCAAACTCTTAAATTTAACTTATTGTCCATTTCGAATAGGGCCCCATAATGCTAAAGTCTGGCCCTGATATTTAGTGTTCGTGAAATGTTTGTTTGTAAAATGTTTTACATGTTTCGGATGTTCCTTCAGAGTTGAAGATAGTTTACTTCTTAGTCCAAACCTCCCGCAGGACGACGGGGGATGGGAGCGGGCAGTCATACCAAGCGACGTGTGAATACCCACGTGTTCTCTCCCCTCCCCCTCTTGTTATTTTCGCTGAAATAAGAGAGTCATCTTCCCTTTACTTCTTGTTTAAAATGTTGAGGAAGGAAGAGAATTATATATGTATATATATATATATATATATATATATATATATATATATATATATATATATATATATATATATATATATATATATATTTTATATTATATTATATTATATTATATTATATTATATTATATTATAGATAGATAGATAGATAGATAGATAGAGAGAGAGATAGAGAGATAGATAGATAGAGATAGAAATAGAGATAGAGATAGAAATGATTAATATATCGTGAAGTTGTTATTTCCGTAAAAGATATAAGCACTCCACTATCAATAAAATTCCACGCGTCTCTGAAAGCAATTTCAACTCAAACCCTTTACGTTTGTCGCAGATGTTTCTAACCAGTAAGCTTTGTACATGACAGGTTCAAGTCTTGGCTAAATACCCACCTAGGAGAAAGAAAACTTGGAATTCAAACTTTCGCTGCCTTCTGGCTATACTGAAACATGGAAAAGGCTTCAGGAGTCAACCCTGACGCAAAGTCAAGATCTGATTACCTTTATGCAGCTTGAAGCACATAGTGCTACACCCTAGCAGAACCTGGACAAATCACCTGCGTGGAGAGGGAAAACTGCTGTTTGGCTGACATTTACCAGACCATAGCAGAACCTCAGGCTTTAATGTTATTGACTGAAAGAGGCCATATATTTTCTAATTTGTGTACGTAGCAAGATTTTTATGTAACATAAAATTCTAACATTATGTGTTAGTAAACCAACTAAATATTTAAACCTGAGATATTGTGCTTACCGACATGATGATAATGATTTGATTGATCCTGTCTGTAACAATACAGGCATGTAAGATTGAGGACACGAATAACTTCCTGTCTTGGGGTTGACTTGGATCAGTTTTTCACATGGGTTTTTTTGTTTAAAATATTCGAGTCCATACACTGAGCATGTTTGATATACACCTGAGGAATAAAAGTAAAAGCAGAGAAAATTAAAGGATTTGAATATATTTTTCTTACATTATTTGGTTCTGTGGGAGTGAAAGGGTGGTTAGGAAACTAGGCACAAAGGGTCATGCAGAAATGAAAAAAAGAAACTGAAGGTACTCTCAATCAAAACAAATAACACATTTCTTTAAGCTAGCATGGCCGAAGTAAAGATAGACAAGTTATAATTAGCTTGCTTCTAATTTAAAAGCTAAAACAACTTAACAGAGACTTTTTTTTTTTTTTGAAAATTAACTTTTCTGTTATATTTTTTTTAATCAAAGGAATATTACTTTATTCAAACGCATCCCAATGCGTGTACCTAGAATGAAAACGTCTAGAAATAAGATTATAAAATCAAGTCTGATTAAGGAAAATATAGCCAGCTCCCTTACAAATAGGACAAATCCATAAAGTTCTTTAAGAATCTTCATGAGCAATAAATCGCTCCAATAATCAAACAGTATTTAAAAAAAAACATTAAAGTAGAAGATGGTTTTATGGCCTCATTCAAAATTAAAGAGCTAATTGGGAAAAAAACTAGTCTCATGGTGTTCAAAAATGTATCATTCCAGCTTTTTGAGATGCCATTTTAACAGTGGCGTATCAAGTTCCAAAGAGGTTTGAAGAGTATTATCAATATGTGCTACATTATTTCAAAAACTAATTGATAGAGCAACAAC
Organism: Biomphalaria sudanica; assembly: GCA_036873155.1. Classification (NCBI taxonomy): domain Eukaryota; kingdom Metazoa; phylum Mollusca; class Gastropoda; family Planorbidae; genus Biomphalaria; species Biomphalaria sudanica. The sequence goes on from JAZGLO010006691.1 coordinate 2,880,053, forward strand.
AAATAAAGAAAACCAACATTTTCTTTACAAAAGAATAAGTAAACTTTCACTTAAAATCTTTTATTGTTATTTTGCTATGTACGATATTTTCAATGGCATAAAAAGTAAATCTTTTTTTTTTTAGCAGAGACTCCTTTTTGGTAAATAATGAAATACCATTACGAAAATGTATAGCTTATGTGGATAATGGAGCAACATCAAAGGCTGAACGCTACAAAGGCTCGTAAGTTATGAAAAAAGGAAAATTTAGAAATGTGAATAATTGACATGCAACATGTTATTGCTAAATATCGTATCCCACAGCTTCAGTCATCTTTAAATCTCATTGCAAAAACTGTAAATAAACTATAAACCTATGTGAAAAAAATAACTTATCTTTCAACAGTTTTGTGAAACAAATGAAGATAATATGCTCAACGCTTATGGCCGACTGAGGTTCAAAAGGGAATAGTCATGTTTGTTTGTTGACCTCTTTAATACAATTAAGAATTTCTTTTAAGAATCAGGAAGATCATTAATCAGTTAAGTAAAGTTAATGACTCAAAGATGGTTACTAAAAGGCAACTCACGCAAGTGACGCATGAAAAGAAATTGACCTTTCTTGATTCAAAGCTAATTATTGTCTCTTTTATTGATACATTAAACCTCTTTCGTTGTTTTACAATCTCCCTGAGCTTATTTGTTGGCGAATGAATACTGCCTGAGGTCATCGATATCTATGCATCTGCCAGGTTCCTTATGTCCATGTAGTGCGGAATCTTGGAGTTTTCTTCGACTCAACACTATCTTTCGACCCACACATAAGTCAGCTCTGCAAGGGTCTTTATCTGCAGCTGCGTAGATTAGGCCAGATCCGACCATATCTAACAACGGAGTCAACAAAAACGCTATCTATGGCATTCATACTCTCCCGCATTAACTAGTGCAACGCCGTGCTAGCAGGTAAATCCAATGACAAAATAGCCAAGCTGAACAGAACAGAACAGAACGTATAGTCCTAAGGAAAACAAGACAAGATTCTGCTACTACGCTCCTGCGCACGCTCCATTGGCTTCCCGTAAAAGCGAGAATTAATTACAAGGTGGCCACACTTTGTCATCAGTGTATCTACAACAAAGAATTGCCCTTGTACCTTAGCGAACTGATCACTCCATATGTCCCTCAAAGAGCTCTGCATTCAATGGACTCAACGCTTTTGGTGGTGCCACGTTTCTCCGTCAAAAGCTACGGTCTGCGGGCTTTTTCAGTGCACGGACCAAAGGAACTCACTCCCCATTGATCTCAGACAGACATGCTACACTACTTTCAAGAAGAAAATGACCTACCAGTTAAAAATTTTTAGATTAGTTTGTCATTTTAGCTGTTGTGTTTATGTTTGCAATGTTATCACAGCGCACCGAGCCTACATTTTGTTTGTTAGCAGCACTTTTTAAATAAAATTATTATTATCTCACTTATTGAAAAAATGACAACTAGCTTCAAGAATGTAAAAAAACGAAACTTGGATGAAATATTTTTTTAAACATCTGTTATTAATGTTCAAGCTGATTAGCAGTAAAAAAATTACAAAATTGTGTCACAATAAAAAGAATTATAACAAAGGAAGCACAAAAGAGATATGGCACCATTTAAATATTCTTGTCCTGTGGTAACAATTTCTAAGAATTTCTCTCAATAAGAAAAGTTGAAACTGGATTCCGATTTAGGGTTTTAAAAAGATTAATGCGTAAGTAAAGAAATAGAATGCATGTTGCTACTTGTGTCATGATTTAACTAATATTGTTAAACTGCATGAGGCACAAGGTTCCCATAAGCTAAAGTTTATTTTTAGTGAATCCAACATTAATAATAGTTATATTAAAAATAAAAATTAATTTAAATGTTAATCCAAAAGATAGTAATGTCCCGAAATTTAAAAAATCATGACAATGAGAGTAGTTTTAGTTTGTAATCTCTTTTTTAAGTTATTGCTCATACTTTTTAATAAAAGACAGATAGACAGACAGATATAGAAAAGAAATATTTTTTTCACCACATTCATAAAGGTGCCGGTATGCCGTATCGGTGCGTACCGTTACAAAAAAAAAAAACACTGGATATAGATATAGACTGTTTCGAATTTATCTTATTTATATACGATTCAATATGACATTTAAAGAGTCAACAATATAAAGGGATGATTAATAACTGAAAAATAATACCTCCAAATGAGACGTTAGTTGGTCGAGCCGTACAAGAACCATCATCAAAGTTGGCAGAGAAACTGAAATTGGGAGAACCAAGTTTGGTACATCCTCTGATTGTATTCATTTCATAGTAGAGCTCTATGGACTCACGAACAATCTAAATTCATACCAAAGTAAAAATTAGCCAAATTATTAACAGAAGTGTTTTTTATAAAGCTTTTTGGTGGAAAATTTTTGGTTCAAATGATACAGCTATTAAATGTTACAACAATTATATGTTTTAACTTTATAGGTAACAAAATTTATATCACTCTTCAAAGGTCAAAGGTTCCACTTATTAAAGAAAAACAGTTTATTAGCTTGCAAAGTCATGGGTTTCTAGGATCTGGAATGGGAACACGGATTTCGAAAATGCCCTCAATAAAGTGTTTATTTTGTATCATGTCGTCAAAATTTCAAATAAAGAATTATATATGATAAATTTAACCGCTTTGGTTTCGATTATGAAAATATCTTACTTGTCCTAGATCCAAGGTAAGAGATAACAGGTTGAATTTTCATATTTTCGTCCACCGCAAGTGGGAGAATTAGTGATAGTTGTGTCATTGAGTCTATAATATTAAGCAGAAAGTAAGGCGTATGTATGTATGTATGTATGTATGTATGTATATATGTATGTATTTTTGTATATATGTATTTATGTATGTATGGTTGTATGTATGCATGGTTGTATGTGTGTATGTCCTTAATAGAAATCAAAACCGTTTGACCAATGTTGATAAACTCTTCGCATAAATGTTCCTTGGGTACTAACTGGAACCGTAACGTATGTGCAGTAACCCTAAAACTAACTTACAACCCTAAAAAAAAAGTTTTCAAACTCTATGAAAGTATTACTATTTCACAGATCTAGATCATATAGACTTGTTTATATGAGACAAGATCGAAAGAAATACACTTTGTAAAGATAGTTTTTTACTTTGACAAATGAAAATACAAAGTATAGTCCATTGATTTCATTATTTAATAAAATTAACCTTCGGATTTGTCTTTCAAAAACATTTTTACATAAATTCGTTCCTTATATTTACGAATTCAGACGTACTTTATATTTTATTCATTGGTAGCTTTTTTCATTAGAGAAGAAAATATATCGAAACCTACATCTAACTCTACATCTTACTCTAATCTTATCTTATCTAATATTATATACACGTTACTTCAAAAATGTCTTACGCGCCATGCATCTAACACTTGAACATACAAAATAAAGTAAGTCCATTCATTTCATATTTTAATCAAATTCACTTTAACTGTTTTGTTTTTAAAGCATTATTTACATACATTCGTTCGCTATAGCTGCTATGCTGATATACATTTAAATAGTCCCATTCATTTATTGTGCACACTTAATATGCGCTATGTAAACACACTCTGATTGGACAGGCTACATGAGGCTCTATATGGGAGATATTTAATATACTAACATACAATAATTAATAAGCTTCTTGAGCCCTTGAATTCACTTTTATAATAGTAGGTCAACATCTATTATAATAGTATCTAGATCTAGATCTAAATATATGTAGGCCTACAAGCAAATGTTTTTATTTTTAAAAAATGGATTAGGTCTATTAGCTATTTTGATAGCTCCATTCATACTATTTTTTACATTCACGCATTCGCTTTCTATAACATTATTATTTTGTTTAATTGTTTCCAAAACACTCTCAGTGACTATATTGACAGCGATACGCAAATTTAGACCCGCGGGCCGCGGGTAATGAATAGCTTTTTTTGGGGGGGAGGGGGTGGGTTGGGCTGATTAAAATATTGTCTTTTTTGTCTAAAATTATTTATTAGTTATTAAGAGAGAATTGATCGCTTTTAAAAAGTCAGCTTCTTGAAGGAGGTACTGTCGGTTTTTTTTTTATAAACGAATGTTTTTATATATTTGTTTTTGATAGTATAATGTTTGATGTTGATATTAACAAGGCCATCCTCTCACCTTACTCACTCTCACAATCTAAGTCTAAGTAATTAGGGTGGTATCGGGTCGATACATAAAAAAGATAATTCATTGATCTCTGGCAGTTTGATCAGTAAACTTTTCGGTTGGAAGCACTTAAGCAATTAAGACTGTTATTCAGTAATGAAGACATGAATTAGGTATGTTTTGAACATCAGTTATTATTGCACAATATATAATATTCGACTCCCCTTACCTTTTCTACTTCATAAACTGTCGTGGGAGTTACTTCCGGCAAGGTCTGTGGACTGACCAAGAAGTACAAAGGATCGCCTGCCCTATCCATGGGGACCACGTTCTTGTCAACACCTTTAGTCCACTCGTCTAGAGTCATGTTTCCAATGCTAAACAATGGTCCACCGAGTGTCCTTATAACCGAATGTGTCAGACTTTTATTGTAGGAGTCACTCACTTTGTCATCTGTTTTATGGCTACAAATATTTAGGAAAAACAAAATATAAATGTATTACAAAGACGATGCAAATGATGTCAACAACAACAAAATAACATCTAATTGTTTGTAGATAAAACGAACAATGTTTTCACCAGAGACAAAGTTGTATGTATTCTACTGAATACTTTAGTGTTACACTAAGTTTTGTTTACTCAAAGTATGGATTTTAGAACTGTCACAGGTTTCCTATTCTATTTCTACTTATAACTCGATAGAATCTACCTTAGGTCTCGATACGTCTCTAGGTGTCCCTGGTTCAGTTCTAGTTAACGAAATAAAACAATTAAACAACTAGATCAAACACATAAACTTTAATCAGCTTTACTGCATATCACACACGCTGGTCTCCTTCTGAAAACAAAACACACTTCCGGTCATTTGCGCAGATTGTAAAAATAGATTATACATACATACACACATTCATCCGTGACAATAACAAAATATAGAAGTTGAAAAATCAGAGGCGTCGTCAGAATTGGTGTCACCAAGCTAATGGTATCACTGTCCCATAACAACAACAAAAAAAGAGTTAAGTATCCACTTTCAGATCATGCGATCTTTGTGGCCAACGTCAACGAGGTAGCGTGTAATGAGATCATAACAACAACCTATTCCCTTTACTTTGTTGGCCAACGAGCTAGCGTGTAATGAGATCATAACAACGACCTATTCCCTTTACTTTGTTGGCCAACGAGCTAGCGTGTAATGAGATCATAACAACGACCTATTCCCTTTACTTTGTTGGCCAACGAGCTAGCGTGTAATGAGATCATAACAACGACCTATTCCCTTTACTTTGTTGGCCAACGAGCTAGCGTGTAATGAGATCATAACAACCACATATTCCCTTTACTTTGTTAGCCAACGAGCTAGCGTGTAATGAGATCATAACAACGACCTATTCCCTTTACTTTGTTGGCCAACGAGCTAGCGTGTAATGAGATCATAACAACCACCTATTCCCTTTACTTTGTTGGCCAACGAGCTAGCGTGTAATGAGATCATAACAACCACCTATTCCCTTTACTTTCCCCAACTTATCTCAAGAACATATTAAAAATTAGACTTGAGTGGAAGCATGAGCTTCCTAAAAAAATCCCAAAAATTCAAAATTTCAGGCTTCACTTAGATACTAACCCGAGACCCTAAGTTTAAAAAGCCACTCGCTTTACCAGTCAGACACTTCGCCCCACTTCCTCCCTAAACCGTTTCCATAATAAATGTTCGAAATGAAATCTGTCGATATAATCTCTTTAACCATAAAACTAATGATCTACATTCTTAGAAACACAGCTTTACAATATTTAAGTGTAGGGTCTCTTTCATTTTTTAATTTACATATCACCCCCAACTAGGTGTCATCCAGAGCGGTAGCACCCTTCGTACACAAGTAGTGACGCCAGAATATTATAAAACAATCGACTAAAAAGACAAGGAAGGCAAACACATTTTTTTTCTGTAATTCTTAATCTTTATTTAAAAAAACATTACCCATAAGAAGCACTCATATGAAATATGCCAAGGAATGAAGCACTTGCTGATACTAAAATGGACGTTTTAGATTCTCTACTGGAAGAGACAAAGTCACTCTTGAGGTAATCATCCTTGACAAGTCCAGCTCCGGCGGTAACACTTGTCAAGACATGGGTACCTTGTGAAATCCGAAAATCGAAAAATATACCCTTGTCTGAAGGATTGAACAGTTTAAAAAGTTTTTGTGATCATATTTTTTATAGAAAAATGTAACATTAAAGTCGATCAGTTATTTTCAAGAACGAATATAACAATGTGCTTGGTATCTTTGCAAAGCAAATAGAAATATTGTACTGAAGCTTGACTGACAGTTGTAAAGATAGCTAAGATTGTAATAAACACATACCCAACCTAAATCTGTAATAAAAAGAGGGTTGTGCATATTGAGAAGATTCTACGAGTCAATTAGTTGAACATTTTCCATTCCAATCCAATCGTGATGTTATTATCTAAACAAGTGAAGTGTTGTCGTCGTATATTTCTTTGTTTAGCGAAAAAAAAAGCCAATTCGTCTGTAAACGATTAAACATACCAAAATCTCTGACCAGCAATTGTCCTTCATATCTGGCTTGTTCAGTCTGGTTCATCTCAAGTCTAGCTGCTATATTCAGTAACCGACTTCTGAACTGTGGGCTTAAGACTGGATCTGGTTGAAGTTTTGCTTCGTACCTAACAAAAATAAACAACATATAAACAAAATACTTTTTTAAAAGCCAAAGCTCATATATGATCAGCACAATTAATACCATATCTTTCAATTTTGCAAACTTTATCTCCTTTTTTCTATATTAAACAAAAGTGATTAATTAACAGTAATTAATTAACTATGATTATATAAGGAAAGAACAGCACAATTAATACCAAATCTTTTAATATTAAAAGATTTATCTCTTTTTTTATGTTAAACAAACTTAATAAATTACCATTTATTAATTATCTAATTAGTTTTCTTTTTTATGAATGATTATTGTGTTGTCATCGTCAATGAACAGTGTGCAAAGTTTAAACTTGATCCGAAAATCGGAAGTGGGAGTGCATATCACCTTTTTAAATAATGTGAACAATAACAATGTTATAAGTTTAATCAAAATATTTGGTTATGGGTTTTGAGAATGGAAATTGCTAATAATGGTAATTTTCCCAAGAGGGCAAGATACCATGTTTCCAAGTTGTATTCGATCAGCTCTAGCAGTTTACCACGTCTTCAGAACACTTATATAATGTTATTAAAGTGTTTAAAAAAATTATTAATAAAAAAGAGACAAAGTCTAATGAACATATTGAATAAAAATGAAATATTCAGAAGGTTTTTTTTTTTCTTTTTTTTTTTGGCAATAATAATAACATAACAAATAAAATATAAAATAAATAAAAAATAAAAAAAAAGCTTCATATTTCCTCGAACTTTACATCTAGCTAAAATGCAACTACTTCAACTATATCAATAAAATGTTTCTCTTAAATATTGGAGCCTAATTGAACTTTCCCCTCCTTGCAGCTTGTGGCCTTACCTGTTATACCTGATCTGTACTCGGACAGTCACGGCCTTGTCTTCAATCTGTTTCGACTTGAGTTCTTCGTGCTCGTAGGAGAACTTGCCACTGACAGAGACGAACCCCAAAGACATCCCAGTCTCTATGTTGACGGTGTTGGCTGTCAAGGAGGAGGAGTTATGCCAGGTCTCTATCATCTCAGCAAATGTCTCCACTCTGCTGGTCTGTTGTCAAATTAAGACAAAACCTTAATGCTTTTACATTCAGTACATTGCATTAGACTTTTTAAAAGGAACTATCAACTGTAATTTTTAACTCATTACAACTCATTACAAAAAAATCTGAAAACAAAATATATTTTAAAAAAGGTTAAAAAAGGGAAAGAACTGTATACTTAGAGAACATATCTCCCTTTTACTGTATATAAATAGTTAATTAACTGGATTTTTTTTTTCTTTTTCTTCTTCCTAGTTCTCATTGTCATGTTGGAGCCTTCAGATATACGACATGAACTGCGTAGTGGTTCCTAAATCAGAGAGCACTTCTTATAGTTTTCTTTCTATAGGGGTGTTTAAAAAATGAAGTTTTGGAAAATATGGTCATCATTCTCCGACATTCCAAAATTGCATATTTCGCTTGTTCCAATTTTTAGCTTCCGGGCATATTCTTTTTCATTCTGTTGTGTCCGGTTCTGTACCGGACAGAAGGGGTAATTTGATATAAGTATTATAAAGTAAAACGGATGAATATCCTATCTTAAAAAAATAAATACATTAAAGCCCATAGAAGAATTGATGCCAGATTTAATTGCAATGACAACAAATGAAATCAAAACACTTTTGTGGATAAGATCAAACATTACCTTGAGAGGAACTGTGAATAAGTTGTCAGGTATCAGGAAGTTTCCGTCATCAGTCACCTTGCATTGTGTAAAGTTGTAGCTGATAACTTGCCCAGCGATTGCATTACGGAGATTATCCCAACCCACACCTGGTAACACCTGGAAAACATTGACATAATTTTTTAAGTAATAAGAATAATACTCAAATATTCAAATATATTTAAATGTAACCTGGTCAGAACAAGTGTAGGCATGTTTAGAAGAGGTATTATATTTATTTATGCATAACTTTTAACACTCAATTTTATATATTAATCAAGTAACCATCAAGAAAGTGTTTTGTATCACGGAAATACCACACGGGGACAGTAAAGGCAATTTCAATCTTTCACCGAAACTGTATGATGAATCCAAGAATATAATGACCACATGACCACCAAAGCGAATATAAGATTAAAACTAATTTTAACTATTCTGTGTATACCACTGCCTGCTCAATCAGAAACAGAGAATGTCAACTGCTGTGTTGTCTACCACATTATTCTTTCAATGCTACAAAAACTTTGTGGCTTGATGTACAGAGATATGCAAGTTTCACTTTTGTGACATCTTCTTCTTCTTCTTCTTCTTCTAGCCAGCTTTATTGCTGCTGAGCTGTCAGCTCTTTTGCAGACTGTGCCAAGGAAAAAAAGTGTGCTGTTTTCTTCAGTTGTTCAGCACTGCCGTACAGGGTGTTGGTTATGTTGGGCTGTAGTGGAAGTAGGGTCTGCCTAAGGTGGATTAGGGAGAGGCATTCAAAGAGGATATGGTTTACGGTTTCAGAGGGGTGGGCGCAGTGTCTGCAAAAGGGGAGTTGTGTGGAGTTTATTTTGTTTAGGTGGTAATTTAATAGTGGTGTGTCCTGTTCTTAGTTGGATAAACTATAGATTTTGATAAGTTGGTTAGTCCTCGAATTAATGTATATTTCTGTTTAAGTATTATTATTCATGTCATTTATTCCTAACAAATATCACATTTTTATACGCGTAACAACATTCTTATGAAAATATACTTATATTTCAAGATTAACAAAAATTCACATTCTCATAAAAATAACTAAATTCTTATCAATATAGAATAGAGTCGTGCAAGAGAAATACCTCAAATCGCTGTACATCCAAATGACTGTGTCTTGACTTGTCCTGACATCTACGTGGGTCCCCTACAGGCCAGTCAGACTTGAAAGCGTCGTAGTTGGGAGGAGGCCCTTCTGGTAAAGCTGTTCCAAGGATGTTGGTTAAAACAGCTGTCGCAATGAAGCCATATCGTAGTAACTATTCAAGGATTTCACAAGAAACATAAAAAGTTTATTTTGTAAAGACCATCTTTATGAAACTGAAGACTTTTTGTTTCAGCGTAACTTGGCTTTTACTAACTAGTGAATGATAGATTTTAAAAAAAAGCCATAATTTTACACTGCCCCATATTTCCCCTCTCCCAGAAAAAAAAACCTGGTTAAGTGCATGTATAAATCTGCTCAGAGTTTATAAATCCACACATGGCTATATTAATGTATAATCGTCTCGATTAGAATACTGGATCTAGATATAAGCTTTACAAGATTCTAATTTAGTGATATGTCTATAGTTCTACACTTAGAAGACGGTTCGCAAAATTTTCCTGAACGTCCATTGACGTACTTGTGTTTAAGATATAGATTGTCTAGACCTCCAGACCGATTTCAATTTTAAGGATTTTTATATAATGAAAAGTCATGGCGGTCAAACCAGAGTTTCACTTGTGTGGCCAAGCTGACAATAGGCATAGTAAAAAAAAAACTGTTTAAATCAAGAGAAAATTGACCACTTTGAATGTTAGACCTGACAATAAAGATGGGGCAGAGGGAAATAGCAGACACATATCTTAACTTGAAATTCTGTTGTAGTATCTATTCAACCAGACATGAAAATAGAGAGTTAGTCATCTTGAGAGACAAAAAGTACGAGCCGACCCGCGACGTAGCATACGCCGCTATTTAGTGACGGGTGAACATTTCCTGAAAGACACAGTTGTTCAAATGGGGTGGTTAGTTGAGCGACATAGAGAATTATATATACAGAGAAGATGACTTGTTCTCCCCTCCCCCTCTTTTTTTTTTTTGTCTGAGCCGCGCGCTCTGTCGCCTTGAAAGTTACGTGGGGTAACTCTAGTCCGACTTGCAGAAATGAAAGATTTATCTTTCCATGACTTTTTCATTGAGGGTTAGAGAGTTGGCGTGCGTGCGTCTTGCCCCGCATGGTTGGGCGACGTAGAGAATTATATATACAGATATGGTCGGTTGTCTTGAATTTAACGTTACGACAACATACATCGACTAATCAGTAACGCAGTTCACCTCTTTAAATTAAATGTTTATAATATCTTAACATATACTTTACACAGTACAGTATGTTATTTTCTATATCATTTTGGATGATTGGGAAGGGAAGGGGTGGGCGCGTTTTTTTTAATTGGTGCTATCGAATTTGCATCTTAGTGAATAATTAATCATTTATTAATCTTTGAAAAGGTTCAGTTTCACGTGGTTGTCGCGTGAACATCCCTCCGGGGTGACCAAGAGGGACTGGTTTTTAGTTACGGTTTTAAAGGCCAAGTGGCCAATGTAAAAAAAAAAAAAAAGCCATCTGAATCTGAATCACAAGGCTAGAAGTGGAGGCAAAAGTCTTCAGGTCCTTGGGCTAGAGGTGACAATAAGAATTCTCGTGGCCTGTTTCCGGAAACACCGTCATTGCACAAAGCCGCCGCGCTGAAGGAATTGGTTTCGAAGGTTGTTAAAAAACAATATCTCAAATGTCCCCTCTATGAAGGGAAAGCAGGCAATGCCGACAAAGGTTCAGCAGCCTTGGAAACCAGTATCCGGGGTATCAAGCTATTTCTCCAACGATGGGACAGTCCGATTTGTCTAGTGCATGAAGAATCACCATTGGTATAACATCAGAAAAGTGACACAATTGCCCTGAATTGAAATCCAGTTCACTGTCCTTTAAGAGACTGGGAAAGAAAGCAAGGAAATCTTCCTTTTCTTAGGCTTGCCTGTAACTTCACTTTTACCTGCCCTGTAGTCTGTTGGACCATTGGGGCACCACACATGATCTGTCGGCCGTCTTTCTCCATTTCTCTCTGTTCTTTGCCTTGAATAGAACCTCTTTCAATGACAGGCCCATCAATTCTTTAATATCGCCTTCCCATAGCTTTGTCTGTCTGCCTCTTCTTCTTTTTCCTAGTAATGTTCCATGATGTAACGTCTGTAACTAGTTCTGTTTAAATACTCAAAACACTTCAATGAGAGATTGATAGCTATCCTTTCTTTTCGTTGAACGTACACCCCACAAAACGTTTGCTCTTCATATAAACCTGTTTCTCTGCTCATCTATATTCATGACTCAATCAACACTGCCACAAAACTAAATTTCGTGATATTTTTGTAAGCTAATTACTATTTAATTGTGTACTATTAATTTGTCTTTGTAGTTGAAAAATAAATGAAAACTAATTAATAGCTTTAAGAAAATGCCAACAGCCAGCATCGCAACGTTGGCAGCTGAAATGGTTTCTACAAAGTTTTACCTCTGGTTTTTTTTTAGTTACAAAACATATTGATGCATCTTGATGTAAGTATCACATTTAGAGATAGTAATTAAATTTAAATTACCTTATTCATTTTAATATGAGCCTCTAAACATTTAATTGACTGGCAAATAAAATGACTTTCTAGTCTGGTGTGGGAAAGGATTCGATTTCCTTAATCATTTCACTTTTATTTGGCTACTACAAAGTAAAAAGAAATAAATCAAATATTTGATATTTAAAACCATACACACACACACACAAACACACACACAGAGCTATAATCTCTGGAAAGCACACAATAGAATGCATTAAATAAGAGCCATTTAGAAACACACATGCATATGACTATGAATAAACTTTGATATAACATTGAATAGGTTATGCGAGTTTAATTTCAATCCGGTTTTTTTTTTAATTAAACTAAATTGTTGACTCGTATTTTAGGTTGTTCAATAGGAGATTATTTTGTGGGGTATTTACAATGTATTACTTCCTTGCAACTTTTGAATTCAATGCTTTATGAAGATCTGCTCAAAAGCATATCAAACTGGCACCTCTCTACGTATTAGTCATGAAAAATACTTATTATTTTTTGGCGTAGACAAGACTTGAATCAATAAAAAAAAAAATCAATTAGTCAATTAATTACTGGTAAAATATGCGAGGTTTTGTCTCCTTAGATCAGTGATGCCCAAAATACGGCCCGCGCGCCAGATCCGGCTGCGACGTGGTTCCATCCGGCTCGCAGAAATGTCTTCAAAAAGTGTAAAAATCCGCGTCCCCCCCCCCAGGTTGAAAAATATCTATTTACCTACGTTTGGGCCCTCAATTTTTCTCCGATGTATTGGTACCATGACCTTTAACATTTGTGTGTTTAGGAAATGGGAGTTTTATTGTAGAATCTACCGAAAAACAAAAAAGAAAAAGTGAAAGAACCTTTATTTCTTTGTGGAACATGATTATAACCCAGCTTATTAGATTAGTAAATAAAGTGTGGCTGTTTTAAAAAAGAACAACATATAGACGGCATTATAAAACAAATTTGACGTCGTTCTTGGTATGAGTCGCGAATTAAAAGATTGTTTCGCCAAGAGATTGGAAAATTAATAAGAATTTTACCAAAAAGAGACAACAAAATGAGTCGTTGGTAAAGCAAGCTACACTGTTGCTCATATATTTAGTAGAGAAATGAAGCCGTAGTGAAACTAAGTACTAGATCCACGGGTTTCTAATCGAATAGTTTAGGGCCAATTTTATTTCGTTTTTATACCTTTTCGTTTATGTGGCCCGCGACACCAGTGTCGGGAATTAAAATGGCCCGCAGGTCGGTTTATGTTGGGCATCACTGCTTTAGGTAATTGTTCATGTTATTCTCCCACACCCATTATCGGATCAAGTTGAAACTTTAAAAAAAAAATAAAAAGGATTATTGTACCGAACAAAATATGAATCAATTTAAAAAGTAAGCAAAAAAGCAATTTATTATTGGTAATCAATTGTTTGTTTAATATGAAAATAGGAAATAACTTCTACATTATTTAGAGATATAGTTGTGAATGTGGAGTTCTACCACTTTGTTTATTTTGTTAATCTTTAAAAATATTTTGTTTGTTTCTAGATATTTTAGGCACTGGTATAAATCTGTTATTAATAAAAAAAAATTCTGAATTTATGAAAGTTAATCAATATGTTGTGTTTTTTATATTAATTTTAAGCCCAATGATAAATGTCCAGAAGATATAATAAACGAAGAACACATGATATTTACTAAGAGCACTTTATTCTAGTTACCAGCCCAAGTACATAAACGCACATATGCAACTGTCATATACAGGTTTTAGAACCCCTGTAATATCTGGTGACTTGTTACTGAACTATTCCGTGCAGTTAGCACGAGATTTTGTTTGGTCAGAAGCTGACCCCGAGGTGGACAAGTCAGTTGATTTTGGGCTCTTGTAGAGAGAGGTATATTATGGATATCTTGTCCAGTGTATTAATGTATAGATATTAAAGTTGATTTTTGGAGCATGTGTGATATCTAAAGTATTCTATTGGATTCTAATGTACTATGTTTTGTGAATACTTCTTGATGGCTGGACTTGCCAATATCTTTTGTGAACTATATTTTACATGTAATAAAATCCATGTCTGCTACCAGTGAGTCCATTACTTATTCTAAATATTGTAGTCAGAGAATTCGGCATGTTGGTGTTCTCACGCGCTAGCAAATCTAGTGCGCGAGTGAAAGTATTTAAGAAGACAAAGAATATCATGGTATCTACAAGAGGCATCTACAACATATTCATATAAATATTTCATATATATAAATATTTCATATAAATAATTCAAATAATAATAATAATAATAATAATTCAATTCAAGTCAACACGCCTACAACGAGAGCTAGGCTGTGACAGCAACGTATTGGATAATTGCTAAATATTGTATATTTTATTGTATTTTGTGTGTAGACATACAAGAATATCAGCACACAGAAATTACATCTATATTACATGTATTTTGAGTAATGTGGTAGATATCTACCGGCTTTATGTTTAGCATTTACTCATTAAGTAGATCTCTCTCTTCCTAATAACATAATGGACAGAACTTTCTTTACGATGACACATTTGATGCACACTATACAGAATTTACTTTATGAGGACATATCTTATTCACAATGAACAGAACTTTCTGTTGACACATTTGATCCATAAAGGACAGAACTCTCCTCTGAAAGTCTTCTATACAGAGTTCTTCTTCGTGAAAGTCGTTTTTTGACCACAACAACAATGAAAACGGCTATGCATGCACAGCCAAGGAGTACTCCAAGAACTATTCCTAGACACATAAACAAAACAAAGAATTACATTAGCTACTTAATCACTTGATTGGGAAATTATCAAAAGATGGATGATACATAACAAAAAAAAACATTCTGATGTTTATTGAAATTATTATTTTATTAGCTTTCAAAGTAATCAAAGTCAACTTTTTTTTTCACTAGTGTTTTAGTTTTAACTTGACATTTTAAAAAATCCGGACCATATTTTAATGTCCTTATAGCTAAACATTGTAGGAGCAAAAAATAAATTTTGAACTTTAAAATTATTCACAAAATAAAGTATTACTGATGTATTTTTGTATTTACCTGCTATAGCGGATGATGGAAGCTCTGAGTACTGTATAGATCGATGTTCAGGTTTAGTTAGATTTTCCATTGGCTTTTCATTTGCTATGATCTACAAAATAATTTTGTATTGGTCATAAACATGTATCTAAAGATTAAGTAATTTGGTGAATACGAAAATAAAAGGCTTCTAGTGTTACGTTTAAAAAATAGTAATGACAAACATACATATCGAGGACAAAGATTTAAACAAATTATTAACAGAAAAACTTCTGTTGTCCAATATGTCCATGTTTTAGTTGATATACTTGTGATGATTCAAGCCTGCATGCAAAGTATGAAGGGCAGCGCTAGTCAAATATTTGAATTAGTGAGATACTAAAATACTTGTTAAAGACATTTTAAACAGTTTGGTAAAGTAGCCCTTTCAAACCTTCCTATCCATGGGGCAGATGATGTAAAGCTCATCTGTTTCTGTGGTCTACGGTTAACGAGGGTGCCTTGTGGCCAGCACAAGGACCAACAACTTTTACTTTCCCCTTCTAATGTCAGGTAGTGATATAAGAGTTGTGTGGATACTGACGCATCCTAATAAATCCCGAAAGTCAAAATCTCAGTCTTCTTTGATATCTGAACAAGTCAGTCAACACGCCCCTAAAGACATTACGAAGTGTCCCTTTAGTAATAAGGAAGAATGTTACAAACTATGCAGAATTGAATTGTGTCATTATCATAAAGCCCCGGGATCCTCCTCGAATTAAAAAGTACATCTCAAAGTGAGTGTTTTAAGCAAAGAAATAGAATTATTAGCAGAGGAGTGGGGGTGGGAGAAATGATTTTTATTATTGTTATGTCTTAATTTCCCCCCATGTCACATACATTCAAGTGAAATGTTAGTGAATGAATGACTTTGTAATGGAAGGACATAAATTATTTTGTTACAATGTTAATAACATAGGACTTTGAAATGAAAAACTAACAATACAATGTAATGAAAAACTAACAATACAATGTAATGAAAAACTAACAATATAATGTAATGAAAAACTAACAATACAATGTAATCTGATTAAGTTGAAGTTATTCACGTTACCTTTCTTTTATAGAAAGTTATATTTTGCATATTAAAAGTCTCTGGAACTCGCATAAATGGTGGTCTTTTGACAGTGGTTATATTGGGTGAGTTCAAGGAACCAGTTCGTACACAATAGTGAATAGCACACCCCTGTAGGAATGAAAAATAGTTTTAGAAAATACGCGTGATATGGATGATCATAAAATTGTTATGCTGAATTTTAGCATCATCACAATTAAAAATTAATGAGCAAATTTTAGTTTATCTACAGATTAACATTATTTGATTGTTTTAATTCCATACTCTATTTTTTCTTTATTTTTCTCTCTCTCTCTCTCTCTCTTTCTTCCTTTCTCGACTTTCTCCCTCGCCCTTTCTCTCTCTCAAACACACACACTCTTTCTTCCTTTCTCGACTTTCTCCATTCTTTCTTTCTTTCTCTCTCCCCCTCTCTCTTTCAATGTTACATATACTCTTTCTTTATTTCCTTCATTTTAATGCCTAACTATTTGTTTCTTGTTCCTAAAAGAACTAACAAGGCTTTTCAGGATGTTGCTGCTGTTACCGCTACAAGATTTATAGTAAATTCTCTGATTCAAACTTTTCTTAATTTCGCCAAATTTAATTCACCGAATTTCTATTGAAATACTGGTTTCTGGATTGACATATTATATTTGCATATTTGTCTTCATTTTATTCAGCAATAAGATTCGCATTTATATTGACACATATTAGTACGCTTAATCTCTGTTATTTCACCTCTTTGATAGCCACTAGGTGCTGACTAAATCCGTCTGGACACTTTTTCGGATAACCTTCTTCGCCACTTCCGACAAGAAATGACTTCAAAGAGTTACCATTTGAAGCCCTGAGATTGTTGGTCTGGTAAGCGTCCATTGCTAATGGATTACCTACAAAATTATACCATGATTCATTTGACATATTATTTACAACTTAAATGTTAAAATAATTTTCTTTTTAACAATATATTTTGTACAAATATGCTAAATATAGAAGGGAAATGTGTAACTCCCTTAGGTTGATTGTGGATCCTTACCAATGTTACACGTGAAAAATCCACCAAAGGGAATAGATGATCCAGAATGTTGTTCAAAGTCATCACTTATACAAATAAACATATCATAGAAAATAGATCGAGGATAAAATCCAGCTGGGCAATTCTGTTTTTAAGAAAAAAGAAAAAAGAATGAAAAAATCCTTGTTAAGCGAATGTAAAAATCTACTCAGATTATATAAAATTTTACTTATAGGCCTACAGATCGAGACGTAGTAGACAGTGGGTAAAATGTTACTGAATGTCTGTGTATTTATTGAACGATGAAATGAATAAAGCCTACAAGCGAGAAAACACGCTGACGTAGGTCTATTCAAGATAAAAGATTGTATAGACCTCTAGCCAAAATTAAATTCATGTTTTATTTTACTTTGACAACTAGAACTATCAAACTCGAAGTTTTCCCAGTATGTGGCCAATTAGCTAACAATTCTTTTCCCAAAGATATACATCAACTGATCAACAGTCATATTTCTAGGGATATCGTTGAAGCCGTTTTCACAAACCGTGTCCACCCACCCAGGCTTTGGACCCGATGAAATGTTTTCTGCCTGAAAAGAAGAATTATAAAATTGATCTGTCAAAGAAAAAAAAACCCGACCGAAAAATGTACGACATTACTGTCTTAGTGTTCTAGCAAAACTCTTTCATTACTTATACATATTACGGTTGTTAGGAACAAAAATTATTCATTTCTTAATAAACGAAAGATAAAATGTATGAATAGTGTGTATTTGAAAAGTTGTTTTTTTTTATTACCATTGCCCCTGTTAAGACGTTTATAACACCGTTGCCATAAAGCCCTCCGAATAAGTAGCCCGAACTTTGCTGGACTGGTCCTACAGGGGCACACCAATAACTTGTGGAAGTTTCAAGTCTAAAGGGAAAAACAAGGAGAATACAAAAAAATACGTTAAAAAAAATACAAAGTTCATATTAAGTATATCAATTAGTTTGGATCAGTCATGTCATTACATTTGTAATAGATCTAGACTAACAACAATAAGTCTGTGCGATTAGAAATTGTTTGTTACCAAATTGTTTTTGTTTCGCACAGTTTCAAGCTTTGAGCTTTTTCACTACGCTCCGATCCTACCACTTGTCTGGACCAGGGGAAGGGGGGTAGGGGGAGGGGTATATGGGGGATATATTTTTTTTAAAAAAAGGGAACGACCTAAATTCGAACTTGTGGGCTAAAGCCTTCTCAACAAGGTAACCACTGTGTTAGCGAAGAGTCTAAGAACACTGAAGATTGTATAGTCATCTATTGTTTCTATTTCATGTTTGTGTTCACTAAGCGTCAGACGACGGTCTATAAAGGGAACTTATTCAGCTTATACTACCACTTCAGTCAAGTACAAATTGTTTCTCTTGTTTGACATACCAAACAAAATAATTTATTACCAATAGTTAATTAACTGATTGGTTGAGTTTTTTAAAATTGATTCTTGTGTTGTCAGGTAAAAGAAATAAGTGTGCAAAATGTGAGCGTGATCTGAGATTGGCTGTGGGAGAAGTCACGTGTAGAAAGACAGACAGAATGTTTTTGTTTGTTTGACATGTTTCGGATGTTCCTTCAGAATTGAAGATAATTACTTCCTAGTCCAAACCTCCCGCAGGACGACGGGGGATGAAAGCGGGCAAGGTTTGAACCCGGACCATCGATAAATCTGAACGACAGTCCAGCGCGCAAACCGCACTGCCAGGCAGCCATCCACAGTGAGTTGATATAAGATTTATAAAAAAATGTTTCATACACTAAGAAGTCTTGTCAAACCGAATGTTTGAAATTGTGTGTGTATATTTATTATTAGTATTATAATACTTTTTTAATTATTACTATTATTATTATTATAAAACAAGTTACTTTGCTAACGAAAAAATAGCCTCAATGTAAAAAAAAAATTTAATACTAGTTAACAATGGGATATGTGACAGAGAGGCTAATTAGGCCTTAGCCTGGCTACCTCTCAAGGGGACTCGAGGCTTGACACCCGACTCAAGCAGATTTGTGTTTACTGAGCACCTCAAGACATTATTAAAACCTTCTGCCAGACACCCCCAATGGCCCCTAATTAGATTGGATCATAGCGCTATATAAAAGCTTTTTTAAAAAATAGATAATTTATGTATAGAGAAGATGGTTGAATAGAATTAAACTTACCCAAAAAGGAAATGATAGTAGTACGTGTACACTGCAACCGGTTTGTAAGACTCTGGACAAGAAAAGCTTCCGGTTTTTGGATTGACTTGCGAAGAAAGAACAGAACACGATGGATTACCTCCAGGGCGAGTACATTTTTGGTAAACACCTGGTCAGTTCAGAACGAGAAACAAATAAACGGAAATGTATTCTAGCCTACAAATGTCCACCTCAACATTACCACAAGATCATTGTAAATGCTAACACAAATAATAAACTATCATATTGACCATAATAAAATAGAATAGAAGGAATCAACATCCGGACCATCTTATTGTTATTTGAAGTCCCCAAGAATTGGATCGCTTAGCGCTAGTGTGCTGTTATATAATAAACAATAACGATATTCTACAAATTAGTATCACTTGTTAGTATTGTTACTGATTATAAATCTTTACTTCGGTAAATTAGATAAGAATTTTAATTAAGCAATTAAATAAATATGAAAATAGAAAAAAAGTTATTCTTCGTTCCACTATTTGTCAAGAGTTGAAGACAAATCTGGGACAATGCTAAATTAAAACGTTAAAAAACACATGTATATAAAGGCATATTAAGGTTCGACAGTCGTTCAACCCTGCAGCAGTGAATCTTTGTTTTAGAGTCTCTGATATTTAGGTAAGTAGATAAAACTTAACTTACCTCCAAACATTAAATTGGTAGACACTTCTTTACAATTTCCATCATTGAAATTCGCAGAGTAACTGAAATTCGGTTCTCCAAGTTTTGTACATCCTCTGATGGTGTTCATCTCATAGTAAGTCTCTATCGCTTCTTGAACCATCTAAACGAATCACAAGTGTGAAACATAATTATGATGACATACATTTACTGAGCACTAGTAGCGTGGTTTCATTTTGTACTAATTTATACGATTATATTTTTAGACAACGCTTTTCAAAAGTCTTTAAACCTCTTGTTATGGAGTGTGTGTGTGTTTATCTGATGACGGTAGGAAGAAGTTAGATATTGGATGGTGCAGCTTAAATGGTCACTTGGTCTTAGTTAATGGAGACGACGCCAGAGAGTGAGACTGAACAGTTGTGCTATTGTAGTGAGTTAGATTTTGTTAAGAAATATTAATACTAAAGTCTACTACATTAATTGAATTTGATCACTAGTAGCTTTTGTCTATGATATATAAAAAGTTACATTTAGTTTTGTTCACAAGGAAATAATTCAAATTATTTGAAATGTTATTTGTTAAGATTGTTACGCCTACAACGGTTTAATTGTCTACGAGTAGTTTCGCATTTCAGTGGGCAATCGGTAACAACATCATTCCATATTCCTTTCTTTTGAATTGAAAAGTCTCAGGTTCAAATCCCTGTGAAGACTGGGAATAGGAATTCGGGGATTTTTAGGATACTCCAAACTGACTTACGTAGGGGAAGTAAAGGGGATTGGTCGTTTTACTGACTTCATAGTTGGTAGATTGGCCTTTTTCAGTCATAGGTAGTATACAGACAAAAAATTAAGACTTCTTGAAAGCTTTCACCAAAGATGTTTGCGCTCCAACATGAACATATGATGACCGCGAAACAAATTGCAATGCTCTTGCGAATGTTGCTATGGACAGGACAGAGTTCCGTACTACACTGTGCATCATCAGTTGTAAAAAGAAGGTTGAAAACACTGCAGTGCCTGGAGATGACAAATAGCTAGCCTCTCAGAGCAGATGCGTATCTAGGATTGGCATATTTAGTTACATGAGAAGTTACAAAGGGAAAAAGAAGATTTGAATAAACAATTTACATAAACAAAACCAATCTACATAAATAGTTTCACCTTCGCTACACTCTCAACAATGAAGTCTGAAAGTTCTGGTAATGTTTGAGGTGTGATCAAAAAGTAAAGTGGATCGCCAGCTCTGTCCATTGCGACCAAGTTTGAGTCAACGCCGTCAGACCATTGGTCGACTTCCATGTTGGTTTTAAACTTGGGCCCTCCAAATGTGTAGATGTATGACTGTCGTACGCTCTTGTTATAGCCGCTGTTACTTGAGCTTTCACTTTTGTGGCTAATTTGGAAAAGTTGAAAAAAAAAAACTAATTTTATCTACAACTACATCTCCAAGCTTGAGTCTCTACTTTTAATTGAAGGACTAACTATTTACATCAATGTTCTATTTAAAAATGCTTTCAAGATTTTATTTGTTAGTAAATTAGGCAGTTTTAGAAACCTTGGAAGAAGATATATTTAAATATATCTCATGGTGCCTTTTCGACGATGAGGCCATTGACATTTCCAACTCGAGATTCACCAGAAAAACAGCGAGCCCAATGGAACTGAGCCTATTACGCTTTATTCTGCTATTTTGTGGCAGTTTCAGGAGAGCCCAATGTAGCCGCTGGGCAGTAGTTTGGGCATTGCTGATGCAAAATGTGCTAATCATTAGGTAAATTAAAATTAAAATTTGCATATAAAATGGTTTCGAGCTTTGTTGAAATTTGTGTCAAGGTTCCAGTTCTTGAACCCATGACGAGTTTGCAAGCTAATAAGAGGAATGTGTAAAAAAAATATTCATGGAAATCATTTTTTAAGTGTCTTTGAAATCCAGGATTTTCTTTTTACATTGATTTTTCTTCTAACGATGTTTTAACGTGTGAGATATTCTTTGGACCTTAGTCCATTTTTATAAAGCTTATTACAGCTCACTCTGTCTGTCTGTCTATAAGTCTGTCTGTAAAACGTTTGAACATGTTTTTTCTTCCATACCCAATAAAAAAATAATCAATTAGATAACTATTGGTGATTATTTATTTTGTTTGGGATTGAACAAGGGAACGAAATTGTAATATACTGATGTGGCGATATTAGCCCCCTTTGTAATTTGTTTAGAGTTCGTTTAAGGAGGTCTGCGCCAAGGCAAGTCGCTCACTTTTTTTTTTTTTGCATAAATGCATCTAAAAAGCAATCATGGTAACATTGCCACTTCTTTCTCTCTCCTCCCACCCCCCCCCCTTTCCCAACTGATCCAGACAAATGATAGGATCGTAGCGCATTGAGAAAGCTAAAAGCAGGAAATTTAGCTTAGCGAAAACAAAATTAGTAAAAATATTTCCAATGGCACAGATTTGTTATTGTTAGTATTGATTAAACTCTAGATCTATGGCGGATCAAAACTAATTGATACAAATGCACACAACGTTAGCTTTGTTTTTGAAAAATAAAGTTGTTTATATTTGTTTGTATTTTTCAGAAGACATTGAGCACTAAAAGCTGGTTGTCAAGGGTTACCTGTAAGACGTGTCAACGTGAAAGGCTCCAAAAAAGGATGCACTTGCTTCTACCAGAATGGAGGATTTCTCGTCAGACGTAAGCTGAGAAAAAGATCTGTCCAAGTAATCATCTTTGACAAGAGCTGCACCAGCAGTTAAGCTCGTCAGTACGTGAGTTCCTGTAAGGATAAGTAATATCTTACTTTGAGATGAAGGTAGTTAACTTGTTGTATGTTGTTTTTTTTTATAAAACTATCAATGAAAGTTTTTTGCTAGTCCAAAGTTTCGAAAAAAAAAACATGCTCGAATCAACAATGTCTCTTAGTAAGTGTAGAAAATAAGTGGAAAGTTGTAAATTAAAAGGTTTAAGTTAGCATTCAACGTGTTATAATGAGTACACACTTTTGATATTTGCTACTAGGTTGCTATCTATTATTTCGTTTGAATTCTATTGAATGGCTGCATGGTTTTGGTGGTCATGGGTTTATAACCTGTCCCCTGCCATCCCTTGTCGTCCTGCGAGAAGTTTGGACTAGGAAGTAAATTGGACCGTAGGTAACAGACACAGATGACCTTTACATTATCTGTTCCTAGATCGCAAGGTCTGAAAGGGGAAATTTAAAAAAAATAAATTAAAATATTATCAAATTTCGTTAACCAAAAAGAAAGGTCTTTATATACCCAGGTAACTGTTTTGCAGAATAACTTTTAGTGTTGTGTAGATACTAGATACTTGTACCGAGCTCTTTGAAAGTTGGGGTGAGGCTAGATCAATGACTCCTGACTTGTCTACCTAGAGTTTCTAATACTCTCTTATTCTCGAGGAGCTCACATTTGAAGTCAGCACAAATGAGACCGAATGCTACGACTTAAAAGAAGTTTCATCACATCCTTCATATCAACATTAGTCCTTGTAAAGACACTTTGTTGTTGTTGTTGTTTGCGTCTTTGTTGTTTTTTTTTTGTTTTGTTTTTGCGTGCATGTTTTGAATGTTTCCTTTGAATAATAGATTTTGACAACCTATCTAAAACCTCCCGCAAGATGGCAGGGAGGGGGCTTGGGCAGGGTTCGAAAACGGGACGATTGAGACGTCAGTCCAGAGCATACACCACACGACCAAGCAGCCACCCAATAGTAAAGTATATATTAGAAAGTAACTTCTTATCAAGTAATAAAAAGTAATATGATTATACCTGATCCTTCTCATTGTTAGAAACAATGGTCAGAATGTAACGTTCATTAATCTATAAAAGTATATACCGGAATAAAACCTTTATTTATTTTATAAAAAGTAAATGTCAGAATGAAACCTACATTAATCTATAAAAGTAAATATAATAAAGCCTACCGTATTCCCGAACAAGCAGCTGACTTAAATATCGAGCGTATTCTGTCTGGTTCGCATAAAGTTTTTCTCCAATCTTTAAAAGTCTGTCTTTAAATGGTAAACTAAGTTGAGGATCCATATTTAATTTTACTTGGTACCTGAAACAAAATTTAGCGGATAAAAGCCTATAAAAGTGATATTCTATGTACAGATTTGATTTTCAAGACTGAAAAAACAACAAGCATTTGATATAAAAACCCTTTGAAGCTGAGTGCTTGTTCCACACCTTATACCCATCATGTTTCAAGTGAAACGGTGATTTGACAGTATATATTTTGTTTTTATTGTTAAAATAAGTAACAACAAAAAAAATGAGACGCACCCCCACTCGAAAGCTTACGGTCGTGGTGGGGTGGAGGAGGATTGATGCTGCCATTGCCTCCCTCCAAACACACACACACCAAATCGGCCAATATAATAGAATGGGCGGGATAATCTAAAAATTGGTTGAAATATAAATAATTATTAACACACACACTATATATATATATATTATATATATATATAATTATATATATATATATATAATTATATATATATATTGTCACAGCCTGGTTCTGTTATAGGCGTGATGACGCGAATGTCTCTGTTGTAGATACCTCTACAATGTTCTTTGCTGATAACTAAATACTTTCACTCGCGCACTAGATTTGCCAGTGCGTGAGAACACTAATATACTAAACTCTCCAATGACAACATTTACAATTATTAATAAACACTCTGGTAGCAGACATGGATTTTATTACACACTAATAATAAATCATGAAATATATTGGCGACTTCAGCCATCACAAAATACATCCAAGAAAATTAGTCCTGAATACAAATCAATTCAATGACACTCTACTTGTACATTAATATCCAAAACACTCCTCTCTTACCAGAGTCTAAAAATCAACTGACTTGTCCACCTCGTGGTCAGCTTCCGACCAAAAAACAAAATCTCGTGCGAATCGTGCACGGAATGGTTCAGTGATTACTAGTCACAAAATATTACAGGGGTTCTAAAACTGACGTGACATACGCCCCTTCCCCTGGAAAAGATTTTTGAAAAAAAATCTTTTACAAAAGTACATATAGTAATGTTCTATATATATGTCCAGTAGCTTAATCACTCATGTCAAGCTGATCTAATTAATCACCTCAATAATGCTTGCTCAATTATACATAAATATTAATGTTATGTCATTCATTCTAACTATGAATAGTTCCATATACTAATTAACAAATGCATTGTTCAACTTTCAAAATGTTTGCTTAGAAAAATATACATTAGTATGATTACATCTACTGTACAAGTATGTTATTGAAAAAAAAAAATCAATACAAGTTAAGACTATTCTCCTGAAGTATAGTTACATTATATTGAAATGTTTTGCATGAGCATGTTTAATTGCTATGTGCTCCTCTTGTTAACATACATTGACATCTCAATTATAAGAGAAGAAAAAATAAAATTTTAAAGTCATTTTACATCAAATTATTTCTATGATATAACACAACCAATGTGTATCATTTGACACACTAAGTGAATTTATTGAAGTTCAAAAAATTTACATATATCTATACAAGTATATTTGTGTTCAGTATTACTTTAAGTTCTGTCATTCTTTTACAAGGTTACCGTGACATTGTCTATAATTGCTATTGCTAGCACACATATGTGGTATTCAAATTAGAATAGCATAAAAATGATAACATTCAAATGTGTACCACTTGGAAAAAAATCAACAATATTTACATTTGTGAGTTTCCAAAAAAAATTTAGGTCAACAGTTCAAGTAGTTTACTGTTGTTTACAATGTGTTTGTTTACATTACTGTGTTTACTAACCATATAAATTATTAGCACATCTAGTTATTGTGATATTCTATGTTATTGACAAATTGTGATAAATAAATATGTAATGCACAGTTAATAAAAAATGATAGTACAATAGCATCAATGAAAGGGAAAATGTCATCATGACCCAATAAAATGATACAAGTGTAACAAAAATATGTCATGACCTAGTTACATGATAACTAGAAAAAAATGTCAGTTTGACCTGATTGAAAAATGTCAAGTTGTTTCTAATTGTATTATGAAGTTATTCAGTTAAAATATTTTGACTGATATGTACAATATCATTGTCCTCATTGGTATCTGTTTCATGATCTACCTGTCTTGACAAAAAATCAGCTAATACATTTTCATGACCAGGTATACTTTGTAGGTCAAACTTGTAATCAGATAAAATTAATGACCATCTATTTATTCTGTTATTCTTTAGTTCTTTTCTTTTAAGTGCTAACAATGGTTTATGGTCACATTTAATTGTAACAAATCTTCCTAATAAATAGTGTTTCAGTTTGACTATGCTCCATACTATAGCTAATAGTTCTTTTTCTATTATTGAATATTTTCTTTCTGATTTAGATAATGTTCTACTTATATGAACTATAGGTTTCAGATATGACTCTTTCTGTTGCAGTAGGCATGCTCCTATACCATTATTAGATGCATCAGTGTACAGTAGGAGTTGTGAAATAGGATCAATACTCCCTAATTCTAGTTTCTCATTAAACTTATCCTTTAGTCTGGTTAGTGCTTCTCTGCTGCTATCATCTAAGTTTATTATATTTGAATGTTTCTTCTTAGTAAACTCTACTAAGGGCTGAATTAGTTGGGCATAGTGAGGTATACATTTTCTATAAAAGTTGCACAAGCCTAATAGTGCTCTTACATCCTTTTTTGTTTTAGGTTCCTTAATATTTTTTATTTTACTTATGTTTGCTTTGGTAGGAGTTATTCTGCTATTAGTAATGTTGTAGCCTAAAAATTGAATTTCATCCTTTACAAGATTTAATTTATTGGGAGCAATTGTCATCTTATGTTGTTTTAGACGAGCAAATATTTGTTCAAGTGTGTCTAGATGTTCCTTTTCTGACTTAGTGAAAACACAAATGTCATCCACATATGAAATTACATTGTCTATGCCTGATAATAGTTTACTAATACATTTTTGGAAAGTGGCTGTGCTGTTAACTAACCCAAATGGCATGACATTCCATACATGTATCCCTTCAAACCCAGGTAAAATACATTTGAAAGCTGTATATTGTTTAGACATTTCTTCCATTTTTATTTGCCAGAATCCTCTATTTAGATCCATGGTGGTAAACAGTGAGGCTCTACTTAGCATATTAATTATAGTGTCTGTATCAGGTAAAGGTTCAGGATCTATAATAGTACAATTGTTTAGCTCTCTATAGTCACAACAGATTCTTACATTATTATCTTTTTTCTTAACAATTACCATAGGTGATGCATAAGAGCATACTTCTGATTTTTCTATCTTGTTTTCACTTAGTAATTTCTTTAGTTCTACCTTTACTAATTCCTCATAGGCCTTTGGGATGTTATATGCCTTTGTTTTAGATGGTAATGTCTTATTTAAGTGTATTGAATGCTGAATTAGATCAGTGCAGCCTAGTTTCAATGTAATGACATCATTGTATTTCCCTATCAAGTTATCTATATTGGTCCTATCATTACATGAGTCTTGGGTGTTAGTATGAATAGTTATAGTGTTTGCAGCATATTCTTGTATAGTTCCTATTGAATCTGTATCCCTATCAATTACTTCTATCTCTTCTAATTTTCTTTTAGGAAATTTTACTAGTTTGTCTATGCTTAGTTTACATTCTTTTCCATTTTTATCTACTTTGTACACTTTGTTGTTTATTTTGCCTACTATCTCAAATGGACCTTCATTTTTGTTTTTACTATACTTATTTTCTATCTTGACATATACTTGATCTCCTATGTTTAATGTCCTTAATTTTCTGTTCTTATTTTTTATGTCTCTATGTCTGTTTAAATTTTTATCCATGTTTATATCAGCCAACTTTATTTCCTGCCTTAAATTTTGTTTTGTTTGTGTTATCCATGGATGAAATTCTTCATAGTTCTCTAGGTCTAACATATTATCACCCCGTAGTTCTAGTGGACCTTTAGGTTTCCTATCAAAAACTAATTCATATGGACTGAATTTTGTTGTTTCATGAGTAGTAGTGTTGTAAGCAAAAATAGCATAGTTTAAAGTCTGATCCCAAGTATTCATTGCTTCTGTTTCTAATTTATAAATTATTTCTTTGATTGTCTTGTTCCATCTTTCAATTACACCGTTAGATTGTGGCGAATAAATTGTACTGTGTACCAGTTTGATGTTGGTCATTTCTGCGAAGGCTTTATTTAAATTTGATTTAAAGTTGGATGCATTATCTGATAGTATTTTATTTGGGAATCCAAACTTTAGGAATATTGTTCTCAGTGAGGTGCATATATCTTCTGCCCTAATATCCCTAAGAGGAAAAGCTTCTGCCCATCTGGTTGCTATATCTATGATTCCCAATATATATTTATTTCCTTTGGTACTTGTATTTAATGGGCCCATAATATCAATGGCTATTTTATCCCAGAAGCAATGGGCTTTATCTGACTTTTGTAGAGGTGCCTTAAGTATGACTTTTTGTTTAGTACATTCTGGACAAGAATCTATATAGTTTTTTATTTGAGTCTGCTGTTGGATCATCATGGGCCATTTTAAGTATTTTGGGTGTTAGGCTTTGTGGAATTATTATTTGAATTCTTGTGCTATCTTTGCTTTTATTACATCTTATGGCTAGGTTGTTGACTAAGATATGATGGTTGTTTAAATTTATTTTGTTATAGTCTTTGCTTAACAAATCTTGTACTATTGGGTCACTGTTTTGCATTTTGATTAATTCTTGTCTGGTGGTTCCTAACTCATTAAATAGAATATTTGGCAATTCAATCTCTGGCACTATTTTTTTGTGTGATCTAGTTTGTACAGCTGCTATTTCATGATGTAGATACCAATTTTTTTGTCTATTTTTTATCCATGAATCTAGTTGAGTTATTGTCAAATCTTTAACACCATGTGAGTTCCCTATTATGAGGTCTTGGGCAGGGGTATCCATTACAACTACTTTTATCTCGCCTGTAATCCAGGGAGATTCAATCCAGACCTTGGCAGTTTTACATATGTCAAATTTTTGTACATTGGCATAGATCACCTTAACAGTTTCTTTTAAATATTGTTCTGGTTTGACTAGATTGGATCTTACTATTGATGTTGTTGCACCAGAATCTCTCATTGCTTTAATCTCTACTGAATTTACATAGGATGGAAAGACATTTACTTTAGACATGTCTGCTTGTAAGTAAGCAACATTCTCTTCTCTTTGAACATTGTTGTTATTGTTATTGCCTCTATTTCTGTTTCTGTTTTGATAGTTAGTATTGTAGTTAGACTGATGGTTGTATGTGTCCCTCCTTGATTGTCTGTTAGTATTATAATTATTGTAATAGAAGTTATTTCTAAGGCTCCTTCTTTCTCTAGGGCTTGCACTCTGGTTTGATCTGTAGTTTGTATATTGGTTATTATTGTTCCTAGGATTGTTGTAATTATTTTGATTGTAGTTGCTAGGGTTATGGTAATTAGTGTAACTTCTATATCTAAAGTTGCTAGTATTAGTTTGTCTGCATTGGCTTTTAACATGGCCCTTCTTGCCACAATTAAAGCAAGTCTTAGAGTTTGAAAATTTAAATCTATCTTTAGTATTACTGTTTGATGTACTGACTGTTGCGGCTAGTTGATGTAGGTCTCTTTTATCCATGGTATGACCAGGATGGCTATCTTTAAAAAGGTTTAAATTAGTAATGAGATCAGTTTCTGTTTTTACCTTCTTTTCTTTAAGAAAAGTAAACACTAAATCTGTTACATTGGATAGTACATTGTCAATTAGGATCATGTCTAAAATTTGATTTGGATCTTTAATGTCACATTTAGCTAGTTCTAACCACTTAAGCATATTTGCCTTCATGTCAAATATAATTCTATTGAAGTCTCCATCTTTATTTAGTTTAAATTTTTTAAATAGTTTTCTGTAATAGTCTTCACTTTTTCCAAAATGTTCCAAAAGTCTAGTTTTAACAGCTATGTAGTCTTTTTTTGTTCAGTTGTGAGTGTGCTTATTATGTTTAGGGGTTCTCCTGATAAATTAGCCAGTAGATGTTTTGCCATATCCTCATTATTTAAGTTGTAAGTGGATGAAATATGTTCAAACTGAACTAGGTAATTTTCTAATGTTTCCTCCTTAATATTAAATTTATGAAATTTGGAAATGAATGGTTTGTTAGTAGTTTGCTGGGTAATAATGTTGGGGTTCATTTTGGCTGCTTCTAATTTAGCTAGTTCTTGTTTAGTTTCTAATTCTTTATGTTTTACTTCTAAGTCCTTAAGTTCTTTTTGATGAGCTCTTTCCGCAGCTCTTTCTTCCCTATCTTTATCCTTTTCTATCCTATCTTTTTCCTTTTCAGCCCTATCTCTTTCCTCTTTTTTTTCTTGTTCTGCCTTTGCTAATTCTTTTTTGATAAACTCCTTTTTCTCCTCCCCTTCTAGTTCTATCACCTTTACCAGTTCTAGAATTTTATCATATGATGCCATGGTTATTATTAATGTACACTCTATGTCCAATGAGTAGTTGAAGTAAATCAATCAAAATATTAAGTTGCAAAAATGAGATATGTTACAAATATTACATTGGGAGAATGTGTGTTATGATGCAATATATTTTTACAAAAAAAAATTTTAAGATCAATGAACTTTCTTAATAGTCATATATTCAAATAATTATATGTATCAAATCAATTATATTCACAAATGCAATAGCTCAAATATTTCTCAATATGGAGCATGTATGGCTATTGTTTATGCCAGTTATAATAGAAAAAAAAATTAAATTAAAAAGAAGCAAAAATATATGTACAATGTATAAAAAACAAACACAGAAACAATATGAATGACGACACAGTCTGCTATAAAAAGAAATCAATAAAAAAGAAGAAATGAGACAGGAGAATTACAGATATGTAGATACAAAGATTTACACAAACAACAATATAAATACAAACAGAATACTTTGACAAAATACACAAACAAGACTAAATCAACTAATAAATATTTCCCAATATGATCTAGTACCTCCCTACCAACAAGGATGACCTCAAACGCGTTGGGTCTTATTGAAGGTAAAAGAACAGATAGGATATTCCCTAATAGATCCTATTATTATGATAGATCATAAAATAGTCCCTCTCCAGCCACCCTTGAAAGTAACAAATATATAGAAATAAGGAAATTCAATGTCAATATCAATACTCAATATAAAATTTCAATGTTAAATAGTTAACTTACATCCTCTTTCCAACGTAGCGTAGTAGTGTAGATAATCCAATAGGTGACTTAAAAGTATAATCCAAAAGGTAAGTGTAGTAATACAGGCACGTGTTATTTCTTCGACTTATAACGATGACTAGGAAAGCGGCAATAGGTACAAGTTAGTCCAAGTTCGTCCAACTTCAACGTCAAAGATAAATAATCCAAAAGTACTTGCACATTTATACCAATAATCCAACAGTACTTAAGTAGAAGACTTCAGCTTAGATAATCCAAATATGTAAAGTCGCTGAAAAAAATATAATGACTATAAGTGAACAGAGGTCTAAATGTAGGACCTTCTGTACAGCAATGTAAGGTGAAACCTCGACAATGCAGGAGCGTGTCAAGAGTTGATGACGAGCGCTCACGTAGAAACGACGTATTAACTGTCTTCAAGCGACGCCTTGAATTTTTCACCCACACAAGTGTATCAGCTGTCTTCGGTTTCTGCAGATGGTGCTGTCACGCCGTCCGTAATCTAAAGATCTCGACAATAGGTTAAACAACTACGGTTCTAGTAGAAATATCAATTTGTTTCTTTGAATGGTATGTCCTTTGATATAGAGTTGATTCCACCTACTGCAATCTCCACATCTCTAGGAGGCGGGGCCTACGTGGATGTAAACGACGTTAAAGCACAAAGCTTGATTCAGATTACTGCCTTGGAGAACACAATAACTTCGATGTGTAACAGTCACAATTGTGTGTAGAGGTCAACCGGCGAACAAACAAAAAAAAAAAAATTTTGCAGGCTCTGTCTAGCTCAATGATGATCTACTTGAATACTTGTGACTGGTTTCGCTTTGAGTCCGTGCTTGTCTAGCACACAACATACTGTTCAGTGTTGGAATCTTGTCTAGACAGAGGCTTGGCAAGTGTGCTCTGTATCGTGTCGTACTGCGTCCTTGATTGCCTTGTAGATCTTGTGAGCAATCTGGATTCAGTCCACGCTTAATTTGACGCCATCTTGAGAAAAAAAAATGTTCCGGTCTAATGTATATTCGTGCTGATAACGCGAATGTCGTGGGTTCGATCACCATACTGGCCACCATATGTCACAGCCTGGTTCTGTTATAGGCGTGATGACGCGAATGTCTCTGTGTTGTAGATACCTCTACAATGTTCTTTGCTGATAACTAAATACTTTCACTCGCGCACTAGATTTGCCAGTGCGTGAGAACACTAATATACTAAACTCTCCAATGACAACATTTACAATTATTAATAAACACTCTGGTAGCAGACATGGATTTTATTACACACTAATAATAAATCATGAAATATATTGGCGACTTCAGCCATCACAAAATACATCCAAGAAAATTAGTCCTGAATACAAATCAATTCAATGACACTCTACTTGTACATTAATATCCAAAACACTCCTCTCTTACCAGAGTCTAAAAATCAACTGACTTGTCCACCTCGTGGTCAGCTTCCGACCAAAAAACAAAATCTCGTGCGAATCGTGCACGGAATGGTTCAGTGATTACTAGTCACAAAATATTACAGGGGTTCTAAAACTGACGTGACATATATATATATATATATATTTATATATATATATATATATATATATATATATATATATATATATATATATATATATATATATATATATATATAGTATAGACACAAGTAAAAAATTGTCATTCAAATTGCAAATTGTTTAATTTCGGGGGTCGATCGTGGAGAGGAGGGGTATTGCCCCTACCGCCCTCCTCCGGATCCGCCAGTGGTAATGGTAACACTCAAAAAGTCAATGGGAGACCGAAAACCCCAAAGACCGAAATGTTACCTTTGATAACGAAGCTGCACCCTGGTAGTCATGGCATTGTGCTTCATTTGTGTTGTCTTCAACTGCTGGTGCTCGTAAGAGAATTTCCCGCTAATGGAAACAAAAGGTACTTTAAGACCCACATCGACGTTGACGGTGTCAGAAGTCATAGACCTAGCCTCATTCCACTCTTCAATGACCTCGGCAAAAGTTTGTACATGACTGTCCTGTAATTGAATAATTTAGTTGCAAATAACAGTTAAAGTGTTTCGTATTTAGTGTAGCGATAAAGGCATAGGTCCAGAAGATTGGACTATATTTAGAAAACGGTCACAATAAAGGCTGTAGCCAGTTCAAATGTCGCAGCAGTATAACAAAATTGAAGGAGTCATGGTGTCAGAAACAAAGTGAGCTGATATAAAGTAATATAAACATTAATAAACAAGGTTACAAAGACAGTTTGTGTGAAAACACAAACTCAAAATCGGCCCTCGAAGAGGTCCACCCAGGCAGGTACAAAAGGCAGGTTTCAAAATTTTCAGAAAGAATATCAGAATGAAATTCTACCAAATGCAAATGACAGAGAAGAATGGAGATTGACAGGTTGACAGATCTTGTGTGGTGCCCCAACGGTCCAGCAGACCAAGGGATAGGTGAAAGTGAATGTGAAATTAGATGTGAACCTGGCCTAAATGATGTCTTATAATTAGTTTCTTATTGATAAATAATTGTTTTGTAAAGGGTCAATCTCTTATTCAAAGCCTCAAGAAAAAAAAATTCTT
Organism: Biomphalaria sudanica; assembly: GCA_036873155.1. NCBI lineage: Eukaryota > Metazoa > Mollusca > Gastropoda > Planorbidae > Biomphalaria > Biomphalaria sudanica. Next base: position 2,914,137 of record JAZGLO010006691.1, read on the forward strand.
TATATTAGTGTTCCATGTCTACTGCTGAATGTTGCATTTCACGCGAAAAAATAAAAAATTACGTATTAATTGTTGTTTTAAATTATGTTCCACTTATATGTATATTAAATAGATTTTTTGTAAATGTAGTACTTAGTGTGTCAGAACTTATCTAATTTAGCAAAGCCAATTGTAGAAAAAAAAAAAAATTTTTACAAAAAATCTAAAACTGTTTGTATAAATGTGTTTGAAATATGGAAAATTAATCTCCTTTACTAAAAATTCTCCCGTGTTTGTTACTATTAGTAAATAGTTGTAAAATGGTGTACTTTTATGAAAAAACTGCTTGCATAATTAATAAAAATTAGATTTTTGGCTTTCAGAAAATAAAAATAAAATAAAAAGTATCAAATGCATCACAACTTTGAAAGGTCTAAAATATTATGATGTCGGATTTTCACTACCTTTTCTAGTTTACGAGATCTAAACGTGACAGACGGACAGATGGACAGACCACACAAAACTAATAGCGTCTTCCCCCTCTCGGGGGCCGCTAAAAAAGTAGGTCAGTGTTAAAATTCTCAGAAACTTTCCTCGAACTAACCCAGTGTTGTTCCTATAAAACACAGTAAACGTTTACTAGGGTCTCCATTGTGTAACTTATATTCCCTTATGCTTCTAACGTATGATTATATATAGCAGTTTAGGAGAGTGGCGCCAGGGGCTTCGTGCCTCCGCCCCCCCCTCACTACTCCTCTGCCTCAATGACACCAACTTTAGCAACGTTACTAAGTATACATTGACTTAGCGCAGTTATTGTTGAGTAATGCGAGCTATTGTGTATACATTGACTTAGCGCAGTTATTGTTGAGTAATGCGAGCTATTGTGTATACATTGACTTAGCGCAGTTATTGTTGAGTAATGCGAGCTATTGTGTATACATTGACTTAGCGCAGTTATTGTTGAGTAATGCGAGCTATTGTGTATACATTGACTTAGCGCAGTTATTGTTGAGTAATGCGAGCTATTGTGTATACATTGACTTAGCGCAGTTATTGTTGAGTAATGCGAGCTATTGTGTATACATTGACTTAGCGCAGTTATTGTTGAGTAATGCGAGCTATTGCACTTGCTACTCTTGGAGAATCAGATCTAATTACTACAAGCAAGAATTAATATTCACTCCAACGATAACAAAGTCATACCTGACCATTGAACATGACCCTTAGTAATAGGAAAATAAGAAACAAATCGCAACGATAAAAGAGGTTAAACGTCACGTGATGTGTTTCGACCTTAACGTTGGTCGGCTTACAAAACAAATGCATGAGTGGATCAAAATGAGAACAAGGTCACCACATTAAGGAAAATATGTCAGGAAATCCACCAACCTTAACTGCAGACAACACCTGACACTCGTCGAGAGTCCAGGAAGTAGAGATAAAAGTGAAGAAATTGTGGATAAATGCAAACGTAAGATAAGCTCCACACTTTCACCAGGTCTCATACCAAACAAAAGACTGTCTGCTGCTACGTATGGTCGTGCGGTATTCGCGCTGTAATCGTCTCGATGGCCCCGTGTTTATATCCAGTCCGCTGCCATCCCACGTCGTCCTGCGGGAGGTTTGGAGTAGAAAGGAAATTATTTTTAACTCTGAACACCCGAAACATGTAAAACATTTTATAAACATTGCAGATGTGGAAAGATGACATACAAAATGTTTAAAAAAAAAAAACTCATTATTATTTCATACCTTAATAGGTACTGTCATGACGTCATTGGGCAGGAGATAGTGTCTATCGTCAGTTAATTTACATTGACTAAAGTTGTAGCTGACCACCAGATTTGTTTCTTTGTTGACCAAATTGTCCCAGCCTATACCTGGAAGCACCTGGTGACAGACATTTGTTGAGATACAAAGGCCATGTAAACAACAAGAATAGAGTGCATGGATTCTTATTTATGATTTACATTCTGTAACAATGTCATACACAGTTTATTAATGAACTCACAAACCATTACTTATAATAGGAAATCACGCTGCAAGTGCTTTGAGGAATATTGTTGTTGTGTTTATGTTACTTCTATAACAATTGTTCGGCGTGACAGAGGTGTCCCCCATGAGCGCTATCAAAATCAACTCAGGCGTCATTTAGCCCTCACTGGCATAAAGCAAACTTGCTAGCACCAAATGGCCTCTGATAGACATAGTTGGGGAGCTTTCACCCATTTGAGGCCTAGAGATAAGCCCTGGTAGAAGGCAGACGCAGAAGACGTAAGGAAAACTTACTCAGCCCCCCCCCCCCCTTGCGGACAACGATGTTGAAAATATATAGGTCCAAACTGGGTTTAATGCATGTGAAACAATGAAACACTGCACTCATTCTTAATCTTCCGAATTGAAGACATTCCCGTTCATTCATTCATAAAGCTTGTTAGCATAATGTTTTGATGCCATTCATATAAGACTATTCCACTGGCCTATATTTGACAGGTTTGAGAGTTCCTTCACAATTTCCGATGTTTACGTGCTGGACAGAAAGGTATGACGGAAAGATAAGGAGGGCAATGAGTAATTTGACGCTTTTTTGGTATTGTTTGATCTATGTCTCACATACATTCTACTAGATCTGACACAGACTCATGTGCTTATCAATTTGAATTTTAGGAGCTCAGGATTACAATTAGTTGAACATTCCAAAGTCTAACTAGAAAAGACTTATAAAATAGTTTTTTTTTAAAGAAGCTTATACTCAGTGTAATTGTTTCAATTAGTTTGTATAAGTTATATAAATAAATGTGTATTTGCTCTAGATTAACTCTATAGTAACTCGATTCGAAATATTTTACCTTTTGTTTTTGTTTAACGCAATTTAATGCTCTTAGCTTTCTCCTTGAGCTTTCATCCTCACATTTGTCTGGACTAGTTGGGAAGGTTAATGCTATCATGATCGCTTTTTTAAATGCATTTTAAAAAAAACAAACTCAGGGCTCAAACCTCTTTAAGGGGACTAATTCAATTTATATCACCAAAAATTTCAAGTACGATTTCTTTCCCTTGTTTGATACCAAAGAAAATAATTAATTACCAATAGTTAATTCACCCTTTTTAATTAATTTTTGCTTAGTCAGGTAAAAAAAATAATTGTGCAAAATTTCAGTTTGATCCGCGATTAAGTGTAGAAAAAGAGAACGTAGAAACGTTGTACCAGAGACAGACACAGATTGAGGAGAGCAGCTCCATACCTAGATAAATGTCATTTTACAGGGAATTAAAACTTCAAATCACACGTGCTACTATATTGTTATAGTTCCTATGTATTCTTGAAAAAATATATATGGAGGTGTCGTAGCAGAACACTTTGCACATTCTGAGTATCTAGCTGAACACTTTGCTAGAGAGATTAACTCACGTGGTGGCCTACTAGTTAATTTGTTAAGTAGTTTGTGGAACACCTAGTCAGGACTAGCGCAAAACTAGGGTTCCGCGGAAAGCACAGTTTGGGAAACACTGTTCTAAAACATTCAACATTTCAATAACAAATATGGAGAAAGTTAAAATAGTCATACCCACTAGAATCTGATGTACTGACTTAGCATTTCTACAGACGATATGATTAAGTTGGAACGAGAATTAGGGAATGAAAACTAGATTGCAATAATCAAAATGAAGTATTGAGTTCTATTTATATACTCCAGCCACCCTGGCCACTCTGTCAACGTTCTACACCAGTGACACGTAGGCTGTTATAGTGAGCATTGTAAGTAGGTCAAAACAAAGTATATGTTTCATCAAATAATATCTTCATAATGAAAACAACATCATAACTAAAATCTTACCTCAAAAAGATCTAAGTTTAATTTCCCAATTTTCGCATTGTCCAAACATCGTTTAGGGTCACCAACCGGCCAGTCAGATTGGTAAGAAACCAGCTGCTCTGATTCTATTCCAATGCATTGGGAGACAGCGGCAATCCAAAGAAGACAAACTTGACCAACAGCCATGTTAGTGAACGTGTACAAGGCAACGCTCACTGAGCCTACATACAATGAGGTATAAGGTCAACGCTAGAAATCGTTGAAGTTAAATCTTTCCCCTAGTCACATAAGCATAGTATTTCACTTCCTGGTAAGATTTGGTACTTTATGTTCTTTATGTTTGCTATATATTAATCTTTTAGGGCTCTGAAACAGTATCTCGGAAACAGGAAATATAAAGTTGATAACTTCTCAATGGCATCAGACACAGTACACATCAGGTTTAAATGATACATTGTGCTTAGAGAAATAATTAACTTCATTCGTTCTCCAGGTAGATGTCGGTATAGTTTAGATGACATTTTTTAGATTATACCTGTGTTATCTTGATATCATCTAGATTTCAGGTGCTTTGGCTAATGTGGTCCAGATGACATGTATGGTTGGGCTACATGACATTAAGTTAGGACTAGATGTCAAGTACGTTAAAACTAGTTCGTCAAGATGTCATTCATGTTAGGACTAGGTGATCTTGATCTAGATGTCAAATACTCGAGGGCGATGTTATCTATTTGTCATGTAAATCAGAGCTGGCTGGGTCTATATGCCAAGCTTGTTAGAACTGGGTAGTCGTCAGGTGGTTACCACATACATCAAAAATCAAATAGTCTTTTCTCTTAAACATACTGTAATGTAACTGAATCATCATATTGTAGCTTCATAAGTGTATATTGACTGTACATTTGGAAACATCAAATCGTAAGACGTCAGTCGCTACAAGAAACCCCATCTCATCTCAAATCTTCTTTCAATTTTTTTTTCACAATTCAAACTGACCATTTTGACACACAGATAGTAAAATAGAATTTTTTAAAAAGCATATTTTTTTAACTGATTATCAGGACTGAGTTCAAATAAAGAGAATTTTTTTTTATTTTAATTTACTAGATTCTTAAAGTTGCAAACTTAAAAATACAGGCCCATTTTTTTATATATTCATCACGAGAATGACGTTATTGTTGTTTCCTTCATGGGATCTACATAAGTTTTCTTTTTGTCTTCTTCACAAGTCGTCGACTGGATCTTTTCTTTGGTACTCAGATGTGTGTTCCGCCACCGTCAAGAGAGCTCTCCACTTGTCTGTTTCAGAGACCATCTGCTGCTTCTTTCCTCTTTAACGGCTAGGTTGGAATGGCGCCTGAATTGATTTTTATAGCGCTTAAATACCTCTGTTACGCTGACCTCATTAAAGGTCGCAAAAAAAAAAAAAAAAAAAAAAAAAAGTCATTTTTACAATACAGGTCAATTCAGGTCACTTCTTCATGTAGGAACCTGGACGCTGGGTGGTTCTCAAAAATCGAGAAAAGAATTACTATCTCGTTGGCCGCATGGAGAAAACTTCGTGTTTGAAGTACTTGTTACTGTTACTTGTCTTTGAACTAAACTTGATCTCATCATTTGATAAGGCTATAAAAGTGAAGAGGTAAGGTACTCCCAGTTACCATGAGAAAACATTCGATATGACTTTTTCCCCAATCTGTTTACATTTTTACTTCCACGTGCTGTCTATATACCTTTACTATCATGCACACAAATCTTAAAGTATGTATAGTACACAAGTCTGCTAGGAAGTGAATTCTTGTTGCGAGGGAAACTTCCAACCTGTGATAATATTGTAAATATAACTTCTAAAGAAAGACTTATAGGGAGATAACCTTCCTTATCTTTCACTGAAAGGAAATACTGCGCTGCCTACGTTGCTTTCAGTATAGCGGTTGTACTGTTCATGTACTGTAATAGTAATTGGATAGGCCTTACTATAAATTTGTTCAGCTTATTATCTTTAAATTTACCAAAGCCTTGAAAAGTAAATAAATTATAAAATAAAAAAATGTATTTTTTTTTAATTTCATATTTCTGTCATATTTACTGTAATGTCATGTCATTGTGATAAATACGATGACTGTTAAAATCACAAACTCTATCTATCTATCTATCTATCTAGCTAGCTAGCTAGATAGCTAGATAGCTTGCAAGTGTTAGACACTTTATTTATAGTATTAGTTTTTTTGCGACGCACCATAGATGACGTGTATTGAACGGGACTAGTGACGTTTGGGATATGTTGGGTTAGAGACCGGAAAATCAGTGAGCGATAGAATTTTCTAGGGTAAAGACGTGTTTATTTTGACAGAGACCTTTACTGTGGCCTTTTATTGGAATAAATATAGTATGAACTGTTCATCAGTGTTGACCACATCTCTTTGCTCGTTGAATTGATCGTCTTGTTTATTCTGTATTGTTGATCAACTACATTGAATACATCCGAACAATAAAACTCAAACGCTTGCAGAATAATTGGTTGAAATTCAACCGTCATCTATAGTTGACCTCAAGACAGCCTAAACAAGCACATCACAGTGGCGACCCCGAACCTCGAACCTGAACCTTGAACCAGACCTCGAAGCTGAATGTTTGCTCAGGTGAGGGTCGTGCACTCGAAGATATAAAGTTTCATCGGAGTACGGCTGAACACAGCATCGTCGCAGAGTGACTTTGTTTAGGCTATGTCGTCAGTTACACATGCAGTCGTCGCCTACTCGATAGTACGTTCAACGAGCCATTAACTTAGGGTGACCTTCGTCAGGACAGTGACCATCTCAACGTCTGGTCTACTCAACGAGTGTATTATCAACGCCTGATCTTCGTATGCTGAATCGACCTGAAGCCAGAGGAACCGTTCATTCATAACGGGTGAGAGTTTGTCAGTAAACCTGTTGCACATATTTTTTCTTTGCTTGCGAAAACAGTCGTAGGAGCCACATAGTCATATCAAGTTTTACCTCGGCAGTTGAGAAGGACAGTATTGTGAAGTACTACAAGTTTGTTAGCTAACTAAATCGCTCTGTCTTACCCTTTGAGAGATTCTTGTGGAGCAGTTTGCTCATTGAACCGGTTGCTTGCTACTTTTATAACGGTCACTGCGTTTAACCTTTGGAAGGTTAGTGAATTCGTATTTGTCGTTGCTGAACATTGATCTATTTATTGTAAGTTGGTCTAGACTCTAGACCATATCTAGACTTGTTAGTGTTGAAGTAGTGGAAACAGCTACATCCACTTATTTTTTTTGTGAAAACCGTTAATCGTATAACGGAACGTCGTCGGAGGTGACCTTGGTCTCACCTAGTCTACATTGGACATTACGGACATTTTGGTCTAGTGAAGCAGCATACAGCAGCCAACTTCATCGTACTACCAGTTTAGCAGCAGAAGCAGTGAACTATTTTGGAGATTCGTTATTCGCCAGCCCAGATCAAGTCATCGTCAAGAAAGTCGTTATTTGCTCGCCCAGATCAAGTCACGTCAAGAAATTTGTTATTCTTCAGTCGCCCAGAGAACCAGTTGCCGTCAAGAGACTGTTATTTGTCAGTAGTCGTCTACGCAAATCAAGTCGTCGCCAGGAGAACCGTTGACCTATTCGTCAGTAACTGTGTACACAAAGTCGTCGGAACTACACATACGGTCGTCAACAGTCGTCTAAGAAACTGAAACATTTTGCTGTGGCATATCAAGACATCTGGGGCATTACGTGGGATACTCGACACGGATTGTATCCACTGGCAGCACTGGAGAACAGAGTCAGAACTGGAAGAGAGGCAGTGGAATTTGCTGTAGATCTATCATATTAGAGAATCCGAGCATAGGGATCTTTCTTATCGAAGCTAAGTGCCATTTTTCTTATTAGTATATGTTTAGATTGCCCTTAGAAATAGATTTTGTCTAAATTTGGTACGTTAGCCCGAGTAAAATCAGGTGGTGCGCCTTAAACCGTCGGGGAAAGACGTAATTTAGATAAAAAGGTATATTATACGTTTAGGATAGGGATTGTTTTTGTTTGTGTAAACGTCATATCCGTTGTTGCTCGGTTACTTCGTGACGTTATCAATGTGTGCCATATTGTCATATCCCAACCCATAGCGATAGTCTCATTTAATTATTTCATTTGTGTATATTATATTATATTATTTATTTTTATTAATTTAATTAGATCTGTTAATTTTCACTTAATGATAGAAAGTGCAGGTAAGATTCTTTTATTGTGAATCAGACTAAAATACATTTTTAGTTTGAGCGGTTAAAATCAAATATGATTTTACCATGAGAATAATGCCGAAACTGGCATAGTAGTCAAACACTATCGTCTGTCTAATGTTGGATCCATAAATTCTTGTACATTTCGTTTGTACATCTACTATCTTCTTATCTTCTTATCTTATATAATACAGACGTTACTTCAAAAAAGAAGATGATTACGTCTTACGCGTCATGCATTTAGTCATGCATATTAACCAATGACTTAAATTCTGCCAAGTCACTGGTTTTTCTGGCTAGCTCAGGCAACCCATTCCATGCTCTAATAGCACTAGGGAAGAAGGAGTATTTGTACAAATTTGTCCTAGCATATGGGACGAGGAATGTGCCTTTATTTTTGTGTCTTTCAGAGTATTTTATTAAATTTTGTTTTTGTATTTGAAGATTATGGTTCAGTGTTTTATGTATAATTGCTACTTTACTTTTGAGTCTTCTGTCCTGAAGGCTTTCTAAATTTAGTGATTTTACTAATGGTGTTACCCTAGTCAAATGTGAATATTCGTTTGTTATGAATCTTACTGCTCTATTTTGTGTTTGTTCCAGTTTCTTAATGTTTTCTTGAGTTGAGGGGTCCCACACGGTGGATGCATATTCTATTATTGGCCTAACCAAGGTTAAATAACATTTTAGTTTTATGTTCTTATTTGATTTATAAAAATTTCTTTTAATAAACCCTAATGCTTTGTTGGATTTTTTTATAGTTTCATCAATATGTGGATTCCATGAGAGTTTTTCATTTATTATAATTATATTATATTATACTGATCTAGACTCTAATTTTGAATATTAATTTCAAAGATGAATGAAGGTAGTACATTCTATATATATATATCTTGTTAAAGATATATTTGATACATATTGTATGGACATATTTATTTCATATGGTTAAATAGAACCATAATTTCTGGATTAGATCTAGATCTATCTAATCTAGACTCTAGACACTTCAGACTTCAATGATATCGGATTTGAAATTGGTCATAGTTATTCATACTCATAGTCATAGGGCTCTTGGTAACTCTGGATCTAAATGGTACCATTATATATACTATAATATACTAGATTTAAATTTGTGTGATATTAATATACAGATTTGAATATAACTAAGACTAGATTTACACATTTACTGAATCTATAAAGACATAACACTTAAAACTTGTATAAAATTGTGAAAAAACTTAAATATAAAATATGTTTAAAGTATAGCCATAACCAATATAGGCTAAGTAAAAATATATATAAATTTGGGGTGAAAACATAATACAATGGCTACATCCTCATATGTGGACCTTAAGGAGGTTAAGGAAGCAGCTATGCAGGATGGAAAGGCCATGGAGTTAAAAGGAAAGGACTTGGCAGCTTATGTACAGCAAGTTGTGAGGGAAGAAATGGAGCGTCAAGATAAAATAAGAAGGGAAAAAGAAGAGATAGAGAGACAGAAAGAAGAAAAAAGACAAGAGATAGAGAGACAAGAAGAACGTCAAAGACTTGAGATGGAAAGACAAGATAGTATCAGAAAGGAAGAATATGAGAAGCAAAAAGAGGACCAAGAAAGGCAGAGCATGAGGCTAAAATGGAGAAGATGAGATTGGATGCAGCACAAGCCAGAGCTCAAACTGCACAGACAACTCAAGGAAATAACAGAAATAATTCAAATAATGCTACCACACAAAGAGACAACCCTAATTCGCAAACATGGCTAAAGAGGAAGATACAAAGTTTTGATGAACAGAAGGATGACATTGGTAATTTTCTGAAAGAATATGAGGCAAAAATGTCTACATTTAATATGCCAGAGGAAGAAGTGTCTGAAATACTGATAGACTTCGTTTATGGTCAAGCTTTAACAATATTCCAAAATCATGACCATCATATTGATGATAGCTATCAAGGGTTGAAAAGAGAGTTGTTGAATCCTATGTTCATAATGCTACACTTTTCAGAAAGAAATACTTTGACAATATACCATCATTAGAAGTAGAACCCCAAACTACCATTAATATGGAGAAAGATGTTTTCAATAAATGGGTAAAGTTAGAAAAGGTGGGAAATTCTTATGAGGGATTGAAAAATTTTATTCTAGTGGATAACTTTGTGAATAAATGTGATCCCCAATTACAATCTTTTATTAGAGAACAAAACCCAAAAACTATAAATGAAATAACAGAGATAATGAGAGTATACAAAAACGCCTATCCAAATAAACCATTTTCTGATAGGGATAAGAGCAAAGTAGATTTAATAGGATACACCAAAGAAATGTTGATAGAAGTAGAAATAGAAGCAGATCAAATAGTGGAAATAGAAAATATGGTGAAATTACCTGTTTTAAATGTCAAGGAAAAGGTCATATAGCATCTAACTGTAGAAGAGGGAATAGTAGGTCTGGAAGTAGAAATAGATACACTGACCAAAATAACAGTAGATATAGGAGTAGAGATAGGAATGACAGGGGAAATTCTAGAAATAGGAGTTACAGTAGGGAATACAAAAATAAAGGTACAGTTAGGGTATATCTCATGGAAGGAAATAGGAACAATTTTGCAGTGTACCCAGGGTTTGTAGATAGATATCCAGTGGAATTAATTAGAGATTCAGGTTGTAACACTTTGGCAGTGAAAACTAAATTTGTCAAACCTCATTGGTATAAAGGGTTTACTAGGAAAGTAGAATTAGCAGATGGCACCATAAGGGAATTTAAAGCTATAAGGGTATACATTGAAACTCCATTTTTCACTGGTTATTGTGATGGTATTGCAATACCAGAAATGAGATATGATATGTTAGTAGGAAACATAAGAGGAGTAAAAGAATGTTCAAGAAAAGAATTAGAAGACTGACAAAACAAATACAAAAACATAACACATAATCATGAAAACATAGACACACAAAATATAACAAGTATGGTAATAACAAGATCAATGGATAAACAAGATGAGAAACAGGAAAATACAGTAAATGTAATAAAAATGATGAAGTAAAAGAAAGCAATAATGTAATACAAATAGAAAATACAGATGTTAAGGAAAGAGAGATAGAAAATGAAACACAAAATATTCCTGAAACACAACTATCTCAAAATGAAAAAGAAACAATAGCCAGCATACCAGGAAAAACAAATATTATTAAACATGACATTAAAGTAACAGATCCAAAACCAATCAAGCTTAAGCCATATAGAATACCTTTACATTTACAAGACAAAGTAAAAAAAGAAATAGACAATTTACTAGAATCAGGTATAATTGAACCATCAACATCACCTTATGCTTCACCAATTGTGATAGCCAAATAGAAAAATGGAGATATACAGTTATGTATTGACTATAGGAAACTTAACAACATCACAGAATTTGACCCATATCCAATGCCAAATATAGAGGATATATTTAAATTTTTTTTTCTAAATTGGATTTAACTAAAGGTTATTGGCAAATACCATTAACAGAAAATGCAAAACCTTACACAGCATTTGTAACACCATATGGTATTTTTCAATGGAATTATATGAGTTTTGGGTTAGTAAATGCACCAGCCACATTTAATAGAATGATGAACAAGATAATTGGAAATAAAGAAAATGTTATTTGTTATTTGGATGACATATGTATTTTTAATAATAGTTGGGAAGAACATTTGGTAGATGTAAAAGAAGTGTTTAAAATAATAAAAGAAAGTGGACTTACAATTCAGGCAGAAAAAGTGGAAATAGGATTGGAAGAAATAATTTTCTTAGGGCATAAAGTAAATAACAAAATAATTAGCCCTATTGAAGAGAACATAAAGAAAGTACTTAATATTGAAATACCTACAACAAAAAGACAAATTTAAAGCATATTGGGAATAGTAAATTATTACAGAAAGTTCATAAAGAACTTAGCAGAAATAGTGAATCCATTAAATGATTTACTTAAAAAAGGAAAGCCTCAAAAAGTAGTCTGTAATGAGGAATGTGTAAAAGCTATTGACAGAATTAAAGATATTTTTAGTCATGAATTAATATTGAGACTACCAGATAAAGACAAAATATTTTAAGTCACAACTGATGCATCTGATAGTGCTATTGGTGGTTGTCTAATGCAGAACTAAGATAACTTACATCCTATATTATATTTAAGTAGAAAATTATCAGAGGCAGAAAAAAAATATAGTGTCATTGAACTGTTAGCTGTAATATGGGTAATTACTAAGCTAGAGAGTTACTTAATAGGGAGGAAATTCATATTATTAACTGATCATAAACCTATTCAGTATATACAGCAAAAGAGTATGAAAAACAATCGTGTATATAGATGGTTCTTAGCACTACAGGAATATAAATTTGAAGTGAAAGCTATTAGTGGATCTATGAATATTGTAGCTGATTTGTTATCTAGAATGACATTGAAATGAAATGAGATAATTTTGTAAATAAACTATGATTATATTTATTATGTAATACATATATTAATATATTAACACAATTTATATGTTAGTGGAAAAGGGAGATAAGTAAATTTGATGTTAAGCATTTGAAAGTAAGTATGGATATATTTTTGTGAATCATTTCATATATCATTGACAAAAGTGAGGTCGATGGAAAAGGGTGAGTATAAAAGAACAATGGACAAAAGCGTATCAAAGGGTGGTAAGGAAAAGTTTATTGAATGTAGAAATAAAGTTTATAATTGTTTTTGAAATATATTTTGTCAGATTACTGCCAGTAGAGAACATTTGTGAGAGGTGATACGATATGACGTGCCCATGAGATGCCACATGATGAACTGTTTATTGAATGAAGATGATTTTGGAACTTTGGAAGTATATAAAGTGTAATGATATGAACATTAGCAGGAACATCATGAACTGTCAAGCCAAGATGAAGATGTCAAGATTTTATGTTTGTTGTCTTCCCCATAAATTGCAAGATACCCTTGTAAGACTTGACAGTAGTAGAAAAATATTGACATATTTTTTTTTCAAGGGGGGGGAGGAATCTGTTAGACACTTTATTTATAGTATTAGTTTTTTAGTGACGCACCATAGATGTCGTTTATTGAACGGGACTAGTGACGTTTGGAATATGTTGGGTTAGAGACCTGAAAATTAGTGTGCGATAGAATTTTCTAGGGTAAAGACGTGTTTATTTTGACAGAGACCTTTACTGTGGCCTTTTATTGGAATAAATATAGTATGAACTGTTCATCAGTGTTGACCACATCTCTTTACTCGTTACATCGTCTTGTTTATTCTGTCTTGTTGATCAACTACATTGAATACACCCGAACAATAAAACTCAAACGCTTGCAGAGTAATTGGTTGAAATTCAACAGTCATGTATAGTTGACCTCAAGACAGCCTGAACAAGCCCATCACACAAGATAAATACATTTAGATATAAGGAATTAAATAGGGATCATACATTTTATAGACAAAACTCTATAAAATAAAAAAACGAACACTTCAATCAGACATAACAGACATGTCATTTCTCAATATATCATAGGGCAAAAAAGTTGAATAGTCTTAATTATCTTCTCTATTGAAGAAACGTCTGTAATGTACACGATAAGTTATAGGACTTAAATTATTTGCTAACTTAATAAACAAACTAATGGAGATATCCAATATGGACTATAGTGACAAGTCTGCTTTAGAATATAAACAATGTGCTCTTTTAAGCCCTGTGTTAACATCAGACTCTAATAAAATAAACACCAGCTTGTATAACATTGTCTAAACATGTCACGGGGTGCTCATATTTCCTCATAATAGAATCACGTGTCTTTTGTCCACCTAGTGTCATCTTGCCAATAAGGTACGTAAATTCGTATAAGAAAAATATAGTGTAAATGAGTTCCTGATTATCTTAAGAAAACAAGCGAGACGACTAAAAGGAGCTTTTGTAAGAGCTAAAGAAAACATCGCAAATCATCATCGCAAATCCTTCAAGTGTGACCAGCCAAGTCTATGTTTGTGTTGACGGGGGTGGGATGGGTAGAGACTTGCTTCTACGTGTGTCCATTAAGATGTAGTTTCATTAAAATTTTAAAAATTGCTTACTATTGAGATTTAGACAATTCAAAAAAAAAAATTTTACATATAACAGAAGTTTGTTATCAGACATTTGTATTAAATAAAATTTTATCTATTCGGTTTAACTTAATAACAATTAATAAATAACTAATAACTTCAGTTATTTAAATCAATAAGTCGAAAGAGTCCAATTTAATCAACATATTCCGAACTTCTATTTAATTTACTTTTAAACTACAACGCAACATATTCTGAACATCTTTTTTTTAAGGAATTTTTATATTATTATTTAAATAAAATAAAAAAAATAAAATAAAAATATTCAAATGTGCATAAGCTCTCACAGAATTGTTTATCAAATATCAATTTGCTACGCTATATGTTTCATTACACATCTGTTCTCAAGAAGGAGCGATTTAAAAATAAAATAAAAAGAAAATGGTCGTCAGGAGTTTTCATCGGCATGATTATAAGTATTCTAATATTTCTTATCGTTCTCATCTTTCAAAAGATTTCCACTACTTCAACCACACCTTGGCAATTGATCATTATGTCATGCGCAGTGTAATATTATAATATCCCCCACATCCTATTAAAGCGCTATAGCTAAGTACACACACAGGTTTACAATGTATTATAAGATTTCTCATCAAGAATGTAAAGTGGAAGAGGATATACTATAAACGCATTAGTAACGTCAAAAATATTAAAAGGCATTCTACATACACATATTTATGTATTAGATGAAAAAAGGGCTTAAAATCAAAGCCTTAACAGCACAATTAAACCATGAAAAAGAATAAATATTTAATTGGGGATGAAGTGACTGGGGATGGGATGAAGTGACCGGTTACTTAAAACCATGTGCATAAATGTATTGAAAAAATGATTAATAGTCATCTCCCTTACTAAATAGCCTCCCGTGATTATTACTAGTTGTAAAAATGGTGTATTTTTATGAAAAAACTGCTTGCATAGTTGATTGAAAAATAAATTTTTTCGCTTTCAGAAAAAAAAAGAGCCTTTGCATCAGAACTTTGAAAGGTCCATACAAAACTAATAGCGTCTTTTCCCCTTTCAGGGGCCGCTCAAAAGAAAGCTTTGATCTATAAAAAAAAAATCTTAAAAAAAAAAAACATACATCATGCATTATTTAATTTCAAACAGCCATGTTATTAAATGTGTAATAGATCTAGACAAGCGATGTCCTAACTACGTCCCTCGGGCCAGATCCGGCCCTCGATGTGTTTCCTTCCGGCCCTCCGAAACATCGAAACAAAATGTAGAAAATATTTTTAAAATGCTACCTACGTTAGGATTAAAACTTTGACGGATTTCCTTGAAATCTAGTGTAGTCTAATATTCTTTTTTTTTTATCTAAAGAACACAACATTTATTTTTTGGCGACAAAATTGACAGTTATTTTTGGTTCATAGACAGTTTCGCTGCTTTCTTGAGCTGTCCGTGTTCTTGACAGTTTGTGTGTGCAACACATGACATCATAACTTCATTCTTTAGATACCAATGCGAGTGGTACCATACAATTTAATATTTATGCGCTAACGAGTCTGCTTTTAGATAACATAATACAAAAAGACTTTGTTAAATAAAACATTAAAAAATAATATGGCCGCAATAGTGTTTTGATCCGCAAAGAAAAAGATTAGTAATTTACAACTACTTGAGAGAGTGATGAGTTGAGCGATTGAAAAGATTATTTACCAAAAGAGACTAAAAAAAAAAGGTTTGTGGCAAGAGCAGAGCTACTCAATGCATAAGTAAAGAAATGAAGCGTACAAAAGCACTTGCTAGCAGGGATGTAAGAAATCTGTCCTGAAGCTGAAGCCGTCAGACTTTCTTGCATGACAATTGCAAGGCGACTGGAGTATATGGTACAAATCTCCATTCAAAATAAATGACAGAGAAGCAGATTTTGAAATGTTTTTAATTGCCGCTTAGGATTGCCTAGACAGATCTGCAAATAAAACTGATTGACTTGCAAATACAGATATCCCTGCTTGAGAAATTCGAGCGATGCAGACCATTGTTTTCTACGCCTGTTTCCGGTAGAAACTTTTGATATTTCCGTTTTAAAAGCAATTAATAAAGAAGGGCAACACAAACTTTTTCAGTAATAAAACATGTAAATCTTATTACGTAATCGTTATAAGTGTGTTTAGTAGAGGGTCAGGGTTTGTAATAAACTATTTAGTTTATTCTCTATTTCATTATTTTTTCTTCTTTTCATTGTTGTGGCCCGCGACACGAGTGTTCGAAATTAAATGGCCCGCAGACCGAATAAGGTTGGGCATCATTGCTAGACTAACAATTAAGAAAAAAAGAAAAGAAAAAAAAGAAGGAACAACTTATGGCTCAAGTTTGCTCAGGATTCTCAAATCTATACAGTGACCACCCTGCTAGTGCTTATGAACATGGAAGGTTGTATAGTTATCTATTGTTTCATTGACAAATGAAGCAAACATTATATCTTCAAACAATAACTGTAAGTCAGTCTCAAAATCAAATAAAATAAGGGCGTAACAAAAAACTAGACATCTGACAGCGTTGGGGCCATTCACACTGTTCACGTCGGAGAGGGAAGTTTTTGAGACGAAACTTGGAAAATGATAATCTCCGTTAATGTAATATTTACTAATTAGAACTGTTATAATGGTATTGAGTGGTAAATATGTCTTAAAATTTTAATGGCCTGTAGTTTTATCTACCGCCCCACACTCATCATTGACGTATCAAGGGGAGAACAGGTGGCGCAGCCAGCCCTACAAAATATTAGATGTATCAATTAGTTTGGTTTAGTCATGTAATACACATTTTAATAGACCTAGATTAACAATAATACATTTGTGCGATTTGAAATATTTTTTACCAATTGTTATTGTTTAGCGCCATGTCATGCTTTTAGCTGTCTTAATACACTATGATACCATATTTGTCTGAATTTTTGTACTAATTGCAAGATTCATTTATATGGAGAGCTGCCTTATCTGGACAGCACTGCGCAGTTCATCTTGGATATTGGTCTAGCCATCTGAACTACTCAACATAACATTAAGGAGATTGCCCTAGACGAAGAAGGATTCCGTTAATGCATATGCATATTTGCCTTTACATAATGGTAAGCCTTAGGCTTGCCCTAATTATTGCGGGGCCCTATGGAAAATGAATTGCATGGGGCCCAGACGGGTAAGGATCAGGATAATAAGTGAAAAGATTTTGTACTAGAAAATAAGAAGATAAGATAATTTGTTTTTGAATTTCATTCATTCTTTACTAATTACAAAATCACGATCAAATTAACTTTATTTTGCTAGCCTTGAGTGTAGATAAGTCATACAGTATATCAATAAAATTCAGTTTCCAACATAAATCACGCCTAATAACAAGCCTATATAAAACAGACACATTCACATACCCGCTGTCTGATCAGATCGACTAATATAAAATCTACAACATACTTCCAGAGTTATGGACTACAAAGTATACTTTTCGGGCCTTGGGTAATATATGTCTAGTAAATAAATAAATTTTGTGCACCATTATGTGACTCCAAATCTATTGCCATATCTATAAAATTTAAATTCACTTAACAGGGATTATTCTTTGGGCTGAGGGTAACATTTACTTTTTTTATTTATCAAATATTAGTTACTGTGCAATAAATGCTTTTGTGAAAGATTATTACTTAATAAAGGTAAAGCTTTCTTTAAAAAGAAAAGCGTTCCTTAGATGTTACATATTCGGTTGTTGTTTGATGAAGTATTGAATGTATAGAGAATGTTGATTGGATTCGTAATTATGTTCTCTCAAGAAGTGACGACTATAATGTAAAAGATAAATTATGCGACTAGATAAATTCAATACTTTATAAACACGCTTATATTGTGACAATTCTAAATTAAGAGATAAGCAATGTGCGCTTCTCTAGCCCTGTGTCATAGACAAGACTGTCATGTACTAAACACCAAATAGTACAAAAGTGTCTAAAGTGTCACGCGGTACACATATTACGAATAACCTCGCGTGACTGTTTTCCGCGTTATGTCCACGTTGTGTCCAAGATGCCAACAAGGCAAACAACTTCATACAAGAAGAAAGACAACAAGGGAGACGATTGATAGCAGCTTTGTACTTGGGGTAAAGAAAACATCTCAAATTTTCAGAGGAAATCATTCAAGTGTGACCAGCCTATGTTTGTATTTACAGGGTGGGAAGGGAGGTTATGATAGCATTATAAAAATAATAAATGTTATATATTATTTCGTGTTTTTTTATTACTAAGGCTTGTCTTCATGTCCGAAGAGTAGTGAGGAATGCAGTATTTCGCGTGGCTACATATTTGGCCACACCTAGGGCAAGCATGACCATTGTCTAAATAACAATTCATAAACACATTTACAAAATTATCCACTCAGATAGATTTGTCCCGCTGATTCCTTGGGAATTAAATGCCCTTGTCGAATAAAACCAACATATACCAAGCTTCTACTTAATTCATTTTAAATTTCTACACAAACATATTCTGAACTTTATATAATCTATTCCGTACATTCAACCATCATATATTCACCTTATACTTAAAATAGGACGTACTTATCTTTTTTTTTAATAATGCCTGTATTTTATCAAATAAGATCCACATTCTAAGCCTCCACTCAACGTAAATCATACATAAGCTTTAACAGATATGTTGATCAAATATCAATATGGATTCGTTATGTGCTTCATTTGACGTGATTAAACCCAGATCTAGTATTTTAACCTCGTTTAAGGAAGTATAAAACAACCTAGTCTCACTATCTCCTTAATACAACACACATTTAGCACTCGTAGATGTTTTTTGTTTCTCTTTCTTGTCGGAATAAATAGTTTGATATCAAATGCACTCTCCATGTAGATAGATTTCTATTGAAAATGTTGTCTATTGACCATTAGCTCACTAGGAAATAGGTCAATAAAATTGAACTTCTTACAATAATCTTGCTAATAAAATGTTTTCTGAAGTTTTTGTACATACATTGTATCTAACGAGACTATTGGCACGTTTACAGTTGTCTATTTAACTGATTAAGTTTTCCAGCACATAATTTTAAATGTACGGTACCTGCATATATTTGCGCTAATAAATAAAATGATCTTAAATCTAAAACTAATTTTATTTCACTGAGGTCTAATTATCAATTGATACTTGTTTAATTCATTGATATATTTTATGAAATATAAAATCCCTATATTTTAAATCTATGATAATCTACTACAGTTGATTGTTACCTTTCTTAGTAACCAACTAATAAAGAGCCGAAACATTAACAACAGTAGACTGGGTTTTGTTCTAATTGAAGGATTCAATTAATGACATATCTGAGTGTGCATTTTTTTTGTTTCATAATTTTTAGCCAATTATGTAATTAGTAGAAATAGGTACAAAATTTTTTTTTTATCGTTTCTGTTGAACTCATATGTTAATTATAATAATGATAGGGCATAATGAGGAATGCAGTATTTTTCACGGCTAGGCAGCCCTAGCTGTGACCTACATATTTTGGAACACCAAGACAAGCCTAACCATCACATAACTGTTATTGTATAACCGCCAATATCGATAAATCATAAGGTCTATCTAGTTCTAGTTTTTTTTTACACACATTGTTGTTTTGGACCATTCTGAACAAAATTTCTGTTCCAACTAATTGGTGCCATATTTACCATTGAACATCTACGTCAGATGTTATTAATGCTAGAACTAGACATATTTTTTTTTTGACCATGGATGTTTTCTTTTTAATGTTTTGGTCATATGAGAAATCATTTTAAGAAAAGTTTGAGTTATTTAGGGTTTTTTTTTTAGTCCACTAAATACATAAAAAAAAAATATTTTCCTTTTTTTTTTCCATCGACCACATTGTCTATTAACAAAATTCAACAGTCCCTAATGTTTTTTCTATAGATTCTTCTCATTGAATACAGTTTTAAGTGTCTTTGAAGTTCTTATCAGAAGTTATTCAATCAGCCCGTCCCCTCTCCACACCCATCCTCCCCAGGTTGAAAAGCTACTGCGTTGGTAACAATAGGAATGTCAAACTTCTTCACAAGAGAGGGTCATCGGTGTTGTCCACCTTTGCCTTGCTCGCCATGGTTCACTGACGACCCCACCCACTAAGGCTGAAGTATTATTAAGCATCGCACTAAGGGAAGACCCACCTTTAGATGGTCACGGGTATTGTCCGAGCCTACTATATAAACCTCACTTACTTTTATGTCCAGCTGTTGGACTTCTTACGAATCAACTTGAGAAGATCTACATTTTAGCGCGGTGAATTTCTCCACATTTTAAATTCTCTTTTCGAAGTGTTATTATTTTTCATTAGGATTACTTAGTTTATAGTGAACAGTTTGTGCTATTTCTACACTATGGCTGAAAGTGGACAAGAAACATCAATGTCAGCTTGTCGCTGTGTTCAGTGCATACAAAACTGGACTTATCAAAGGTAATTGATTCTCAATGTATATTTTTAGATAAATTTATTTCATTTAAAACATTTTCTTTTTTACTTTATTTTCATAAAAATTATATACGTTGACCTTAAGTATTTTTATAAATCGTTATGTCAAACATTTAGTTTCAAACACTTTTATTAGTTTATCATTGTACACTATTTATCTCAATCTAAATAAAGAAATTCAATAAGACAAAAAGGACACAATTTAGTTCCAAACTCTTATTTTTATCCATTTTTAACATTAAGTAAATTTATGAAGTTAAGGACTGCTGTATATTAATTTTTTTTCTAATTTAAAATTAATTTATACTGTATCTTTTTATATATACTCCAACTTAGAGTCAACCTTTCCTGAGTTTTTTTCCTCATTATTTTTCTTTTCTTGACTAAAAGCATAACAATATTTTGAACATTTATTTGTTTAAACTTGTAGTGTTTTATAGATTCTATTTTTTAAAGTTAAAGAAACACTATTTATATTTTTACGAAGCTCTCCAACCTAAAATCGAAAAATGTTAAAACCTAAAAATGTTATCTATACAGTGATCGATATAACATTAATCAACTACTTCATATCATCAATAAGTTCGTTATTTCTATATTAAGTTTAATAGTAATTGATGTTTAAACATATGTCTTTGTTTGAAAATTTAAAAAAAAAAACTAAAGAAAGGATAAATGTTTAATTTATTACTATTAAAAGTGAGCTTCGCTAAAAAAACGTTTAGGTTATAGATAGAATACTTAACAATACTTAAACATATGCAAAGGTCTCTGTTTTTGTATATCTTATTTATATCACTCCGGCTAAAGCATGCTTGTTGCCTTTAAATTATTTATGAGACATATCTTTGAAGGGTTTTTCTAAGAAACTATTTCCATAGAGTTCTTGGGCTCGTCTTATTAAAAAAAATATCTTCCTGTATCGGGATTTGAATTCAAACCTCATGTCTCTCAGCAATAAACACGTTTAAAGCAGATTTCGTTAAAAATCCCATAACTTACATTTTTAGTTAATATAAAACATGTGTATGATCTATATTTATTAGACATTTATGCTAAATTTAAACTCTTGAGAGAAATTCACTTTCTTATTACATTTCTTGGCTACTTAATCTTCAAATCTATCAATCAAGACCTTTCATTCATTTTTATTCTTTTTCTGTAATTTTTTATCAAAATATTTTAAAATATAGATACAAAAAAATTAAAAACTCCGTCTGCTCAAGGAATGAGAAAACAAGCCATTGGCTACTATACTGAGTGATAGTGATGTTTCACCACAAGTTAAAAGGTTGGAATATGTTTATTTTGACCCGGAACTATATATCGTTCAATGGAAGGCCCACCACACACCTAGCCAACACCCTTATCTGGCATCTGAATTTTTAATAGATTTCCCCCTCCCCGAAAAGGAAAAAGACGCTATTAGTTTTGTGTGTTTTGTCTGTCCGTCCGTCAACACGTCTGTCCCGTTTAGATCTCGTAAACTAGAAAAGATAGGGCAAATCTCATATCTAAAAGCAAAAATCTCATTTTTAAAATCAAGCAATTTTTTCATTAAAAAAAACATTTTTTTTACAACTATTCACTATTAATAGTTACAAACACTGGAGGCTATTTAGTAAGGGATATAATCGATTACCATATTTTAAACACATTTATGCAAACGGTTTTAGATTTTTGGTCGAAAATTCTTAACTAAAAGGCGGGGGGGGGGGGGGGGGGGCTTTTAATGAGAAATTGACCATTTACAAAACAATGTTACCAATTAGATCATTATAAGACATCATTTAGGCCAGGTTCAAATCTAACTTCACATTTACGATCACCTATCTTTTGTTTGCTGGATCGTTGGAGCACCACATAAGATCTCTAAACCTTCTTTCTCCATTCTTCTTTGTCATTTGCCTTTGATACAATTTCATTCTGATGGTCTTTCTGAAAATATTAAAACCTGCATTTTTACCTGCTTTGGTGGATCTCTTTGAAGCTGATTTGAGTTTGCGTTTCCACACAAATCTTTGTAACCTTGTTTTATTTAGTTATTTCTTCATTTTATCAAACAAGCAATTATTATCACACAATTTTAACGCATTAGTTGTAGTCCAACAAACGTATCTTGTTTTTTTTACTGACACAATTCATTACAATAACAGTATTTGCTAAATGTTTATACTCTACAGTTTAACGAAGATAAAAAATAATTTTTAAAACTTAACAATGGTTATTTGATTCCTTCCAACAGTTCTGCTTTAAGAAATAATACTGTGACAACAAACCAAAGAAGATCTTCTTATCCTATGAATTCATACACATATTCAGCTGCTTTAACCTTTGCAGGTTCTCCTAATCATGTGTTCAATCAATACCCTTCTGGATCATTCCAGACTCAAATGAGTTCCTATGTGCTTCCATCATACGCAACACCAATCTTTACAAATACTTATGGTCAGATGTATAATGGCACATACTCTAGACCCAGCCCAGCAAGAGGACCAGCGGAGATAAGATCCTACACGGCTCCCTCCAGTAGGACTTGGGCATCACCAGACACATTTGAAGGTCTGCATAGCCAGACCACACCTGAAACAATAGCCTTACCAGATCCAAATAATTGGATATACAGGATCAATAACCTTATACCATCTGAAACGAGGATCTTAACAAGTACACCTCAGCGGATCAACAGCACGATGCCGTTAAGCGATCTGACAGTGATTCGTCAGACACTGGATGTGATTTCAAGTGGGTCAACATTTCCAACACAGCCGTCACCTACGCCGTCCAGCAATTTACCATCTTTAAATAATTCACCTTCCTTGATGTCTAGCACTGCACCAAACAGTAGGTCAACATTTCCAACACAGCCGTCATCTACGCCGTCCAGCAATTTAGTATCTTCAAATAATACACCTTCCTTGATGTCTAGCACTGCACCAAACACACCCCAGTTATCTCTATCTGCAAATAATCCACCTTCCTTGATGTCTAGCACTGCACCAAGCACATCTCAGTTATCTCTGAATATGCCATCGGATACAGTTCAAGAGTCTTCCATAGATTCTAGCAACCAATTCACATTACAATTTAATAATAATACCAATGAACACATGGCTAGAGCTATGGATAACACTGAAGGTAGGTTGTCTTTAGGTTGTTGTTTTTTCATTGTCTATAGTAATCTTTGTTTTGTTTGTTTTTCATTTACAATGCTCTCAGGGTAAGCCCTAACATTTGCGGGGTCTTATGGCAAACTGATTACCTTGGGCCAAGTTGGTTTGGGATAATCATATTATCAAAGTTAAGATTTTGCATTGAAAAATAAATTGTCTTTGCAATACATTTTTAATAAATAAAAGAATACATTGCCTTTTTTTTTAATCGCCATTAGAATTAGCACCCGAAAACAGACATTTTTGTCTACTTTTCAGAAGATTTTTAAGGGAATTTATATACGTTATAATTTTTAAAATTGAATAATTTATACCTAGAATTATCGCGGGGTCTATGAAAAAGGCGGGGCCGACTGCGGCCGCATAGGTGGCCTAATTAATTTCGATGTAGACATATTTATTAAGTAGCTATACTCCTTTGAAATAACGTTGAATTCTAGGTGTCCCTTGTCAATAGGGAAATGCGATTTTTAACAAAAAGAGTAAGCAAGTGAAGCACACATAAAAATAATTGTAATTGGTTTCTGTTATAAATTTGTTCAATAGGAAACAGTGAATCAGAAACAGAAATTGATACGAATTTACCTGAAGAAGTTTCCATGCCTGAGGAGAAAATTATCGATCGTCGGAAGCAGCTCTGTCCTCACAACGATAAGGACGAATGTGATGATGACTGTCCATATCTGCATGGCCGCCTTTGCCATCTGTGCCTTACGCATAGATTAAATCCATATAATCCAGAATTACATGCTGATGTAAGTAAGGATAAGACGATTGTGGGCAGATTGCACATAATTTTTGTTCTTTCCAGAGTTAGAGTTTTGAGTTTTTGGCACATCGGCACACTTTAGGCCATGTCATGTCCGTAATCCCTAAAAGGTTACTCACCCTTCATACCACAAACGCTAAACTTTATTTAATTAAGTCATTAAAAACAAGGTCTATTCACAGTTAAAATAGTAAAGTTAGTAAAAAAAAATTAATAATTCAATAAAAATCTTTGGCGTGATGTAGGTGTGGCTAATACTAAGTCTGGACATGGTCGTGCTTCCACGCCTTGTCAGACCCTTAGATGTGGGCGGACATCTGCCACAAAGTGTCTGAATTTGTTGTGAGTCTCAGCTTCTCACCGATCCTGCCACTCTCACTAGGTGGCAGAGGCAATACTCTGTCTATTGATCCATAGTCTAACTTGGATTGGATTAGACTCCGATAGAGCAGCAGCAAGGTATCTCTCAGTTCTCTTCACCAATAATAGCATTCTCAAGATATAAGCAATGGACATACATTATTCTATATCATACAATTTCCATTTATTATTTTTCAAAATTGTCGCTACCAATTTATTAAGACAAAAATTAGTTTAAAAGAGACTATCTTTCTTTCTTCTCTTTTTACTTCTCTTTCTTTTCTTCTTCTCTCTCTCTCTCCCTTTCGTCTCTTTTCTTCTCTCGTTCTCTTTCTTCTCTCATTTTTCTCTCTCGTACATTCTTTTCTCTTTTTACTTCTCTCTCTCTATCTAGTCTCTTTTCCTCACTCGCTCTATTTCTTCTCTCTTTTTCGTTTTCTTTCTTCTCTCTATTTTCTCACTCTTTCTTCTCTTGCTTTCTTCTCTCTCTTTCTTCTCTCTCTTTTTTCTCTCTCAATCTTCTCTGTTCTTTTCACTATCACTATTTTGCCAGATATAATAGACAAGTATCTCAACACTTTACCACGTCTACTATCTGCTCTATTTTAGGCTTGCTTAGAACAACATAAGAAACAAAGTAAAGAAATGGAATGCAACATTTGTATGGAAAAAGTCACTGAGCTGGAAACTCTTAGTCGCTTCGGTATCCAAGAGAATTGTAACCACTGTTTTTGTTTAAATTGTTTATTTGAATGGCGGCAGAATGAAACAATGACTAACCATAGGTATGTCTTTATCTTTACATTTATCTTTTGGTTGTGTTCTTAATTATTCTACCAAAATTAAAATGTTGCAAACTTTAATGTCTTGCGTAGTGCATACAGGTCGATTATTGTTGGTTTCTCAGACCTGTCGAGACGGAGGTCAACAAGTCTGGGGCAGTCAAATAGAATATTAGGCACATAGATTTGCCCATAGCTGTGAGAATTATGAGCCAACATGACAGTTACCTGTCCTGCAATGTGCTATAATAGCTTGCTCAGGCCTGGACAGCCTCCACCACGGGAAAGTGTGGTCAGGTCTCCTCATGCGCTCGCTGATTACACGGAGTGTTGTTGTTGTTTTTTTTGGACATTTTTGTCCTGAATAGAAAAGTTGTCAATGACAGAACCGTCCATTCTTCAATGTTGTCTTTTCATCGTTTTCTGTCTCTCCCTTGCACTGCTACTTAAAACAAGTCTTAGTCAGCCCTGAAAATGGAGATATAGTTTTGGTTTGTCTTTCTCTTTTTGGCAGCTTTCAGCAGGCCATCTTAGAGTTCAATTTTCAGCGTGATCCTGTTTCCTCAATTGTGATTTCGTCTTTGCATATAATATCTAGAATCCTTCTGTAGCATCTCGATTCAAGGATCCTCCTCACTTTCTTTCGAGACAAAGACTTGCTTTATTGATCCTTATGGAAATGTATTGTGATTACAACGACTCTTTTCTCATATACATACAACACATTAGAACCTTACACATTTTGAATACAATTATTATGTTTGTTAAAATTAATTTCTTTTGAGTTGAATAAGATTTAATTGTAATATTTGTCCCACCGTCTAATATTATCATTTATTGTTGTCTCTTTTGCAGAGCTTGTCCAGTTTGTCGGATTCACTCCAGATTTGCAATAGGCACCAAATATTGGATCACATGTCCACTATCAAAAAAGAAGCTTATTGAGTATTCGAAAGAGGATTTCGCGGGAATGAACTATTGAGGTAATTAGTAGCAACTCTCTTTAATTTTAAATTACATTGAAATAAAAGCATTCATATAGAAACTACTTTTTTGCATTCCCTCATTGCTATAAAATATTGATTGATTCCATGTTTCGGTCGAGCGTTAGTGTGTGCTGGACTGTCATTTCGAATTCTCGATGGTCCATGGTTCAAACACTGGCCACTATTAGTCCCCTTCATTCTGTGAGAGGCTAGGACTAAAAAGTAAATTATTTCAACTCTAAAGGAACGTCCGAAACATGTATAACATTTAAGATACATTTTTACAAGGCACCAGCATCCATAACAGTCGAAACCATCAAACGACATTCTAGGCCACATACCAAACTACTAATTATCAAAAGATACTATATTGATCTGTTGTTGTTGTTTTTTCTGTTAATAAACAAATTATTATCAAAACTATATTCTTATTTTTAATTGATTTTCTTTTCTTATAATTTGCACAGAAAAATTTATATTTGTCATTTTTTCTTTTTAAGGAAACAGGACCAGATGATTCACACAGGAAAAATTTGTTAAAAACATTGTTAACATTCCATAAGTAATCGACACAGAACCTATACGTATACAAAATCTTAATGGAAATATTTGATTTAATTGTTAAATGTACTGAAATATTTTTTTGATATGCCTTACTATAAATTTGTTAAGCTTATTATCTTTAAATTTACCAAAGCCATGTAAAGTAAATAAATTATAAAATTAAAAAATGTATTTTGTATTTGATTTCATATTTCTGTCATTTTTACTGTAATGTCATGTCATTGTGATAAATACGATGACTGTTAAAATCACAAACTCTATCTATCTAGCTAAATATATATATATATATATATATATATATTTCTCTGTCAGTCTAAATATATTTAAATATGAGGAATTAAATAGTGATCATAAATTTTATAGAATATAGCTCAATAAAATAAAAAGCGAACACTTAATCTCTCCAATCAGTCATAATAGACATGTAATTTCTCAATATATCATAGGGCAAAAAGTTCATCTTATTTCGTTTTATAGTCGTAATTATCTTCTCTATTGAAGAAACGTCTGTAATGTATGCAATAAGTTATGAGACTTAATTTATTGATAACTTAATAAATAAACTAAATATCCAATATCCACTGTAGAAACACGTCTGCTTTAGGTGATAAACAATAAAATCTTTATAGCCCTGTGTTGACATCAGACTCTGGTGTACTAAACACCAACTTGTATAACATTGTCTAAACATATCTTGAGGTGCGCATATTTCCTCGAAATAGAATCGGGTGTTCCTTTGTCCACCTAGTGTCATCTTGCCAACAAGGTACATAACTTCGTACGAGAAAATAGTGTGAAGGAGATCCTGATTATCGCAAGAAAACAAGCGAGACAACTGAAAAGGGCTTTGTAAAAACTAAAGAAAACATCGCAAATCATCAGAAGAAATTATTCAAGTGTGACCAGCCAAGTCTATGTTTGTGTTTACGGGGTGGGAAAGGTAGAGAAATAAAATCTACCGAACAATCACAATCTTAATTATGTTATTACAATATTTTATTTTCAAGTAACATCTAAAACATTAAAAAAATAATTTTAAATGATGCAAACTCTAAAATATGTTGCTTTATATCCCAGGAATAAGAAGGTCCCTCATAAACAAACTTCCCCCTTACAGATACTTGATTCTTGTATCCATAACAATAGCTTCTGAACTTCTTTGTCACAAGTTTTCAACATCAAATCTCACAAGTGGTCTGGTGTCATGATAGTTTTCAGCCTTTATTCTTTATACGTAGAAAAGCGCAGACACCTTCTTTCACGAGCTACTACGTATATTACAGTGTAAGCACTGATATATCTGATGATTACAAAATACCCTCGACGTTAATACATCTTTCCCTTGATTAAGTATTAGCCATTTGAACAGTCATTACAAGACAGCAACCTTTGGTATCATTTCCACAAAACCATCGCCTCAATAGCCATCGTCCTATTTATATTTTTTGTTATTTTCTATCAGCAATGAACACCTGAAAATTATTGTATAGCCATTATAATGTATTAAAATATTCGATAATATCCTGACAAGATAACTGGCTTGTGTTATAGAAGCTGATACAGAATTAACACGATGGGAAATATCTTGAATATGACAAAGAAAACATGTTTGATTGTAAGCATTAGGATGAAC
The DNA here is from genome assembly GCA_036873155.1 of Biomphalaria sudanica. Taxonomy (NCBI): domain Eukaryota; kingdom Metazoa; phylum Mollusca; class Gastropoda; family Planorbidae; genus Biomphalaria; species Biomphalaria sudanica. The sequence goes on from JAZGLO010006691.1 coordinate 2,943,051, forward strand.
GAAAAATATGTCCGATATTTCTCTACCAGTTTACAACCACACTGACTATAAGATAGAACATCGCTTATTATGGAAATAGGGTAGTCGGTGAGGGAATTTTCTCGCAGTAAATTAATACGGCACGGTGGTAATTTGAGCAGTTTGAGTTGTCGCATTTTGTGTACAGTGATGTGATGGTGGCGTCCCAGCATGCAGCGAAGAAGTGCGTTTAACTTAACGTGAGAGCAACACTTGCACATTTAAAGGGCTTCTGCTGGATACCTTCAGGGCCAGGCGCTTTCTGTCTTTTGAATTCTCTTAATGCCGTCTCAACTGTATCATGTGTAGGGGAATGGGAGTCATCGGGTTACATCGGTGCCTTCATCAAACATGGCTTGCGGTTGACGTTCGTTCAAAGCCCTGTATATTTGCACCGGGATAAATCTAAAAACAAGAATTATAACCTTTAAACTGAGAATGATCTTAACAAAATGATTCAATAATCAGTAGGCTAAACATGTCGTTTTGAAATTGTCCCTACAAGAAAAAATTTGTATTTAAATACTTGTATAAGCGTGTTGAAATTCTGATTTACAAAAATATTTTCTAATTAATATTCAACTCAATCAAATTTAAATAGATAAGCTACGTATGATTGTATTCAATCAAATTTGTTGTACAGAAAAATTGATAAAAAAAAAATAAAGTTGCATTAATATTTATGCTGTTGAAAAGCAAGAAACATTCTCAAACAAATGTGTTGGCGGGGAGGAGGGAATGAAGTTAAAGAGATGTACTTTTATTTCTCTTCAGGTTTATAGATTTAGTTGAATCTTGGTCTCTCTCCAAGTGGCTGCTTCAAGTGACGAAAGACTATCAGTTGGTCAAATATTTCATTAACAAAGTTTGACAACGTGAGGGTGGTCCAGTGGTTGACGTCAATTCGCACGAGGATTGAATTGTCCGAGTCGTTTGAGGTGATGTCTCTTAAACGATCACCTTGGAGCTGCTGATTACAGCTACTGAGTCAAGGATACATCGTCTGATCATGCTCCCACTTCTAAATAAACAATACCGCTCCAAAGAAATCAGCTTCCTTTTTTTTCAACTTAGCCGCCACTGACCATCGTCCTTTCGTTATTGAGGCAGTCCATTGAGCGTGACCTCCGTGACCATATCGAAGCGGCCTCAGCGATGAATAGGAGATTAGACCTGTGTATGTGTGATTTAGCGCAAGTGTGTATGTGTGTTTATTGGTATATAACAAAAAAAATATCACATGTATACATTGACAATGTATTACATATTTCATTTCGAAACGTCATCATTTAATTTTCACTGTTGTAGCTAAGTCAATGTTATTGGATTAATTTGTCCGAATTTATTTTTGTATTGTATAGACTTATAAACAAAGAGAGAGAGAGAGAAAGAAATAGACACATAATGTTTTAAAAATAAATTTTAAAGTATCAATCTATATAAGCTATGCCTTTGTAATAGCAAAGAAATAAAAAAAATGTATTTCAATCAATCAATCAATCAATCAGACTATCTATCTATCTATCTATATATCTATCTATCCATATATCTATCTATCTATCTATCTATTTATCAAAACGTCTGATTTATTTTTATTCGAGTGTAAAAAGATTAAACTCAGTATAATGATTAGAAATAGAACATAATTTTTTTTTATTATAAATTGGAAGCACTCCAATGAAGGCTGTTTATTAAAGACACCAATTAAAATGATATATTACAGAGATCTACTTTACAAATTACATATAAAAAGCCATTGATCATTATTGGCTTTAGTTGCACAAAAATCTTTACCATCAAGTTGTGTTAACTTCTACATTTGAAATGTTTACAAGCGCACATTGTTGCAAGCGTACCACTTATATTAAAATTGTTTGCTCCAAAAAAAAATTGCACCAGTTAATTCCATTCCCTCTTTTCTCGTCTCGCTGACTCTCGCGTGACACAACTTTTGAAATGTTTGTGAAAAGCAAAGGTCAAGAAGACTAAATGGTGCTGATAAAGTTTACAGTGAGTTCATTATATTTAATCGCTTGCTAAATCATTAATATTCTACTTTCTCTTGACCTGTATTGAGATAGTTATGTATTACGCATTACCGAGGGTTTTTTGTTTTGTCCTATATGCACATCGATAGTGGAGAATTACAAAAAAATTGATGATGATAATGAATGTGCTATAGTCCTTTTTTTTTTGTTCCACACCCGTTTACTTTTTACATAATAGTTCACATTTTCATGTTAAACAAACAATAAAGTCAAAAGATAAATTGAAAAGAAAATTGTATTGTATGAAACGTTGCGTGTTTGTGTTTATAAAGAAAAGACCATTCAAACATAAAGATTTTATTTGAACTCTGTACTGACAAGGCCACACATAAGTAAATGTACAGTGTGCTCTCTAGCTCCGTGTCTATGATTTACACCACTGGTACGTCATTGTTCAAGGCAAGATGGTACATTGAGAAGTACAAGAAGAATGTCATGAATGAGCTCCTGATTAACTTAAACCAATAAAGGGGGACAACTGATGAGGTGGGGTAAAGAAAACATCGTAAGATATCAGTGGAAACCATTCAGGTGTGACCAGCTGACCTGCCAAGCCTATGTTAGTACGGGATGGGAAGGGAGGCCCGTGGGTCTGTATAAACACTATGCTAGTACGGGATGGGAAGGGAGGCCCGTGGGTCTGTATAAACACTATGTTAGTACGGGATGGGAAGGGAGGCCCGTGGGTCTGTATAAACACTATGTTAGAATAGTTTACATCCAAATTTAGAGAACAAAAAAATATTGGGAAGAGTAAACTGGGAAAAAAGACTGGAGCTAGAGATATTCATGTCATAATTTTCTTTTCGACTCATTAGATCTACTTAAATGTATATCCCTTTCCTAACTCCTCACTGCCTCTGTTTTAACATTGTCGAAACTTGTTTGAAAGAAGTCTATTTTTTGACGTTAGTTTGCACGAGGTTAGCCATGGCATATTAGGGGATATACTTCGACTTCTGCTATTGAGACAAAACATGTATTTTCCCTCACACCTGTAAAAAAAAACATTGTCGCTCAAGTAAAACCTTTTCTATGACATAACTCCCCCTTTGCTGATTACTATTAAACATAGTAAGTGAATCGTCTAAGTAAATTCGATTAAATGTGTGTACAGGAACCGATTTTTAAAAAGTTCAAACACAAAAGTGATAAAAGTAAATCAAAATGTCCTAAGGTCATAAAGTGTCTTTTTTACAGTTTTTTTTTTTTTTTTGGTGTTGGCATTTTTACGCTCTCAAAAATGTACATCAAGTAGTTGAAGAAGAATTCCTAGACTTCAGACAACTAGGGGGATAAATGATAGCTGCTTTGTATGGGATTAAAAATAACAGATGCCGGGGTCCCGGTATCTTATATGATACAGACGTTACTTCAAAAAGGAAGATGATTACGTCCTACGCGTCATGCATTTAGTCAAGGATATTAACCATTAACCTAAACTCAGCCAAGTCACTGGTTTTCCAGGCTAGCTCAGGCAACCCATTCCATGCTCTAATAGCGCTAGGAAAGAAGAAGCTTTTATACAAATTTGTCCTAGCATATAAAACGAGGAATGTGCCTTTATCTTTGTGTCTTTCTGAGTATTTTTTATTAAATTTTGTTTTTGTATTTGAAGATTATGGTTCAATTTTTTATGTATAATTGCTACTTTACTTTTAAGTCTTCTATCCTGAAGGCTTTCAAAATTAGTGATTTTACTAAAGGTGTTACTCGAGTCAAATGTGAATATTCGTTTGTTATTAATTTCACTGCTCTATTTTGTGTCTGTTCAAGTTTCTTAATGTTTTCTTGAGTTGAAGGGTCTCAAACAGAGGTTGCATATTCTATTAGTGGCCTAACCAATGTTAAATAACATTTTAGTATTATGTTCTTATTTGATTCATAGAAATTTCTTCTAATAAACCCTAACGCTTTGTTTGATTTTTTTATAGTGTCATCAATATGGGGATTCCATGGCAGTTTTTCATTTATTTTAACACCAAGGTATTTTGCGTTTTTAGTCTATGTTACTGATTACCACAAATAAGATAAGTGGAATTAATTTGTTTTAGTTTTTTGTTACTCTTAATAACTGAAATTTTTCTGGGTGGAAAGACATGCTCCAATTTGATTCCCATTTCTGTAATCCATCTAATTCTCTTTTTAACAAATATTTGGGAGACAAGGCCTTCATCAGCTACAAAACAAACAAACACCTGAGTTTACTGTTATCGGTGTTGATTTAGAGCCATTTATTATTACAGTTTGTTCTCTCCCTATCAGAAAATCTTTAATCCACTGGTGCAATGGACCATCAATTCCAAAATATTTTATTTTTTTAAGCAAAGTATGGTGGTGAACTCTCTAAGTGAATTCAGTTAAATGTGTGTACAAATAAATCCGAATGTCGTAGGCTCATAATTTTTTTTTTGACAAGCTTCGTTTAGTATGAATTTTTACGGCTTGTAATAATAAAAATTAAAAACGATTGCCGGGGGTACCCGGTGTGCTCGGCCTTTTGCTACTGCCACGTTTCTAGTCTGTGCTTCAATAGTTTCCAAACCAAACGAAAATGTGATGTTCACAAACTTGGACCTCTTCCAATCCAAGGCTGCTCATTAGGAGATATTTCTTTTGTCTTGCTGATGGCCCCAAATTTCAAAATGTCTTCCGTCTCTAATGGTGGGATGAGATGTTAGGAGAAACCAGAGAGTCTTTATGAAAGTCATGGTAGAATAGTTACCATAAATAATGTGGAAAACAATATTGGGACGAATAGATTTAGATTAAGGTATAAAAGATGATCAGTAGATATTTGAGTTTTCGTTTAGATCTCAAAAACTAAAAAGCTATTGAAAAACTGATGCCACCATATTGTGTAGAATACTCAGTTCCAATAATACTCTTTGTTTTCTGGAGGTTAACTGTTTAATTTTTAAAAATAATTATTTAAGCATTTTTTTCTTAGAAATAAACCTATTTTAAAACAATATTTAAATAAGAGGAATATTAAATCAACAAGAAGGAGATTTCTTAACAACACTTGTCCATACAATTTGGTATATAGACAATAAAAGTTATACATAAAAACTTTTTCCCCTATAAATCATCTACTAACAATAATTCCTTAAGGCCAATGACACAAGCAAAGGACTTCTTCCAGAAGCCAGAAATAAGCATATTCTTTTTACCAATGTCCGAAATGCCCCCCATAATTAAATAACATCGTATCTAATATGTAGTACTAACCAGGACTCCCATGTGGTCTTATACCTCTTTGTTTACATTTAGAAAATCATGTTTTTACATTAATGATATGTAGAAAAATTGTTAGATTCATTTTTGAGAATAAGATCCGTTCAGGTTTTAGGTTTATGGTTCCAGGTCCCACGAAGTTCTAACTTAGATAGAGCTATTGTATTAAGCAGGATTAATTTAATTGCATTGTATGTGCATATTTTTGTGTTAAAAATGTAAACCACGAACATTTTCTAGCGTTACAGACCAAGTAATGTACTAATAACCTCTAATTATAGCAGTTTCCATGTATAATAAAATTTCATTGGTTGGTTTTAGTTTCCAAAACACATGTCTTATGTAAAGGAGCTTATTCTGCTATTTACAAGTGTAATTTGTGTCTTTTTGAACTATAAATCGGCCATATTACAAAGATGAATAACTGCACACTCCTTATTAGTCAACCTTGTTGTCAAGTTAAAAAGCTACACACGACCTGAATTCAAAAGAGCTTCGTTTTATTTTAAGTTCATGTTCTTTGAAATTGCTATCGGTGGTTCGACAATCAGTTCCAAGTTGGTCAAACAAAGAAAGTCCAGGCCTTTTAGAATAGATGAACATTGAATTAGTCTAGGCCAATGAAGCTAGCCAAGGTGCACTAACTCTCCCCTCTTCCAACACGCACACAGACACAGACACCAAGGTCGTAGTCAACTAGACCTATAAATAAATATCCACCACCTTTGAAAAATAGATAGACGTAAGGTATTGTCCGAGCCTATATAAACCATGCTCACATGTCCAGCAGTCTGATCAGTTCAACTTGGATCTACAACAAAGTTCAGTGTTATTTAGGCCCTACTATAATTTTGACTTTGACATTTTTTTCGTTTGTTAATTTGGATTAAGTTTTACTTTTAATTGTAATAACCATCATGACTGAAGCTCGAAAGCATACAAATGAGGCAGGTTGTCGCTGTGTTCAGTGCATTCAAAACAGGACATATGAAAGGTAAATGATTTCCATTCAATTATTTTTTTTTTTAGAATTATCTTTTCCATTATATTTATGACATGAAACTTAATTAACTTTTCCATTTGTTTTTGACATAAAACTTAATTAACTTTTCCATTTGTTTTTGACATAAAACTTAATTAACTTTTCCATTTGTTTAAGTCATAAAACTTAATCAACTTTTCCATTTGTTTATGACATAAAAATTAATTAACTTTTCCATTTGTTTAAGTCATAAAACTTAATCAACTTTTCCATTTGTTTATGACATAAAGCTTAATTAACTTTTCCATGCAGGTTGTGTTAGGTTTCCTATAAAATACATTTAATTTATTCTTTGTATAAACTTTGTTTTAGACTTTAACAGAAAATTAAATTAAACAAAAAAAGTTAAATACAATTAACGGGGTCTTGTGGCTGGGAGATAAAGCGCTTAGCTTTCGAAACGATGGGTAGGATTTTAAACTTCGGGATTTTTAGGACAATCCTGTTTCTTTAATGGGTACCTAACATTAGATGAGGAAAGGAAAATATATTGGTCGTCGTATTGTTCACATGATAACAACCCTCGTTAGTCTTCAGTTCATGATTACATATAACCTTTACACCATCTGCACTATGTCAGAAAGGGATATTTTTTCAATAACGCAATTTAAGTTACACTATTACACTAATAACAAAAATACCATTTATATCTATATCTATATCTGTATTGTTGTTTTTTTTTCGGTCATCTGTTGTCCAACCTTTTTTTGGACTGAAAGAGTTTCTCCTAGGCATGTTTTACATACGATCTTTGTAAACTAAAGGAAAAACACAGTAGCTTTGAAATCAAATCTTAATTAATCATTTCTTGCTATATACTACAGTTCACTTAAAAGCTGCTAATCTTATTTATTGATATAAAGAAAGAATGCATTAAATAGCAATGAATGTGGTTTTATTTCGTATTATCTGATTTGATCTACAGGTTCTACAACTCTGCACAATCTGAAACGTGGATTTCCTCTGACAACGTAGACAGTAGATGTGAGATGCCATCTCAAACGTTAGGCTCAATAGTAAACACAGAACAAAATCAACCACCATCTGACAGTAGTGACTCAACAAGTATCACAGAGTCACTGAACAACATGATACCATTAGGTTCAATAGTAAGCACAGAACAAAATCAACCACCATCTGACAGTAGTGACTCAACAAGTACCACAGAGTCACTGAACAACGCCCAACATGACATAATATCAATCAGTCCAGTAGACACATCTCAGACATCTCTAACAATGTCTGATGTCCAATCTGATGTAGCTCAAGACTCTAGATATACTAGCGAAACCGCTTCCACATCTGAGACATCATCTTCAGGCAACCAAGCTGTTGAATTTCCCAATAACTCACAAATTATGTCTGATTTTAATAATTATTCTGGACGTTTTGGATTGATCCACTACAGAGAAGGTAGTTAATCTTTAGTTGTTTTTTGTTTATGTCTTTTTTTTTATAATCTTTAATACATTTATTATCATTATTTATTGATATTTAAACTACAGAAATAACGTCTAGATTGTTGAGTGATATAGTTTCAAGTGTGGAGTTCTTCCTTTTATAAAACTTTTTTTTTTAAGGATTTTTATTTATTTTGCTTGTTTTTTTTTCTTTTTGAATTAGTAAACAGTGAAGTAGACGATGATTCTGATTCATCTTCCGAAGATTCCACTTCTGACGATGAAAGATGTGACCCAAACATTCCGCTCTGTCCACTCAACGATACGGACGGATGTGAAGATGACTGTCCATATATGCATGGTGAACTTTGTTACGTGTGTCGTACTTACACCCTAAATCCATTTGAACCAGAGAAGCACCTTGACGTAAGTAATTTGAGAACTGTTGAGTTTGTCCGCAATAATTGAGGCAACACTTCTTGGAGTTGGACCTAACACTTTTATTCAACACTAAAGGACGCCATCTTGGGCACCCCCGGATGTTTACAACACAAAACACATAACTCACAATAACCAAGGGCTATAACTTACATATCAACTATTAACATCCTTCCCTTTCTATCGACGAAACATATTCACTACAACATTCCAAGACGAACACATGACATATTAACATCCCTCTTTCACTACAATTCACTACAACATTCCAAAACGAACACATGGCATATTAACATCCTGTACATCAATATTGAAGGCTATGCAGATCTAGCCAAAAGAAAAAAAACTATAGCAAATAAAAAACACAAAAAAAAACGAACAAACAAAACTTCAGGGGTTGTCACCACTTGCCCATGTCATAGTCCTTGTGCCACGTAGGGGTGGCTCTCGTTCGGCCACTCCTTCTCACGCTAGGCTCTGCTCCGTGAGCTAAGGGTGGGATCCCATCAGGGCCGGCATTGGGCTCTAAAGCAGGGTGTGGTGTTATGTCTGTGGATGAGGCATCTAGTGGCGCCTCATGGGTTGCCGTTTCATCATCTGAAAAGATGTCTGAGTAAGGGGCATTCCTGGGCCGGATGTGCACTCTGTTCCTAACGTATGTACCGCCCGTTGTTCCCTTCACGGTATAGGACCGCTCACTGTTTCTCATAATAATTATGCCAGGGCGCCAATCATTGTTTCCTGGACTCTGGAAGTAAACGTTTTGGTCCACATTCAGCCGGGGCAGGTCTCTTGCTCTTTTATCATAGTGTTTTTTTATGGTGTACCTGTGACGGGCTTTCGCCCCCAGGCCTTCTGTGTAGCTTTCGGGCTCAAGGGTTTTAGTCAGGGGTAGTAGTGACCGTGGTATTCTGTTCAAACACAACTGGGCTGGGCTATAGCCACAGTCCTGTTTGGGAGTGTTGCGAAGTTCCAGCAGGGCTTCGTATTGATCATCTCCGGTTCCGATGGTCTTTCTCATCATGTTTTTGATTGTTTTTACTGCGGCCTCTGCTTTTCCGTTGGCTTTGGGGTGTCCGGGATCGGACCTGATGTGCGATATGTTCCATCTGTTAGTGAATACGGCGAATTCGTGAGACGTGTATTGGGGACCACAGTCAGAGATTAGGACTTTAGGGACTCCGAATCTGGCAAAGTGAGCTTTCAGTTTTCTAATCACCTCGGTTGAGGTTGATGTTGTTAATAAGTCAGCTTCGATCCAATTTGAGAAATAGTCAACTGTGATCAAGTATGTTCTCCCTTGGATCTCCATTAAGTCTGTTCCCACCTTTTCCCAGGGTCCTTTTCCTTCATGATGTGGCCACAACGTTTCTCTTTGATTGCTTGGCTTGTTCTCTTGGCAGGCGGTGCACGAGTCGGACATCTGTTTGATTTCTGCAGCCATTCCTGGCCAGAAAATCAGGGCCCTCGCCCGCCTCATCATGCTGTCGTATGCTAGGTGGGAGGCGTGTAACTTCTCCTTCATCTCTGAGCGCATGCTTTTGGGAATTAGTACTCTTTCCCCCTTGACGATGATTCCATTACTTATACTCAGGGTTTCGGCAAAGTCATAATAGGGCCTCAGAGCCGCGGGAGCGGCAGTTTTCTTGACAGGCCAACCGTCTTCAATGGTCTTTCGGAGAGCTTGCAGAGTTTCATCAGCATCTGTTTCGCTTCTAATTCGGTCTAGCAGTGGATCGGGAATATCGACGATTTGTTGGATGTTGAGGTTCAATATTTCTTCAGTCAATGGCTTAGTGTCGCATGCACGGGACAACGTGTCGGCTATGTACAGTTCGTTTCCGCGAACCCACTTGAATGTGAAATCATATCTATTGCTTCTCATAATGAGGTTCTGTAACCGTCTTGGGGCTTGGTTTAGGGTTTTTTGTAGGATCGTGGCAAGGGGTTTGTGGTCATTTACGATTGTGACGGGTCTGCCAAAAGTGTATTGATTGAACCTCTCAAGTCCGAAAACCACGGCCAGTAGTTCTTTCTCTATTTGAGCCCATCTCTTTTCCGTTGGTGTTAAGACTCGTGAGGCATACTCCAATGGTTTCCCTTCCTGCATCAACACGGCACCAAGCCCATCTTGGCTACTGTCGACCTGGATTTCCAGGGATTTGGCTGCGTTGTAGAAACCCAGCACCGGGGTTGTTGTTATCATCGCTTTTAATTTCCTAAAGACGGCTTCGCATTCTTCATTCCACTCAAACTCCGTTTCTTTCTTGGTGAGTTCCCGCAGGGGGTGTGATGTGGCTGACAGGTTGCTGAGGAACTTGGACAGGTACTGCACCATGCCGCAGAATCGTCGGACTTGCTGTGCGTTTGTAGGGCGATCCATGTCCACTATGGCCTGCACCTTCTTGGGGTCTGGTTCAATACCTTGTGCGCTGATGACGTGTCCCATGAATTCGACCGCCTCAGTTTGTTCCAATGTTTTGCTCTCGTTCAGTATTATGGATTTTCTTTTGCATCTTTCTCGCAGATTTTCCAGTTTTGTCTTATGGTCCCCCAACGCCTCTTCCATTGTTCTGCCACACCCGACTACAATGATGTCGTCGGCAACATTGATGCAGCCGCTGAGGCCTTCCAGTGCTTGTGACAGTTTTCTTTGGAATATTTCTCCGCTGACGCACAGTCCGAAGGGCAGCCTTGTCCATCTATACCGGCCGTAAGGTGTTATCATTGTTGTCAGAATACTTGATTCTTTGTCAAGGCGAACATGCCAATAAGCTTCTTTCACGTCAAGTTTCGAGAAGATTTTGGCGTTCTCGAACTGGGGTAGAGTATCTTCAAAAGTGGGGAGTCTGTAATGCTCCCTTTTCAAGACTCTATTCAAGTGTTGTGGGTCTATACAGATTCGCAAATCTCCGTTTTTTTTCTGAACAATGGCCATTTGACTGACCCAATCCGTTGGCTCCTCTACTGGGACCAGTATTTTTCTCTTCACGAGTACATCCAGCTCCTTCTTGACTTTGTCTCTGTATGCGAAAGGAATATTGCGGCATGCAGACACCACTGGAGATTTGTTTGCCTCTATGGTTAGTTTCGCTTCTCCTAGGTCACCTAGGTTATCGTTGGTTGACTGTACTTGAGAGACGAAATTGTTGTCGTTGAGTGTAATGAGATCCAGTTCTTGACACGTTTTCAGGCCTAGGAGGCATTGAAAGTTATTTCCAACGACGACGAACTTCACTACAGTTATTTTCCCAGTTTTTGGGTTTGTCATTGGTAAATCAGCAACTCCTTCTGGCTTCTGTTCAGTCATGTTCCACATTCTTAGAGTTTGTGTGGTCTCCACTGCTTGACATCTCTTGACAAATCTTTTACAAATGATGTTGACGTCGGCTCCTGTGTCTAACTGGAATTTCACTCTTTGACCATTCACTACGAATTCAGCCGTGAGCCTGTCACTTGTCGACTTGAGTGCATTTATTGTATTTAGCCACTCTGGCTCGTACCCTGACGTCTTGTGTACCAGTGTGCTTCCTTTTACTCTGTTGCACTTTCTTGCGAAGTGGTTTCTTTCCCCGCATCGCTTGCATGTCTGTCCCCACGCAGGGCATGCTGTTTTATTGAACGCGTGGCGTCGTCCACAAAATCGACACTCTAAGGGTGTAGCTGTAGCTTTTTGTGTAGTTTTTTCCAATTTGTCAACTTGGTTTAGTAGCCAAGATGGGCTTGGTGCCGTGTTGATGCAGGAAGGGAAACCATTGGAGTATGCCTCACGAGTCTTAACACCAACGGAAAAGAGATGGGCTCAAATAGAGAAAGAACTACTGGCCGTGGTTTTCGGACTTGAGAGGTTCAATATTTCTTCAGTCAATGGCTTAGTGTCGCATGCACGGGACAACGTGTCGGCTATGTACAGTTCGTTTCCGCGAACCCACTTGAATGTGAAATCATATCTATTGCTTCTCATAATGAGGTTCTGTAACCGTCTTGGGGGTGCCCAAGATGGGTAATTTCCAAAAGCGAAACGTTTCTAACACTTCGTTGTCTCTTGGGTTGCAGTAGTCGTGTAGCTTTTTCACTAATGTCTCAGGGTCGCCCTCGTCCTCCCCTTCCTGGTATGTGAATTGGTCACTGACTTCGATGGCCTGTGGGCCGGCACAATGTAGTATGATGGCCTTCTGTTGGGTTTTGGGCCTACCGTAGGCCCCCGTCGCTTGCAGATAGATTTCCATCTGCCGCCTCCACCGTCTGAAGTTTTCACTCACATTCCCTTCCGTTAGCTCCAGGCAATGGGGAGGCGTCAGTGTATTTTCCGCCATGTTGTATAACCCTGTCTCCCTGTCCGCTTTGTAGATCTTTTGGTTGCCTCCCTTGATGGGCCAAGCGTACGTGACCTTTGGGGTAGACTGTCCGATTTAGTTCTCTCTATTTATCTGTAAGGTCTCCCTTGACGTATGATCACTTACGTGGTTCACTTGATGTATTAGCGCTTACGTGGTTCATCCCACCGCTGCCACCATGTTGAGTTTGTCCGCAATAATTGAGGCAACACTTCTTGGAGTTGGACCTAACACTTTTATTCAACACTAAAGGACGCCATCTTGGGCACCCCCGGATGTTTACAACACAAAACACATAACTCACAATAACCAAGGGCTATAACTTACATATCAACTATTAACAAGAACCCTTGAACTTTACAAAAATACTAAAATTGTCTAAACTGAATTATAATAAAGGTGTTATTTAAGTTTAAGTATAGCTAATATTCTTTAGTTTATTAAACTATACATTTTAATCTAATTCCAGGCCTGCGTGGCCCAACACGAGACACAGAGTCAAGACATGGAATGTTCCATTTGTATGGAGAAAGTTTGGGAATCTGAGATTGATTACAACTTCGCCATTCAAGAAAACTGTTTCCACTGCATTTGTTCGACCTGTTTGGATAGTTGGCGACAGAACGTGGCTATGGCTAATAATGAGTAAGTATTTTTTGTTTCTGCTTTTTTGTCAATTTTTACCACCTTCTTGCGGAGAATATAAAGTTTTAATATCAATTTAATGTACTATGCCTTTTTTTTTCTTAAATTTCTCTAGTCAGCTTGCAAAGTCATCGGTTTAAATAACAGTTGGGTGGAAAACAAACCTATATACCGATCTTAAAAACTATATATATATAAATTTAGCTTGAAGACTAGAAAATCTTTTTCCCCATGTAAAAAAAAATTAATAATTTTATATGCGTTCAGGAATAATATGTAGACCATTTTCTAATTCTGGATATATAGGTCAATCATCTGAATTGTATAAATGTATACATTCGATTAATATTTTCTCTTGTTAAGTCTTACTACGTCACGGGTTTTTAAGTTCTATTTCATACAGTTGTTCTCATTTCTAAGCTTAATTTCTTTTATAGAACGATTATCATAAGTTTAACTTGTGGAAAGTAGCACATGGCCATTAATTTGTTCATTGCCTTCTTTTTCTCTCAGAGCCTGCCCAGTCTGCCGGACTCCCTCTGGACATGCTATAGCCTCCAAATATTGGCTGACGTGTCCACTATCCAAAAAGAAGGTGATTGAGTTGATGAAAGAGAATGAGGGGGAAATTGACTATTAAGGTAAGTAACTCTCTTTGATTTGAAGTAGCATTGAAACAAAAAAAGCATTGCTAAAGAAACCTCTCGTCCACGTTCCATCAATACTATAAACTTTTGATTGATTCCAAGTTTCGAACGTTTTTTCAGACTAGAAGGGGAAGGTGGTCGAGAGGTATGAGGGCTAGATTGGAGTTTGGATTCTCGATGGCCCATGGTTCATACTCTTCCCGCTAACATTTCCCTGTTATTCTATGAAAAAATTCGAAGTAAATTATCTTTAACTCTGAAGGAACATTCGAAACATGTCAAACTTTTTACAAACATTTGTACAAGGTGGCAGCAGGGTTGGAATATGTAACCAGTGAAACCATCAAACGACATTCTAGGCCGCTAACCAAACTACTAGTCAATCGTTACATATTAATAAATAAAATTATCAAAAGATACTAAATTCAACTGTTTTTATATGAAGAAACACATTATTTTTTAAAAAAGATATCTTGATTTTCAATCAACTTCTTTTAGACTTGAAATATGCACAGCCAAATGTATTTATGTTTTTTCCTTTCTGCTCTTCTAGGAAACAACCAGATGATTCTGAATGGAAAAATTAGTTGAAAAATGTTAAGATTCTATTGTAATGTTGAATGGACATTCTACTTTAAAACTAATTTTCATATGCCTAATTTTAATCTTGTTACGCATATTCTCTTTTAATTTTTATTAGCCATGAAAGTAAATAAATCATAAATTAAATTGTGTATTGTGTTTTTGATTTAATATTACTGCTGTATCTACTGTTATGTCATTGTGATAAATACGTTGACTGTCAAATAAAAAATCTATCTATCTATCTATCTATCTATCTATCTATCTATCTATCTATCTATCTATTTGCTCTTATACAGACATTTCATTTCAAAATAATAATAATAATAATAATAGTAATAATAATAAGGATTGTCTTCAAGTCGAAGATTAGTGAAGAATGCAGTTTGCTGTGACTGCGCAGCCCCAGCTGTGACCTACATATTTCGCCGCGACTATGGCAAGCATAACCATTGTTCGCAGGTGGTCGATTTAGATTTCCTTTACGCGTCTGCGTTTGTCCTCTTTTGGTCGAAATTATCTTCTCTGTTGAAGTAACGTCTGTAATGTCTAAGATAAGTTATAAGACTTGATTTATTAAATACTTAACAAGCAAACTAATGTAGATACCAAATATGGACTGTAGAGACAAGTCTGCATTAGGAGATATACAATTTGCTCTTCGTTGTTCTGTGTCACTAACAGACCCTGGTGTACTAAACACAACCTTGAGCAACACTGTCTAAACACGTCACGCGGTACGCCTATTTCCTCAAAAAATAGAATCGCATGTGTTTTGTCCACCTAGTGTCATCTTGCCAACAAGGTAGATAACTTCGTACAAGAAAAAGTAGTAAATGAGTTCCTGGTTATCTTAAGAAAACATGGGCGACAACTGAAGGAGCTTTGTAAGAAAACATCGTGTGTGGTCAGAAGAAATCATTAAAGTGTGACCAGCCAAGTCTATGTTTGTGTTAACGAGATGGGAAGGGTAGACCCTTAGGGTTTGTACAAATTTCCATGTAGATTGATTTCCATTAAAATTTTGTTAAATGACTTCTTATGGGGATAACAAAAATGCCAATGAAGAACAAGAACTTGTCTAACAAAAGTCTGTTATCAAACAAAATGCTTATAAAGATATGTAGTTTCCGTTCATCTTAACAATAATAAGGCTGGTCATCGAGTCCGAAGATTAGCGAGGAATGCAGTATTTCCCGTGGCTGAGCAGCTTCAGATGTGACCTACATTTTTTGCCACATCTAGAGCAAGCATAACATTGTCGGCGTTAATCTTAATAACAATTAATTAATTAACTAATAACTCCAGTCATTGAGATCGAGGTGTTGGAATGGCTCATCGGATACTAAAGGCCCTTGTCGAATCGAACCAAACATAAACTTATATCTGGACTTCTATCCAACATATTCTAAACCTCTACCTAATGTATCAGAACAACCAGCAAATATAAATTCCCTTTTTATATAAGAAAAGGACGTACCATTATTTTATTAAAGTCACGTGATATTCTAAGCCTCCACTCAGCTTAAAATGTACATAAGCTCTGATATGTTGATCATTGTGCTTCACTGGACGTGATGAAATACAGATGTAGGCATTGAACGGCGATCAAAAAGTAAAGTCAAAAGTCTTTTCTCTCCATGACAAACATTTAGCACCCATCGGAATATTTGTTTATGTCAAAATTACGCGCGTTTATAAAGGATCAAACAAAACTAAATTATCCTCTATGTAGATTTCTATTGAAAATTTAGTCTATTGAACCTTTAACTCAAAATGTTTTGTTTTGTAAAAAGTTTTACATATTTCGGATGTTCCTTCAGAGTTGAAGATAGTTTACTTCCTAGTCCAAACCTCCCGCAGGACGACGGGGGATGGGAGCGGGCAGGGTTTGAACCCTTTACCGTCGATAAATCCGAACGACAGTCCAGCGCGCAAACAACACGACCAGGCAGCCATCCAACTCACTAGGATATAGGTCAATTAAATTGTACTTTTTACACTAATATTAACCATAAAGTATAGGGTGATGACTTAAACTTATAAATAGATTGGTTCTACAAAAGCTATTTACACCTTTACAGCTGTTTATTATATTTATTGATTTACTTATGTTATGCTACGTTATAAGCACATAGTTAAACATTTAAAGTTCATTCAGATATTTTATTTTCACCGCAATAAATAAAATCAGTTTAAATCTAAATATTTTTTTTTGTCAATATTTAAAATTTATTGATATATTATACAAATATAGAAACACTATATTTCAACTATATGGTAATCTACTATAGTTGTTTGTCAATTTTTCTAGTGACTAATAAAAAGAGAGCCGAAATATAAACACCAGTAGACAGTACCAATTGTAGGATTCAATTTATTACAGTTCCATGTGTGCCATTTTTTTAAATTTTAATCAATATAGGAATTTGATGTAACATTTATAACGAGACCATTTTCAAAGGTTCGAGTTATTGATATGCTAATTATCTATCATATAAATATAGAGATTTTTTAGGACAATCGTTAACTTTTTAAAATAAGGTGTCATGAAAAATCTTTCAAAGAATAATTCTAGTTCGTTCGTTCAAAGACCTGCATATTTGTACAGAGTAAATCTAAAAACATGAATTAAAACCCTATCGAGTGATATGATCTTAAGAAAATGATTAAATTATAAGTAGTCTATAATTGTCGTTTTGAAATTGTTAGCCTCCCTACAAGAAAACATAAGTATTTAAATTCTTGTATAAGCTTCTTGAAATTTGTATTTAAAAAAATATAATCTAATTAATATTCAACTCATTTCTTTTAGCAATCAAACTTGAATAGATAAGCTACGTATGATTGTATTCAATCAAAGTTGTTGTAAAGAAAAATGCATTTAAAAAAGAAGCATTAATATTTATTAATATTTATGCTGTTGAAAAGCAAGAAACATTCTCAAACAATGAGTTGGGGGGGGGGGAGAAAGAAGTTAAAGAGATGTACTTTTATTTCTCTTCAGGTTTATAGATCTAGTTGAATTTGGGTCTCTTTCCATGTCGCTGCTTCAAGTGATGAAACACGATCAGTTGGTCAAATATTTCTTTAACAAAGTTCGACAAAGTGAGGGTGGTCTAGTGGTTGACGTCAATTCGCACGAACGGTTTAAGGTGATGTCTATTAAACGACCACCTTGGGGCTGCTGATTACAGCTACTGAGACAAGGATACATCGTCTGATCATGCTCCCACTTCTAAATAAACAATACCGCTCCAAAGATATCAGCTTCCTTTTTTTTTTCAACTTAGCCGCCACTGGCCATCGTCCCTTCGTTATTGAGGCAGTGCCTTGAGCGTGACCTCCGTGACCGTATCGAAGGTGCCGCCTTAAGCCGCCTCAGAGATGAATAGGAGGTTAGACCTGTGTATGTGTGATTTAGCGCAAGTGTGTATGTGTGAGATAAAAAAAATTAACACATTTATACAGAGACAATGTATTACATATTTAATTTCGAATACGTCATATTTTAATTTTCACTGTCGTAGCTAAATCATTGTTATTGGATTAAGTTGTCCCAATTCATTTTTGTATTGGATAGACTTATAAAAAAAAATAAAGAGAGAGAGAAAGTTTTAAAACATAATTTTTTTAGTATGAGTAGTCTCTAAAAGACATGCACTTATTGTATAATAGCAAAAAAAATAATAAAATACATGTATTTCAATCAATCAGGCTGTCTGTCTTTCTTTCTGTCTATCTATCAAAACTTCTGATTTATTTTTATTCGAGCGTAAAAACATTTTAACTCAGTATAATGATTAGAAATGGAACATCACATTTTTATTATAAATTAGAAGATCTCCAATGCAGGCTGTTTATTAAAGACACCAATTAAAATGATATAATACAGAGATCTATTTTACAAATTACATACAAATAGCCATTGATCATTATTGGCTTTAGTTGCACAAAAATCTTTACCATCAAGATGTGTTTACTTTTACATTTGAAATGTCTACAAGCGCACATTGTTGCAAGCGTGCCACTTATATTAAAATTGTTTGCTCCAAAAAAAATTGCACCAGTAAATTCCATTCACTCTTTTCTCGTCTCGCTGACTCTCGCGTGACACAACTTTTGAAATGTTTGTGAAAAGCAAAGGTCAAGAAGACTAAATGGTGCTGATAAAGTTTACAGTGAGTTCATTATATTTAATTGCTTGCTAAATCATTAATATTCTACTTTCTCTTGACCTGTATTGAGACACTCGCGTGACACAACTTTTGAAATGCTGTGAAATGCAAAGGTCAAGGAGACTAAATGGTGCATATACATTTCGATTAATAGTTAATTATATTTAATCGCTTGCTAAATCATTATTATTCTACTTTCTCCTGACCTGTATTGGGATAGTTATATATTACGCATTACCGAGGGTTTTTGACTAAAGGAATGCTGCATAATATAATAAACATACAAAATTTGATGATGATAATGAATGTGCTATAGTCCTTTTTTTGTGTGTGTGTTCCACACCCGTATACTTTTTACATAATAGTTCACATTTTCATGTTAAGCAAACAATTAAGTCAAGAGAAAATTGTATTGTATGAAACGTTGCGTGTTTGTAATTATAAAACAAAAAATTCAAACATAGAGATTTTATTTGAGCTCTGTACTGACAAGGCCACACATAAGTAAATGTACAGTGTGCTCTCTAGCTCCGTGTCTATGATTTACACCACTGGTATGTCATTGTTCAAGGCATCACGTCAAGATGGTACATTGAGAAGTACAAGAAGAATGTTATGAATGAGCTCTTGATTAACTTAAACCAATAAACCTTCTGACGAGATGGGGTAAAGAAAACATCGTAAGATATCAGTGGAAACCATTCAGGTGTGACCAGCTGACCTGCCAAGCCTATGTTAGTACGGGATTGGAAGGGAGGCCCGTGGGTCTGTCTAAATACTTTGTTAGAAAAGTTTACATCCAAATTTAGGAAACAAAAAATATTGGGAAGAATAAAACTAGATCTGCAAATAAAATGTTTCTAAAATGATAAAAAATAAAATAAACAAACGCAAACACACTGTGCATTGTTGTATTGGCAATTATTGTTATCGCACTATTTCAATATTAGTTGTAATATTAAACAAAACAACATACAAAATTCCAATTAAAAAAAAAATTAATGTTACGAGGGTATTGAAAACCATTTCCAAGTGCATGTAATTAAATTATAAAGGCATTTTTTACAGAGAGAGTATGTGGAGGATTTATGCCTAACATATATAGATAGATAATTAACATGTAACTTAAATGTAAATATTGTACAGTAACATTTTCTCAACTTAATACACCATGCCAATAGATATTTTATTTAAATTTATTTAAGTCTTATTCTCTATTTATTGTTGGTTAATTATTTAAACACTACCATTTATGGCTAAATCAGAGCTACAACAGTTTGGGGTCATGGTTTGGAGACGAAAGGCTCAAAAGATATCTAAGTGGAAGGATGTGTTCAAGCTGGACAGAGCTCTCCATGGGCTGTAGCGACACAGACTACTTCCGTGTTAAACAATTTAAAAGATAAGTAAATTCAGTATAGCATAAACATTTTCTAACGAAAAAACCCTGGCATTGTGCTGATAACATCTAATTATAGCGATTTTCCTTTACAAAAAAAATTAAATGGTTGGTTCCATAGTTTTGAAACACATTTCTTATGTTAAGGAGCAGATCCTAGTAGTTACAAGTGTAATTTGTGTCTTTTTTAGCTTCAATTCGGCCATATTGCTAAGGTGAATAACTGCACCTCCCTACTAGTCGACCATATTGTCAAGTTGAAAAAACTACACAACCTGAATTTCTATGAAACAAAAGCTTCGCTTTTTTTAGTTAATGTTCTCAAACATTGCTATCAGTGGTTACACAATCAGTTCACGTAAGTGCCAAGTTGGTCACACTAAGTCCAGTCCTTTCAGAATAAATGGACATCGGATTTGTCCACGCCAATGAAGCTAGCCTAGGCGTACTAAGTCTCCCCCTTTCCCCACTATACACACACACACACACCAATGTGGTAGTCAACTAGAAGTTTAACTAAATACCCACCACCCTCAAACAATGGATTGACGTTGGTTTGTCCGAGCCTAAATAAACCATGCTCATATGTCCAGCGGTCTGGTCGGATTACTTCAGATCTAGTGAAGTTTTTAGTTACTACAATTTTCATCGACTGGTTAATTTGGATATACTTATAGTTTCAATTCAAACACAATGGCTGAAGGTGGAGATCATTCAAGAATGCAAGGTTCTTTCTGTGCTCGGTGCATTCAAAATAGGACTTATCAAAGGTAATTGTTTCCATTCAATTTTTTTTTTAGAATTATCTTTTCCATTTGTTTAAGTCATAAAACTGAATCAACTTTTCCCTACATAGTGTTTTACGTTTCTTATAGATAAAAAATGCATTTAAGTTCTTTTGTATATAACCTTAGTTTTAGTCTTTAAGAAATATTTTTTAAAATTTTAAAGACGTAGAATACAATTACTTTTAGTTTGGCCGTTGCGGCTAAGTCATAAAGCGCTCAGTTTTTTAAGTTATGAGTGGGATTTTGAACTTTGGGATTTTTAGGATACCTGACATTAATTGGGAAAAGGAAAGGATATTGGTCGTTGGTAACCTTTACATTATTCGCCTATAGTTCGCAATGTCAGAAAGGGGTACTTTTTTTTTTACAACACAACTTATGTTAATATTACACTACTAACAACAATATTGATCTATATTTAAATGTCTGTATCTCAATCTCTACTCTGTCTCTGTATTATTATTATATTTATATGGTTTAAACCTATTGCGCTAAAACATCATGACTGAGTTTCTCCAAGGCAAGTTTTACATACGATATTTGGAAGCTAAGCACATTAACTATAAATCAAATCTTAATTATATGTCAACTTCCTGCACCACACTTAGAATCGATCAACCATATTTATTGATATAAAGAACAAATGAATTGTTTTACACATTTCTTTACACTAACAGTATTTGCTGAGGGCGTGGGTGTAATAGTTTTACAGTGACCGGTCATTTCATCCCCGGTCAATTCAACCGGCACCTTTACGGAGGTCACGCTTCAACCCCGGTCATTTTATCCCCAATTAAATATTTTTCTATTTTCATTGCTTAATTGTGCTGTTAAGGCTTTGACTTTTAACCCTCATTTCATCTAATATAGGCCTATAAATGATTATGCAGAATGCTTTTAACATTTTTTTTACATGTTACTAATGCGTTTATAGTGTTTCCTCATCCACTTTGCACTCTACATGTGAAATCTTTTAATATGTTGTACATTTGGTCTGTACCTAGCTATAGCGCTTCTATTGGATGTGGGGGGGGGGGGGGTTATATTAAAATATTATCCTGCGCATGACGTAATGATCAAAGGTCAAGTTTTGGTGGAAGTAGGGAAAATCATTTGAGAGATAAAAGTGTGATTAGAATAGTTATGACCATGCTTCTGATAATTTATCATCAAAGGCAAATTAGTCGAAATCTTTGTAAGATAGAAGTGTGATTAGAATAATTATGACCGTGCCGCTGATAACTTATCATCAATGGCCAATGTGTGGTGGAATCACGACCATGCTTCACTTTATTTTATTTTTCAATCGCTCTTTGTTGAAGTTGAGCGCGTTATTTTTAGCCTTGAAATAAGGTTGTTTTTTTGTCATTTACAAAAAAATGAATATATTAAATATTGCTTATTTCATGCTTTTTACAATTACTATTTGTTAGATAAAATTATCAGATGAAGAAAATAATAGGGGATGAAATGACCAGGGGATGAAGTGACCGGGGAGGAAATATCGGTTTAGCAGTTTTAGAAAGATCAAAAATAATTTTTTTAAACTTTTAAAATTAATCTGAACAATGGTTATTTGGTTCCTTACAACAGTAGGACGAGGGCATCACCAGACACATCTGAAGGTCTGCACAGCCAGACCACACCTGATACAGTAGTCTTACCTGATCTAAATAATGGGATATACAGGATCAATAACCTTATACCATCTAAAACGAGGACCCTAGCAAGTGCACCTCAGCTGATCAACAACGCGACGCCGTTAAACGATCTGACATTGATTCGTCAGACACTGGATGTGATTTCAAGTGGGTCAACATTTTCAACACAGCCGTCATCTACGCCGTCCAGCAATTTAGTATCTCCAAATAATCCACATTATTTGATGTCTAGCACTGGACCAAACACACCTCAGTTATCTCTAAATATTCCATCGGGGACAGTTCCAGAGTCTTCCATAGCTTCTAGCAATCAATCTACATTACAGATTAATAATAAAACCAATGAACACATGGCTAGAGCTGAAGGTAGGTTGTTTTTTTCTTTTCATTGACAATATTTATCTTTGTGTTGTTTGTTTTTTAATTTACAAGGCTCCCAACGCTAACATTTTCGTGGCCTTATGTAAGACTGATTACTCGGGCCTAGTTTGGTTATGGATAATCATAATGTCTTTTAATTAATTAAACACATTGTTTTTAAAAATGAAAGCTGACAATGCTGCTTTTTGTATTTTTTATAATCGAGAGTGGAATTGGCACCCCAAAAATGTCAATTTTTTTCTATTTTTCAGAAAATTTTCAGAAAATTTCAGGAGATTTTAATAATTTCAAATTCTTGTAACTGTTTGGTTTATTTTGCATTTTTAGGATATATTAATAATTTCAGATTTCCAGGACTTTTTGGTATATTTTGTAACTTTAGGAGATTCCCTGGAGGTCCTGAAAATAAGAAGACAACCGAAACCCTCATATTATATAAAAGTTATAATGTTTTATAATTTAGTAATTTATATCTAGAATTACCGAGAAACCTATGAAACAAGGGGCCTATTTTATTCTGATGCAGACATATTTTTTAAAGTCGCTCTACTCCTTTGTTATAACGTTGAATTCTAGGCGCATTTTTGTGAATTATCTCCCTTGTCTAATGGGACATACGATATTTTAAAAAAAAAGGTAACTGAAGCACAAATAAAAGTAATTGTAATTGGTATCTGTTATAAATGTGTTAAATAGGAAACAATGAATCAGAAACAGAAATTGATACGAATTTACCAGAAGAAGTTTCCATGCCTGAGGAGGAAATTATCCATCGTCGGAAGCAGCTCTGTCCTCACAACGATAAGGGAGAATGTGATGATGACTGTCCATATCTGCATGGTCGGATTTGCCATATGTGTCATACGCATAGAATAAATCCAAATAATCCAGGTTTACATTTTAATGTACGTAATGATAGATCACTTGTGCGCATGTACACATTTTCTTTTCAATAATATAAACATTCAAAAGCTACAAGCAATGGACATCCATTAAACTTTTTATCATCCGACTTTCCATTATTAGTTCTCACAATTGTTGCTACCAACTCATTAATAAGAAAAAAATTTAGTTTAAAATTAGTTTTGTTTTTTTTACAGAATCTAGTTAGCACATAAACATCCGATATCGCTTAGACTCTCCCTCTTTCTCTTTCTTCTCTTTTTACTTTTCTTTCTCTCCCTTTCATCTCTCTTTTCTTCTCTCTTCTGTCTTTTTCACGCTCTCTCTTTCTTCTCTCTTTTTTTTCTTCCTTCTCTCTCTTTCTTTTGTCTTTTCTTCATCTTCTTCCTACTCAATTTTCTTCTCTATCGCTTTTTGTTTTCTTTTCTCTCTCTTTCTACTCTCTCTTTTCTTCCTCTCTTTTCTTCTCTCTTTTCTTCCTCTCTTTACTTCTCTCTTTTCTTTATTTTTCTTCTCTATCTTTTTCTGCTCTCTATTTTTTTCTCTCTTTCTCTCTATCTCTCTCTCTATCCTTCTATCTCTCTTTTTCTTTCTTTCTTATCTCTCTATTTCTCTTTTTCTCTTTCTCTTTTTTCAGTTTTTTTCTTCTAGTATTTAACATCAAGGCCACATGAAAACTTCTGAAAGCCAGATATAATAGACACAGACAAGTATCTCAACACGTTACCACGTCCACTCTCTCCTCTATTTTAGGCTTGCTTAGAACAACATAAGAAACAAAGCCAAGACATGGAATGCAACATTTGTCTGGAAAAAGTCGTTGAGCTTGAGAAGGATCCATACTTCTGTATTCAAGAGAATTGTAACCATTGTTTTTGTAAACGATGTTTCATTGCATGGCGAACGAGTAAAACAATGGCTAACCACAGGCATGTCTATATCTTCACATTTATCTTTTGGTTGTGTTTCTAATTATTCTACCAAAATTAAAATGTCGTAAGCTGTAACATCACTTTCTTCTCACGTATATTCCTTTATTGGACCACATATAATTTGGTGACCGTCTTTCTCAATCCTTTGTCCTGAATCGTCATCATCATCATCGTCATCATCAAACTTCATTTGAGTGAGGGCTTAAGAGGCTCAAATTCTCTCTTGTAAAAGCTGTTGACAGAAACCATGATGTCTTGCGTAGTGCCTATAGTCACCATATAGGTCGAGAATTGTTGGTTTCCTTGAACTGTTGAGACGGAGATCAGCAAGTCTGGGGGGGATAAGCAAGTCTTGGGGAGATCAGCAACTCTGGGGCAGTCAAACAGAATATGAGGCACCTCTTCTTATCCGGAGCGGGGGCACAGAGAATCGAAATTTCCCCATAGCCGTGAGAAATATAAGCCAATTGGACATTGGCCTGTTCTGCACTGTGCTATAATAGCTGGACAGCCTCCTCCTCGGGGAAATGCGGTCAGGGCGCCTCATGCGCTTTTCTTTTTGACAGTATTTAGCATGTCATCTTGGGGTGCGTGTTTGTTTCCTCAATTGCGATTCGGTCTTTGTATATTGATATCTAGAATTATTCTGTAGCATCTCGATTTTCGGATCCTCCTCTCATTATTCTAAGACGCAGACTTCTTTGATCCTTATGGAAATTTGTTGTGAATGCAAGTACTCTTTATTCATAGACAGACAACACAACAGAAACTTAGACATAAATAGAACAGACACAAAATAAAGAGTTCCTTCTGTGATTACACACAGGCATTCTGGTCCTTTTTTATGTTTCCTGATCAAAAGGGGGGGGGGGGTTGATAAAGTCTAACTGAGTAAGGTACGAACGAGATTTTGTACCGCTCAGTTCTTGTCTTGATTTACAGCAGTCGCCCACTTCGCGACGACTTGACGTAGTTAGGATGAAGCGGGCGGCCGCTGTCTTCCTAGATTTTTTTCCCGATATTATGAACATAAGTAATTATGCTTTATTTTGAATGTATTATTTTATTGCATTTTTAAATATATAATTTAAGAAGATGGTATTGGAT
The DNA here is from genome assembly GCA_036873155.1 of Biomphalaria sudanica. Classification (NCBI taxonomy): domain Eukaryota; kingdom Metazoa; phylum Mollusca; class Gastropoda; family Planorbidae; genus Biomphalaria; species Biomphalaria sudanica. The sequence goes on from JAZGLO010006691.1 coordinate 2,968,794, forward strand.
ACAATTATTACGTTTTAAAAATCAATTTCTTTTGAGTTGTCTAAGCTTTAATTGTAATATTTGTCAGGGCGTCAAACATTATCACTTATTGTTGTCTCTTTTGCAGAGCCTGCCCAGTCTGTCGGATTCCAACTGGATTTGCAATAATCTCCAGATATTGGGTCACATGTCCACTATCAAAAAGGAAGGTTATGGAGTGGATGAAAAATAATGAAGGTAATTAGTAGCCACTCTCTTTCATTTTTTGCAACATTGAAAAAAAATCATTGACATAAAAACTTCTCTTCCACATTCCCTTTTTGCTCTAAGATATTAATTAATTTCATGTTTAGGACTTTCCTGCAGATTAGAAGGAAGACGAGAAGGCGGTCAAGCGGGATGTGTGTTGGACTGTCATTTCTAATTCTCGATGGTCCATGGTTCAAACACTGCCCGCTACCATCCCCCGTCATTCTGTGAGAGGTTAGGACTAGGAAGTAAATTATCTTCAACTCTGAAGGATCATCCAAAACATGTGAAACATTTTAGAAAAATATTTTTACAAGGCAGCAGCATCCATAACCGTCGAAACCATCAAACGACATTCTAGGCCACATAATGTGACTACTAGTCAATCGTTACATATTAATAAATGATATTATCCAAAGATACTTTATTCATCTGTTGTTTTCATTTACATTTGATTTTTCTTTTCTTATAATTTGCACAGTAAAATTTATTTCTATTTTTTCTTTTTTTTTTAAGGAAACAGGACCAGCAGATTCAGGAAGGAAAAATTTTATTAAAAACATTTTCAAGATTCCATAAGTCATCGATAAAGTACCTATACGTATACAAAATATTGACGGAAATTTTAATTGTTGAATGTACAGTAATATTAGTTTGATATGCCTTACTAAAAATTAATTCATCTTATTATCTTTGAATTTACCAAAGCCATGTAAAGTAAATAAATTTAAAAAAAAAAAGTTTTTTTTCGATTTTATATTTCCATCATATTTATTGTGATGTCATGTCATAGTGATAAATACACGACTATTAAAATCACAAACTCTATCTATCTATCTATCTATCTATCTATCTATCTATCTTTCGATCTATCTATCTATCTATCTATCTTTCGATCTATTTATCTATCTATCTATCTATCTATCTATCTGTCTATCTATCTATCTATCTATCTATCTATCTACCTATCTATCTACCTATCTAGCTATCTTTCTGTCAGTCTAAATACATTTAAATTTGAGGAATTAAATGGTGATCATAAATTTTATAGAATATAACTCTATGAAATAAAAAAAGAACACTTAACACATCAATCAGACATAACAGACATTTAATTTCTCAATATATTATATGGCAAAAAGTTCATCTTATTTCGTTTTATAGTCGTAATTATCTTCTCTATTAAAGAAACGTCTGTAATAACTGCAATAAGCTATGAGACTTAATTTATTGATAATAGATATAGATATCCAATATCGACTGTAGAGACAAGTCTTCATTAAGAGATAAACAATGGGATCTTCATAGCTCTGTGTTAAAAACTGACCCTGGTGTACTAAACACAAACTTGTACAACCTTGTCTAGACTTGTCACGCGGTACGCATATTTCCTCATAATAGAATCGTGTCCTAATGAGAAATTGTTGTGAATGTCCACCTAGTGCCATCTTGCCGACAAGGTACATAGCTTCATACAAGAACAAAAAAGTTGTAAATGAGATCCTGATTATCTTAAGAAGCAAGGGAGACGACTGAAAGGAGCTTTTGTAAGAACTAAAGAAAACATCGAAGATCATAAGAGGAAATCATTCAAGTGTGACCAGCCAAGTCTATGTTTGTGTTTACGGGGTGGGAAGGCTAGATACCTGAGGGTTTGCACGTGTGTCCATAAAGATTAAGTTTCAAAAAGATTTTGAAAAAAAATACTTCCTATCGGAATAAATAAATATATATAAATTTTAAAAAATGTATTACAAAAGTTTGTTATTAGAAATCGGTATTAAAGAAAAGTTTATCTATTCCGTTAATCTTAATAACAATTCATAAATTAATTTATCTATCTATCTACCTATCTATCTACCTATCTAGCTATCTTTCTGTCAGTCTAAATACATTTAAATATGAGGAATTAAATGGTGATCATAAATTTTATAGAAATTAATTAATAACTTCAGTCATTTAAATCAATATGTTAAAAGAGCCCAATTTAATCAACATATTCCATTCTTCTACTTAATTAGCTAGAAAACTAATCGATGGTTGGAGATGCAGAAGACGTATCCAGGTGCAGTCTTTTAGGCATCTTGCCACTAGACTGTATGATAAAGCTGGCCTCTACACCAACCGACAAAACATTCAACGATTTCATCCCCTCCCCCCTTGGTGTCGCCCAACGACCCCAGACATACGCTTGAAATCGAGTTATTAATTGTGTTTTACTGAGACAAAAATCAAAAAAGTCATTCAAAAGGCTTTATTTGAAATAGAATTCTTTAGTCGTATTATAAATCCTGAACAGAAGAAGTAAACCAACAACACGTGACTTTTATACAAACATTTGATTCTTGTTACCAAGCCCAAGCACATAAACGTCCATATGCAACGTATTGGATATTTGCTAATTATTGTATACTTATTATATTTTGTGTATATGCATACAAGAATATCTACACACAGAAATTGCAACTTTATTACATTTATTTTGATTAATGCGGTAGATATCTACCAGCATTTGGGTAAGAATTTACCCATTCAGTAGATCACTCTCTTCATAATGATATATTTTATGAATGCTGTACAGAATTCTCTATATGACGACTGTCTGATCCATACCGTACAGAATTCTCTTTATGATGACACTTTCATAATGAACAGAACTTTATGTTGACACATCTGCTCCATGAAGGACAGGACTCTCACTCGAGCAAAGAGTGGACATGGAGCACCGATAAAAGACAAGCAAGGCAAAACTTTGCTAACAAAAGAAGAACAGGATGCAAGATGGGCAAAGCACTTTAAAAAGACCCTCAACCAACCATCGCCAGACCTAACCTACACATTCAATGACCCCTCTCCGGGATAGTCCTAATGGTCATGAATTTATATTTTGACACATCTGCTAATTATTCAATTTTTTCTAAGCAAAATCTGTTTCTATTATTTTCTGTATTTAAAATATTTTAATAAGTGGGGGTTTTTTAATGTAAAAGAACAGGACATCTGTTCAAAATCTGAGGTCCTCTCTGACTAATGGATCATTTAGATGTCAGAGTAAACAATTTTTAATAGTGCAAGCCTTCATCAAATTGTTGTGTTGTCTTCTGTATTGTGTGTACTAAATGTTGACAACAGAATAAAAGAAGGAGATGAAATCCGAACAAATAAGAGAAATAAAATATGAAGCAAGCAAAAGAAATATCAAAGTATGTTACACATCTATTGTGCTTGTGCTATTACAATGAATGGCGAAACCAAATTGGAGAGCATGTTTATGTTAAAGATCTAGAAGATGGAGAAAAATCTTATCTTATATAATACAGACGTTACTTCAAAAAAGAAGATGATATCTACATTGATCATGGAATATTGTCTTTTTTTTACCAATGCTTAGTTTGGTTCATAGTTCTTAAAGAAAGTTAATAACATTATGTTTATCAAAAACGTCTAGCTAGGCTTTATTTAAAATTGCTGTGAATATTGAAATATGACAGGAAAACAAAGCCCCACGAATTATCAATCACATGGTCGATCTGGTAATTGATTTCATGAACATAACCTGGTAATTGATTTCATGAACATAACCTGGTAATTGATTCCATGAACATAACCTGGTAATTGATTTCATGAACATAAAATATTGTCATCCTCTTTGAAAAGTTAATGCCAAGTTTCATTTCAAGTGCAATCGACATAGAGTTATATGATGCCACCAGTCTTCTAGTCACATTTGACCCAGATGATATTGCATTAGAATATTGTTCAAAGATGCAATCCTTTAAGTCTTTCTCTCCGTAATTATTTGTCTCACGTTGCGAGGAAATTCTTCATTTGCTTTTTACTCTTTCACTCCCCTGTTACGATTAAGCTTCAATAGTTTTGTCGTTTGTAATCAGAAAATGTTTTCTTTGGTATAGAATTAAAGGGGAATGCATGCCCTTTTTATAGAGCACAAAATACAGTATATAAAATTAAACATTAATTTTATTTAATCATGTCAAATCAAGGATGGTAGCGTCAATTAGGAGAGAAAGAGTTTTAAAAAAGCCTTTCATAACGTCATATCAAGTGTGTGTACGAGGTTTGGCTGTTTATTTTCTTTGATTTTAAACAGCTACACGAGATTTGGCTGTTTTTTTTATCATAGACAGCTACATTTGATCATAAGGTTTCCCAAACATTTTCATTACGTGCATCTTATTTCTCACTTTGTCTGTATCAGTTTCTTTAGCTTAGCGTCATTTTCGAAATTTCCATTGTTCAAAATTTTATATGAATTTGTATGACACAGAGAGCAGGTTGGCTTCACTTGGTGTTCTTCCATTGAGAGAGAAACAGCCACAAGTTTAGAACTAGATTCACTGGTTACTGACTTTTCCACTTAGATTATTATGGAAATAAAATTAGATTATAGTTCGTATTAATATTTAAAAGTTTTCACATAGAAATGTTTTAGGAATGTAAATGTGTAGAATGTAGAACTCACAAAAATTTCATTATTAATTTGAAACAACTTTAAGTCGTTTTATTCTGCTAAGACATTGTACAAACTTTGACTTGTAAGACTTGTCGGAGTCCTAACTGAATCAAACGATATGACATTGTTACTAATTACTTATAAAAAATGTACACTACTTGCATTGGGATGCCTTTTGGAAAATATACCGATACATTTAGATTATTCCATTGTTTTGTCTCACTTTACATTCATCTTATCGGGGGGGGGGGCACCAACATATTTTTGAATCCGGGCTCACTGGTACATTGCTACGGTTCTGCCCCCACCCCAATAGTTTGATTGAGTTTGTGAAGAAGAGGAATAATTTTAATTAAGTTAAGATGTATTCATTTTGCACTTCCTAATTGTACATCAGTGTAACCTTTTTTTTTTATAAAGTAATTCCATGTGCCGGTCCCAAGCCCAAGGAACACATTGGTGTTGTAGGAATCATCATGTCTAAAATAGCAGCTTCAGCGCTAATTTCTTGGATGCCGGTCAGTGACCGCATCATTACAGCTCGACTCCAAACAAACCAAATCAAAATCACTACCACCCAAGTATATGCCCCTACAGAGGATGCAGAAGATACCATCAAAGATAATTTCTATTATCAACTACAAACCACACTTGATGAAACACCAACCCACGACCTAAATCTACTGATGGGAGACTTTAACGCTAAAATCAATCCCAGCCGAACTGGCTTTGAATATGTAATGGAACCATGTGGCTCTGCAGAAAACATCAGTAATAATGGCGAGCGCTTGATTTCTCTCTGCGCATCCAACAGCCTCTCAATTGGATACACATATTTTAAGCACAATCAAATACACAAAAAAACATGGCGATCACTAAATGGAAAACCTTCAACGAGATAGATTACATTTGCATCTCCAAACGATGGTCATCTCTATTAGACGTGCGGATATTAGCTCAGACCACTACCTTGTCAGTGGCTAATGTAAGCTCCGACAGAAACGCCAACCAAAGCGAGACACACGACCCCGTGCAATATTGCAGCACAGTTCCAATCGAAACTAAAGAACCGCTTCAAGGCACTTGCAGATGTACTGACCCTTGAAGAAGAGTGGGCCAACTTCAAAGATACCATTATTGAATGCGCGGAAGAAGTTATCGGAAAGAGGCGAGGTTCATACAAGGAACGGTGGATACAAGACAGAACATGGAAATTGATCGATGAGAGGAAAGAGGCCAAACGTAGATGAGATCAGAAAAATGAAACACAGGATCACACCCTAGTGGGAGAAGCTTATAGGGAAGAAGATCTAAAAGTAAAGAGAGGCTGTGGGAGAGATAAACGGGACTGAATTGAACAGAAGGGTCAAGAGACACAAGCAGCTGCAAGCAGAAATGACACAAAAACTTTCCATCGTTTTGTCCGAGATCTCACTCGAGCAAAGAGTGGACATGGAGCACCGATAAAAGACAAGCAAGGCAAAACTTTGCTAACAAAAGAAGAACAGGATGCAAGATGGGCAAAGCACTTTAAAAAGACCCTTAACCAACCATCGCCAGACCTAACCTACACATTCAATGACCCCTCTCCGGACAATGATCTCAATGTCAAGACAGACCATATAACTGCTGAGAAGGTTACCATGGCCATTGCTGTGCTAAAGAATAACAAAGCACCAGGGCTAGACATGGTGTCAGCAGAAATGCTAAAATATGGGGGACAGTGCATTGTTAACATAATAACTGATCTGTTAAATCTCTGTTGGCGAACTTCAAAAGTCCCAGAGGACTGGCAAAAGGGAGTGATTGTAAAGCTTCCAAAAAAGGGCAACTTGGCAGACTGCAACAATTGTTGGGGCATTACTCTTATCTCTGTCCCTGGCAAAGTTTTCAGCACTGTGTTTTGTTGAGACGGCTTCAACAATCTGTAGATGAGAGACTCAGTGAAGAACAAGCAGACTTCCGAAGAGGCAGATCATGTGCAGAGCAGATCTTCTTTCTACGAAATATCATAGAGCCAAGCCTTCAGTACCAACAACGGCTAACGATCAGTTTCGTAGAATTCAAGAAAGCGTTTGATAGTGTCCACCGAGAATCACTATGGAAAATGGAGAATACGGCAGCCCAGAAAAATTCGTCCAGATCCTACGACACATATACAGTCAGTCTAGTTGCTGCATTAAAATAGATTTAAGGAACAACTGAGTTTTTTTAGCATCGAGACAGGTGTGAGACAGGGGTGCATCTTATCTCCCTTCCTTTTCCTCCTAGCCATCGACTACATAATGAGGAGAACAATGAATCAGACTGCCATTGATATTCCATGGCGTGAACAAATCCGAATGACGAACTTGGAATTTGCTAATGACGTTGCACTACCCGGGCTACAAATAAATGCATTCAAGAAATGACGGAGAGCCTAGATAGAGAGGCACCCAAAATCGGCCTCCGCGTTAACCTAGATAAGACTAAAATTTAACGAGTGGAATATAAGGCAAAGGTTGCCCCCGTCAGACTTGGCGAGTCAAAGCTTGAAGAGCTGGACAAGTTCACTTACCTTGGCAGCATCATAACAAATGATGGAGATGCCTACACACACACAACCAGCGCCAGGGGCGGCCTTAGCACTGCTGGGGCCCTGGGAGACCGTCATGTGCGGGGCCTTGAGCGGTAAGGGTAGAATACACGGGCTAATCCGTCTCTAAAGCTGTGACAATAACGATTCAGTATGTCCGCCTTTAACGCCTTATTTTTGTTATAAAACACTAGTCGACGGCTACGCCGCTATTTTGCTGGACTGGCCTTCGGTGACCTTAGTGGGCTCCGCACTTATGCGACCGCAGTGGGCCCTGCACTTTCATAGGACCCGCGCTAATTCTAGGTGTATAAATTATTAAATTAAATTATTGTATAACTTTTAACAGATTTCCCGCGGCCTCCTGTCAATTGGCCAGGAGCTCCTGGAAATATCCGGAAATTGCAAAATATATGAAAAAGTCCAGGAAATATCCGGAAATTATTAAAATTTCTAGAAAACTCATACGAATCTCCTGAAATTTATAGAAAAAAATTGTTATTTTGGGGTGTAATTCAATATGGAAAATGCCACTCCTACGTGCGATAAAAAAAATGTCATTATCCCGTAATTTTGGAATCTTTTGAAAGAAGATTCTCGCGCCTCAAACTAGTGAAGAATTACTTTAGTTCAACAATTCTCGTAGATAGAGTCTTGCTATTGAGCGTGATCTATGTAGGAAATATAATTTTTATGATGTACTCTATGACTTCGCTACACGCAAAGCTAGTAAAGTTCGTGGGATAACTCTATCCGCAGTGGTCTTTCCTTTACTTCTTACTTCTTGCTTCTCGTCCAAACTGTTGAGGGAAGAAGAGAATTATATTTATAGATAGATTATTACTTAAGTACTGTTGGCCTACTATTGGCTGCTTAAATGCATTATATCTCTCATATATTATGTATACACACTTTAAACTGTCATAGACAAATTATTTCCCGTTCTACAATGTTAAATTTCTGGACATGGAAAGCTTAATGTCTAATTGGAAAAATAAAAGTGATTAATGTGAGTAATGTTCAAATTGGTGGCCTTCAGCATCAATACATTGCTGAGTATGAGTCAACACTGATTCCGTAGTCCGTACATCGTACCAAAGTGTCCAATGAGATTTCTGCGCCCACCGCCTGAATCTCATTCCTCAGTGTGTCCAGGTTACGGGTTTTACGTTTGTTCACCTCATCTTTAACTATGCCCCATAAGAAGAAATCTAGCGGCGTGAGGTCTGGAGAGCGTGCAGGAAACTCGATTGGTCCCCTGCGTCCTATCCACTGGCCTGGCACACTGTGATTTAGGTATGCTCGTACATCCCTATGTTAGTGCTGCGTGTCGTGCGCGCTAGTAGTTTTTCTTTGCATTTAATATTGGTGTTTTAGGGTATAGGAAGTAGTCTCTTTTAAGTGCGTTTTGTTGTCTAGAATATTGTGTGTGTGTGTTTACGTCATCCTTAGTTTCCGCAAGAGAGAGAGAGCTGCTTTTGTGAGCTTGGTAGCTGGTTTTTTGGTTCCCCTTGTAAGGGTACGTAAGTACATAGTTTTATTAAGTAAGCTGATCTTTCGGTACGGGTGTCGCTATTGAAAAAGTTCTTTCTTGTAGCGGCAGCGCTAGATCTAGGTTTTCTTTTCGTTTCAGGGTGTTAGGTTTGGGCTATGGGAAAGTGTGTCGTCTTTCTGCCCTTGGAGTTGTGTAGCAACTATCGGTGTTGAGGTGTAGGGAGTTGAGCTTCTGTTGGGCGCCGAGATGGAGTGTGAGTGTGACGGTGTGTTACGGAAACCTGTTGGTGTGATATTAGATTAATTAGTATCAAATACTAACTTCAAGGATATTGATGTACATGCAAATATGTTTGAAACTTACAATTAAGTTTAATTAAATATTGTTCCTGTTGACAACTGTTGTTGTTCACTAAATGTTCAGTTGAAGAACGGTTATGCAATGTTTGTAGTTTACATGCTATTATCTTTAGGTTCTTGCGTTACTCTGTTCAGGCTGGGGATACGGGACCGTAATATCATATCATACCCTAGCTAATCTGAAATCCCACACTGACACTGCGGGGCGCCATATTGTTGGAAATAAAACTCATCATTACCGAATAATGTACGAATGGCAGGGAATATGGAGTCAGCAAGCATTGTTAAGTACGTTTCTCCCGTAACAGTACCTTTAAAGCGGAAAGGCCCAATGAGTCTCCTTGCAGACAAACCACACCACACATTTACACCAGGCAATTTCACAGCCTTTTCAACTGAAATTCGAGGATTATCTTCAGCCCAGTACATACAATTGTGACTATTGATGAGTGCAGTATTTCACATAACTACGCATACCATTAGAGACCTGCATATTTAGCCACACTGATGCAATCAAAGATTTCAATGAATGAAGGATTCCTCTTTAACATTATAATTATTACTGTAAAACGAGAGATTTAAATGTAGTTACCTAGCTATAATTAGTCTAACATTTAATAGTTTTAACATGTTAACAAGCGATTATCCACCTACTTTCAAAGTACTATGACTTCAGATGCCTTCATATACCTTGAGTACATGTACTTTCCTTATAATAAATATCACTATTAACAAAATAAAAAGGCATTTTCATTAATTCTGAAGATTAAAGATGAGTACAGTATTTCACATGACTACGCATACCATTAGAGACCTGCAAATTTAGCCACACTGATGCAGACCAAGCCGTTTCCTTTATGGGATCTACATAAGTTTTCTTTATGAGATCTACATCAGTTTTCTTTATGGGATCTACATCAGTTTTCTTTTTGTCTTCTCAAGTCGTCGACTAGGTCTTTTCTTTGGTACTCGAATGTATGTCCCGCGATCTTCAAGAGCGCTCTCCACTTGTCTGTTTCAGAGACCATCTGCTGCTCTCTTTAACGACTAGGTTGGAATGGCGCCTGAGTGCTTCCAATACCTCTGTTACGCTGACCTCATTAAAGGTCGCAAAAAAAAATCATTTTTATAATTCCTCTATTCAAGTCACTCCTTCATGGAGGAACCTGGAGGCTGGGTGGGTAGGCGGACAGGCGATCTCAAAAATCGAGAAAAGAATTACTATCTTGTTGGCCACACGAAGAAAACTCCGTGTTTGAAGTACACTTTTTACTTTCCTTTGAACTAAACTTTATTTCATCATTAGATAATGTTATAAAAGTGAAGAGGTAAGGTACGCCTAGGAGAAGTTTGATGTGAACCTGGCCTAACGAATGTCATTTAAGGATTATTTGATTGATCTAATTGTTATGTAATCTTTTATTCAAAGCCTAAAAAAAAAAAAAAGCCTTTCCATAGAAACAATACATCTCCCCTTCCTTGAGTTCAGTGTTCCAGTGATGTATGGCAATGATGTATGGCAATGATGTATGGCAATGATGTATGGCAATGATGTATGGCAATGATGTATGGCAATGATGTATGGCAATGATGTATGGCAATGATGTATGGCAATAATGTATGGCAGTGATGTATGGCAATGATGTATGGCAATGATGTATGGCGGTGATGTATGGCAATGATGTATGGCAATGATATATGGCAATGATGTATGGCAATGATGTATGGCAATGATGTATGGCAGTGATGTATGGCAATGATGTATGGCAATGATGTATGGCAATGATGTATGGCAGTGATGTATGGCAATGATGTATGGCAATGATGTATGGCAATGATGTATGGCAATGATGTATGGCAGTGATGTATGGCAGTGATGTATGGCAATGATGTATGGCAATGATGTATGGCAATGATGTATGGCAATGATGTATGGCAGTGATGTATGGCAATGATGTATGGCAGTGATGTATGGCAGTGATGTATGGCAGTGATGTATGGCAGTAATGTATGGCAGTGATGTATGGCAGTGATGTATGGCAGTGATGTAAGGCAATGATGTATGGCAGTGATGTATGGCAGTGATGTATGGCAGTGATGTATGGCAGTGATGTATGGCAGTGATGTATGGCAATGATGTATGGCAATGATGTATGGCAGTGATGTATGGCAATGATGTATGGCAGTGATGTATGGCAATGATGTATGGCAGTGATGTATGGCAATGATGTATGGCAATGATGTATGGCAATGATGTATGGCAATGATGTATGGCAGTGATGTATGGCAATGATGTATGGCAATGATGTATGGCAATGATGTATGGCAGTGATGTATGGCAGTGATGTATGGCAATGATGTATGGCAGTGATGTATGGCAGTGATGTATGGCAATGATGTATGGCAATGATGTATGGCAGTGATGTATGGCAATGATGCAGTTCACGCGATAATATAATAAACTACTTATTAATTGTTGTTCTAAATTATATTCCACTTATATGTATACTAAAAAGATTTTTTCTCTTTAAAAATAAAAGTAAACATTCTTTAGTAAATCTAGTAGTTAGTATGATAGAACTTACATAAATTAGAAATACATGTCTTAAAAAAATTGTGAACAGCGTTCACCCTTACTAAATAGCCTCCCGTGTTTGTTACTATTAATAGTGAATAGTTGTAAAAATGGAGTATTTTTATGAAAAAATCTGCTTCCATAGTAGCCTCGCATCAGAACTTTGAATGGTCTAAAATATCATAATGGCGGATTTTCAATATCTTTTCTAGTTTACGAGATCCTTACGAGACGAACGGACTGACCCACGGACAGACCACACAAAACTAATACTTTCACAATGTTTGTTTACAATTGCCCGTTGCATTCTCTCATTCTAAGTTCTAAAATCACTCTTTTCTCCTTTTATCTAGCAGAACTTAAAAAATACAGCACAATCACAACCAAATACAATTAAGAAAAACACGTTTCATGTGACTTGGGATATGAAACACATAAATCTTCAGTTCGTAAAATTAACAGTGTGGAAATCGCATTAGCGACATTTGTTTTTATTGGGAAAAAAAAAATGACTATACGACAGTATAGACAAATAGACAGTATAAACAATTAACATAAATGCGCTAATGCAGAGAAATATCGTTGGAGAACATAAATACGTATGTGTGATAAAAGCGTCGTCAACCCCATAAGTTACTTTATTTTTTTATTCAAAAATTGATTCATTTCGTTAAACTTTTAAGTAGCATATTCAGAATCAAATATTCATAAATTACTTATGTTATACAAAACGTCTATCCTCTAAAACTAATGTGAACAAATACAAGTGTCTATTTGCTAAAATACTAAAACAGTTGATTACATGACAACAAAACTTTGTTAGTACGTTCTACGTTTCTGCAGCTTCTTCCAAGTTTGTAAAATGTCAGCTGAAAATTGGACTTAAGAGAAACAGAGATTATGTAGTGTTCTTTAACTTAGTGCTATAGATAAATAAGGGAGGCGTTAATTGTGACAAGGGAGGCGTTAATTGTGACAAGGGAGGCGTTAATTGTGACAAGGGAGGCGTTAATTGTGACAAGGGAGGCGTTAATTGTGACAAGGGAGGCGTTAATTGTGACAAGGGATTCAATCAAAGGAGGCGCTACAATGAAACAAGGTAGATGCTACATAGAGAGAAGGGAGGCGCTACATTCAAAGGAGGCGCTACAATGAAACAAGGTAGATGCTACATAGAGAGAAGGAGGCCCTACGTGTAGACAATGGACGCTCTTCACGCAGACATGGAAGGCGCTACGTGTAGACAAGGAAGCTCGAGGACATTTGTTTGTCAACGGAAACACATTTTTTTATTGACATTTTGTTATAAATTCATATTCAGATACAAAAATAAATCTTGATCAAAAGATTCGTCCTTTCAACTCAATGGTAGATACCATCTGACATCATAATCTATAGTCACTTTACAGTACGGTCTCTGACAACGTTCCTCAATATTACTTTCTATATTTCTTTTAATACTAGAATCTCAAATTTTGTATCCCACCAGCTCTCTGTCTCTCTAATTCACAGACATGTGTAGGCTTATATTCAATACATGTGTGTCACAATAATGAAGAAATGTAATGCTAAAAAAATATGTAGTCATAAGCATAATGTTAAAAGTAGCTATGTGCTTTTTTAATAATAACGATTCCTTTAAGTGTGTCATTTCTCTCTCTCTCTCTCTCTCTCTCTCTCTCTCTCTCTCTCTCTCTCTCTCTCTTTCTTTCTCCTGTTCAGAAATTCACCTTTCTTTATTAAGTTTTATAACAGTAGACTACTTTATGAAGTTGAAATATACTGAACAAATACACAACCTTATACAAAAGCCTCTATTTAAGTAAAACACGACTTCATTGAATAAAGGGATAACATTTAAAAATTAACTTAAGGGGTCACAACCAACAAACAACAATATGAATACAAACACGGTTACAAGTACTAAGCGATTACAAACACGATTACATACCATGTATACTAAAAAATACTAACACTATAACAAGTGTAACAAGATTTCAAGTACGATTACAAATATGAACACAAATACAAACACGATTACAAACACGAGTTAAACAAAGTGAAGTTCATGACTAGTCCACACGTCAAAGCATTAAACTAATTTATTTCTAAGACCCTACAGTCACTTACAAACTAATGACTTAAAGCAGGCTGTAAGATCACAGATACTCCATAGAAAAATCGGTTACTTAATACAATGAGTGTCCGCAGTGTTCACAAGTGGACTAGTGTGTTGTGTGTACATCGCAAAAATAATTTAATAAGAAATGATAAAAGTTACAACAATAATGTTAAAAATGAAGATTGCAATTTCTTCTAAAACGTAAATCAAAAACATCCTCCACTGACTACACAGGTAGCTAACAACAACAAAAAAAATCAACTTTTCATCATAAAGTCATCATAGTAAAATCAAGATCCACTGACTCCACCGTGGCGAACAAAAATAATATACAACTTTTCATTCTAAAGTCATCATAATGAAATCAAGACATATAGTAGTATAAAGTACAATATTAATTCTTTTAATAGAGTCAATAAAAATGTTGCTAGTTAAAAAGAGAGAGAGAGAGATTTGGCCATTATTTTGGGTTGTTATATAATTCAGTCAATGCACTTTCTATTTATTTATTTTTGTGAACAAAACTCTCGCGTATTGCTTCGTCTCTATCCTCCATTCACATGCTAGTTCTCATGTTGGTCTGATATATTTAATTATCCTTCTACATTAACTGAGGAAAACATTATAGTAGAACTATATACCTCGGGTCACACCCTTTTTTTTCAATCACAGATTACAATAATGCATCGGTAAAGTCAAAAAATAGACAAAAACTACAAAAAGAGCAAAGTTAGTAAGTACAAGTATACATCAGTAATAATAAATGAGACATCACAAACAAGTTTGCAGTATGTACTTTATGTTAAACTTGAGATATCTGTAAGTTCAGGGCATCCTGCTATGAAGGCAATTTGAAGATTAGGAGTCTCCTTGAAGTTTTAGGGCATTCCTACCACAGCCTTACATTTTCCTGACGTTGTTTCGTTTTCCAAAGTTCTTATCTTTATTTTAGTTCGTACAAAGTTTATCACAATTTTCAATATAAACAAAATCAATAAAAAAAAAAACAACGGATCAAGTTCAATTAAAATATAAATATTACATTGTTACATTGCAGTGATGTCTAGTACTTTGAAATACTAAAAGTGTCTGGCTCTTTTGGTAGGATTTTAAAAGCAAAATCACGGCTCCTTCTTTTCTTTACAATATAGAAGACGGCGCAGATAAAGGCACCCACGATCAACACAATACATATACCTGTGAAGTGCATTTTTTTGTTCATAAAACATTTAAAAAAACAAACATTAAAAAAAAAACGAAAAGATAAGTTACTTAGGAACGTGTTTAAAAAAATAATTACAAAAAAAAAGAGAATGTCAGCAACGTGTAAAGAAATAGTAGACTATATCTCCACTGGGCATGACGAATACTAACATTTCAATTAAATTATATATTATAATGCTCTTTCAACATTTTAGTGCGATTTTGATAGATCGTGGAGTTCGAATTCAGACACGAGCAATTTTTTATTTTAAAATAGTTTTTGAAAAGGCAGCACGGAAGCCTTCTCCTGGATACACCTCTCCCTCCCTCCTCAACTGTTCCACAAAACTGATTGAACCCTAGCGCACTCAATATGCTATAAACATAAAATTGTTATAAACAAAACAAAAAAGAAAAAAATGTTAATAAGATAGTTTGTATAGAAACACAAACTCAAAATCGGCCCCCAAAGTAGTCCACTTAGGAATGTAAAAAAGAAAAAAAACAGGTTTCAGTATTTTCAGCAATAATATCAGAAGCTATGAGCTGCAAAATGCAAACCACCACAACCTTGTCTGTGCACACAAAGAAGAAACGTGTCACAAAGGAAGAAATCGGTTTAAAGTCTTACATGTAATGTCTACAATGTGCACTATTGTGCAGTGTATTCCATTTGAATAGCATGATACATGGATTATTAAATGCTGTTTTAAATTATATTTGACTTATATACATACTAATATGGTTATTCTCTTTTAAACCAAAAGTAAACATTTTAATTCACATTTAAGAAACTTCTATAATAGGAAGCTCTAGCGATGCATGCAAATGTTTTTACTTTTAATAGTGAATAATTGTAACAAAAAAAATTGTTTATTTTAAAAAACAAATGGCTTGCGTAGTTCATTTTTAAAAACTTACACGGTTTGTTATTTAGAAAACAAAAAGGTAGTCGTTGATTCAGAGCTTTGCAAGCTAAAAAAAATAAATAAAATCAGATTTTCAAAATCTTTTTCTAGTTATTGAGATCTAAATGGAAGGGACGGACGGATGGACGGATGGTACAAAAAATGTTTAAATGTTTTGTAAAATGTTTCGAATGTTCCTTCAGAGTTAAAGATAGTTTATCTTCCTAGTCCAAACCTCCCGCAGGATGACGGGGGATGGGAGCGGGCAGGGTTTGAACCCGGGACCATCGATAAGTCCGAACAACAGTCCAGCGCGCAAATAACACGATCAGGCAGCCATCCTGCCTGAACGGATAGACAAACCACACAAAACTAATAGTTGCTTTTACCCTTTCGGGAGGCCGCTAGAAATATTTCCATTCCAAACATTTATTAAAAACTAATTATAGGATTAATTAAAAATGATTGATGCAATCTTATCTTTTGTTACGCACATTTTCAGCACTACTTGTGATTTTTTTTTTTGTTGGGTGGGGGTGAGTTTTGTGTGGTTATTATTTAATTACTGTGGAAGAAAAGCAAGACAACGAACAAAAAATATCTGGTTAGCCACTCACCAAAGCAAATGCCTTCTTTACCTTCATTGTATATGGGCTGGAATGTCTCTCTAGAAAAGGGTTCTACAATCAGATGAAGTCTAAAAAAGTGCTCAACAAGGCTGAACCATATTCGTTCTACGACTGGTGGAGGCCAACAAGTATTCATTCAACAACTATTTATTCATTATGCTCTTCAAAAAGAGCTGCGAATATGTTGGTTATAACTCTACCGAACTTATATCAAGAAAATTGTTATAATTTATTCTTATTGTCAGTATAATGCGGGGTTATGTGAAATACCAGTAAAGTGAATAAATATATTAATATGAATCAAACTAACTTAATTTAAATTGATGGCTGCCGGGTCGTGTGGTAATCGCTCTGGAGTGTCCTTTCGATGGTCTCCAGTTCAAACTCTATCCGCTGTAATAAACTTCAATTCTGAAGGTACATCCGAAACATACAAAACGACAGACAGACAAAAGTTAAGATGAAGCAAGGGATATAACTGACAGGGCAGACCATTTTATAGGCTTCCTTCTTGAGATATATATTTAGAAATAGTCAACTTTGCTCTGATTCGTCAATAGACGATTCTTCCACCACTCCCCAAACATCTGACCTATACTTCACTGGATTAATTGTTCACTGTAGACCTACCTACTATAGCACCCACTGGTAAAGCTTCTTTCTCGTTTGTGCTGGACGAAGAGAGGAGTAGATTTTTCGAGTCTTTTCTTTGATCGTCCATTGGAAGATAATGCGGACGTGGCTCATCGACTGTATCATCTTGTAACGTATTCACTCTCTTGACATCATTTTTATCATCTTGCTATAAGGGAATACAAGTATTGTTTACGTTTAAATTCTAGATTTAGTATTGAAAATTTATATGACATAATACGAGGTTAAGAAAACAAAACGAGCTCACTAATCAGTGGTGGATCAACAATGTCACATCTGAGGGCGATGTCATCTTAACTCTGCAAAGACCCCAGAGACCAACACCTACAACACTGTCTGACTTAATGATTGAATTGTTTAAAATTAAAAAAAAGGCCTGCATATAATTACACAAGAGTTGTGCTTTTTATTTTGGGGTTTCAGTGGCTTAGTTAGTTAATATTTCGTGGACAGCCATACTTTGACATAATCTTCCAGAGTCCTTCTCTGCTAACAGTGTCTTTGTTAGGTCGACATATATTAAGAAGAGGTCAGCATTTTGTTCTTGATATTTTTCCTGGATCATATCAATGGTACCACGCTCTTTTCTGAAGCCGCACTAGCTTTCTGGTAGTAGACCATGTTCTGTGTGTTGCATGAGCCGATTTAATAGGATGCGTGAAAGGATTTTCCCAGCATCCCAGCATTAGATAGAAGAGATATTCCTCTGTGGTTGCCGCAGATTTGGCGGTTTCCTTTTCACTTGTATAAATTCATAACCGCGGTGAGACTATTTCATGATGGCATGAAGGCTCGTATCCAACAAATTGGAGAACCATCAGAGCCCTTCAACGTATCAAACGGGGTAAAACAATGCTGTGTCCTAGCACCTACACTGTTCAGTATCATGTTCTCTGCTATGCTGACAGATGCATTCACAAATAGAGAAAACATCGGAACAAATACAACATACAGATTTGATGGTGGCCTATTTAATCCGAGGCGGCTCAAAGCAAAATCAAAAACAAATTCAGCAGTAATCAGGGACTAGCTATTTGCAGACGACTGTGCCCTACATGCCTGCTCTGAAAATGATCTGCAGAGCATTGTCAGTGACTTCTCAAGAGCATGCTCAGACTTTGGCCTTACCATTAACACAAATAAGACTGAAATCTTATATTTACCTTTTCCTGGGAAAGCCTACTCGGATTCAAGCATCAAGATAAATGGACATTATATAAACGCAGTGGACAGATTTACATATCTTGGCAGCATACTCTCCAGAAACGGAAAGATTGATAATGAAATCGACCTGCGTATCGCCAAGGCCATTGCAGACTGTCTAAAATGTCTGGAACAGACGTATCACTACGTATCACAAGCTAGGGATCTATTGAGCCGTCATCCTCCCTACATTAATCTATGCCTCAGAAACGTGGACAGTGTACAGAAAACATGCAAAAACACTGAATCAATTCCACATGACATGTCTAAGACAAATACTGAATGTCAAATGGCAAGACAAAATACCAGATACTGAAGTCCTTCGAAGAGCGGATCTGCAAAGCATCCATACAATCCTGATGCAGTCCCGGCTGCGATGGGCAGGACACGTCCGCAGAATGGAAAACCACCGCATCCCTAAACAAGTCTTGTATGGCCAACTAAGCGAAGGAAAGTGCTCGCAAGGTGGTCAAAGAAAGCGCTTCAGGGACACCCTCAAAGCTTCTCTTAAGGCGTTCAGCATAGACCCAGCCATATATATATATATATATATATATATATATATATATATATATATATATATATATATATATATATATATATAAATTATATATATATATATATATATATATATATATATATATATATATATATTATATTTTGAATATATTTAAATAGATGTAGACAGAAAGATGATTATTTTAAGCTGCTCTTCATATCATTTTTACTTCTAAGAAGGCATTTACGAAGAAAGAGTTTTAAACAAATTTCATTAGTGGACGTGAAATAATTCAGTTTCAATATTTTTCAATAAAGTTATTTACCACTTCTCCAGATAGTTGATCAACAGTCTTATAATGAGTGCAAAGATGTTTAATGAAAATACAGACATTGATTTGACATTGTTAGCTAAATGTCTATACAATGTTGACTTTATGATAATACAGACATTGATTTGACATTGTTACCAATATGTATAGTTCTTCATCGGCTGAATCTGGCTCTGGTGAAAATGGAGGAAGCTTTATGGATGGTAAGGTAGGATTCGAACCTTCTGTAGCCTGGATGCAATAGTAAATTGAACATCCCTGAAAAGAAAACAAAAGCTTAACATTTACCTAAGACCTTTACTTTATATTACATCATTTATATTAACTTACTCTGTCTCGTTCGTGTTTAGATTTGGCAAACGTTTCGTTTATTTATTTAATTTCATAGACGGTTTTACACAGGTAGAGACCTTCTTAGAGTTTTCTAGCAGCTATAAGCTCACTGTAGCCAACACCTTAACCTCATACAAATCATCCATAATAATTTTGTGGTATATCACAGATAACTAAGCACACAGCCAGATTGATTATATACTGTTTCTTATAAGGTTCACATTTAGTATCAGCAAATCCAAAACCAGAACTTTCCCCTCAATTGACTGTCACAGGTTGCTTTATGTTTCCAGTATCTGTCACTGTCTTATTTCTTCTCTCTGTGACGTGCCGGAGATTTTTATGTAGAACTAGATGTTGATATTAGATCTAAATATCCAATAACGAAGATTCTTCAATTCAAAATACGAAAACTTTAATTCAGGAACTATGACTCATTCTCAATACACAAAATGTAGAAATAAAACTCCAATGAATATCTTCTTCCGAGCTCGTTAACCAATAGATTAAAATAGATATTTGATTCTACAACTTATCAAATATATGCGACTTGTCTACCGCCAAATCCAATCACATCATTCCTACGACAACCCACGCTTCAATCACTTGATCAGATGATAGCATAGATTTTTTCGTCTTTAGAATATTCTAGCAAGAAAGCCGGGGCTAAATTCCATCCTGGAAGAGTTAAATTTAGATTCAGCTAGACTGGTATGTGACACTGACATAGTGATGATTGCATGGTTTGGTGTTTATTTATTAAAATATACAAACAAAAACAACTAAATTTTTTGTCTTGACGCTTTGTTCGCTTTAAACGAAATTTCTTTTCATTATGTGACTAATAGATCATATAGAAGTTGTATTGAGAAGCTAAAAGAACAAACAGTCCATTTACTGATAGACAAGAAACAGATTTTTCTCAGCTAGAAACACACATACATTCCATTAAACAAACGAACATAGCAGACCTACGTTATCAATTGTAGCAAGATGTTGGCTGTAGCCACGAGGACAACTCTTCGGGTAGCTCTCTGACATGTACCGTTTGCTTACGTAGTACTGCCCGCTATCTGACCGGACGTATTCAGTATCTCCTGCCGTATTGTCTCCTTCCTTGGCTAATGGATTTCCTTTAAAAAAAAATGAGCCTTCACTAATTTCTAATATAAGGACAGGCTTTACGCGTTTACAATAATCCCTTGTGTTTCGTTTTTAATTAGAGATTTTCACCATAAATTAAACAGGGTCAACGACTTGACATGAGAGTTGCCAACTAGAAACAAAAAAAAAGCTATCAACAGAAAAGGTTAGAAAAAAAATATATCATTTAGGTTTTTAAAAAAAAACTAGAACATATTTTTTACAATACTTTAAAAAAAAAAGCTTATATTCAACGTACGTGTATCAATTAGTTTATAATAGATATAGACTAACAATAAAAAAAACATTTTTAAAAATTAAAAAAGGGAGAACAAGCTGAATTTGAACTCATGGCTCAAGCCTTCTCTGTCTTACTACACGGTAACCTCTCTGCTCGTGGAGAGCTTATGAACATAGACGAGTGTATAGTTATCCATCGTTCCTTTAGTCTCATCCTAGTTTTCAGGTTTGTGTTCACTATGACTCAGACGACAACCTATAAAGGGGACTAATTCATCTTATACCACCACTTCAGTCAATTACAATTTCTTTCCCTTGTTCAAGACACCAAGCGAAATAATTTATTTCCAATAGTCAATTAACTAATTTTCAGGTAAAAAAAAATAATTGTGCGAAGTTTAAGCTTGATCCGATATTGGGGGTGAGAGAATTAATGTGTGCAAATTTTTAACCAGACAAACAGAGTTGATATAAGCTTTGTAAAAAAAAACATAGCTTATCGACATTTCCTATTTTCTGAAAACCGGATACACCGAAATGGTTGCTATTTTTTGAAGTTTCCCCATGCAGGAAAATCTCCACTTTAATCAAATAATGCATTAAGAAGAAAGCTTTACGAAATAAGAAATCGATTAGTTCACACAATGAGTAAGACAACGCGATAAATCTGATGCTTAATTTATAGGGTTTGTATAAATTAGCATTGTGCTTAACATGGTAAACAGATCATGAGATTTGGAAACTGGAGATGTCCAATAACTAGACTCTAAGTTATCAATTTACTTCACGTCTTAGTAGGGCCTATAACAATCTGCTATACAAAATAAGCAAATTCTAAATCTCTGATTAGCTTGACCGTAGTGTACGGCTCAGTCAGCTTGGTAAATGGATTGAAATCCTTCGCCTATCCCTTAATTTGTTGAATCGTTGGGGCAACACACGTGATCTCTTGATCATCTTTTCCCATTCCTCTTTTCTTTACCATAACTTTCAATTACATGCCCGTTTATTTTTTGATGTTTTCTTCCCATCTTTCTGTCTATATTCTTTTCCTTGGTACTGTCCCTTGCGGGAAGGTGTTAGCCACCCATTATAACTTTATAATTTTTTACTTTAGTCAGCAGGTCACATTGGGGTTTAGTAGCTATCTCTGACCTGAATTTCCCATGATACTACTTTTTTAAAAAATATATAGACAACTGTGCATATCTGCATGTTATGAAGTGACAATCGAAAAGCATCATTTGGACTTACCGTTCTTGCAAGTAAAGAATCCTCCAAATGGAACTGATGAAAACGAATTCTGTTCGAAGTCATCGCTAATACAAATGATCATATCAGAAAAAATTTTCCTTTCTGAAAATGTTGAGGGACAACTCTGGGAGAAAAAAAAAACATTGATTTTTTTATTTCTTTTGTTTTTCAGTGAATGTAAAATGACGTAGTTATGATAAGGCTACCTAGCGTTAGAACACACACAACTGACGGCTTTAGGTGAGCATTATCCGCACGTTGCTAGTACAATATGACTACCGCTGTTATACACACGGTATAACAAATTAACGATACAATTTTATTATGACTTTTTAAATAATGTCGTCTTTATTCTTTGTATTATTTTGAAAACAAGTGATAGATCTGGTACAGTAATGAGAAGAAAATTGTATACGTTTGCGGGGATTTTTTGATTAAAAGAAAATGTGAAAATTCGTTTAAAATTTTATTACATAAAGCTTATATCAAAAGTTTGCATACGTTAGTTATCCCACACCCATTCTCGGATCAAGCTGAAAATCTGGGCAATTATTTAATGGTGTGGATAATAAATGAATGAAAAACAATGAAAACAATGAGTCAATAAGTGAATGTTTTATTGTTTGAAAACAGCAAGGGGAATTAATCTTTCAGTTTTCAGATATATGGCTAAATATTTTCGCTTATAAGATTATTGAAGGCATCATTTCTCCCACAACTATTCTTGGAACAAGATGAAAATATAAACAATTATTTTGTATGCCTAATGAATCATGTATTGACTAAAAATTTAACCAATCAGTAAATTAATTATTGATAATTATTTATTTTGTTTCAGATCGATTAAGGGATATAACTTCGAAAACTATTCAGAGATACAATTGTTGGCGTGTAGTCCTTCCCCTTACAAAGGCTTTGTTTTTATATTTTGCTTGTTTATTTTAGCCTTTATGATTAGTAGAACATTAAATTTTCCACATTAATGAATATTCTTAAAACAAAATATTAGTGCGGGACAAACTAACGTAAACATATTTTGAGAAGTATTCAAAAGTTGTGCATAGCAAACCACATAATAGTAACTAATACCTTTCACTTGCACTGTATAGACTATAATCCCAATTGAAAACACTTCCACATGGGAGGGGGGGGATCGGAATTTAGTGACTGATTTTTTGCTTTGATTTTGTTTATTTTAGGTGAGATTTTAATACTAAACCATCACTTGCACCAGAAACAGCCAAGGGGGTTTTCATTTTAAAACCCCTACCAGGGGGTTTTAATTTAAAAAATCACCCCCAAACCCCCCCCCCGAAAAAAAAATCCTGGCTACACCCATGTAATAATCGCATAGCAAACATTTCTGAATGAGTAAACAGGCTTTTCTTTGCTCAAGTTAAAGAAAGTTTAACTATGTAAGCAAATCTTACAGATGTTCTAGTAACTAAATTCTCTTGTCCTTCTGTATACATTCCACCAAACAAATATCCAGAATTTTGTGGAACTCGCTCAGTTGCAACACACCAATAAGTGGAAATTTCAATATTTGGAACTTTTTGAATTGTTTCGTCACATGTCCAAAACAACTTGTACCAGGGGCAACTAAAAAAATAGAAAATAAACGTTTACATTTTCTATCTTCACACAAAAAAAGGAAAAAACATTACTCTAAATAAAAAGACAATCCAACACTCTATGTTTATGATAATATTTGTGTTGTCGTTGTTGTTGTTTTTTCAGCAATTAATTATTATCTCTTTATAACATGTTTTAAATCAACTGACACAAAGATAAAGCAATAGCATCAAAGATTATGCCATCAAAGAAATTAAATTAGCTTCACGACCAAGTAAAGGCAGCAAATTGATAATAATAAGATTGAAAGAGTCTAATCACCTAGACTAGAGCATCTATCACCAGGACGGATGACTGCCTGGTGATGTGGCATGCGCTTCGGACTGTCATTACGATAACCCCGGGTTCGAACCCTGCCCGCTGCCATTTACCATTCTAGAATCTGTTTGGGCTAGGACAAAACTCTCCTTCCCCCATTTCTGAAGACGCGTACAAAACTTTTAAAACAAACAAACAAAAAAGTCCTTGACCTAAATACCTGACCACTAATAAAGATACCCATCTACTCTTGAGGTAGTCAAGTTCCCCTTTCAAACCTTGTGGTCTATAGGGCAGATGATGTAAAGATCATCTGTTTCTGTGGCCTACGGTTAACTAGGGTGTCATGTGGCCAGCACAACGACCAACCGCCTTTACTTTTCCCCAACAAATGTCAGGTACCCATTAGAGCTGGGTGGACTCAGAGGTGCCCGAAGATCCCGAAATTAAAAATCCCAGTCTTCACCAGGATTCGAACCCCGGTCTCAGCCACCGCGCCTTGAGGTAGTTGCCACAATAAAAACCAGCCAACGTTTAAAAAATAACTGAACAAAATCGTCCATTATCCAAATGTGTTCTCCCACCTGTCATATTGTACCTGTCTGCGGATCAGCCACAAAAAGGCTAGTTGTTATTTTGTAAGCATCAAACCCCAAAATGTCATTAGAAATGGTGAAAGGCCCAGCCCCGTGACATCCTGCCCAACCCTTTCAAATGTATTTAGAACGTTGTGGTTTTTTTACCAACGTCTGACTCCAATGTGAAGGTCAAGTTGAGCTGTCATAGAGTTGGAAGGAAGTTGCAAAGTTCACTCTTTCTATTTGTCTGGTACAAAATTTGAACGCCTTTTTTTTATCTCGCTGACCCATAATCGGATGAAGTTGAAGCTTTGCACAATTATTCATTCGCGTAGGTAGATAATACCTAAATCGATAAAACAAAATCAATCAATTGGTCAATTAATTACAGGTTATCAACTATATTTTTAAGGGAAATGAATCCTACAGTATATAGAGAAACAGTTAAATATGTAGTGTTTTGTTCCCTTCAATAATTGTTTACGTTATTTCACCCACACCCATTCTAGGGTCAAGTTGAAACTTTTAATAAGTAGGTATTATACTAACAAAAGATGATCCATTTAAAAAAAGTATTCAATTAATTATTGGTAATTAATAATTTTGTTTGATATTGGTGAGGCGAAATAATTTCTAAACAACTGGTAGAATCAATCTTGTAGATTTAGAGAGCATCCCGGTCCCGAAAACATATTAAAGAATTGTGAAAACTGCTGGCTGACAGGTTTCTTCATTAAGAGGTCAAAGTAGTTGACAAAGAACTGAATCTACGATTTGGTAAGGAAAAGTTCAGACGTAAACGACTATCTAAATAATATGTTCTATATCAAAGAGATATTTTTCTTAAGCGGTTCATACCTCTTCTTCTCCACTCTGGATTCCATTTCTCCACTTCTAACAGTTGTTTGCAAGAGAACTGCTTTGTATGATTGGGGACAGTCTCGAGTGCCGGTTTTAGGGTTATTCAAATCAAGACCCTGACACGAATAGTGCGTGTCATACTGTCCATGCACATAACACTCTTGATAAAAACCTGTTGTTGCACAAACAAAATGTTTTTAAATTTTATATGAATATCAATACAAATTATCATATACGGTATTTTTTTAAAGAATTGGAGATATGATTAAACGACATAAATCTCTAGGTTACATGTCATGGGGGCTTGAGATCGAATCCCGAATCGAACCGACTTGTGTTTTCTAAGCGCCTAAAGAAAAAGAGACTAAACCTCAGCACACTGAGCAAGCTATAGCATGGCCTATGCGCTGTACAGTGGTAGTTTTGTAAACAAGAGTTATTAGAGTTAGAAATACCTAAGCACTTTTTCATGCATCCAGTAAATGGATTCTTATATATATTATGATTTATTAACATTTTAAAAAGATATTCATTTATAACAATCTTTATATGTTACAGTGGTTCGAAGAAAGAATTAGAATTTGTCCCATCTCATATTCCATAGGCTAAATTATGAAAATTCATATTTCAAAATTTTGAGAACACACAAAATAAAACAAACACAGACTAATAGAAAATGACACAAACAAAGGCTATAACAAAATAAAACAAACACAGGCTTATTGAAAATTAAACAAACACAGGCTAATAGAAAATGACACAAACAAAGGCTATAACAAAATAAAACAATCACAGGCTAATAGAAAATAAAACAATCACAGGCTAATAGAAAATTAAACAAACAAAGGCTATAACAAAATAAAACAAACACAGGCTAATAGAAAATTAAACAAACAAAGGCTATAACAAAATAAAACAAACACAGGCTAATAGAAAATAAAACAATCACAGGCTAATAGAAAATTAAACAAACAAAGGCTATAACAAAATAAAACAAACACAGGCTAATAGAAAATAAAACAATCACAGGCTAATAGAAAATGACACAAACAAAGGCTATAACAAAATAAAACAAACACAGGCTAATAGAAAATAAAACAATCACAGGCTAATAGAAAATTAAACAGTAACAGGCTAATAGAAAATTAAACAAACAAAGGCTATAACAAAATAAAACAAACACAGGCTAATAGAAAATGACACAAACAAAGGCTATAACAAAATAAAACAAACACAGGCTAATAGAAAATAAAACAATCACAGGCTAATAGAAAATTAAACAGTAACAGGCTAATAGAAAATTAAACAGTAACAGGCTAATAGAAAATTAAACAAACACAGGCTAATAGAAAATAAAACAATCACAGGCTAATAGAAAATTAAACAGTAACAGGCTAATAGAAAATTAAACAAACACAGGCTAATAGAAAATTAAACAAACACAGGCTTATAAAAAATTAAACAGACACAGGTTAATACTTACTTATCTTATCTTATCTTATATAATACAGACGTTACTTTAAAAAAAGATGATTACGTCCTACGCGTCATGCATTTAGTCATGCATATTAACCAATGACTTAAATTCTGCCAAGTCACTGGTTTTCCTGGCTAGCTCAGGCAACCCATTCCATGCTCTAATAGCACTAGGGAAAAAGGAGTTTTAGTACAAATTTGTCCTAGCATATGGGACGAGGAATGTGCCTTTATCTTTGTGTATTTCAGAGTAGTTTATTAAATTTTGTTTTTGTATTTGAAGATTATGGTTCAGTGTTTTATGTATAATTGCTAGTTTACTTTTGAATCTTCTGTCCTGAAGGGTTTCTAAATTTAGTGATTTTACTATAGGTGTTACTCTAGTCAAATGTGAATATTCATTTGTTAAGAATCTCACTGCTCTATTTTGTGTCTGTTCCAGTTTCTTAATGTTTTCTTGAATTGAGGGGTCCCAAACGGAGGATGCATATTCTATTATTGGCCTAACCAAGGTTAAATAACATTTTAGTTTTATGTTCTTATTTGATTTATAGAAATTTCTTTTAATAAATCCTAATACTTTGATTTTTTTTTAGTTTCATCAATTCGTGGATTCCATGACAGTTTTTCATTTATTATAACACCTAGGTATTTTGCGTTTTTAGTCTGTGTTACTGGTTTGCCATGAATAAGATAAGTGGAATTAATTTGTTTTAGTTTTTTTTTTTGTTACTCTTAACAACTGACATTTTTTTTGGGTGGAAAGACATGCTCCAATTTGATTCCCATTTCTGTCATTCATCTAATTCTCTTTGTAAAATATCTGTGTCTTGTGTTGTTTTTATTGTTCTATATATTATGCAATCGTCTGCAAATAATCTGACTTTTGTTCCTGAAGTAATGCAATTTGGTAAATCATTTATGTAAATTAAAAATAGTAGTGGACCCAAGACTGTTCCTTGAGGTACACCTGAGTTTACTGTTATCGGTGTTGATTTAGAGCCATTTATTATTACAGTTTGTTATCTCCCTATCAGAAAATCTTTAATCCACTGATGCAGTGGACCATTAATGCCAAAATATTTTAATTTTTTAAGCAAACTATGGTGGTGAACTTTGTCAAAAGCCTTAGAAAAATCTAGTAAGATAGCATCTATTTGTTCACTATTATCTAAACCTTTAGAAAAATCATCAATTAGTCCTATTAGTTGTGTTTCATATGATCTATATTTCCTAAAGCCATGTTGGTATGGTGTGAGGACATTTTGTTTGTCTAAGTGGTTTATGATGTTGCTACATATTATGTGTTCTAGGATTTTACATGTGATGCTGGTAAGTGATACTGGTCTGTAGTTTCCTGGGTCAGATTTTTCTCCTTTTTTTAAATAGGGGGGGGGGTGACATTAGCTTCTTTCCAGTCCTTTGGTACTCTGCCCTGGTTAAGTGAAGCCTGAAAGAGTATTTTGAACACTGGGGCTAGCTCATTGCTTAGTTCTTTGAGTAATCTAGCTGGAATACCATCAGGTCCAGACGCTTTATTTGGTTTGGTGTTGGCTAATACTTTTTGAATTCCATTTTCTTGTACTACTATATCTTCTATGTTGTCTACTTTGTTTAAATTCAGTAATATGTCTTTGACTCCTGGGGCTGAGAATGCTGATGCAAAGTATTTGTTTAGGATGTTTGCTTTAGTTTCATTATCATTATGTATTATGTTATGTTCATCTTTTAATGGCGCTATGCCTGTTGTTTCCATTTTCTTAGACTTAATGTATGACCATAGGTTTTTGTTGTTATCTTTAGATATTACATTGTTTATGTATTCACTCTGCAGCTGTCTGCTTACTTTTTGGGTTAAGTGTTTAATTTTTATATACTTTTTGTAAACTCTTTCTGACTTAGTTTCTTTAAATTTTCTATATAGGTTTTCCTTCTGTTTACAAATACAAAATAAAACATACACAGGCTAATAGAAAATAAAACAAACACAGGCCTATAGAAAATTAAAACAAAACACAGGCTTATAGAAAATTAAACAAACACAGGCTAATAGAAAATAAAACAAACACAGGCTAATAGAAAATTAAACAAACACAGGCTAATACAAAATAAAACAAACACAGGCTAATACAAAATAAAACAAACACAGGCTAATACAAAATAAAACAAACACAGGCTTATAGAATATTAAACAAACACAGGCTAATACAAAATAAAACAAACACAGGCTAATACAAAATAAAACAAACACAGGCTAATACAAAATAAAACAAACACAGGCTAATATTAAATAAAACAAACACAGGCTAATATTAAATAAAACAAAGGCTAATGCAAAATAAAACAAACACAGGCTTATACAAAATAAAACAAACACAGGCCAATGCAAAATAAAACAAACACAGGCCAATACAAAATAAAACAAAGACAGGCCAATACAAAATAATACAAACACAGGCTTATACAAAATAAAACAAACATAGCCAAATACAAAATAAAACAAACATAGCCAAATACAAAATAAAACAAACACAGGCTAATACAAAATAAAACAAAGGCTAATGCAAAATAAAACAAACACAGGCTAATACAAAATAAAACAAACACAGGCTAATACAAAATAAAACAAACACAGGCCAATACAAAATAATACAAACACAGGCTTATACAAAATAAAACAAACATAGCCAAATACAAAATAAAACAAACATAGCCAAATACAAAATAAAACAAACACAGGCTTATACAAAATAAAACAAAGGCTATACAAAATAAAACAAACTTAGGCTAATACAAAATAAAACAAAGGCTAATACAAAATAAAATAAACTTAGGCTAATACAAAATAAAACAAACTTAGGCTAATACAAAATAAAACAAACACAGGCTAATACAAAATAAAACAAAGGCTAATACAAAATAAAATAAACTTAGGCTAATACAAAATAAAACAAACTTAGGCTAATACAAAATAAAACAAGCACAGGCTAATACAAAATAAAAACAAAGTTTCTGTCATATTTAGAAAGAAGTTTTAGCTTAGAAATGAACAAACCTCCAAACGTTAAGTTCGTAAGACGAGCGGAACAAGAGCCGTCATCAAAGTTGGCAGCAATGTTGAAATTCGGGGAATCTCCACGTGTACAGCCTTTGATTGTGTTGGTTGAGTAATACAGCTCAATAGACTGGCGGAGGATCTGTTATAGAATGCAATCAATGTTCTAACGCTATTACACCTTATCTAATCATGATAAAGCTAATATAATTTGGGACTATTAAGGGCTAGAAAAATAATGGAGTCAAAATATGTCATCTTACACTATAGAAGTTTAGGACTACTGATGAAATGTGTTTGTGTGTGTGACAAGACATGTGTTCCAGAAATAGAGTAAAGATACACAACTCTAGATGACGACGCAAAGAGCCAGAAAGCACATTTGGGACAGCTACAAGAAAAGAAACTGAGACCTAATAATAACATCTGAATGTGTGCGCAGTCCATTTGGCGCGTGTTCTAACAATATGTGGCTGGTCGCATAGTTTGTGATCGAAGTATTTCATCTCGAAGGTCTCGGGTTTGAAAATCCTAAAGAATGTCAACTTAGTCACGTTCTAATGGTGAAGACAGAAATAGAACATTTAGAACAATATTTTCATTTACCAATTTTTTTTTTCATATTTAATATACACATTTTGCTATAAATTATATATTTTTGAAATAAGATTGAGGCCCTGGATGGCCACAAAATTTGGCAAAATCGTAAATCCAGCCCTGGAA
This sequence comes from Biomphalaria sudanica, assembly GCA_036873155.1. Classification (NCBI taxonomy): domain Eukaryota; kingdom Metazoa; phylum Mollusca; class Gastropoda; family Planorbidae; genus Biomphalaria; species Biomphalaria sudanica. The sequence goes on from JAZGLO010006691.1 coordinate 2,999,605, forward strand.
TAAAGAAGACAAGATGTAGCTTCTTGTTAGAAAAAAATTGCTTTCAAGATTATTATGTGGTAATCCAAAGTTAATATTGTTCAAAAAAGATTATTGGTTTATTCAGGCTTGCAAGAGACAGAGAGAGCAAGAAGTATTAAAATATATTCGCTTACTCTTATTCAGCCTTTTCTTTGCTGCTACGCTTAAGCATTTTAATAACCAAAAGAACGAGAAATTAAACAAAATGGGAGCTGAGATGCAGTAGGGCCAAGATCTGCTATTACACAACAACATGACCATGTGACATAGCCTACCTCTTTCAGCTGACTAAGATCTGTTGAAGCTAATTCAGGTAGGTTCTTTAAATTCACCAGCGTGTATAATGGATCACCGGCTCTGTCAATAGCAACCAGGTTAGAGTCAACCTCTTTAGTCCAAGCGTCCAGAGTCATATTCTCAGGTGAATAGGTCGGACCGCCAAGTGTCGTAGTCAATGAACGGACAAAAATCTTTTGATATGTTTTATCGGTTTCATCGTCGATTGAATTGCTGCAATAATAAATGTTAAGAATAACATGCATGTGTATGACTCTGTCTCTCTTTTCTCTCTCTCTCTCTCTCTCTCTCTATTTCTTATATGTATATATATACATATATATATATATATATATATATATATATATATATATATATATATATATATATATATATATATATATATAAAGTAACACTTCAGACATTGCCAAGTATGGGTCAGATGACCTAAAGGTTTTCTGTTACCACAGTTAACTGGCCAGCACAACCAAAAAAAAAAGCATTTTCATCTTTATTTATTTAGCTTTTTTTCCTGTCCTGTGTAGGCTCATTTTGTTTCACTTCCGTATAGCAAAGTGCTCATCACACAAGTCCGGTAGACTAACACTTTGGTACTGTTAGTCAGCAAGGTATTTACACACACTCTTTTCTGCAACCGTGATATGGTGCCCATTGCCTTGGCTATCCTGTTGTTAATGTCTTTATGACAAATACATAATTCACCGGCAATAAACGCCACAAAAGGTGGCACCAGCTTGACCTCTGCATCACTAGAAGGATGGATCTGAAAAGTGTCCTCCACCTCCTCCCATACCATAGTGCGGACTTCAACTCAGACCATGACCATTCACTAGTGTTAAGCAAGAGCAGACTACTTCTCAAGAAGGCTTATACTTCCAGTCAATCTAGAACTAGTCGAATTAACGTCAACCATGTAGGTCAGTGTTCCCAAACTTTTGACCTATGTGTACCACTTTTATCATGTTTGTAACGCTCTGAGTACCCGTGGTGGCTCCCCCACCATCTGTACTTGCATCTATGTGCTGAGATGTGACTAATCATATTACATGGTTCCCTGGTTATTAATTTTAATCTAAGAGGCTGTTCCTCGTCCTATAGTCTGTTCCTTTCCTTTTTACTACAAATGCTGAAAAAGCAACTTGACATATGAAGTTTGAGAAGACAAGATGTATTTTAGTTTTCTGTGAAAACTGGATACACATGTTGCAGAGAGAGTTGAAATGCGTAAAATCAAATAATAAAAAAAATGAATTAATACTTATTACTAATTTATATTAATTTATTAACAGAACATAACAAAAATAGTATTTTAAAAAAAAGCATAATTAAGAAGGTGCAACCCTCCAAAGCCTTCCCTTACCCCTCAGGATACGCGTACCCAACTTTGGGAAACACTGATGTAGGTGACCCAGAGAAGTCTGTACTTTTTGGCGAGCCCTTGAACAGTTAAATCCCCTCGATAAGCGACAAAGAAGACATCTCTTTCTGGAAGGACTCAGTAGCACCCGAAAAAATCCCTGAATTCTAAATCTCTATCATTCAAGAGCTTTACCACTCAACCAAATACGCCTCTTATATATGTGCATATACAGTAAATGAATTGATTAATTTTAATTTTCTTGTAATGTGTGTGTGTGTGTGTGTGTGTATTGGAAATGTACTTTTGGACTTAGACCTGTAGACGTATTACATTACTTAAAAATGACATAGAAACTTGAGTACTTGAGTCATATTGACTTGACTTTATTTAACAGATATATACATTTTTACTTTCAGTGTGTAAATATAATACAAGAGAAATAACAAAATGTTAAAGATTTTAACACTCAACTATTCCAACTCTACTGCTTTGAACATGTATTCATCAGAAGTCGAGCAGTCCAACGTCTCCTGCGTGATTGAACCAATAGCGAACTGAGGAAGCTCAGATCTATTTTTAAAAGTAATTGATACAATTACACTTGATATAAGCTTTTTTATTTGGAGGGGGCGTGGTTTGTTGTTATTTTTTTTGTCAATTATTTTTGTTGTATTTCATTGTCGTTAGTTAGCAAAGTTTAATATAAAAAAATATGCACGTGAATGGTACCTGAATAGTTAAAAGTCCACAATTATAAAAAAAAAAAAAGAAAAAAGATTCCATCAAACATTGCCATGGTTTGAATTGTTTAAGAACAGAAGCGGAAATCTTATGAAGGGAATAACACAAAACCCACTTTACCTAGAACATTCCTTCACACACACACACACAAATATCATTTGCTTAATTTATGACAACAAACAAAAAATGCGCATCTTGCAATGCAGATAGGAATATAAACTCTGAGAACATTAGTTAACTTCGTAAAGGATTGTTTTCTGACAAACTATTTTCATGTTAATTATAAATTCATTTCAGAGTTACTGAGCCCAGTATCTGGTAATGACTCACCTGTAAGATGCGCCTAAATTAAAGAAGTTAAAGAAATGTGCCTTAGCAGTGGCTATTATCTTAGATCTGGATTGCACGCTATTCAACACAAATTCACTTTTGAGATAGTCATCCTTTACTAGACCAGCGCCAGCTGTAACGCTGGTCGAAACGTGAGTGCCTAAATAAAAAAAAATGTTTTAAAAATATAAAATGCGATGAAAAATGTAATTAATTGTTTTCAAATTATTTATCAAAGCTAGCAATGTTTAGTTAATGAAACCTTTCGACGTACAAGATTACCTCGTTGTGTTAACAGCAATGTCTAAATCAAATGTTTCAGGATTATGAATGGGGTTCTCACTTTGGAAGATGGAGGAACGGAACTATTATAGCTTGTGTGGAAGAGTGACATAAACTGCTTAGCTACCTATCAAGGGAGCTCGAGTTCGAATCCAGACTCGAGCTAAATCGTTATTGTGAACGCCTAAGAGAAACACAAAAACTTGTTCGCATGTACTCGCATCTCTCGAGTCCACAAAAGATATCAGACCATATTGCACTTAGCGCGCCATATAGAATGCAAGATGCGATCTTTCCACAAAAAAAAATTCTAGTTAAACACAAAAACATTTTTTTTCAATCCAGTTTTATGTTTTCTAATCCGAAATTTGTTTTTAACAAAATAAGACTGTAAAAGAAGAGTTCATGAATATCACGTCTCATGTGTTACTGTGTCATTACATAATCACATATAGACGCTGAAAGTTTGTTGGGGCTGTTTCTTAAGAAATGTCATCTAGGATTTTAACACTTTTCAAAAGCAATATATCTGGATTAAGGATTCTGTTTTTTAACTGGTATACAGTATAATTTCTTAAGTAAATAGTAGACTTTGCATTTACCAAAATCTCGAACAAGACGTTCTGTCTCGTATCTAGCTGTTTCTGTTTGGTTCAAATCCAGTCTTCGTGCTATACTTAGTAGGCGACTTTTAAATTGTTCACTTAACACATAGTCTGGTTGAAGTTTCGTTATATATCTAAAACAAAATAAGCAATTATCTTTTTTTTCGTGTTTTTTTTTTTAAATAATTATATGTATTAGTATCGATTTACTGTCACATATTTTTTTTCATTAAAAAGTATTAGTTCATATCTAAAAGGTTAAAAACAAATTAATCAGAGTGTACTTAAAAATGATGCATTGGTTAAGTATTATGGTATAATTAACATAACCAAGATTTGGGTACGTTGAATATTTTACACATTTATAATATTTCAGATACATGCTTGGTGTCAGCCAGACCATTCGTTATAGAAAGCCTGAACACTAGCCTGCAACGTCACAAACTGAGGGCTGTTTAGACCAATAGCTCATTGCCACGCCTTAAAGACCTGTGGCGTGGCTACGAGTTATTGGTCTAAAATACCCACATGTTCAGGCCTTTTATAAAAATGGTCTTGATGTAACAGAACTAGCCCTAAAGAATAGTGTTTGCTTACCTGCTATACTTAACCTGTAATCTAACAGTGACCGCCCTATCCATCATTTGCTTGATCTTTATGTCTCTATGTTCCCTGGAAAACGAGCCACTGATGGAATTCAGATAACTTGGAAGACCAGCTTCAAGGTTGATTGTGTTAGCTGTGACTGAAGACACATTCTGTCCAAGTTCGATCCAATGTTCTTCGTGTTGAATTTTGCCAGTCTGTGAATTGAAACATTTAATTTTTTTTTTGTATCTGTAAGTTATCAAGTTAAACAAATGCATAAACAACAAACGTAGAACGCAAGGCAGGAAATTAATTGTGAGACATTCTAAAAAAAAATGCTTCTTGAATACAGTAAACCACACTAATCTTAGAACTAATGCAGACCAATGTGACTTAGACCCAACATGATACCTCAAAATGTTATCAGTTTATCATAGAGACAACAGAAAGTCGCTGCGATGACAGAGTAGGCCCTACCTATTGAGAAAGAAACTGTACACTTATCTATTATTAGAATGGAGAAGCTTCAGTAACATTTATATATGACTTTTACTATTATAGGTCAGGGACCGGATTTTTGTATTGACAACAGAAGCTATAGTTTAAAGACCCCCTAAGAATATATAGCGCTCCACATTTCAAATAAAATAGGATCTTTTCAAGTCACGGTTTAGGTCTAATTATCACTTAAGTGTAGATTTAAGACCTTTTTGCGGAAACTATTGAACGGAATTCAAAGGTGAGTTATATATATATATATGGGCTATGTATAACGTTATTACCTTAATAGGAACGGTGTAGACGTTGTCAGGGATAAGAAGGTGGCCATCATCCGTCACTTGGCACTGTGAATAATTCAGGGATATGACTAATCCCATGACCTCATTACGTAAATTATCCCACCCAACGCCTGGAAGCACCTGTAACAGAACAAATAACCAGCATAGAAACATTCCTTGTACCATCAGACATGCAAAGACTTGCATATTACAGTATGAACTATATAGTTTATTAACTTCATTTGGTCACGTAAGAATAAGTGTCAATGTCAAGGTTGTTTTAATTGTATGAGCAACAAAGAATATGTTTACATTTCGAGAAACAGCATTGATTTCGTGAACCAGTGGCGTCTTTAGGGTGAGAGGAGAATTTAAAAATCTCCCCCAGCCTCCCACTTGAGGGGTCTTCAGAATGAGTTTTCGAAAAAAAATTTTTACATTAAATATTAAATATTACACAAAATGCAGAGCCCCCAATGAGTTCAAGCCCCCCGGGTCCCCAAATAATGGCAAATTCCTAGCCACTAATTTCCACCATTTACAGCTTTCAAACTCAGTTTAATAAACGAAGCGATGAACACACATAAATATTCAGTTAATTGTAAGAATCTATTGTATATTTGTAAAACACAAAACAAACATACAGTCTCGCTCAGAGACTTCCCTGGAGTGTTTACATCAGTGTTAGTCTTTTCTTCAAGCTTCTATTTTTTTCTAAATATTCTTAAACTTGTCGACCCACGGCGTAGCATACGCCTCTATTTAGCAGGCCCCGCCTTAGGCCACTGCAACCTATGCGACTGCAGTGGGCCCCACACTTTCATAGGACCGCGCTAATTCTAGGTGTAAATCATTAAATTAAACCATTTTATAACTTTTAACAGATTTCCCGAGACCTCCTGATTTACCAGGAGCTCCTAGAAATCTCATGAAATTGCAAAATATACGAAAAAGTTCTTAAAATCTCATGAAATTATTAAAATCTTTTGAAATCTCATAAATATCTCCTGAAATATATAAACAAAAAATGTCATTATGAAAAACTCCAATCCTAAGCGCGATTAAAAGAAAAGCGACATTATGCAATACCCGTAATTGTGGAATCTGGTGAAAGAAGGCTTGTAATTTAAATCTGTTCGTAGTAAAGAATGAATGAAATACAATGACGAATTTATTTTCTAATACAAACTCTTAATCTTCATTTATTATCCGTATCCCTACCCAAACATGGTCCCGAAAAATCTTTTTCGTATAGGGACCCATAATGATTAAGTCCGACCCTGCTATTTTGTGACGGGTGAATAGAGAGTGGATTACTTGTTCTTCCCCCACCTCTTTTTTTTTTTGTTTTTCGCCACTTAAGTAACGTGGGGTAACACTAGTCCGACTTGCAAAAATAAAAGAGTGATCTTTTCATGACTTCTTGGTCACAATGGTTAAGTCCGGCGAAGTATCAAAACTACTTGTTCTCCCCCCCCCCTTCTTTTTTTTCGCCACTAAATTTACGTGGGGTAACTCTAGTCCGACTAGTAGAAATAAAAGATTGATCTTTTCTTTACTTATTTGTGTCTAAACTGTTGAGCCATGAAAAGAATTATATATAGAGATTACGTTTGTTGACCTCTATTCAAGGTCTTCGAAAATTCTGGTAAGACATAAACATTTTTTTTTGTTTTCGTTTTTTTTAACACATACACAAAATTATCTCCTAACCTGGTCAGCCCTCTTCTCCCGTCTTACGCAATGAGGCGTGACCAGCCCACTTTTGCATGGCTTGTGTACTGATGCGTGACAATTTTATAAATATATATATATATATATACATTTCTCTCTTAACTTTTGCTTTCATTTTCAATCTCTCATTCTTTTTTACTCTTCCTCACTCTCTCTCTCTCTGGCTCACACACACACACACTCTATCTCTCTCTTATTCCCTTTCAGTAGTACTCTCAAGAAAGTAATATGTAGCCTATATAAGTTATATTAGAGACTGTTTTTTTACATAAATGGTGTAACTTATCCACTTAAATACGCCCACCCCATTCACAAAGGAAGGTCTTTTCGGGGGAGAGAGGCATTGCATCTTTCGCCCCTCCCACAGTCCAAACTGGTACCGACAAACCTTTTTTCGTCTCATATTTACAATTGATTGAATTTAAGCGGAGCGATGTATCTATATCAATAAGTAACATTTATTATATATCATCTATTATATAGATATTTGACTCATTGTGTTTCCAAACTGTGATTTCTGAACAAATATTAAGCCACCCCCCTCCCCCCCCCTAAAACACACCCGAAGGGTTTTGGTCGGTGGGGGCCACTAGCGGATCCAGAACTTTGGAGTGGAGGGGGGCGATTTTTTTCCAAACCCTAACCTTATCGCCCAGTAAACCCTAACCCTATTCATAAACTTGCGTACAGCATATATAAATATATGAATAAAAAAAGCAGTATTTCTCAACCTTCGACTAAAAAACAAACAAACAAATAACACTCATGTTGAGGCCTTTCTCTTGCAAGCTTGGGGGTCTGGGGGGAGCGCTGTAAGCCTTCTATATGGCGTTCGAAAAGCGTTTTCTTGCATTCTTCACTGCAGAAACGCCATCTTCTCACTTGTACAGCTCCTCATCTATCAGGGTGATCTTCACTGCAGAAACACATTCTCCTGACATCTACATCTCATTATTCATCAGTGGAATTCGGGGCGAAGCCCTGACGCCAAAAGCGTTTTCTTGCATTCTTCACTGCAGAAACGCATTCTCTTGACATTTACAGCTTATTATTCATCATTGGAATTCGGGGCGAAGCCCCAACGTCAAAAGCGCTTTTTTTGCATTTTCACTACAGAAACGCCATCTCTTGAAATCTACAACTCACTATTCATCAGTGAGGTTCGGGGCTAAGCCCCGACGCTAAAATCGTTTTTTTTTTAATTCTTCATTGAAGAAACGCATTCTCCTTACCTAAAGCTAATTATTCATCCTATTAAAAAAGGACTTTTTGAATAATGTTGTACTTGAAAAATATTCTAATATGAATTTATAGACCCTTAATACATTGCAAATAAAACCAATTTGTTCCTTGAAAAGATAAGATACCCCACATATTTAGATTAGGGCTTTGAGGATCGCCGCCGAAAAAAAAAATTCGATAAATAATATTCAATAAAATTCAAGCATAAATTGTGAGTTATAGTCCCAAATTTAACTAGAAAAATATCAGATTGAGTAAAGGGTTGTAAAAAGGCGACTAGGAAAACATTATTTGGGTTTAGAGCTCATCTCAATCGTGACTCTTATACTGAAAATTATCGTTTGAATTCTAACTTTTCCAAAGCAACGTCTTTCTTAAAATAATTATGATAAATTCATGTCCGATTAACTAAACTCTGTCTGGAAAGGGGAGGGGCGGTAGAATGAAAACGATTAATCCTTTCTCCTTTTTATAATGTTTGCTAATGATTGCATTTGGCACTAAAGAATAGGGGTGGGGCGACTCTATATAAGAATTTAATTTACGGCATATATAAATTATATTAGTGACAGATTTTTTTTTTTAAATTGTAATTTCTTAACTAAAACACAAAAAGAAAAAGTATTGGTTTGTCCGATGAGGAAATGGAGATGGCATATATCGCCCCCCTCTCCCCACTTTTTTCCTTTTATATTTACTAATCATAAAATTTGAGATTAGAGTGTGTTGCGACATAATATATACAAATGGGTTCACATATCAATACGTAGTTTATTCAACTAATTTTGTTCACAAACTATGATTCCTCCATAAAAATATTACCACCCCCCACTCAGAGAGCTAGAGCGGGGAGGGCAGTACATGCAATCGCCCCCCCCTTTACCCCACCAAATCGGCCAAGATACCAGAAGGGGAGCGACATAATATAAACTTTATATATCAATTCAACTAATTTTGTTCAAAAACTATTATTTCTCCATAAAAGTAGGACCGTCCCCTCACACTCAAAGGGCTTAGGTGGGAAGGGCTGTAGACGTATTCTTTCCCCCCCCCCCACCTCATCGGCCAACAGGGGAACGACATAATATAAAGATCGGTTAAAATATCAATAACAAGTATTAATCATATGGATATTTAATTGATTCTGTTAGCAAGCTGTGATTTCTACAAATAAATTGGACAGCCCCCCCCACTCAAAAGTTTATGGTGGGGGGCGGATTGATGCCATTGCCCCCTCCCGACCCCACCAAATCGACCAACATACTAGAGGGGGGGGGCGAAATAATCTAAAAATAGTTTGAAATATAAATAATTAGTATATATTATTAACATAAGTAATAAAGTCGTATACAAATTGTGTGAATTCTATACTAAAATTCTCCCCCCCCCCTTTCGAGGGGGAGGTCGGACAAGTGGGGGGAGGACGATTGCCCCTACCGCCCCCCCTGGATCCGCCAGTGGTGGGGGCGTAGATGCAATATAAAAATTGGTTAGAATATCAATAATTAGTATATATGATTAGTAAATAATTTTGTACACAAAGTGTGCAATTTCTCCAAAACTTTTCGCCCCTCCCCCCGCACGGTCTTAAATATACATTCGTATTTTTGTTTCACCTCAAGCCGCTTCATTTCCTGTTTACCAATCCCTGACTGCTCCAAGCATCTTCGTGGGTCATTGTCTGGCCAGTTGGAGTAAGATCTTTTTTGTTTGTTTTCTAATTGTTCTACTTGTGAGGTCACTACAAAGTATACCAACAGCAACAATATTTGGGAAATCTGTGAGGAAAAATGTAGATCTATAAGTTGGTTTTTAGCGGCCCCCGAAGGGGAAAAGACGCTATTAGCTTTGTGCGAAATGTCTGTCCGTCTGTCCGTCTGTCCCGTTTAGATCTCGTAAACTAGAAAAGATATTGAAAATCTGACATCTCAATATTTTAGACCATTGAAAGTTCTGATGCAAAGGCTACTTTTTTTTCTGAAAGCACTGGCAACCACTTTCATTCATACTCGTCAAGGAAGAACAATATTCAGTTGTACTTAATCAATTAATTAATTTGTCCACTAATTTTTTCCACAGGTATTCTATATCAGAGTATGTTACATTTTTTCAGCACCAAGCAACCCATTGAGAAAGGTCACTCATCCAAAATATGTTTAATCAATTACTTTGTTTATTATGTTTCAGCATCTTTGCATATGATATGCATTAGTCATCTTAATTTTTATATCATGTGCATTTTATTTCAGGTATAATATTATTGCATATATCTTATTATAATGGTACTGATACATGACATACAGTTGAAATTTTTCATTGCTTCACACATATTGAGATTTGTATTATATTTAAAAGATTGTCATGTACTATCACACTTATTTTTTCTATTTCAATTTTTCATATGCAATATATTTTTTCCATGTACACATTTTCATATTACCAATATTAACCAAATGAGTTATAATTTCAATTATTTTTCGTGTATTATTTTATACGCATTTCTATTACCATACAAATGCTTAAGAAAGCGGGGGGTAATATGTCACGTACACAGTATCTATATTTAGCTTGTCGGCAGAAGTTTAGCTACCTCGGGGAAATTTTCTATCACGCAGCAGGATCATGTTTGGAAATAAATATGATTGGTTTAAAATATTAATTATTGTACATTGAGCTGCATTTATTGCTTGGCATTGCAACGAGGGGATGTTAGACACGTGACAACGCTATACCCGGAAAAAGATTCTAGATTTTTAGTCAGTGTCGTGCGGAACGTGTTAGGATTCAGATGTATATTTTACATTATTGTGTAGATCATTTATTCAGCAGAATTATATTTATTCTGTTCTATTCAAGTACATTTAACCATTGTAATTATTTGTGAATAGCTTTTCCAAGTTTTGAATTAAAGCATTTGTTTTAGAGGAAGAGAAGTTTCTTCATTGAATATAGTAACATACTTAGATCGACTTAGCGATTGGCAACTTCTAGATGATCCTCTTATCAACTTGCAACATTCTGAATGATCTTATTATCAACTAGATCTAGCTACTTCTATACGATCATCTTGTTAAAAGACGATTTCAAGATCTTCGGCAATCACGACCATTGATGGTGTGATATAGATCAAGATAATCTTCAACGTGACATCTATCATAGCATTCATAAAGTATAATCGTAACATCTGGCACTATCTTAGATTGTGACATTAGCACTATTGATGATTGTGACATGCTGGCTACATGACACCCTCGTTAACCGTAGGCCACAAAAACAGATCAACTTTACATCATCTGCCCTATAGACCACAAGGTCTGAAAGGGGAACTAGTTAGGCCAGGTTCACATCTAACTTTACATCACTTTCACCTATCCTTTGATCTGCGGGAAAGTTGGGGCACTACACAAGATCTGTTAACCTTCTTTCTCCATTCTTATCTCTCATTTGTCTTTGATATAATTTCCTTCAGATGTTCTTTCTGAAAATATTGAAGCCTGCCTGGGTGGACTACTTCGGGGGCCGATTTTGTAACCTTGTTTGTTTTTGTTTTTATTAGACCTCTGCTTTAAGAATGTGTTGATGCGTCAGATTGAAATATTCGTTGAAATTAAACTAGAGTACAGGACTGACGTATAAGATTTAACTTAAGACACCCCCCCCCCCATCCCAAATAGTGCTATAGTGAGTTTGTGAGGAAGATTAATTTTAATTAAGTTAAAGATGTATTCACTTTGCACTTCCTAATTGTACATCAGTTTTACCCTCTAGGCACCTGAAAAATCATATTTAGCACTAAATAAAAATAGATAGACTTATATAAGGGCCACATATAGATTGAAAATTTGAGATCATATCCATTTGTCATCCGATTCTTGTACACTACACCTAAGAGATAATTAGAAATCAAAAGAAACGGACAAACATGCGAGCATAATCTAGATTAGATTAGAGATTAGATTACATTTAAATTAAAGATTAAAGAATGAAATTGAGATTAGATTAGATTAAGATTAATAATAAACGTTTGATTTTGTTAAATGAGATTAGATTAGCCAAATGCATTTAATTACCTTCATTTTTTAAAGGCTTTACTTGGTTGTGATGTGCGAGTCAATCTCTTCTCAGAAATATGAATCTTGTTTTTCAAAGGCATATATGCTACTGATCGAAGAAGTGAAAATGAATTGGGTTTTTCCGGTTCCATGTAAAGGGGGAAGTCCCCATGACGTGTTAGCATGCTTCAATAAATACATATAATACACACACACACACACTAGATGTCAGGCTGACCATCAAGCAACCTTTACAACGGAAGGAACGTTACGGTGCTGGTGAGAGAGAGAGAAACAAAGAATAGGGTGAATGGAAGAGATATTTCTATCTCAATATCTAAAGCTGTGCCATTGATGGTACTTAAGATAAGATAAGATAAGATAATTTTATTGGTCCAAACAAATGGATATTCGGTTTGACTAAAATTGTCCACCTAAGCATTACTACTATAACAGTAACAATATAGACGCAAACAAAAAACATTCAAACAGGAAACATACTGACATACACACACACACAACCAACGCAAAAGAGTTTTCAATTTATTTTCAATCTTTCTGCTCTAGCCTCAATAGAGAGGGGGCGGCCACTTCGTCCAGAGCAGATGTAACTGTGGATGAGGAAATTGTCTCTAAACGGATATTATATATTTTGGAAAGACATCTTTCATAAAAATAAATCTTCAAGAGATGGTAGCTTTGTTTGAGTGATATAAGAAGCTTTTTAATTAGTCAATTTAGTCATGTCTTTTTGTCATTGAAGTACTACTGTACCAGAAGACCAATGTCATTAGACTAATGATGGTTGCCGTAGAAAAGAGACGTAGGCAACTGTTGAATGGTGCAGACTTTCGCTGCCTGTCGATGATGGCTGTGTCGTCTGCAAGTTTGACGATGGGAATATTAGCTGATGGGCTTCGAATGTCATTCATTTTATCTTATCTTGTAAAATATAAAGACGTTACTAAGTGTCAATCTAGCCATACATGTTAATCAATGACTTAAACTCTGCCAAGTTACTGGTTTTCCTGGCTGACTCAGGCAACCTATTCCATGCTATAATAGCACTAGAGAAGGAGGAGTATTTGTATACATTTGCCCTAACATATGGAACAAGGAATGTGGTGTTATTTGCGCAGATAGTATACATTATAGGTGAAAGAACGCATCCTTGCGGTGCTCTAGTACCAGACACATGGCCATGCGCTTTCATACCTTAAGAAGGTTTTATTAGAAAATTGAAAACTCATGCGTGCATATGTTCTCTAAGATTGAAATCACATTATGATCACGTGATGGGGCTTAACACGGATAAGAAGTCAACGAATCATACTCTCTAGCACTACAGTGTTGCAAGATGACGACACAGACTTCCAGCATGATTAGCATTGCATCGTCGCTACTTCTTGATGCTTTTATGCAAATTGGTGAGGGTCAAGACGTGTTTTTACTTATTTCAATATACTTTTCGGAAGTTATTTCCAAGCGCTTCGTTGAAGTTGATGTCACTGCAAAGGGACGTGAATCGTTGCTAAAAGCTTTTTTTTTTTTTTTTTTTTTTGGTCGGGGGAGGGGGCTACTCAATCGCATAGGTTTCACCAGCCACAACATGAGGAGGCACAAAACTGAGTGCAAGGTTCCTCAGCCCCCCTCCTCATGACATAATTTGTCACCAATGTAACGTAGTGGACGAACTATAAATATTCGGAGGCGCGGTGGCTGAGAGGTAAAGCGCTTGACATCCGAACCGGGAGTCCCAGGTTCGAAGCCTAGTGTGACTGGGATTTTTCATTTCTGGATATTTTGGCGCCTCCGAGTCCACTCAGCTCTAATGGGTACCTGACATTAGCTGGGGAAAAGTAATGGAGGTTGGTCGTAGTGCTGGCCACATGACACCCTTGTAAACCATAGGCCACAAAAACTGAAGACCTTTACATCCTCTGCCCTAAAGTTCTAAAAAGGGGAACTTTACTTTACTATTAATATTCAGTTGAACATGAAAACATTTTCAAATACTTTCTTTCTTTTTCTCTCCGTAATTATTTTCATCGTTCCAATAGTATTATTTATTTTGCTCATTTGTATTTCACTATTCTGTTATGATTAAACTTCAATTACTTTTTTGTTTGATATCAGAAAATGTTATAGTTGGCATTTAATTATAGGGAAATGCACGCTTCCTTCCCCCGTCGTCCTGCGGGAGTTTTGGACTAGGAAGTAATTATCTTTAACTCTTAAAGAACATCCGAAACATGTAAAACCTTTTTTACAAACAGAAGAGTTAATAACTAATACATTTTAGATTGATAAAAGTGGAACCTTTATTGTTATACGAACCCCCCCTTTTTGGTTATGGAGTGTATGTGTGTGTGTGTTTATATGGTATCATTGGGAAGAGGTTAGTGATTGGTTGTGAATGATGCAACATTTGGTCTTAGTAAGGACATACGACTCCAAACCGTGAGATAGAAAAATTGTGTTTCCCAAAATGGGGTTCGCGTAACTGGAAATGTTACAACTTCCGTGAGATGCCCACTTTTTCAATGTCCAAACTAGGTTTCCATTTTTTAGAATGTATTTGATGTATTTCTGAAGAATGCAAAAAATAAACTCACTAATTACATATTTAATTGTAATAGAGTAATTGTTGTTTCGCGTATGTAGGCCTGAAAAAAAAACTACATTTTTATTGTTATTTAAAATAAATCCTTTGGGGTGGGGGGAGGGGTATTCAGCGTTACAAAACTTTAGAAAGGGTAAGCATTGGTCAAAATTTGGGAAACACTGTTGTAGTGAGTTAGATTTTGTTAAGATCATTATTACTTAAGTCTACTACATTCATTTAACTATCTTGATTATAAATAAATAAATTTCTATTTAGTTTTGTTCACACGTAAGTTATTCAAGCTATTTTCAAGTTGTATTAGTTAAGATATATTACACCTACAACAGTTTAGTTGTCTACCAGCAGTTGGGTGCTACAAGTCAACGACCAGTAACAACAACTCGCACCGAGAAAAAAAATCCTGGTTTAGCAAATGTATACATCTACATCTTTTAAAACATATTATACTAGCTGATACCCGCGCTACGCTACATTCATTCGTTATTACGAGAAAAATATTCGCTCTATAAGTTTTATAAAGGGGGGTATTGTCTTTAAAAAAACAGTAATTTTTAATGTTTTTCTTGTTTAAGCAAAAAAAAAAAAAATAATTAAAAAAAAACTTATATTAATGTGTTTCAATTTATTTGGATCAGTCATGTGATTACATTTGTAATGGGTCTAGACATTTTTAAACCAATTGTTGTTGTTGTTTTTAACGCAATTTCATACTTTTAGCGTTAAGGTTTTAGCGACCCCGAAAGAGGAATAGACGCTATTAGTTTCTGTAGTCTGTCCGTCTGTCCGCCTGTCCGTGCCGTTTAGAAAAGATATTGAAAATACGTCATCATGATATTTTAGTCCATTCAAAGTTCTGATACTTTTTTCTTTTCTGAAAGCGAAAAAAAGTCTTTTTTTAAATCAACTATGCATGCAGTTTTTTTCATAAAAATACACCATTTTTACAACTATTTACCATTAATAGTAACGAAGTCATGAGGCTATGTAGTAAGGGAGGTGATAATGTACAATATTTTTAACAAATTTATACCAACGATTTTAGATTTTATGACAAAAAAAAATATTTTTTTACAAATGTTTTGCTAAGCTATGTAAATTCTGTCATACTAACTACTACATTTACATAAGAAAATGACTAATATTTTTTTCAAAGAGAAAAAATCTATTAAATATGTATGTAAGTGGTACATAATTTAAAACAATATATAATTAATAACACCAGGGCGGCGACACTGGACCTACAGGATACACCGGGAGCAATACACATATGTTCCAAAATTTTCTACTACGAAATATTTGTTTATATAGGGCTTTGAAGAAGAGATTGACCCTATACAAAACAATAAGATCAATAAGATAATCATTATTTGAAATCAGTTAGGCCAGTTTCACATTAAACTTCACCTTCAATTTCACCTATCCCTTGGTCTGCTGGACCGTTGGGCACCACACAAGATCTGTCAACCTTCTCTCTCCATTCTTCTCTGTCATTTGCCAGTGATAGAATTTCATTCTGATATTCTTTCTGAAAATATTGAAACCTGCCTTTTTACCTGCCTGGGTGGACCATTGCGGGGCCGATTTTGAGTTTGTGTTTCCACATAAACTGTGTTTGTAACCTTGTTAAATGAATTTTTTTCTAAAGGAACGACCTGAATTCGAACATGTGGCTTAAAGCTTTATCAGTCCTCTCAAGCAAACCACTCTGCTAGTGAAGAGTCTATGAACATGGAAGATTGTTTACTTATCTATTGTTTCTATTTCAGCCTTAGAGACAGCCACATATAAAGGGTACTAATTCGGCTTATTCCACCACTTCAGTCGAGTACTATTTCTTTCCCTTGTTTGATAACCAAGTAATTTATTACCAATAGTTATATAACTAATCGTTTTTTTATTAATTGATTGTTGTGTTGTCGATAAAATAAATAATTGTGCAAAATTCAGCTTGATCCGAGATTGTGTGTTGGAGAATAATGTGTACCTCTGATTTTAAAAAAAAAATGTTTTTCAGGTAGCCAGCTTTCGGTGACATAAAATTAACATTTCAGAATACAGGGCGGCTCAAAAGTAGGTTTATAGTTTATTTATTTGAAAATTTGACACCAGAACAGCGAGAAATTCGTTGTACCTCTTAACATGAACATAAACAATTTAATCTCTCAGACGTCATAATAATACTCTTTGAACATTTCAACATCTTTCAAGTCTCTCCAGGACACTCTGACCCACAGTGCGCCACTAATTCCTATCTTATAAAAATTTCTATCTTATAAAAGGTAGTTTAATAACAGTACAGTATATGACAACACGAAACAGCCGTAATATATTGGAGAGAATCTTTAATTTTTTTGTATTATTTGGCTGGGAACTCTTCATCACAAGGAGACCAGCATTGCTCAATCATCTCATTGTTGTATTCTTGACAATAACAAGTCCGACAATTATCACCATCTCCCCAGCGCTCTGTGTACACCTATACAAGTAGATAAAGAACATCGCCACTTTTCAATGTTTCTTTATTATTGAAATGAGACATCATGCAAGCATAAAACATCCTTGTAATAACGAAAAAAATGTTTATGATACTGAGAGTTGAAAAATGTAAAACAGAAGAAAAAAAAAGGTCAATACTTAAATCAATGTTACAACAATGATGTTAAGGTCATCTGATTCATTGGGTAACTTAAAGAGCAGAGTGTCATGTGGCCAACACAACGACCAACCGCCTTTACGTTCCCCGACTTAAGTCAGGTGCCCATTAGAGTTGGGTGGACTCAAGGAGCGCTGAAAATCTCGAAATTCAAAATCCCAATCTTTGCTTAGATTCAAACCCAGGACCCCAGGTTCGGACTTCGTAGTAGTAATAATAAAAAGTACAAATGTCATCCTTTATATTTGCAAAGCTTATGTCAACTCACTCTGTCTGTCTGGTAAAATGTTTGTATATGTTATTTCTCCCACACCCAATCTCGAGTCAAGCTGAAATTTTGCACAATTATTTATTTTCCCTGACGACACAAAAATCATTTAAAAAAATAACCAATTCGTTAATTGGTAATTTATTATTTTGTTTGGTATCGAACAATGGAAAGATAGTGTACACGACTGATGCGGTGACATAATGTGAATTAGTCCCATTAGAACTATGTAGAAAGAATAGGTGACCGCATTTAAGTTTGAAACTAACAATAAATAACTATAAAACCTTCAATTTGCACAAGCACTTCCATGGCATAGTGGTTAGTATGTTGGCTTGAGGAAGCTTTAAAAGCCTTGAGCCCTCGAATTCGAATTCAGGTAGCGATCACGGTAATCTCACTCAGATATCCCTTTTTTTTTCTCTCCCACTCCTTTCCCATCTGGTCCAGACAAGTGATAGGATCATAGCATATTTAGAAAGCTTAAAGCATGAAATGGCGCTAAACAAATACAACTGATTAAAATATTTCTAATCACACAGTTTTATTATTGTTAGTCTAGATCTATATAACAAATTGTGGGAGAAATAACATGTACAAGCTACCAGACAGGCAGAGTGAGTTGATATAAATTTTGTCAAAATGAAATTAGACACATAGCCTACTTACTTGCTCGTCATATTGACACTTTGTTGACGGCTGCGGCTGAGCAGCACAGCAGACGACGATCAATGTGAGAACCGCTAGTGCTAGTGTCTTCATTTGTAACTGTTCGTACTTTGTAATACAGAGAAGAGAAATGTTGTAGTGATACAGTCTACCGAAGGATTATTCTGGCAAAAGAATCGGCGAGCGAATGACTGTCGAGGATCATTTAAGAAATATTTAAGAAATAATCTATTGAATAATGTGGACATTTTATTATAATGGCCGTTGATTGTAGTTAATACACTATCAAGCAAAAGTGCCAATAGCCTACGCCTATTATAAGGCGCTAGGATACAGATGGACCTTTACAGGTAGGCAGGCCTACGATGCAATTTTCGATTACGGTATCTTTAGACGTAATGTCATAGCGACATTATGTTTTCTTGACGCAAGTGCGTTATTATTGATGACGCAAATATACCATGATTGATAACTATTTTATTTATTGCTATTATGAAATATTAACATAGCTTTCAAAAGCACGTCAAGAGACAACAGAATTTAAAATGTGTTAGCTGACACAAGGAATTAAAATAATTTTTATGTACACCTTGTCATTCATCATTCATATATTCATACATATATCCCGGGCATGCTACCCTGTCTCATAGTGGCGCCCGGGTGGAAACGATCGTAGGAGGAAACGATTAGACTAAAGGGTAGAAAAATATATGCTTAGACAGCTTGTAGCAAAAGTCAATAACAGCCTAGACCCTCACCAATTTGCATACAAAGCAGCTAGAGAAACTGAGGATGCCATTCTGTTGCTTTTGGACCAGCTTTATAAGCATCTCGATATACCGTCAAATCGTCAACTCGAGTACTATGTACGGGTGCTCCAAAAGGTTGGCACTTTATCCTGTACTATACACTCTTTACACTTATGACATAAGAAGCATCTATGACTCAGTTAAACTCATTAAATTCGCTGATGATACTGACATAGTTGGTCTTATTTCAGGAGACGAAACTCAGTATCGAAGCTCGATAGTAGAGTTTACAAACTGGTGCACCGACAACTTTCTAGAACTGAATGTCACAAAAACTAAAGAACTTATAATAGATTTTAGAAAGAAAAAACAAACTATACGTGAACTGCAAATAAACACTACATCTATAGAACAAGTAAACGCAAATAAATATCTAGGTGTTATCATGAACAACAAGCTTTCATGGGAAGACCACCTCGGAACTCTGACAAAGAAAACAGCCCAGCGACTCTTTTTTCTATACAAACTCAATAGCTTTAAACTTAACAAGAAGATCCTTGAGACTTTTTACGGCGCGACAATACAAAATCTGCTAACATACGGAATAACTTGTTGGCAAGGCAACGCCTCATCTAAACTGTTGCGACATCTAGAAAACATCATTAAAAAAGCATAAAAAATTACACTCACAACATTACCACATTTAAAGCAACTTTTTGAACAAACGTGCCTAAGAAAAATCGAAAAAATCTTGGAAGACAACGGCCACCCGCTCCATCAGAACTACGACAGGTCGTCGCGAAGTGGGCGACTGCTGTCAATCAAAACAAGAACGGAGCGGTACAAAAACTCGTTCGTACCTCACTCGGTCAGACTCTATCACCGCCACTCATTGATCAGGGAACATGAAATGCACCAAGATACCTGTGTGTAGTCGCTGAATGAACTCTTTATGTTGTCTGTTGTATTTATGTGTATTTTTCTGGTGTGTTGTCTTTATATGAGAAAAGAGTCCTTGTAATCACAACAAATTTCCATTAGGATCAATAAAGTAGTCTTAGTCTTAGTCAAAACAAGACTCCCGTGGGGGTGTCTAAGGGGGTACAAGAGCATCCTCATTGCACTGCGCGGAGTTGTAAAATGTTCCCACAACCTTGTCACAATCCAGGCGCTGTTCCTTAAGGGGCCGTTACAAAATAAATGGCGTGTCCCGCACGGTTAACCTGGTATAGAAAACAAAAAATGGCGGGGGTCTTAGTAGAGTCTATACGCGGCCTCTTGCCGCGAGTCTGACCCACCCGCCACATAAGTATTTTATTACATACATGAGTATTTTATTAAACACATCAATATTTTAATTAATTCTTCACTTTTTTTTTAATTGCATCATTATTAGGATGCTCGACCTTATATTAATAATCACAGCATTACTTTTGTAAACAACTAATTATTGTTGAGCTAGTTATATTACAATATTTAAGACAACAAAAACATAATAAAATCTACATGGTAACTCGACAAAATAGAATCTACATGGTGACCCGACAAAATAGAATGTACATGGTGACCGATAAAATAAAATCTACATGGCGACCCGACAAAATACATGGTAACCCGACAAAATAGAATCTACATGGTGACCCGACAAAATAGAATGTACATGGTGACCGATAAAATAAAATCTACATGGCGACCCGACAAAATACATGGTAACCCGACAAAATAGAATCTACATGGCGAACCGACATAATAGAATCTACATGGTGACCCAACAAAATAAAATCTACATGGTGACCCGACAAAATAGAATCTACATGGTGATCCGACAAAATAGAATCTACATGGTGACCCGACAAAATAAAATCTACATGGCAACCCGACAAAATAAAATCTACATGGTGACCCGACAAAATAGAATGTATATGGTGACCTGACAAAATAAAATCTACATGGCAACCCGACAAAATAAAATCTACATGGTGACCCGACAAAATAAAATCTACATGGCAACCCGACAAAATAAAATCTACATGGTGACCCGACAAAATAAAATCTACATGGCAACCCGACAAAATAAAATCTACATGGTGACCCGACAAAATAGAATCTACATGGCGACCCGACAAAATAGAAACTACATAACTCACACAAAAAAAGGCCAGTTGCTTGAAAATATGAAATAAGCAGTAGAACTTAAGATATATAAAAAAAATATTTTGCTGCTTAGCTTTTTATAGAAAAGATTTGGGTGGTGAGCTTTTTAAAACTACCATCATTACTGGAGCTAATTGAACTACTTTGTTGTTCTGGTTTAGTCGTGTCGTGCATAAATAATACTAACACTTACAGCAATTAGTATACTCACTACTACCTACTTACTTTAAATAGTCACATAATAGTCATATCATTAGACCATCAAGTACTGAGACATTTACAGCGATATTTACCAAATGTCACTTGAAAGAAATTATTTGGTTGAAAGCGTTGTTCCTACTATGTTGTACACTGTATGGTAACAAAACCTTTTTTTTTTTTTTTTACCAATTATCGCGCTCTGTACTGGAAATACACATTAAGTCCTTTGGAAAAGAAAAAGGAAAATATGTAAAAAAAATAATATGAACAAATCGCGAGGATGTAACAATATATTTAGGGGGGGGGGGGGGGGGGGAGCAACTCCGACCGTATTTCAAATCACCAAAAAAGATTGCGTTTGGTATACGGTCGCAGGGCCGGCCTTGGGCAAAGAAAAAATTGCAAAACATGGATCTAATCTTAAACATAGCAGAACTCTATGGCTCTCTGTCTTCTCGCCTCGTTCTTAGTCTCTACTCGAATTCAGTGTCTATTTATGAACGTCTAGATCCACCTGTTTGACTACATAGGTTAGAAGAGAATTGTTTCTAGCTTTTGGTGAAATGTCGAAACGTTATATCGATTATAGTCCGGTGAGAATACATCGTTTATGAAGCAAAGCCGTGCTGTCAGCGTTATATGAACTTCACTTATTAAGTTGTTGTTTTTTTTACTTAGATATAGATACGGGAAGATTTATAATTCATTGCGTATTTTTTTCGGTCTCAATTTCTTTGTTTTTCTATATCATTTGGGGCCACACTTTTCACTTCGCCTAGGGCCTCCAATCAGCTTTCATTTCGGAAGAGGAAGAATAAATTAAGTAGACCAATTACATTCTGCTCAAATTATTTATTTTTTTATTCATAGGATTCAATTTTAACGTGTGAGTTATAGCCTAAAGTTATTTATACAATAGAAAAATCTCAGATTGAGGAAAGGTTGAGGGAAAAGTGACAAGAAAAAAAATATTGTTAGTCTTTCCGGTATTAGGGTTAGGGGGCGATTGCATCTATCGCCCCTCCCATCTGGTACCACTCTCTTTCATTTAACCCTTCCTTCCCTAGTTGACGATGCCAACGTTGATTTGACCCCCATTAAACTAAATTGTTTTTGTTTGTTTTGGGATTTATAAACGTTAATTTGTGTTGTAAAAAAAAAAGAGCATGCTTTCTCCTACAACTTTATACCAACTATAACATTTTCTGATAACAAACAAAAAGTTATTAAAGTTTTAATCCTAACAGAATAGTGAAATACAAATGAGCAAAACGAATAATATTATCGAAAAGAGGAAAATAATTATGGACATAAAGAGTTATTTTACTAATGAATGATCGCCCGTACCGCACCCCTTGGATCCGCCAGTGGGACATTATTTTACTTTGTTTGTACTATTTTTACAAAGCTTATACCAACTCACTCTACCTGTCTGTCTGTCTGTCTGTCTGTCTGTCTAGCCAAAAGTTTGTACTCATTATTGCTCCGACACAAAATCTTGGATCGTGCTGAACTTTCGCACAAATTTCTTACATTTGACAACACAAGAATCAATAAAAAAATAATTAACTATTGGTAATATCTCAAACAAAGGAATGAACTAGTATTTGACTGAAGTTATTGGTATAAGCTGAATTAGTCCCCTTTATATTAGGCTGCCGTCTTAGCCTTAGTGAAAAAAAACATGAAATTGAAACAATAGATAACTATACAATATTCGATGTTCATAGACTCTTCGCTAGTAGAGTGGGTACCTCTTTAGCTTGAGAAGCCTGAGAAGGCATTAGCTCACAAAGTTCGAAATCAACTGAGTGCTTCAAGAAGTATTTGGAAGAGGGAGAACATGAAAACAAAGTCTTAAATCAGCAGAAAAAATAGTCATCGTAATAATGGTAAAGTGTTACTCTTCTTGATTATAAACAAATTGTTTATTGAAAATGTTTTAGTTACCATTTGCTGTCACTCAAGCGGTGGCTGGGTGGTTAACAGCTTGGCTTCCGAACTGAAAGATACGGGTTCGAATCCTGGTATTTTTAAATTCGGGATATCTGTGGCGCCTCTGAGTCCACCTGATATTAGTTAGTGAAAACTAAAGACGGTTGGTCGTTGTGCTGGCCACATGACAGAAAAATCTGCCCTATAGATCGCAAGATCTCAAAGGGGAACTTGACTAAATCTAAACAAGATTTTTTAAGTATATAGATTTGAAAAATAAAGCTTTGCCAATTAATTGAATAGGCTCTATAGTGATGTCTGTGATAAGCTACCGACCACCCGTTTTCCAGACAAGTTGGTCAACACAATTACTTCAATATTTGACTCGAAAAAAAAAGTATCAGCTTTGTAGGCACTCAGTAAGCACAACTCGGCTTGACTCGGTCTTCAAACACTAGACCCTTGATAGGAAGCCATGTGGTTCAGGCCAATTGGATCAGCGACAAATACGACTGTTACTTTATATCTACATGTCTCTGAAAGTTAAGAATTCCAATTAAGTGCAAAAAGAACCACACTTTCAAGCAAAATTAATAACATAAATGTTTGATTTCTCTTGGTATAATTTAACTTTACAGTGCAAGATTTTTTATCTAATTACTGAGGAACTTTTTTTTATTTATAATTGTCTTTGCCCCCTCTCTTTTTCTTTGTCAGAACTCAGAACATCGGTCGATATCATATGGGCTTATGATTTATGGTTATGTGTATTCTCAATAAACTTTGTTAAAAAGTAAACATGAGTTAAAATTGTAACTCGTTTGAAGTAACGTCTGCATTATTATAAGATAAGATGAATATTGGGTTTTAAAAAATCATTGTCTTAGAAAGTGTTCTGAATGAATGAGCTTTTCGTAATGGCCTACTGAGTTGTTTGATTAAAAATATCATTTTATGAAAGTATCCACACAAAGCGAGGAACGGAACAACTTTAAATGTGACAATTTTAAATACATTTCTAGTAAATGGATCCAAGAATTAAGGAATAGAAATTTCCTCAAAAATCGTGTTCATCTTGTTTCATTCCTTGTCATACCCTTCTAAGAGAGCCTTCACTGCTCACCTATATTTAAGGGCGTCTTAAAACGCAACATGGTTGGGTGGGGGCGCCACTTGTAAATGTTTGAGAAACACTGGTTTGAAGGGAGGAAAAACAACAACAATATGAATCTGTGTTAAAGGGAGACTATTCTATTTCTTCAACAGTGACGTAATTTCCGGCCTTGAGTGCGTTTATCTTCTTCCGTGTATCATCATGGTGGGTGGTATCTCTTGTTATTTCTTTAATTAAAACCTAATGTTATTGTTCTTGCAAGTATTTTCTTTGTAAATCGATAATCAATATCATGTTCTTATCAAATTTCATAGTATAAACTCTTAGGTTTATCTAGGTCTATTTCTATATTTAGAGAGAGGAGATGCAAACCGGTGTTGTAAACTAAATAAAAATGATTTTAAAAATCATAAAAAATATTAACCATAAATTTTGGAAGAAATGTGTTTTAAACTGTTTACTTAAAGATTAGATCATTAGTCAGACGAGGAAATATAATTAAAGTAATGTAAACATTACAATTTTGTAGTGTCGAATTAGACGCCTTTTTATAACAAAGATGGAAATGACTGTTACCGGTACTAATAGTCTGACTCTGTCTCTGAGTGTTAGATTCAAGATCTAGAATAATCTAGATTCTAGATCTACTATCTTAGTATCTAGATCTAGAACTTAAACTTTAATTTATTAAACTCTAGACTGAGACTGATAGACTCTAGACTAGCTAGATCTAGAGTCTAGGACCTCTCTAGAGTCTAGAGCCATTCTAGCCTATCTAGGTCCTAGTCCTAGGAGAATTAAAATACTTTTTAAATTTATTCTACTTCATAGATCTAGTACTTCTAGATCTAGCTAGATTCTGCTAGATCTAGATCTAATAACTAATAATTAATAAATCTAGTAGATGAGTTGATGAGTAGTGATGATATCTTATCTTCTTATCTTATATAATACAGACGTTACTTCAAAAAAGAAGATGATTACGTCCTACGCGTCATGCATTTAGTCATGCATATTAACCAATGACTTAAATTCTGCCAAGTCACTGGTTTTTCTGGCTAGCTCAGGCAACCCATTCCATGCTCTAATAGCACTAGGGAAGAAGGAGTATTTGTACAAATTTGTCCTAGCATATGGGACGAGGAATGTGCCTTTATTTTTGTGTCTTTCAGAGTATTTTATTAAATTTTGTTTTTGTATTTGAAGATTATGGTTCAGTGTTTTATGTATAATTGCTACTTTACTTTTGAGTCTTCTGTCCTGAAGGCTTTCTAAATTTAGTGATTTTACTAATGGTGTTACCCTAGTCAAATGTGAATATTCGTTTGTTATGAATCTCACTGCTCTATTTTGTGTTTGTTCCAGTTTCTTAATGTTTTCTTGAGTTGAGGGGTCCCACACGGTGGATGCATATTCTATTATTGGCCTAACCAAGGTTAAATAACATTTTAGTTTTATGTTCTTATTTGATTTATAGAAATTTCTTTTAATAAACCCTAATGCTTTGTTGGATTTTTTTATAGTTTCATCAATATGTGGATTCCATGACAGTTTTTCATTTATTATAACACCTAGGTATTTTGAGTTTTTAGTCTGTGTTACTGGTTTGCCATGAATAAGATAAGTGGAATTAATTTGTTTAATTTTTTTTGTTACTCTTAACAACTGACATTTTTCTGGGTGGAAAGACATGCTTCAATTTGATTCCCATTTCTGTAATTCATCTAATTCTCTTTGTAAAATATCTGTGTCTTGTTTTGTTTTTATATAGATTCTAGTACACTAGTCACTAGACTCTAATAGTAGATCTATAGCTATATAATATTATAATATAGAATAGAAAAGTATTTAATAATATAGATTTATAGATATCTATTAAATTATAGATCTTGTTGTAATTGATAGATTGACTAGAATAGATTATTATTATATACTAGATATATATCATATATATCTATTTTCAATTCTACACTCTTGTATATCTAGTCTACTATATAGATGATATATATTGATCTAGATCTGTATAAATATAGATTATAGATAGAGTTTAGAGTAAAGTATATATATATAGTGGGAAGCGTGGTCGAGAGGCGAAGTGTCCTTGAACTTGGCTTGGCTACCTAGAATGGGGCTTGAGTTTCGACACCCGACTCAGGCAGAGTTGTGTTTACTGAGCACTTAAAGACAGCACAGAAAACGAACTCCTAGATACCCCCTCCCCCCACCCACCCCCTTCCCAACTGGTCCACAAATGGGATTGGACCAAAAACGCTCTGAGCATGATATAAACATGAAAGTAGCGCAATATAAAAAGCTATAATACTATAGTATATATTTAAATATATATATATATATGCTGGCCTTATTCAGCAGTAACGACTATGGTTCATCTCGTAGAACACTTCTTTATCTGGCTGTGGCGCCTTATTTTGGAGAGACACTCCCGTCCACATCTATCACAGGTTAAGGTGGCTTTCGCTTTGATGGTAGAGGAGCCAGCCATTTTTTGTATGGCATGCTATTCTTCCAGTGCTGAGGCCCAAGTTTTTGCTGTCCATAGCTTTCTTGGTTACTGTATATTAATGCAAAGGCTGTGTTTCATTTTAAAGAGGATGCCACAATCTTTACAGTGGTGTTTTTTTTTTTTTTTAAATTCTCAAGTACATTTTTTTTAATCTGATATTTTTGAGGAACAATTGGGTTTCAGTCTGTTAGATGTAATAAAACCATCATTGAATTCATTGTTGAACTGTCGTTTAATAAATGTTAGCAATAACTAGTTGGGAATGTGCTGCAGACTATTCATACATTTCTACTAATTATTTGGTGATTTAATTTATTTTCTCAAGTGCGATTCCTAGCCTTTACTTCTGAAAATTTTTAAAACTGATTGTTTGTTATTATTTTGATTTATAAATAAAGCAGAGATCTAACTTTGTAGTTTTTAAACCAAATCAGACTTTCTTTAGCTACAAAAAAACAACAACTGGTGTATGGTAGGCTTTTTACATATAAGATTTTATATATATATATATATGAAATCAAATATTGGATTTGATTTTGGGAATCCTTGGCATGTGCAATTGAGTATTATTTCTTCCTAAGTTGTAATTTGACTGGTTTTTACATCATAGTCCTTGCTCAATTTTTGTTAGTTGAGAGTGATTCTAAAACATTTTGTGAGAGTAAAGTCATATTTTAATTCAATAGAAAATACGAAAAACATGTATATATGTAACCCTGCCGGACCAAGTAAAACAAAGGACGTTTGGGTCATGAGGCCTTCATCAGCTACAAAACAAAAAAAAAATAAAAACAATTAACACAAAATAGTCTTAAGTTAACTTATCTGTCCGATGTTGTTCTCTATCGAGGCAAAAAAGAAATGAGCTACGCTGGTGTATAAGCGCTGGAAAACGGAAGGGGGCGGAGATGTCAGGCAAAGATGAATGGGAAAAGGGGGTACTGTAGTGTTAGTGCCCATTGCATTTTTAACTAAAACACCAGCGTAGCTCATTTCTTTTCTGCCTCGATAGATAACAACATCGGACAGATAAGTTAACTTAACTCTTTGACTCCGGAATTACTTCGGAATTGTTTTCCACTTTTGGACGAATTCATTTTTTCCGCCATTTCAGAGTGTGCTACTTTGCTTCGATATTTAACTTGTATAACTTTTTTATTTATTATTGGAAAATAATAAATTTGATTTAGAATTAAAGAGAAATTGATGCTCTTTTCTTATGTTTTCTAGTTTGCAAATCATGTTGTTTTTGTAATTTTCTGTTTTGAATATAAAAATGAAAAACTCACCAACTGACATTGAAAATATCCATCCAATTGTTCAAATTGAATCCAAATAGCTTTTTTTCTCATTTTTATCCATTTGTTTACAGAACACCATAGAAGAAACAGCAATAGATGCAAAAAATAATAATGTGGAACTAATAATCCAATGTCATTACTTTAACGAAAAAGCCCATAAAAAAGCAACACTCTTGGAACAAAACACTTTTACCCTAGAAAACTAGTCCAACTGTACAGCATATATATATTAATAGTATTTTCTTCTAAAGTTCTTCATGTACTTAGTATATAAATATTCCTTCTAGTTGTGATATTTATGGAAGCAGTCAATATGAATGTGTGGGTTCGACTGAAAATGGATCTTATTCTAGTAGGGCTGTTCAATTTAATCCTATGGTCACCATAGCTATTTATTTTGCTGACAAGACTATCAACAATGTGATTGTCAATGAAAAAAAACAACATTCCAGCTCAATAGATGCAGTGCTGACTAGGTCTGGGTTGACAACCCAATTTCTTGGTGGAACAAATCTGAAATTGATCTGTTTCAGTGCCTAGATGATAGATCTAGAGATCTACCTCTATCTGATTAGATTTAGATCTAGATGATGTCGAGACAGCTAAACTAGTTCTAGATCTACATTGAACATTAGCTGGGGGTGGAGCTGCTTCATCAGCTGATAAACTTCATCATTACTAGACCTAGCCCTAGGTCTAGATCTATAAATTAATTTACTAGCTTTAGATCTATCATCTAGATCTATATAATTAGATTTATCAATATCACCATCAGATGAAACAAAATCACTGTCATCTGAATTATTATACTTCTTTATCAAAGAAATATTTAGATCTACAAAGTTTATATGGCCTTGGTTGAAGCTCCATGTTAAAAAAACATGCACACAGAAAAAATAAATGTAATCTCTTTACAAACTTCGTACAAAATAAAAACACGTTAAATGAAGGAAATTCCGGATGTTTAGCAAATGGAAACTATTCTAGATAAAAAATAAGCAATAAAAAAAAGAATGGAGAAATAGAAACGAAAAAAAACAACTTTGAAATAGCCGATGTCCCCAGCGTTGATCCGACTTTTTTCCCCTTTTTTTAAAATCAACGTCCTGTGCGTTGTTGCGGAGCCAAAGAGTTAAGACTATTTTGTGTTAATTGTTTTTATTTTTTGTTTGTTTTGTAGCTGATGAAGGCCTCGTGGCCCAAATGTCCTTTGTTTTACTTGGTCCGGCAGGGTTACATATATGCATGTTTTTTGTATTTTCTATACAGTCGTTTACCCCTGCAGCAGTAATCTTTGTTTATTAATTCAATAGCAGCAAAGAATAACTTTTGTTAGCGAAGGATATTCTCTTGATAATATATATATATAAATCTCCATGAGTTCTGTTTATATAGATAAATTATACACGCTTTGTAAATTGTTCACAACTGTTTTGCTTGAATTTTTCCTTTAAAAGAATTTTATCTTAAGAAACGTTTTTATTATTTTATATGTTTTCTTTTCAAAAAGGCTGCCACTCTGAAGCCTTATTTAAATGCTATTAGAGAAACTCTTAATGCAGCCATTTGTCTTCAGAACTTCGATTCACAGAATGTTGAGAGACACAACAAGCCAGAAGTGGAAGTAAAGTAAGTCCATTGTTAATAAATATTAATTTTGAATTTTTTAAATTGTAAATGGGATTTATTATCTGTTCAAATATGCCAGCACCTTCTAATTTGATATCGTTTCATTAAATAAAAGTAACCATGGGATTTCAAAAATTATCTTGGGCACTTAAATGTTTTAACTTTGGAACCTATACTGCAATTTTACACCATGTTTTAGCTTAGAAGATCAAATTGGTACCAATTATTTTTACAGTCTTGTACAAAGATGTTGATCACATGATTTAACCTTGCAATTTAAAAAAAGCAACTGTTAATTCTACTCAGTTTTCAATATTATACTTAGGAATAAACCATCGATAAATTTGACCAGGCATCCATCCAATAACTAACAGAGTAAACTACATTCGAGCTCATGTTGCATGAATAAATCTATCAGGGTTTCAATTTTTTTTTAAAAGATGTACTTATTTCTCCCACCCCAAATCTTGGATCAGGTTGAAAATTTACACATATTTCTTGTACCTAACAAAACAAGAATCAATAAAAATTAACCAATTAGTTAATTAACAATTGGTAATTATTTATTTTGTTTGGTACCAAAGAAGGGAAAAAATTATAATTGATATTTTGTGTAGAGAATTAGGTCCTCACTTAATTAACAAAAAATAACTGTAAAACCTTCTGTTTTCATAAGCCCATCACTGGTTAGTGTATTTTTTTATTAAATACATTTTCAAAAATGATCAGGGTAACATTTTTCTAGATATCTCTCTCTCTCTTCTCTTTCCCCCCCCCCCCCCCCCCCCCCCCTGTTTTTTTTTCAACCGGTCCAGACAAGTGTGTTACGTATCTAGGCATTGTTTTTTTTTCTTCTTTGACCTGTTGCGGTCGAGAGACGGGGAGGTTGTCTGCCCCTTGTGTAATACGTTTTTTTTTTTATTTTTTTTTTTTTTTTTATTCGTCAAGCCACACAGACAGTGACCGGTCCTTGACCTGTGTGTGTACCTCTGGTTGAAAGGAGGGTGTTTTTTTTTCTGTCTCTTTGAAGAGCGTTCTAGATCTGGGAAATAAATGACGTATTTGTTTCGAGAAATTCCTAGATTTGTCTTGAAATCGACGCGCGGTATATTATATAAAGACCGCCCGCGTGACGTTGACAGACAGACATACGGAGACAGCCGTGAGACAGAATAGCGGAGACATTGCGTGACCCGTGCGTGGTTAACCACTTGATCGTGTAAGTTACGATTTTTTTTCTATTTTTTTTCCAAGGCCTTGCTTGCTTGTATTTGTAATTACATTTTCAAACTCTTGTATTGTAATATTTTTACATGCCATTTTTGTAAAAGGGTTTTGGTCAACACATCAATTCTGTATTAGTGTATTGAGTAAATGTTTATTTTTACTTTCTTGTAACTTTATATTTGATTAAACATTAAGTTGATAGTTTACCTTCCGATTTCTTGTGTCATTTTTTTTTTTTTGTTATTCATTGTAAGTCTTTGATTAAATTCAGACTTATTATAATTGACACAACTGCTATTCTATTGTCACGTTCCCCTAGGCAAGCCATTTAAAAGTAGAATTCAATTCGTAATACGTGACAAAAGAAGTTTGAGGGCTTTCGTCCCGGATATTTTTCTGAACCTATTTTCGTCTTACTTGAGTAATTTTGTAAAGGCGAAGTTGACTTTAACAAAAATTTTTTTTGTGTCAAAGAGTCGGAAGTAAAGTATCAATAGTATTGACCAAACTCTCTTAAGGTTTTTTTGTTGTACTGATTTTGTACTGTATATTTACATTGTATACATTTTTTTTTGCTTCTAATAGTTGTTAGTTAGTCATGGATATTCAGGTTTTTCTTGCAAATCCCTCTGTGGAAGAGCTTGATGCTTTTACTAGGAAGGAACTGGTCCTTATTTCTAAACATTTAGGGTTAAAAATAAAATCAAATGCCCTTAAACAAGAAATCAGAGATAACATTGTAATCCATTATGTAGACGAGGAAGTGTTTTCTGAAGACCTTTTAGAATCCCTTAGACCCGATGAGGGTAAATCAGATTTAGAACTTCAGATAAAATTAAAACAAATGGAAATAGAAGCCCAGAAGGAAATTAAACAAAAAGAATTAGAGCTTGCAGCGGCTAGAGAGCAGAGAGAAATTAAACAAAAAGAATTAGAGCTTGCAGCGGCTAGAGAGCAGAAAGAAATGGAAATAGAAGCCCAGAAGGAAATTAAACAAAAAGAATTAGAGCAGAAAGAAATGGAAATGAAATTACAAATAGAGTTAAAAAAATTAGAGTTAGCTGCTAATGTAAGACCAGATTCTTCCCCTGCCAGTCATACTGCTGAAGCAACAAAATTTTTGAAAATAATTCCACGCTTTAATGAAGCCACAATTGACAATTATTTTCCACAATTTGAACTTGCTGTGAAAAATTTTAATGTACCTGAAACTTTGTGGCCCACTTTGCTGCAAACAGTTTTGACTGGTAGAGCTGCAGAGGTATTTTGTTCTTTGACCATTGAACAACAAAAAGATTATAATGTTGTTAAGGCCTTAATTCTTAAGGCATATGAACTTGTTCCGGAAGCTTACCGAAAGCAGTTCAGGGATTGTCGCAAATCGGATGGCCAAACCCATGTAGAATTCCTGCGGGAAAAGGAGCGACGCTTTGAGAAATGGCTCACTTCCAGGGAAATCGGCACCGACTTTGCAAAATTCAAGAACCTAATGCTGATGGAAGAGTTCAAGAGTTGTGTGCGGCTGGACGTCCGTACGCATATAGCTGATCGTGGCGAGGAAGATGTGCACAAGGCTGCAGTGTTGGCAGACGATTATATAATATCACATCAATTTGCCAAGTATACGACGGATGTCAAGCCAAAACAAGTCAAACAGCCTGAGTCCACTACTAGCAACTCCATCAAGAACAGCAGTACAAATGACAGAAAACCTACTACAAGTAAAGCTACTTGTTCCTACTGCAAACGAGAAGGCCATAAAATTGACGATTGTTGGAAATTGAGGAAGAGAAACGAAAAAGCTCCTTCAAAAGTCAGCGCTTGCACAGTACAGTGGTCGTCGAGGTTTACTCCCTCATCATCAAGTCATATCAAGAATACCTCGACACCACCTGTTTCAAATGTATTGACTGTACAAGACTCTCCGAAAATGTCTCCACGGTGTTCAAATGACTCAACAGTGAGTTCTTCAAATTCATCTTTACGATGTTCCAATGACTCAACCAAGAGTTTTTCAAATACATCAAGCCGATGTTCCAATGACTCAAACAAGAGTTTTTCAAATACATCAAGCCGATGTTCCAATGACTCTATCCAGAGTTCCCATAATACATCATCCCGATGTTCCCATGACTCTATCCAGAGTTCCCATAATATATCATCCCGATGTTCCCATGACTCTATCCAGAGTTCCCATAAGACATCACCCCGATGTTCCAATGACTCTATCCAGAGTTCCCATAATACATCATCCCGATGTTCCCATGACTCTATCAAGAGTTCCCATAAGACATCACCCCGATGTTCTAATGACTCCATCAAGAGTTCTCCAAATACATCCAAAAGATGTTCTACTGACTCAAGAAAGAGTTTCTCCACTGCGTCTCCTAGAGATGTCAATGACTCCAGCGAGAGTTCGACCCAAGTCCAGTCTGCATCAACCAAAATTGATGTTTTATTAGAGGATTTTAAGCCTTTCATTTCGGAAGGATTTGTATCACTACCCGGTGATTCTACAAGTCTACGACCTATCACCATTTTGAGAGACACAGGTGCCTCACAATCGCTACTTTTAGAGGGTATCTTGCCCTTGTCAAAATCATCATCGACTGGGAAGAGCATCCTGTTACGAGGCGTAGAGCTTGGATGTATAGATGTGCCTCTACATCTAATCGACATAAAGTCAAATCTCATTACTGGACCGGTTGTTGTAGGTGTCCGACCAACATTACCATTGGAAGGCATCTCGTTGCTGTTAGGCAATGACTTAGCAGGTGGAAAGGTGATAGCCGAACCCATCGTCACTCAAACACCCGACTTATCTGCCACACCCGAGGAAGACCTAGAGTTATATCCAGCGTGTGCAGTAACAAGGGCAATGAGGTTGAAAGCATCTCAAGAAGAGAACGTCGTCAAGGCCAACAGTAACCAAGATGATGTGGACTTGAGCACCACATTCTTTGCTTCTCTTGAAGAAGAACCAACGCCAAATTCTGAAAAGCCGGCATCAACTCGAAAACAGTTGATTGAGGACCAAAAGAAGGATCCAGAGCTCGCCAAACTCCGAAAAACCGCAATGACATCACAAGAGGCAGAGCTAGCATCAACGTGCTACTACATCCAAGATGATATGCTCTTCAGGAAATGGAAACCTCCAGACGCATCCAACGAAGAAGAATGGAGAATATGCCATCAAATCGT
Source organism: Biomphalaria sudanica (assembly GCA_036873155.1). Taxonomy (NCBI): domain Eukaryota; kingdom Metazoa; phylum Mollusca; class Gastropoda; family Planorbidae; genus Biomphalaria; species Biomphalaria sudanica. Next base: position 3,033,887 of record JAZGLO010006691.1, read on the forward strand.
GTTACCAGAAAGATACCGAGCGTACATCATGAATCTGGCTCATGACACACCAATGTCAGGTCATCTCGGCATCCACAAGACATACCACAAGATTATGTCACACTTCTTCTGGCCACGTTTGAAGAAAGATGTCATCCAGTACTGCCGATCCTGTCATGCCTGTCAGATGGTTGGCAAGCCAAATCAAAAGATCCCTGTTGCTCCTCTGAAGCCGATTCCAGCCTTTGAAGAACCTTTCAGCAGAGTACTTATTGACTGTGTTGGTCCTCTCCCAAGGACAAAAGCTGGCAACCAATACCTGTTGACCATTATGTGTGCTTCAACTCGTTTTCCTGAGGCTATTCCTCTAAGGAACATAAAAGCATCGAACATTGTAAAGGCCTTAATCAAGTTCTTTACTCTATTTGGTCTACCAAAGTCCATCCAATCGGACCAAGGAACGAATTTCACGGCCAATCTTTTCAAGCAAGTCATGACTCAGTTGGGCATCAAACACTGCATGTCGAGTGCGTATCATGCCGAGTCGCAAGGCGCTCTTGAGCGATTCCATCAGACTCTCAAGAACATGATCCGAACCTATTGCTTTGAGCACGAAAAAGACTGGGACGAAGGAATCCACATGCTGCTGTTTGCAACCCGTGAATCCGTCCAGGAATCGTTGGGATTCAGCCCTTTTGACTTAGTCTTTGGCCATTCGGTGCGCGGTCCCTTGAAATGTATAAAAGAGACTTTGTTGTCACCAACAGCCACTGAAGGACTTTTAGACTATGTAAGTAAGTTTAAAACTAGACTTTATGATGCTTGTGTTCTGGCCAAAAATAACTTACAAAACACCCAATCCAGCATGAAACGCTGGTATGATAGAAAGGCCCGTGTTAGAGAATTTTCTCCCGGGGATAAGGTGCTTGTATTTTTGCCCATACCAGGTCAACCCTTGCAAGCCAGATATTTTGGTCCCTATGAAATTGAGACCAAAATTAGTGACCTCAATTACACAATCAAAACCCCTGACCGTAGGAAAAAGATTCAGCTATGTCATATAAACATGCTGAAGCCTTATGTATCTCGGCCAGATCACTCAGATAAGAGTAATTGTGTTTTAAATACAGTCAAAAGTTGTTCAAATAGCCATGTTTCTCCTATTGATGATGATATTGTAAAGGAGAAATTTGGACAATACAAAATACCTAATTCTTTTGTATTACAGAATTTGGATGTAAAACTGTCTCATCTGTCTTCGACAGAAAGGCCAGTTATCATGAAACTCATTAATGAATTTAATGACATTTTTTCTGATGTACCAAAACAGACTAATGTTATAATGCATGATGTAGATGTTGGCGAGGCTACTCCAGTCAAGCAGCATCCTTACAGGGTCAACCCTGAAAAACTTGCCATACTTAGGTCAGAAATCAATTATATGCTTGAAAATGACCTCATTGAACCAAGTTCCAGTAGCTGGAGCTCCCCATGTGTCTTGATACCTAAACAGGACAAGACTTATCGTTTTTGTACAGACTACCGTAAGGTAAATGCTGTAACAAAGACCGATTCGTTTCCTATCCCTAGGATAGACGATCTCATAGATCGTATTGGTGACGCTAAGTACATCACCAAAATAGACCTACTTTCAGGTTATTGGCAGGTTCCCCTGACTGATAGGGCAAAGGAAATCTCCGCCTTTGTCACCCCTGATGGTCTGTACCAATACAAAGTGATGCCATTTGGCATGAAGAATGCTCCTGCCACTTTCCAGAGAATGATAAATGCCCTGCTTGCTGACATGGAGAATTGCCACGCATACATAGATGATGTAGTAATTTTTAGCCAAGATTTTTCTAGCCATTGTAAACAACTGCATTGTCTTTTTACTAAACTTTTACATGCAAAAATTACTGTAAACCTGAGTAAGAGTGATTTTTGCCAGGCTTCAATCCAATACTTAGGCCATATTGTAGGACAAGGCCAGGTGAAACCTGTAATGGCCAAAGTAGAAGCTATCCAAGCTTTCCCTATCCCTGCTGATCGGAAACAACTCCGAAGATTTTTGGGAATGTCTGGATATTATAGAAAATTTTGCGAAAATTTTTCTGTCATTGCCAGTCCTTTAACAAACCTCCTGAGAAAGAACGTCCGATTTACTTGGACGGATGAATGTCAGAAAGCCTTTAACCAAATTAAGCAGATATTATCTAGCTCCCCCATTTTGATGGCTCCTGACTTCGGAAAACCTTTTAGGTTAGCTATTGACGCCAGTGACACAGGTGTTGGGTCAGTCCTTTACCAAGAAGATAATTTCCAAGTAGAGCATCCTATTTGTTTCTTTTCCAAGAAATTTAATAGACATCAAAGAAATTATTCTACTGTGGAAAAAGAATGTCTTGGGTTGATTCTTTCTATACAACACTTTGATTTTTATATCAGTGGGTCCAGATGGCCACTGGTTGTATTTACTGACCACAATCCCCTTACATTTATCCACAAAATGTCTGGCAAGAACCAACGACTTCTCAGGTGGAGTTTATTTTTACAAGAGTACAACCTAGATCTTAAACACATAAAAGGCAGCGAAAATGTTATCGCCGATGCCTTGTCTAGATTGTAAAAAGTATTTTGATGTATATTTTTTTTATATATATATCATGATAAATACATTCTGTAATGTAAATATTTTTTGTAATTCTAAAAAGATTTCCATTTCGTGGAAATGTAAACTTTTTATTTTTAGGAGGGAGGTGTTACGTATCTAGGCATTGTTTTTTTTTCTTCTTTGACCTGTTGCGGTCGAGAGACGGGGAGGTTGTCTGCCCCTTGTGTAATACGTTTTTTTTTTTATTTTTTTTTTTTTTTTTATTCGTCAAGCCACACAGACAGTGACCGGTCCTTGACCTGTGTGTGTACCTCTGGTTGAAAGGAGGGTGTTTTTTTTTCTGTCTCTTTGAAGAGCGTTCTAGATCTGGGAAATAAATGACGTATTTGTTTCGAGAAATTCCTAGATTTGTCTTGAAATCGACGCGCGGTATATTATATAAAGACCGCCCGCGTGACGTTGACAGACAGACATACGGAGACAGCCGTGAGACAGAATAGCGGAGACATTGCGTGACCCGTGCGTGGTTAACCACTTGATCGTGTAAGTTACGATTTTTTTTCTATTTTTTTTCCAAGGCCTTGCTTGCTTGTATTTGTAATTACATTTTCAAACTCTTGTATTGTAATATTTTTACATGCCATTTTTGTAAAAGGGTTTTGGTCAACACATCAATTCTGTATTAGTGTATTGAGTAAATGTTTATTTTTACTTTCTTGTAACTTTATATTTGATTAAACATTAAGTTGATAGTTTACCTTCCGATTTCTTGTGTCATTTTTTTTTTTTTGTTATTCATTGTAAGTCTTTGATTAAATTCAGACTTATTATAATTGACACAACTGCTATTCTATTGTCACGTTCCCCTAGGCAAGCCATTTAAAAGTAGAATTCAATTCGTAATACGTGACAAGTGATAGGATCATGTCAGCGCATTGAGGAAGCTAAAAGCATGAAAGCGCGCTAAACAAAAATAATTGGTGAAAAATATTGCTGATTGCACAGATTTATTATTGTTACATTAAAAATGTAATTATACATGGTATTTTAAAATCCTTTTCATTGTGGATTTCAGAAGCAATAAAGAGCTACTTTTAACCCCAATAGTCATCAGTCGAAATGAAAGAGAAAAAGTATTAATAGAAGGCAGCATCAACTCTTTACGAATCAGCATAGCGATTAAACAGGTTTGTAAGAATTTTTTAAAATCAATTTGTTATTGATTCTTTAATTGTCTTTGAGCTTATTTCAGTACATGATGGTATTACTTTTTAAAAGGGTTGGTAATCACTGCTTTCTATTTAGTAACAAAGTGTTACAAATTAATTTGTATCTGCATAGAGTTTTTAAGAAACTTGTAGACAATATGTTATATGATGAATTATGGTACAAGATTTGTATGCAATGACCCCCACCCCTACTTCCTATTTACTATTGAAACTTTTATTTTTCTTTATAACAAAAGTCAATATGGTGAAACTGTTTACATGTGATATCAGAACTTTGACGATGACTTTGACATAGTTTACTCCCTTTATTGTAAAAAAAAATGTACCTTGTTTGCAGGTATAAAATTGTACTTCACAAAGTCAAAGAATACAAAAAAGATGATTTATTGTGTAAAATTGTTTTCTGTACATTAGGCTGATGAGATAGAGAGAATTTTATGTCACAAGTTCACACGATTCATGATGATGAGAGCTGAAAATTTTGCCATCTTAAGACGAAAACAAGTTGAAGTGAGTGGCTGTTTTATTTTTAAATTAGTATTGATTGCGTTTCCAAACTTACATCTGGGAGGTATATTAAAGAAAATAACAATTACGAATGACCACCACTGCCACAATAAATATAATGTCTTTACTTAGTGTCTTAGAAATGATTTTTTTCTTTTTTTAAGGGTGAAAAACTCTAATAAAAAAATTAAAAAAACAATCCTTATTACATTCTCATAATCTTAAACTGTTGTTGTAAATATATGTGTGTGTGTGCACATTGATGTGTGTTAATATTTCATCTCATTTTCCCCAAAGGGATATGACATCAGCTTCTTGATCACCAACTTCCACACAGAACAGATGTACAAGCATAAACTTGTGGACTTTATCATTCACTTCATGGAGGAAATAGATAAAGAAATTAATTTCCTCAAGCTGGCTGTCAACTCTAGAGCCAGAATAAGTGCTGAAGAATTTCTGAAAAATTTCTAACACATTCCAGTTTAGTTTCTTTAATTCAGGATGATGGTATGTGCATTCTGTGAACTAAATCATATTTTTCTTATTTTTGGTTATTTGTGAAAAAGAAATAGCACATGCATCAATAGTTCTTGACTATTAAACATCACTGTGTGGCCTTGATGTTTGTGGATATGACAGTGTTTGTTTACTTAACTCTGCATCCATTAATTGGTATTAAACCAGCCCTTGAGAATTGGGTTAACTTGTCAACATGATATCAATCTAATGAAGAAAAAACATTTTAAAATTAAACAGAAGCCTTGAAGGATAAACTTCCTTAATACATGTGTTGGTTTTTGTCAGCCCCCAAAAAAACAACAACTTTTTTTTGTGTGTGTATTATTTGTAAAAATTGTTTGTTTTGTTTTTCTTGTATTCCAAGTCTAACAAAATAAATGCCTACTGTCAAGTTTGGTTCAGTTTAATACATTAGCATTGTCGAAATAAATGTAAGCCTTCGCATGACTTTAAAATGAATGTAATAAATCCAGGAATAGAAATTCCAAACACTTTTATAAATAAACCCACTAAGTATAACAACTAAATAATGTTGGTTATACTGACTCTGCTACTCTTCTAATAGATTGCAACCTTTATAATTTTTATCACAATTCATAGTAGATAGATCTAGAATGGAAGTTTCCTATTTTTCTATTCACTGAGGGTAGAACAGCACAAGCTGTTATTTCCCCTTTTATTACAGTGGCAAGCTATTCCCTCTTTTCTTTTTTCTTTACTCTTCTCTGTGACACTTTTGTTCAGACTAAAAAAAAAATGTAATTCGTGGTAAGAATATTTACTTGTCCAAAAAATATAATACCACCCAGCATCTTTTGGCTAAACTACATGGCAGTTTAAAGTTGACTGAATTGAAATATGTATATTTTATTTTTCTAGGATTGGTGCTGTATTTCTCCTTGAGTTCAATAGTTCTACCATGTGCAAGTGTAACAGCAGGTCCGAGGAAACATTCACAGCCTTACTATGATAGAAGTATCTGCTGCTATTTTTCTTGACACCACTGTATTACTGTCATTCTAGAATGGAAGTGATGATGAAGAATATTTGTGATACTTTTCCTTTTGACTATCAACGACTCATTATTTTTTCTTGTCTGCCTGCAATGTAATCCTATTTTTAGTTGGTGGTATGTAGGCATTGAGGAAACATGGATATAATACTTACTGGTCATAAATACATTTGGTTTTGATAAGTGAGGTCCAGTTTTTATCAATTTATTTTCAGTTTATTTGATTCTTTTAAGAAAAAATGTGTAGTTAAAAAATAAAGATCATCAAATAAGTTTTAAACATTAAATTGAACATTTAGATTTAAACCATAGAAGTGCTATCCTAATTTTGACTTGTATCAAGGATATGTACAACAATTGAATCTGTTTTTATGCAATCATGGGTTAATGTGTGACTACCATTGTTATAATTAAAGGCATACAAAATGAGATGTAGAGTCATATCTGTGGGTCTCTTCCAGGTGGAAAGTAGTTTTAACTTTTAGCTTTTTTTTTCCTTTATAATTTTAGCATATCTTTTTTTAATACCTATTTATTTTAGTTTGTTTTTGCTAGCAAATGAAAACAAAAAAATCTCTAGCTTGCATGATAAGCTTACCAGTATCAGTTATCAAAACTACAGGTGTTCTATGATGTAAACATTAATAGAAGCCTAACCTAAGAAGTGACTGTTTTATTTTGGGCGCAAGTGTGTATTGAGTGTTTTATACTTAGTTTAAAAGAACATTAGCAACATAAATTATTCTGTACATAATTATATCAGTACATAGTGTTTTTTTCCCCCTCATTTGTTAGGAATTTAAATGTAGTGTAAAAGTTCTTGTTGGTATTTGCCACACTGCTGTTCAGAAATTGTTGTTTAGGTCGGATGTTTCCAATGTGACACAGGCCATCATATTCTTTAAATTTCAGACTTGGCGGCATTTCTTTGACATTAAAACATTTTTTTTATTTCAATTATTTTTCAAGAATACAATTAGATATTACATATAAGTATATTATGACTGTTACTTTTTAATATATGTTATGTACATGTTTCATTTGTCAGAAATGATTTTGTTGATAATTGCTGTATGAAAGAGACCTGTAAATGTTATATTAATATTAAACTCCATTTATTATATATATATATAAACAAAACAATTTGTTTTCATTTTATCTGTAAGAATATCCAAAGAAATGGAAATTGTGATGTCATAAGGTGGACAGGAATTTGTAGCACTTAGCACAGTGCTTTACAAACTGTGGTATGGATAACAGTACTTCAAGCAATGTTGAGTGGTAGTCATGTGGTCCACTATTTTGCATGAATCAATGCCTAGATCTTTCAGTTTCTCTTTTTATACTTCATTCATCTTATTGTGTTTACTCAGAACAAAAAAATGAAATTATTTAACACGTCTCTTGTCTGTTTAGCATGTCAAGTCTGGCTTCTCGGCAAACGTTTCAGTTTGATTTATGGTTTGTCTCAAGGTAAACGCATTTTATACTTGCGTGCAGTTTTACTACAAGTAAAATGGAGGACTTTGTCATCATGAATTGCATATGTACAAGAATCCCAAAGGCATGGTTTTAACATAAATTTTTTTCCTTATTACCAAAACAAAACATTAAAGAAGAAAATAAAGACTGCCAATCACAAGTATAATGAAAGCTGTTAGCTAAAAATGCAAAATTCCTAGGTGTTATAGTAAATGAAAAACTGTCATGGAATCCCCATATTGATGAAACTATAAAAAAAATCAAAGTTTTCGAGTTTATTAGAAGAAATTTCTATAAATCAAATAAGAACATAAAACTAAAATGTTATTTAACCTTGGTTAGGCCAATAATAAAATATGCATCCTCTGTTTCGGACCCCTTGACTCAAGAAAACATTAAGAAACTGGAACAGATACAAAAAAGAGCATTGAGATTCATAACAAATGAATATTCACATTTGACTAAAGTAACACCTTTAGTAAAATCACTAAAACCTTCAGGATAGAAGACTTAAAAGTAAAGTAGCAATTATACATAAAACACTGAACCATAATCTTCTAATCTAATACAAAATTTAATAAAATACTCAGAGAGACACAAAGATAAAGGCACATTCCTTGTTCCATATGCTAGGACAAATTTGTACAAAAGCTCCTTCTTCCCTAGCACTATAAGAGCATGGAATGGGTTGCCTGAGCTAGCCAAAAAAAACAGTGACTTGGCAGAGTTTAGGAAATTGGTTAATATGTATAACTAAATGCATGACGCGTAGTCATCATATTAGATAAGAAGATAAGCTATGGGGTTTTTTATTACATTGAAAGTAGCATTCATCAGAAGCCTCCGTACCTTATTTGCAATGAGGTACTGCCAAAACAGGTAAGTAAGCCATCCTTACTTCAGTGGCATTTTATCACAAAAGCATACACATCGTAATTAACAGCCATTGTTATTTTGGTCAGGAGGAAAAATGCTTTTTAAGTGGAAGGCAGTGTTTGAAAAAAAAAAAAAATTCAGCCTGACAATATTGTGCAGGACTCATTTGCTCTATCCACCAAGAAACTGCATCTGGAGCACAGATTTAGGGGCTAGTGGGACCCAAGCAAAAAGCACAATACAGAATACAAGTGATAATGTTTGAATATGAACCAAGTTAGCCTGTTAAAATTATTCTTTTAAGCATGAATCTGACTTTACAAAAATCACACATAAGAGTTTTTGGCAGTTTAATATTTATACAACTCCTGTTTTTTTTAAATGATGATTATTATTATAATTCACAGCGATTTTGGTTCCTAACTTTACAGGGACTCACTAATTGGTGCTTGTTCAGAACAAAAGTGCTGACCAAGCTAATAGCTTCAGACACATTTCATAACTTGGTTAACACAACATAGGGTAATGGAGTTAATTTACAAAAAGAGATGTGTTTTAAGATGCATAAAATGCTTCATAATATATGTCCTTTAGTCACAAAACAACTAGGATCATCACAGCAGTCCATACTTAAAGACCATTACTGGTTGTCAGAGGCTTTTTGAGACATGCCATTTGAAGCGTTTTATAGGAATAGAGTGCTTATATCCATTACCACTTCCAGCTATAACAACCTTACAGAACTGCTTCATTACATATGCATACAGTTAGTCCATCATGTTTTGATGATGACCACTTGTCATCCAGGGGGTTGAAGTGAAGACTTTGGACTGGGATTTGTGCCTCCTCTCATCCAGGGGGTTGAAGTGAAGACTTTGGACTGGAATTTGTGCCTCCTCTCATCCAGGGGGTTGAAGTGAAGACTTTGGACTGGGATTTGTGCCTCCTCTCATCCAGGGGGTTGAAGTGAAGACTTTGGACTGGGATTTGTGCCTCCTCTCATCCAGGGGGTTGAAGTGAAGACTTTGGACTGGGATTTGTGCCTCCTCGTGTGTATGGGGAAAACTATCCCGCTGAAGCTAGTGTCATTGGCCTTTTTTTTCTCAAATGCTTTTCTTCTGCCAGAGCTGTTACTTGTCATCTGCAATTAGTGTGCCAGTTTTCACAGAGCGAGGTTGTGATGACAATATATATAAATAAATAAATGACCCATTTAAATCAGAAAAATATTTGTTTATTGAAATTATAAAACAAGTTTGCTAAATGATGTATGTAAGCTGAGTTTACAGAAAAATACTTTTACATTCTCAATAATATGAGATATTATCATTGTACATTGTTACATAATGTATAATACAAATAAAGATCTAAACTAAATCTTTATAAACCTGGCGCTGCCCAATTTAAAAATTTCATTGTTGCTTCATAACCAAGGAAACAAGCCTGAAATAAAATCAAGACACTATTAAATAGAACCAAGACATTATTAAATAGAATCAAGACATTATTATCATGGTGAAGAAAAGAGAGTGGAGAAGAAAAAGTTTTTGAAAAGTAAAAAGTAGCACGAGATTCTAGTAATTGCAAAAAACAAAAAGGAATGGAGAGATACAGTAGACAGATCATATGTGGTGCCCTAACATTCCAACAGACTAAAAAAAAAGGATTGGTGAAAGTGAAGAAAGCAAGTATTTCAATATTTTTTAGTTATTTAATTTTGTTTAAATCATGTAATAGTATAAACACATTTTTAATTAACTTCCTTAAACTGGCTGAAACTCAAGATCCTAAATTAAGTGCTGAAGAATTTTATGCATATTCCACAACCAGATTATTAAATTAAAAGTGACATTTCTTTTAACTGTACAGTCCCATCTTATCTTGTATTAGAACTAAAACTACTTTACAGCCTGTGCACGTTTATCCTAACTTAATTAGACAAGAATACTGTAGTGTTTTGAAAGCCACATAAAAAAGTTTTTTAGTTGCTCTGAAAAAAATGGTGTCATTCTGTCTTCCTAGTTACTTACTGCATTGGCTGGGAAAGCTCTCAACATGATAGGTGTGAAACCTTTGTATAAACTTGTCACACCTTCTTCCTTTATTATATGGCTCAACACATCACGGAGACCATTATATGTTCCATGTGGTGCTGTAATATTTTAAGTGAGAACGATTTATTATAATAATAATAATAATCTTTATTGGTAATTATACTTTTTAGACTAAGAAAAATTCTTTATTTTTTTTAATAATTCATTTTTGGAATAATAGAAAATGTATATGTTTATAAAAGCTTGTTAAAAATAAGAACTTGCCTACACATTCTTTAATTATCTTAAAAGATATAATGTTGTTTAAAAATAAGGTAAAAGGTCAACTTAGTAATGTCATTAGGTTATAGTTAATGAGCACATGAGAATTTTTATAAATTATTTCAAAAGGCAATATTAATTCAACTCAACCTACCAGTCTGAAGTCTGGATTTCAAAACATCTGCAGGAATGGCTACAGACCAGTTAAATATTCCTGCCATACCGCCTGCAAATAAGGTTCTGCCTATACTCATCTCTGATCGACTGAAAAATGTACAATGGCATGGGCATTAATTGAATAAGTAAGTCTCAATCAGAACAATTAGAGCTAACAAAACTAGTTTAATCCATTATTTTTTTTAAAGGTGAACATACTTAGTATATAAGGGGACAAAAAATATGTCAATATAAAATTCTATCATTGCTGGACAAAATGAAATCAAGGGATGATAATAAAGTAAACATTCATTCCAAGTCTCTGATAGAACATCAAGTTAAGTAGAACTCATGCCAGATTCTTAAATGAATAAATAAAAAACAAAACTATATTAGATAAAACAATTTGTTACTTGTAATAGCATCATATAAATACGCCTTTCATTCAAATGAAATGTACTTTTTTTTTTAAAATTATAAATAACTTTTAATATTCTTTCTTATTTTTAGCTGAGCTTTAATTTTTTTTTTCTTCTAGTCATGTTTTAGCTGCTAGCTCTAGGATCTTTAAGACCAAAGTATAAATAACTTCTTACTCATGACCCGCAGGTGTTAGGACATGCTGTAACCATTCATAACTTGTGAAGTACATCCCACTGGCTGGCACATCTCTCAGCAGAGTAGCCGCTGAGCCTCTGTATATGCTTCTGATTCCTCCCTCCTTGTAAAGCTTTTTAGCACAGTCTACTGGACCTTTATATTTTCTGTCATGAACATTGGCTTCTTGTTGAATCTAAATTCCAGAAAATTAATTTCATGAGAGATACAGAACAAAAATAATAGTGATTTAGACTAGATAGCTAGTTTTATAAAAAAAAGTTTTTTTTAAGCAAGTATTCTGTTAATGGCTATAGTTCCCAAGTGTTTCTGCTGAAGACAAGTGAAAACAGTGACAAAGTGAACTTAAATTGCTCCCCCAGCAATTGAATTGTAGTTCATGATTACAACTTGTAAGCTTTTTTACTAGGCGATGAAACAGATATTTTCTACTAGCAAAACTTCCATTTTTAGAATTACAGTTAAATATGTGTTGAGGTATGGTAAATTTAGACCAGGGTTCCCCCACCATTCTGAGATTAGGATTTTAGGAGATTTCCAGGAGTTTGCAGGAGAAAATATTTGATTTCAGGAGCGTAAAAAACGTGATGCGAACTATATATTTAGTAATAAATATAAGCACCAACATATGTATAAAATTACAAGTTTTTTTTTTCAAATTAGCAAATTCAAAAGTAACTGATTGGTTACTCTCTCTATATATATATATATATATTTATATATATATATATAGTATATATATATATATTGCTTTCTTAGTCAGCATTAGGAATTAATAAAAATCTCTAAAAACAAATTGCAATGTATAACACACTATCAATATCAATTCAACTCAATCTATAGAGTTGAGAGTACTCAGAGGTAGAGTTTAGCTAGACATCTAGATTTAGATAGAATCTATATTATCTAACTAAAATCTAAATTAGGGTCGCGATGGCTTAGTGGTTAAGCGCTCGGCTTTGGAATCTGGGGTCCTGCATTCGTATCTAGGTGAAGACTGGGATTTTGAATTTTGGGACATAACACCCTGCATGTTAACCGTTGGCCATAGAAAAAGATGACCATAACATCATCTGCCCCATAGGTCGTAAGGTCTGATAAGGAAACTTTAGTTTTTTCTTTTTTTATTTTATAAATTGATTTATTCTAATATCATTATCCATAAACTAAAATTTTATAACTCACTAAGTAACTAAATTTAAGCCAAAGTCACTTAACTTACTATGTAACTAAGACGTATATATATAGATATAGTCAATATAGAAATTATAGCTGTATAGGTAGCTAGTCACTGCTGGTGACACTGTAACAGTTACAGTCTTAAATTTAAAGACTTACTTGACTAAGTCTAAGACTGTACTTACTACTAATACTAGCTAACTAGATTTAGATTAAAATCTAGATCTAGACTCTAGAGACACTAGATTAGTAGAGTACTGTCTTTGAAGTCTCTATAATGAGCCTATATACATCTAACAATCTAAGTCTGGACATTCCACGACCAAGTCTAAGTCTAACTCTTAACTTAAGACTTAAGTCTAAGTTTAAGTTAGACATTCTACTAGCCTAGGTCTAGTCTTAATTTTAAATTAAAATTGTAATATCAATTTAAATTAATCAATAATCCTTTAATACCTATATATAATATCTAAATTTTAAATGATATTAAATCAAGTCTTTCTAAATTTAGATTTTAGATCTATATAAAATATTAAATAGTCTACTCTATTCATAGTCTAAAGAATATAGAATAGAGTAGTATTTAGATCTAGTATAAGTCGTATAGACTGTCTATAGATATCATTATCTAGAAATTTCATTCTAATTTTGGTAGTTTAATATCAAGTCTTTCTAGATTTAGATCTAGCAATTTCATTTTAATTCTAGATCTAGATCTAAGTTGACTAGTCTAGATCTAGATCTACATGTAGATTCGCTTCACTTTTTGATTTTTTTTTAAGAGATTGAGATAGACTTAGACTTAGAATACATAGATCTATATAAGCCAGTGACTATTAAAGTAAACAAAGTAATAGAACTTCCGTTTTAGTTTTTTTAATTCGCTATATTATTACATTTATATTAAATGAAAGCCGACAATGCCGTTTTTTTTAATTAATCGCCAATAGGATCTGCATTTTTTCATATTGAATAACACCCAAAAAGAGAATTTTGTCTATTTTGTAAAATGTTTTACATAATTCGGATGTTCCTTCAGAGTTGAAGATAGTTTACTTCCTAGTCCAAACCTCCCGCAGGACGACGGGGGATGGGAGCGGGCAGGGTTTGAACCCTCGACCGTCGATAAATCTGAACGACAGTCCAGCGCGCAAACCGCACGACCAGGCAGCCATCCAATAGATATTTTTCAGGAGATTCTTATGACTTTTCAGATTTTTAATAATTTCAGGAGACTTTTTTGTATATTTTGCAATTTCAGGAGATTTCCAGGAGCTCCTGAAAAATCATGAGGCCGCACGAACCCTGTTAGACACACCAAAGTAGTTCTAACAAATCAAACATTAATCCAATCCATCATTAAGATACTGAATAACTGAAAATCTCATTTTTTGATCTACATTGGAATATTAAAAGAATGTTACTTTTAGCACAGCTAGTATTCTGAGTTGAATCTGTTTAATTAAAGAATACCATATATCAAAATCTCTTTATGTACCTGCAAAAGACATTTGATTCTCTCCCCTGGAGCCATTATCACTGTAGTAAAGACACCAGAAAGCATGCCAGCCTTGAACAGCTGAAAGTACCTAGAGAGAAATTAGACAGCTGTGTTCACACTTCAGTCATTATCATTCAAATAAACATTAAAACTTAAGCACAAATCAAACATCAAAATGTAATAAAAAAATCATATTTAAAAAAAATCAAAAAAAAAAACTTCAGAGACTTTTATTCAGGACATGACCATAAAAACTTCCCTTTCAGACCTTGCGATCTATAGGGCAAATGATGTAAAGGTCATCTGTTTCTGTGGCCAACGGTTAACGAGGGCATCATGTGGCCAGCATAACGGCCAAACACCTTTACTTTTTCCTGACTAATATCAGACACCCATTAGAGTGGGGTGGACTCAGAGGAGCCCAAAGATTTCAAAATTAAAAATCCCAGTCTTCACCAGGATTCAAACCCAGAACCTCAGTTCGGAAGCCAAGCGCTTACCACTCAGCCATCGCGCATCCACATGAGCAGGTATGTCATGTGATGGATGCCTAACTTAAATGGTCCAAAAATATCCTAGTCAACTAATGACTAAAGACTTTCATCCATCAAACTCTGACTGTTACTGATAGATCTATGTCAATTAAAAGAATTACAAAATGCTTACGTTAGCTCCTCATCATCATGCTTCTGTTGAATTCTTTTCCCGATACCAAAACCTAAGAAACAAACTGCAAATATTGGTGCGACTCCAGTTATGGGAGCAGCCATTCCTTTATACAGACCAAAGAAGCCCTGGTTTAGAAAAAAAAAATGGTAATGCATTATATTAATTAATACATTTTCAAATATTTTTTAAAGTTTATGTAAATTATAATGCCAGAATAATATTATTGCAAACATGCTATATCCTCCTTATCAACATTTTAGAATCCATTAATAAATTCCTTTACTTACCAAAGCACAGAAGGATTGTAATGAGGACAATTTGTGTGTGTGTGTGTGACTGAGTGAAAACCTCATGCAGTTATGCGCATTTGTGGGCATGCATAGAAGAACAGGGAGAAAAGGTATCAGTGATTTTGTGATGCATTCATAGAATAAAAGGAAAGACATTCTGTAGATTATAGTTTTGATTTCAGTGAATTGTCATTTCATTTATACTAGACTGAGCTAGTAGATTGTGTGTTCTGTGAAGATGGTTGTAAGAGCTAGACTGGATAATTAATTGGTGAGTTTCTTTGAACTTTAAAACATAGTAATGTCAATATTTCATACTAACCTCTTTTCTAATTGTTTTTGCTAAACAATCAAATGTGCCTTTAAACATGGGGGGCTGGCCAGGCTCAGGTTTTGGCATTGTCTGCAGGCGAACCTTTAAAGGAAGCATTGATTGTTACAGGTTTTAGGTAAAAATGTACAAATTAGAAAAGCTAATGTTAAAAAAAATAATAATTTTGGTTTCAGATTCTGACACACATAAAAAACGTATCAAATCATTGAACTAACTGTTGTAAATTTCACATCTAATGTTTAAGAGGAACTGGGGTATGAACATATTGTTACGATTCTCTCTCCTAATAAGTCCTTCTGTAAACACTGCTAAACACAACATATCAACAACTTGACAACAAGGCTCCAAATAATCTGGTACTTTAATAAGGGTCAAATAAAACAGCCAATATGACACAATTGGCAACACAATCAACTACTACAACGTTAGACTGTACTAAACTCATAAACTCTACTGTCTCTTCCTGGACTCGTATGTTTCACTGGAGGACTGCACCAGGGCCGACTTCATGGCTGACTAACAGTCCCGGTCTCAACGCTCTCCGGTCTTATACTGCCACTTTCATACACACTGTATCTCTGGTCTGCGCAGGCTTATGATCAGATGACCATAACACGGGCGCTATTCACATGCAAAGTTCATGCCAGTACTGTCCCTTGCCTTTCAATATAGCACGCTAAACTGTATTACTGGCCTGTGTCACATATGTCAGCTGATCACACACAGTTAACTCTTATGCGTCCCGAATAGGGTTATAACAATATTTTATGTGCTATCACATATATTGTTTGCTCTTACAATATATTGTTAGTGTAATGCATACTGGTAATTGTAAAAGAAATTTCCTTGCAGATTGTAATGATTATATTATTAAATTGTGTACACTAGAGTCTCACTTAGCATTATGCTCCTCAACATTATAATATAGTCATAAGTACTATGGGGGTACGGTGATTGAGTGGTTAAGTGTTTGGCTTCCGAATTTGGGGTCCTGGGTTCGATTCAGTAAAGACTGGGATTTCAAATTTTGGGACTTTTAGGGCTCCTCTGAGAGTCCACCAAACTCTAATGGGTAACTGACTTTCATTGAGGAAAGTAAAGCGGTTGGTCCTTTTGCTGGCGACATGACACCCTTGGCCAAAGAATTAGATGACCTTAACATTATCTGCCCTATAGATCGCAAGGTCTGAATGGAAAACTTTACTATACATACTTTAAAATTAAAATATTTCGGCATTAACGGTCCACTGCATCAGTGGATTAAAGATTTTCTGATAGGGAGAGAACAAACTGTAATAATAAATGGCTCTAAATCAACACCAATAACAGTAAACTCAGGTGTACCTCAAGGAACAGTCTTGGGTCCACTACTATTTTTAATTTACATAAATGATTTACCAAATTGCATTAGTTCAGGAACAAAAGTCAGATTATTTGCAGACGATTGCATAATATATAGAACAATAAAAACAAAACAAGACACAGATATTTTACAAAGAGAATTAGATGAATTACAGAAATGGGAATCAAATTGGAGCATGTCTTTCCACCCAGAAAAATGTCAGTTGTTAAGAGTAACAAAAAAACTAAAACAAATTAATTCCACTTATCTTATTCATGGCAAACCAGTAACACAGACTAAAAACTCAAAATACCTAGGTGTTATAATAAATGAAAAACTGTCATGGAATCCACATATTGATGAAACTATAAAAAAATCCAACAAAGAAATTTCTATAAATCAAATAAGAACATAAAACTAAAATGTTATTTAACCTTGGTTAGGCCAATAATAGAATATGCATCCACCGTGTGGGACCCCTCAACTCAAGAAAACATTAAGAAACTGGAACAAACACAAAATAGAGCAGTGAGATTCATAACAAACGAATATTCACATTTGACTAGGGTAACACCATTAGTAAAATCACTAAATTTAGAAAGCCTTCAGGACAGAAGACTCAAAAGTAAAGTAGCAATTATACATAAAACACTGAACCATAATCTTCAAATACAAAAACAAAATTTAATAAAATACTCTGAAAGACACAAAAATAAAGGCACATTCCTCGTCCCATATGCTAGGACAAATTTGTACAAATACTCCTTCTTCCCTAGTGCTATTAGAGCATGGAATGGGTTGCCTGAGCTAGCCAGAAAAACCAGTGACTTGGCAGAATTTAAGTCATTGGTTAATATGCATGACTAAATGCATGACGCGTAGGACGTAATCATCTTCTTTTTTGAAGTAACGTCTGTATTATATAAGATAAGATAAGATATGAATTTAAAATTTACAAACATAAGCATTTTCTTTTAATCAACAAATTACATGCCAATAAAAAATGTGTGCTTTTATACAGAATATCAGATAGTATAAGGAAATGGACAGTTTTAGCAGTAGATTATGCAAATGCTAGGTAAAAGGCTTGCCTTTCATTCCTAATGTTAGTAATGTGTAAACAGATAAAAGTATTTTAGACCACAGGTTCAGGTATACAAATAAATAGACTTTTAGCAAATGAAACCAAAATTTTAACATCAACTGATTCAACCTATTCACAAGCAATAGAAAAAAAGAATACTTTGTAAGCAAACAACTAAGTTCTACCATATATAACTAGATCCGAGAATGGGCAGTGGGAGAAAAAATGTGTCAAAATGTAATAAGGTCGGTATATCTATATACAATATATATATATATATACACATATATATAAGATAAGATAATTTTATTGATCTAATCAAATGGAAATTCAGTTTGACTACAATTGACAACAACAGCGTAACTACTGTACAATAACAGTATAGATGAAAAATTCGAACAACATTCACACACGAAACACATACACATTCACAACCAGCGCTTTATGAATTTGACTTCTATGTACTTCTCAATGACGACAGATGAGCTTGTAACACTCTGACCAAAATGGGATAAAGGAGTTTTTAAATCTTTCAGTTTTAGTCCTAATGAAAAGGAGATGACCACTTCATTCAGATCTTATGTAACAGTGGTTTAATGGGTGCAGGTTGTCCTTAAGAATCGTGAGTGTTTTGGAAAGGCATCTTTCATGAAAAAGCTCTTCAAGAGATGGTAGCTGTATTCGAGTGATATGCAATGCTTTTTTAATTAGTCTATTTAGTCTAAGTCTTTGTGCCAGTGAAGTATTACCATGCCAGCAGGTGATGGCAAAGTTAATTAGACTGCTGATAGTTGCTGTATAAAAAAGTTTTATGATTGTTTTGTCGATGTTAAATTTTCTTAGCTTTCTGAGATAGAAGAGTCTCTATTTCTCTATTTTGACAATGTTCACTCCATTTCAGTTTGTTGTTGATGGTTGTTCCTAAATATTTATATTCTTGTTTGATTTTTTATCTGAATTTCTGCAATATGGCCTTTATGTTTCCTAAAGTCAATAATCATTTTAGTTTTCTGAACATTTAAAATTAGAAAGTTATCCATACACAATTGGTAAAAGGTGTTAATTGTTGAATGGTACAGATTTTCGTCACCTGCAATAAGGCCAATGACTGCTGTGTTGTCAGCAAATTTTATGATGGTAGTGTCAGCTGATATGGTTATATATCTCTTATTAAGTAGCATTTATTCCCCTTATTTCAAAATCAAACAAAATACTTAATCACCAACAATTAATTAACTAATTGTTAAATTTGTTTTATTGATTCATGTCTTGTCAGGTTTAATGAATAATTGTGCAAAGTTTTAACTTGATCCGAAAATGGGAAATGGGAGAAAAAACAAGTTTTTACCAGACAGACAGATGGACAGACAGAGCAAATTGATACAAGCTTTGAAATAAAATACAGAAGACAATTCAATTGAGGTAGCCCTCAAGCTACCCTTCAAGTTTATTCCCCACATACTCTGTTACAAATGACATACATTAATGACATTATATACACAGCTGATACAGTTTTCACACTTTCAAAATATCCTGAGATCAGTTTCTCCCATAAGCTAAGTGCTATTACTTGATCTATTAGCTGTGGCACATGACACATCAGCACTATTTTTAAAGCCAAACCATATCATAAGATTTGTAATTGATTGAGAAACTGAATGTCTCATAATAGCTTGAATCAATGAGAATTTTTTAAAAAATGATGAAACACTTGTTTTTTTTTAGGCTTGATAAAAAACTTTTAAATCTTTGAAGGTTCTTGCTGCTCAATAAAGTAACACACATCCATTCAGATTTAACCCCTTTCAACCGCACCTGCAGCTTTCTTTAAAAATAACAGGATTTTTTTCAGTATGAGTTAAATAAAAGATTTTAAACTGTGTGTATTTAAAAGTGCTTTTCTGTTCACAGTAATTGAGTATTCCAAGCTTGCGTATTGACCATAAGAGTGTTAGACACCTTATTTAGAGTATTAGTTATTTAGCGACGCACCATAGAAGACGTATATTGAACGGGACTAGTGACGTTGGGATATGTTGGGTTAGAGACCGAAAATCAGTTAGCGATAGAATTCTCTAGGGTAAAGACGTATTTATTTTGACAGAGACTTTTACTGCGGCCTTTTCATGAAATAAATATCTGTTACATTGTTCATCAGTGTTGACCACATCTCTTCACTAGTTAAATCGATGTCTTGTTTTAGTTTGCTTGATCAACTACACGGAATACACCCGAACAATAAAACTCAAACGCTTGCAGAGTAATTGGTTGAAACTCAACAGTCATCGTTAGTTGACCTCAAGGCAGTCTGAACAAGCACATCACAGTGGCGACCCCGAACCTCGAAACCGAACCTTGAACCGGACCTCGAAGCTGAACGTTTACTCAGGTGAGGGTCGTGCACTCGAAGATCTAAAGTTTCATCGCAGTACGGCTGAATACAGCATCGTTGCAGAGTGACTTTGTCTAGATTTTGTCGTCAGTTTCACGTTCGACGAGCCGTTAACTCAGGGTGACCTTCGTCAGGACAGTGACCATCTCAACGTCTGGTCTACTCAACAAGTGTATCACCAACGCCTGATCTTCGTATGCTGTATCAACCTGAAGCCAGAGGAACCGTTCATTCATAACGGTGAGAGTTTGTCAGTAAACCTGTTGGACATATTTTTTCTTCGTCGTAGGAGCCACATAGGCATATCAAGTTTACCTAGGCAGTTGAAAAGGACAGTTTGCCCGCTGTAAGAAGTATTGTGAGTACTACACGTTTGTTAGCTAACTAAATCGCTCTGTCTTACCCTTTGAGAGATTCGTGTGGAGCAGTTTGCTCATTGAACCGGTTGATTGCCACTTGTCAACGGTCACTGCGTTTAACCTTTGGAAGGTTAGTGAAGTCACATTATTCGTTGCTGAATGTTGGTCTATTGATTATAAGTTGATCTAGACCATATCGAGACTTGTTAGTGTTGAAGTAGTGGAAACAGCTACGTCCACTTGTTTTTTTTTGTGAAACCGTTAATCGTATAACGGAACGTCGTCGGAGGTGACCTTGGTCTCACCTAGTCTACATTGGACACTACGGACATTTTGGTCTAGTGAAGTAGCATACAACAGCAAACTTCGTCGTACTACCATATTAGCAGCAGAAGCAGTGAACTATTTTGGAGAATCATTATTCGTCAGCCCAGATCAAGTCATCGTCAAGAAAGTCGTTATTCGCTCGCCCAGATCAAGTCATCAAGAAATTCGTTATTCGTCAGTCGCCCAGATCAAGTTGCCGTCAAGAGACTGTTATTTGCCAGTAGTCGTCTACGCAAATCAAGTCGTCGTCAGGAGAACCGTTAACATATTCGCCAGTAACTGTTTACACAAAGTCGTCGGAACTTTACATACGGTCATCAACAGTCGTCAAAGAAACTGAAACATTTTGCTGTGGCATATCAAGACATCTGGGGCATTACGTGGGATACTCAACACGGATTGTATCCAGTGGCAGTACCGGAGAACAGAGTCAGAACTGGAAGAGAGGCAGTGGAATTTGCTGTAGATCTATTATATTCGGGATTCGGAACATAGGAAACTTTCTTATCAAAGCTAAGTGCCATTTTTCTTATTAGTATATGTTTAGATTGCCCTTAGAAATAGATTTCGTCTAAATTTGGTACGTTAGCCTGAGTAAAATCAGGTGGTGCGCCTTAAACCGTCGTGGAAAAGACGTAATTTAGATGAAAAGCTATATTATACGTTTAGGATAGTGATTGTTTTTTGTTTGTGTAAACGTCATATCCGTTGTTGCTTGGTTACTTCGTGACGTTATCAATGTGTGCCATATTGTCATATCCCAACCCATAGCGATAGTCTCATTTAATTATTTCATTTGTGTATATTATATTATATTATTTATTT
Organism: Biomphalaria sudanica; assembly: GCA_036873155.1. Classification (NCBI taxonomy): domain Eukaryota; kingdom Metazoa; phylum Mollusca; class Gastropoda; family Planorbidae; genus Biomphalaria; species Biomphalaria sudanica. Next base: position 3,055,496 of record JAZGLO010006691.1, read on the forward strand.
TTATTACTTTAATTAGATCTGTTGATTTTTCACTTAATGATAGAAAGTGCAGGTACGATTCTTTTATTGTGAATCAGACTAAAATACATTTTTAGTTTGAGCGGTTAAATCAAATATGATTTTGCCATGAGAATAATGCCGAAACTGGCATAATAGTCAAACATTGTCGTCTGGCTAATCTAGATCCACAAATTTACATTTACTAATCTAGACTCTGATTTTCAAATATTAATTTCAAAGATAAATGAAGGTAGTACATTCTAGACATATATCTTATTAAAGATATATTTGATACATATTGTATGGGCATATTTATTTCATATGGTTAAATAGAACCATAATTTCTGGATTAGATCTAGATCTATCTAATCTAGACTCTAGACACTTCAGTCATATTAAATTTAAAATTGGTCAGTTATATACTCATACAGTCATAGTCATAGTGTTCTTGGTAACTCTGGATCTAAATGGTACTATTATATATAATATAATATATTAGATCTAAATTTGTGTGACATTAATATACGGATTTGAATATAACTCAGACTAGATTTACTCGTTTATTGAATCTATAGAGACATAAACTTAAAACTTGTATAAAATTGTGAAAAAACTAAAATAAGTTTTAGTATAGCCATAACCAATATAGGCTAAGTAAAAATATATATAAGTTTGAGGTGAAAATATAATACAATGGCTACATCCTCATATGTGGACCTTAAGGAGGTTAAGGAAGCAGCCATGCAGGATGGAAAGGCCATGGAGTTAAAAGGAAAGGACTTGGCAGCTTATGTACAGCAAGTTGTGAGGGAAGAAAAAGAACGTCAAAAAGAAGAGATAGAGAGACAAGAAGAACGTCAAAGACAAGAGATAGAGAGACAAGATGAACGTCAAAGACAAGAGATAGAAAGACAGAAAGAAGAAAAAAGACAAGAGATAGAGAGACAAGATAGGATCAGAAAGGAAGAATATGAGAAGCAAAAAGAGGACCAAGAAAGGCAGAGAGAGCATGAGGCTAAAATGGAGAAGATGAGATTGGATGCAGCACAAGCCAGAGCTCAAACTGCACAGACAACTCAAGAAAATAACACAAATAATTCAAATAATGCTACCACACAAAGAGACAACCCTAATTCGCAAACATGGCTAAAGAGGAAGATACAAAGTTTTGATGAACAGAAGGATGACATTGGTGATTTTCTGAAAAGATATGAGGCAAAAATGTCTACATTTAATATGCCAGAAGAAGATGGTCTGAAATACTGATAGACTTTGTTCATGGTCAAGCTTTAACAATATGCCAAAATCATGACCATCATATTGATGATAGCTATCAAGTTTTGAAAAGAGAGTTGTTGAATGCCTATGGTCATAATGCTACAACTTTCAGAAAGAAATACTTTGACAATATACCATCATTAGAAGTAGAACCTCAAACTACCATTAATATGGAGAAAGATTTTTTCAATAAATGGGTAAAATTAGAAAAAGTGGGAAATTCTTATGAGGGATTAAAAAATTTTATTCTAGTAGATAACTTTGTGAATAAATGTGATCCCCAATTACAATCTTTTATTAGAGAACGAAACCCAAAAACTATAGATGAAATAACAGAGATAATGAGAATATACAAAAATGCATATCCAAATAAACCATTTTCTGATAGGGATAAGAGCAAAGTAGATTTAATAGGATACACCAAGAAAATGTGGATAGAAGTAGAAATAGAAACAGATCAAATAGTGGAAATAGAAAATATGGTGAAATAACCTGTTTTAAATGTCAAGGAAAAGGTCACATAGCAGCTTAACTGTAGAAGAGGGAATAGTAGGTCTGGAAGTAGAAATAGATACACTGAACAAAATAATAGTAGATATAGGAGTAGAGATAGGAATGACAGGGGAAATTATAGAAATAGGAGTTACAGTAGGGAATACAAAAATAAAGGTACAGATAGAGTATATTTCATGGAAGGAAATAGGAACAATTTTGCAGTGTACCCAGGGTTTGTAGATAGAATTCCAGTGGAATTAATTAGAGATTCAGGTTGTAACACTTTGGCAGTGAAAACTAAATTTGTCAAACCTCATTGGTATAAAGGGTTTACTAGGAAAGTAGAATTAGCAGATGGCACCATAAGGGAATTTAAAGCTATAAGGGTATACATTGAAACTCCATTTTTCACTGGTTATTGTGATGGTATTGCAATACCAGAAATGAGATATGATATGTTAGTAGGAAACATAAGAGGAGTAAAAGAATGTTCAAGAAAAGAATTAGAAGACTGGCAAAACAAATACAAAAACATAACACGTAATCATGAAAACATAGACACACAAAATATAACAAGTATGGTAATAACAAGATCAATGGATAAACAAGAAGGGAACAGGAAAATACAGTAAATGTAATAAATAATGATGAAAAAAAAGAAAACAGTAATGTAATACAAATAGAAAATACAGATGTTAAGGAAAGCGAGATAGAAAATGAAACACAAAATAGTCCTGAAACACAAATTTCTCAAAGTGAAAAAGAAACATTACCCAAACTTGCATTAGAACAAATGAATGACAATATTATTGGGAAAATATATTCAAGAATATCAGATAAAAACAATAATAATCCAATGGAAAAGTTTTGTATAGAGAATAAAATATTATTTAGACAAACAAATAATGATAACAGAAAAATAAAACAACTTGTCTTACCACAGAAATATTGGAAAGATGTTTTAATCATGACACATGACAATAATTTAGCAGCACATAGGGGAGTAAAGAAATGTTATAGGAATTTGTCAAAACAAGTGTTTTGGCCAAAAATGAAGGCAACAATCAATAAATACATAAACTCATGTGACATATGTCAAAAGAGATCTAACAAAAGTTTAGTGAATAAAGCACCCATTCAAGAAATGGATGAACCTACAGAACCATTTCAGAAAATAGCTATTGATTTAATAGGTCCTTTGATTCAAACTGAAAATAATAATAAATATATTTTAACAGTAATAGACATGTTTAGTAGATACCCAGAAGCAATTCCATTATCAAATACAAGTACAGAAAATATCATTAATGCCATAACTCAAAAAGTAATCACAAGACATGGTATACCTAAAATTATATTGAGTGACCAGGGATCTCAGTTTAAGTCAGAACAATTTGAGAAATGGACTAAACAATATAATATACAACACATATATTCTTCAGTTTACCACCCAGAGAGTAACGGTTTATGTGAACGTTATGGAGGTTCACTGAAAAGATCACTGACAAAAATAATTCAGAATAATCAGAATAAATGGGATCATTACATTAACTATGTACTATTTGCTCATAGAAATAACATCCATGAAGCAACACAATTTTCACCATATGAAATAATACATGGAAGAAAACCCAGAGATGAATTAGATATTTTCAAAGAAAATCTAATAGACAATGAGAATAGATTAAATAAGGACAATGAAACAACAATCACAACAGAATTGAAAGAAATATGGACTCAAGCATATAACAACAATAAGAAGTACAAACAAAGTGCTCATGAGAATATAAATAAGAAAAGACAATTGAAAACACTAGAAGTAGGAAACAATGTATTAATATTAATAAATGACCTGAAAAATAAGATTGGTAAACAATGGAAAGGTCCATTTAAGGTGATAAAACAAATTAGTGATGTAAATTATCAAATTGAAATAAATGGGAAAATTAAAACATATCACATAAATAATTTGAAACTGTATCATGATAGAGAAGATGAGTTGATACAAAACATTCAGGAGGAAATAGAAAATAAGTTTTCAGAGAGAGAAGAGTGCTTGATGATAATAACAAATGAAAATCACAATGAAAATGACATTAAGGAAATACCTGTAATAGAAACAAAAGAGAATCAAACTTGGCAAAAGATTAATCTTAATAATTTAACTAAGGAAAAGTCAAAAGATATAACTAAAATAATACAGGAATACAAAGAAATTTTTTCCAGCATACCAGGAAAAACAAATATTATTAAACATGACATTAAAGTAACAGATCCAAAACCAATCAATCTTAAGCCATATAGAATACCTCTACATTTACAAGACAAAGTAAAAAAAGAAATAGACAATTTACTAGAATCAGGTATAATTGAACCGTCAACATCACCTTATGCTTCACCAATTGTGATAGCCAAAAAGAAAAACGGAGATATACGGTTATGTATTGACTATAGGAAGCTTAACAACATCACAGAATTTGACCCATATCCAATGCCAAATATAGAGGATATTTTACATAAATTAAATGGAGCAAAATTTTTTACTAAATTGGATTTAACTAAAGGTTATTGGCAAATACCATTAACAGAAAATGCAAAACCTTACACAGCATTTGTAACACCATATGGTATTTTTCAATGGAATTATATGAGTTTTGGGTTGGTAAATGCACCAGCAACATTTAATAGAATGATGAACTTGATAATTGGAAATAAAGAAAATGTTATTTGTTATTTGGATGACATATGTATTTTTAATAATAGTTGGGAAGAACATTTGGTAGATGTAAAAGAAGTATTCAAAATAATAAAAGAAAGTGGACTTACAATTCAGGCAGAAAAAAGTGGAAATAGGATTGGAAGAAATAATCTTCTTAGGACATAAAGTAAATAACAACCTAATTAGCCCTATTGAAGATAACATAAAGAAAGTACTTAATATTGAAATACCTACAACAAAAAGACAAATTAAAAGTATATTGGGAATAGTAAATTATTACAGAAAGTTCATAAAGAACTTAGCAGAAATAGTGAATCCATTAAATGATTTACTTAAAAAAGGAAAACCTCAAAAAGTAGTCTGTAATGAGGAATGTGTGAAAGCTATTGACAGAATTAAAGATATTTTTAGTCATGAATTAATACTGAGACTACCAGATAAAGACAAAATATTTTATGTCACAACTGATGCATCTGGTAATGCTATTGGTGGTTGTTTAATGCAGAACTATGATAACTTACATCCTATATTATATGTAAGTAGAAAATTATCAGAGGCAGAGAAAAAATATAGTGTCATTGAAAGGGAAGCATTAGCTGTAATATGGGTAATTACTAAGCTAGAGAGTTACTTAATAGGGAGAAAATTCATATTATTAACTGATCATAAACCTATTCAGTAATATACAGCAAAAGAATATGAAAAACAGTCGTGTATATAGATGGTTCTTAGCACTACAGGAATATAAATTTGAAGTGAAAGCCATTAGTGGATCTATGAATATTGTAGCTGATTTGTTATCTAGAATGACATTGAAATGAGATGAGATAATGCTGTAAATATGTTATGGAAAAGGGAGATAAGTAAATTTGATGTTAAGCATTTGAAAGTAAGTATGGATATACTTTTGTGAATCATTTCATATATCATTGACAAAAGTTAGGTCGATGGAAAAGGGTGAGTATAAAAGAAAAATGGACGAAAAGCGTATAAAAGGGTGGTAAGAAAAAACAAAACTTTATTGAATGTGGAAATAAATTTTATAATTGTTTTGAAATGTTATATTTTGTCAGATTACTGCCAGTGGAGAGCATTTGTGAAGTGATATGTTATGACGTGCCCATGAGATGCCACATGATAAACTGTGTATTGAACAAAGATGATTTTGGAACTTAACCTAAGTAGAATGATACGAACATTGGCAGGAACATCATACACTGTCAAGCCAAGATGAAGATGTCAAGATTTTATGTTTGTTGTCTTCCCCATGAATTGCAAATGCCCTTGTAAGACTTGACAGTAGTAGAAAAATATTGACATATTTTTTTTCAAGGGGGGGAGGAATCTGTTAGACACCTTATTTAGAGTATTAGTTATTTAGCGACGCACCATAGAAGACGTATATTGAACGGGACTAGTGACGTTTGGGATATGTTGGGTTAGAGACCGGAAAATCAGTTAGCGATAGAATTCTCTAGGGTAAAGACGTATTTATTTTGACAGAGACTTTTACTGCGGCCTTTTCATGAAATAAATATCTGTTACATTGTTCATCAGTGTTGACCACATCTCTTCACTAGTTAAATCGATGTCTTGTTTTAGTTTGCTTGATCAACTACACGGAATACACCCGAACAATAAAACTCAAACGCTTGCAGAGTAATTGGTTGAAACTCAACAGTCATCGTTAGTTGACCTCAAGGCAGTCTGAACAAGCACATCACAGGAGTACATTCTCTTTGAAAACATTAAAGATATAGACTTATTTAGTGAAGAGCTTTAATGGTCTTATTGAAATGCTGGGGAAAAAAATGGTTTAATGTGCTAAAGTTTTCATGTTGGGAAAAAAGATACTGGTATAAGAAAATTTTTATTTCTTGAAAGTGAAAATTGACAGGGTGCACCACACACCAATTCTAAAAAGAGATATCATAATATAACTTTGATATGAAGCGACCTAAAATATTTTACATGTTTCAGATGTCCTTCGAATTTGAAGAATAATTACATCCAAACAGAAATATTTCCCCACGACGACGGGAATGGTGGAGGGCAGGTTTGTACCGAGGACCATCAAAACCACCAAATGACAGGAGCACATACCACATGACCAGGCAGTCATCCAGACTAATGCTTAATTTCTCAGCTTTTAAATAAATATTTTTCCAATGACAGGCTGGCTATGTCCAAGTGTCAAAAACATTTTGAATAAAATGACAAATTGACAAATAAATATTTTCAGTTTTATGTTTTGTCTAAATGGCCATTTTCATTTTTAAATATAAAATATGCACTAGATTAAGATAAGAATGATTAGCGGTAAATCTTACCATTGAGTCATTATGTATGTGAAGGGCTGCCACCTCCTATTATGTAATGTGTGCAACTTTCAGATTAAGTAGACTTAAGGATTATTGGGACTCCACTGTATGAAGAGTTCATGTCAAAAAAGGTTGAGATAGGGGACAATATGTATATATATGAGTACTGGTCAATACTGTTATGCGATGGATATTACTGGTATACATAAAAAAAAAGGCATGTATGTCTATAATTGCCATAATCGTCCTAAGATCATCTTAACATTTCTTTTGTTGAGACAAAAGTAGTCAACATAACAATGTATGAGAGTCATGGGGGTGCCATATTGGCATAAGAAGAGTCGCAATTTAAAATGTCTTTGTCAAAAAGTTTTGTGTGGATATTGCTGCACATGCTTCTTGTGAAAATGACATGGCTTACATATGTATAGTATCTAATAGGTTCTTCTTAGAAGAGATGAAACAACATTGCTACTGAAACCAAACACTACAAGACCCACCCACTTCCATCACATCAGTTAGTGCATAGTGCTGGTACTCTCTGACATTTATCCAAAAATGAGTAGAGTTTATCAGCAGGAACTTAGTAGGCCTATACATTATATTCTACTTTTGAATAATCCCAGCAAGCTCAAAATAACACCACACTACAAGCAGGGAAACGAGCTAGATGCCAGTTACATTGGGGGGGGGGGGGGGGGGGGGGGGGGACACATTTTGGCACATTAGTAGTGAATGTGCATTAGGTGCATTTGGTTGCAATAGTAGCAATTGGGTTCAAATATTTTAATTTTTAAAACATTGTCATTTTACTTGGTTAATATCGAAACATAGATTTAAAATATAGATATCTATAGTAGATGTTCACAATCAAAATTCATTACTTTTTGATGCTTAGAAAAGTAAATTGACAGGCCTCGCTTCTCCCCCACCACCTTTTTCAGAGGCCAGGTCTCATCCCCCATACGTTTGAGAAATGCTTGTCTAAACTAGAGTGAATAATAAGTAGAATCTAGGTCTAGTTGCAAGACAGAAGTATTTTGTTAAAAAATATCATACTTTAGACTTCATCTATAATCTCTATCCAAATTTGATAGGCCTAAAGATACAATATTTCAAAACATGATGATAAGGGCAGGGAGGGCGATATTTATGTGATATATTTATTACATTTTTTTCTAATACTCTATTTTATTACTTTATAATTTCTTTTATTTTAAATACTAGTCTCACGCTAATGATTTTAATTGTTTGAATTCCTCTATTCTTGAGCAGTAAAATATTAAAATTAATATAATATATATATATATAATATACATATCAAAAATGTTATTGGTTGTGTTATCAAGCATGAAAATCGATCACCATGATTAGATATAATTTGCATTTTTAAAAATGGATAGGGTGTGGTCTGGGGGCTTTAAAAAAATAATTTTTATTTTTTAGTTAAATTTCTATATTAATATAAAAATACTACTTTACTTTGTGACACATTTTTCTGTTAATAATTTAGATCTAGTGAAGTTGTGAAATTCATGGATTACTGGATATAAATATTCTGTCCATTATGGATTTTCAGGGCTAAGTGTATTTGACCTTTTTTTATGTTAATTGTCAGCTGATTCTGATTTTTTTTTTAATTCCTCTATTCGTGGGCATTAAAAATAAAGCCAAAAAGGTCTATAAGATACTATCTATAAATATCTTAAATCTTAGAATTAGAATATCTATAATATAGCTCAATAATGCATCTCATCTAGATCTATATACAGCCAGTTTAAAAAAGTGGAACTTGTAGAATGTTGAGAGCACAATCTGTAAAAATGGTTGGTTTACATGTTTCGGATGATCCTTCAGAGTTGAAGATAATTACTTCCTAGTCCAAACCTCCCGCAGGACGACGGGGGATGGGAGCGGCAGGGTTTGAACCCTGGACCATCGATAAATTTGAATGACAGTCCAGCGTGCAAACCGCACGACCAGGCAGCCATCCTGTTTTCCACCATAATATATAGATCTATATAGGCTTATCATTATGGATGAATATAATAAAATGGTCAAAGTTAGTCAACAGCATCAAAGCATAGTCACTAGATCTCCACTACAATGACTACCACACTCAGCCCAGGCCTCCAGGTATATATATATATAAATATATATATACTTAGACTTAGTTATACTGCGGTTAAATAGTACTACCATATAATATAGCCACACTGGGCACACTCAGTCACACTACAGTGACTACACTAGTCACATACTACACAGGCACAGCCACAGGCAGTACACTGGTGCACAGTCCAGTCATGAGTCACACTAGTCACACTGACTCACAGTGGACGAGTGGTCATAAGTTAAAGTTTAATATTTTAAACAAAACTTTTAGATTTAATCTGTTACCTTGACAGTGTCTAGAGGGTGGCCTGTAACAACTGTACAAACACCTCCAACACCGCCTGCAGTAAAATCTTTAATAGCACTTGATTTGTGTTTCGTCATTTTGAATTTAGTGAATTCAGAGCTGAGATAGACTTCGAACTTAGTCTTAGCAGTAATGGAAAATGTCTAATTTTAAACTGCTAAGCTAAGACTTACAACAGTACAGAGAAAGTTGGACATGGAGTTATCTACCTTGACAATTTATAGAGATGTCATAAGGTCAAGAATGCAGGGGTGTCGCTTAATATACAGAGAAAAAAGAAAGGGGGGGGAGCATTGGGAAAAAATTATTTGGAAAAGGAGATCTTATCTTATAAATTACCAACCTTTATTCAAAAATAAGACAATCAAGTCCTACGTGTATCCATGTGCTAGTAGTACGTTAGCCTACTCGTAAAAGAGTTAAATTAGGCTAAATGTAATTGTTAACATTTTTTCCCCACTTATTCTTGCAATTATGGTAGGCTGAGTCCGCTCAAATCCCACGCTATAGGCTATAAGACTAAGACTAATTTATTGATTAAAACGGAAATTTGTTGTGATTACAAGGACTCTTTTCTCATATAAAGACAACACAACAGAAGAATACACATAAATACAACAGACAACATAAAGAGTTCATTCAGCGACTACACACAGGTATCTTGGTGCATTTCATGTTCCCTGATCAATGAGTGGCAGTGATAGAGTCTGACCGAGTGAGGTACGAACGAGTTTTTGTACCGCTCCGTTCTTGTTTTGATTGACAGCAGTCGCCCACTTCGCGACGACCTGACGTTCTGATGGAGCGGGTGGCCGTTGTCTTCCATGATTTTTTCGATTTTTCTTAGGCACTTTTGTTCAAAAGTTCCTTTAAATGTGGCAATGTTGTGAGTGTAATTTTTGATGCTTTTTAATGATGTTTTCTAGACGTTTTAGAATATTGAACAAAGAAATGTTTATTTCTCTTTTTGTCTTTCGAGTAGAACTGCTGTTTTATTATGCTGCATTTGTATTAAGTGTATTTGTAAGTTTATTTGGTTCATTGTTTTGAGTGTTATTGCTACTATATTGGTTCAATATTCAATATGCAATATAGGCCTATTGAAGATGTATTGTTTATACAAGTGTATTACAACAGCTAGTATCTTTATGTCTGTATGTTCTAAAAGCAATGGAACCATTGAAGGCGTCTTATCAATTTAGAGGAAATAGATATATATCAGGGCCTATATATATTTATAATGCTAGAATGTTAGAATGTAAAAGTGAACCGTGCACATAACACACACACATATTGTATATATATATTTACTTATGTATAATGGGCTTTATTCGCTGTGAATAAATGAATACATTACAATAACATTGGCCAATTATCAAAAGTTCAGCGTTAATAAATTAACATTTTATTGTGATGTAAATTATATTGAACCAATTAATATTATATAGTTTTTCCGTCCAACTGTTGGCCTAGCTACTTCTAAAATACGTTCTTCCTATGCGTCATAAAATATAACTTGAACAACATATAGAAAGTGATGCCTAACCTAATTCGACCTGCGGGCCATTTTAATTTCCGACACTTGTATAGCGGGCGAAGTCAATGAGAAGGCACAAAAACGAAATAAAATTGACCTGACTCAAAACTATTTCATTAGAAACCCGTGGATTAATTAATTTAATTAATGTGATATTTCAAGTTTATGTATTTGTTGTTGTTTTTTTACGCCCCTGAAAATGGCTTCGATCGAGACCATTCGAACTTTATATAGAAGGCATCAACACTGACCGCAGCAACATCGCAGTTTAGACCAATAGCTCGTCGCCACTTCCAACAGGTTGCGACGTTGCAAGTCAGTGTTCAGGCCTTCTTTGAGTAGCCTTGAGTAGTGGCAGTGTAGCTAGCTTTTAATTACCACCTACTCATTTTGCTGTCTCTTTTTGGTAAATATTCCCATGGATCCGCCAATATATAGGCATAGTTTAACAATGTATTATTCGCGGCTCAAACCAAGAATGCCGTCATATTTCTTATATAATGCCGCAGCATTTTTTTATGTTCACGTTGTCTTAAAATAGCCACGTTTTCTTTCCATGACAAATATGTTGGCTTATTATTATGTTCCACAAAAATGTAAAGATCCGTTCACTTTTCCTATTAGATTTTACATTTGGAATCATATTTAAAAGAAAAACACAGAAATGTTAAAGGCCGTAGTAGGCTTGTATATAGGCTTACTAATCAAGTGATGCCCAATCTAATTCGACCAGCGGGCCGTTCTAATTTCCAACACTTATTTGTCTCGCGGGCTACATGAGCGAAAACTTACATATGGATCCAATACGTAATCAATAGGTTATTTGACAATTATTTTTTTTACACATCAGAAAACAGCTTCATTTCTCTACTTAAAATGTGAGCAACAGTTTAGGTACCTTAAGCTCCGACTCATTTTGTGGTCTCTTTCTGGTAGCATAATATTCCCATGGATCCTCCAATCTCTAGGTGTAGTTATATCTTTTATTCGCGACTCAAACCAAGAATGCCGCCATATTTACTTTATAATGCCGTTTTTATGCTGTTGTTTTATAAAACAGTCGAACTTTCTTTATGAAATAATAAATATGTTGGCTTCTTATCATGTTCAATATTAAAGTAAAGATATGTTCACTTTTCCTGGTAGATTCTAAGTTCATAAACAGACAAATGTTAAAGGTCATGATACCAATCCATCAGAGAAAAAGTGAGAAGCCAAACGTAAGTAAAGATACATTTTTCAACCTTTTTTTTTTTTGGAAAGAGGGATTTCTACACTTTGTGCCTACGTTTCGGCGGGCCGGATGGAATCACGTCGCGGACCGAATCTGGCCCGCGGGCCGTATTTTTGGCATCACTGTATAATATAGACGATGTCAGTTCGCTACAAGGAATAATTTCGAATGATGTTTTTAAGTAATGAACATGTTACCTCTTTGTGGAAAGATGAAAAAAAAATGTTTTTCTTAATATTTAGATGCATGTTCTATAGGCCTATATGGCTGCTTGGTCGTGTTGTAGGCGTTTCTGACTATCGTCACGATAAACCCAACTCGAGTTCGAACCCTATAAAATAGTTCCATTTCCTAAAGGTGTGGGCCAGGATTAAGATATAAAAATCTTACTTTCTGGAAGTAAAGTTTTCCTTTCACACCTTGTGATGTATGGGGCAGATGATGTCAAGCTCATCTGTTTCTATAACAAACGGTTAACGAGCGGCTAGGATGCCATGTGGCCAGCACAACGACCAACATTGACTTTCCCCAACTTAAGTCAGGGACTCCATTAGAGTTAGGTGGACTCAGGGGCGCCCGAAAATTCTAAATCCAGTCTTCATCGAGATTCGAACCCAGGAACTCAGGTCCGATAGCCAATTTAAGCGCTTAATGAAACCACTCGGCCATCGCGCCCCCTTACTCTCTGAAAGAACGTTCTACAAGTTTAAAAAGTAATAGGTTTTCGTTGTTGTCTGTTGTTCGAGTTTTTAACAGCTGTGGACTACACACATGTTCATCCGATCAAAGTTCAAACCGTTCACACAAAAGATCAAAGTTGAAGTACGGTATAAATTAATAATTACCTTCACTGTATCCAAAGGATGACCAGCCACGGTCAAGCAAACACCTCCACAGCCCCCTGCAATAAAATCCTTAGCAACACTTGGTTTTGCTTTAGACATTTTGAGTGAAACAGTTTAGAACAACAGGAGTATTTAGCACATCCAACTTTTCCTCATTGCTCTCCGCACACTGGCGAGTGCAAGCACAGCTCTCGATAGGCCCCTACACATTAGCCTAACTCTACACACTTGATGTCTGGAGATAAAGTCTAGTCACTGATAAACAAAGGCTCAGACATAGCGGGTCAATGTGTTCTCGACTTGTTTTAATGTACGCCCGGGCCTAATGTAGAATAATAGTAGCTTCCATAATTTTAGTTTTTAAATTCTACGCTTTCAAATCAGGCTTACAAAAAAGCTATTTTTTTTAAATATAAGTATCGTATCTGACACATTGAATGATTTTGGCGCGCTTTTTGAAACAAAATAGTAGAATGATATTTTTGCAGCAGGCCTATCCTGCAGGATAAAAAAGAATACACGTGTAATAGAGCTCATTTGGGGAGCTACTAACGACGAATACGTAATTTCGAGGGACGAAAAGGGGGGATATCCCTCTCGTGAACCTCTATCCCCCCCCCCCCCCCCATATTTACGTGCACTTTCCTTTTTTTTTCCTCCTGAAGTAGAGGGAAAGCGGAGTTTTTTTTGTTGTTTTTTTTACATTCGCAGATGCTGACTGGTCGTGCGGTACACGCTCAGGGCTCACTTTACGTGGTCCAGGGTTCTCATTATTCCGCTAATAACGAAACGTAGGCCGATACAATAAAAAAGGAAAGCATGTGATCTATTTTTATAATTATAGGTCCTAATTGACGTTGAATTATTATCTAGGATTCCTATTGGCTTTACAAAACATAATTATTTTTTTTTATTCCAGACGACAATTACATTACTCTAAACATGAAATGGTTGTAGTAATAATATATAACTGCCTTTACCATATATTCTATAGATAATGTCAGTAGCTTTATAGAGTGGGAAGAAAGGGAATGTAGAGTGATGTCCGAGCAGTTAGATCTCAGAAAATATTTCTAAAGACTCTAAACATACTTCCTTTCCCCAAACAAACCAAGTGCTTTGTAATAGACAAATGTAGCTGGATTTTAGTTCTTCTGATATTTGTGTGTTTTTCCATGGTAAACATGAGAGCTAGTTGTTTTAAAATTTGCCTTCCATGGTAAACATTATGAGAGCTAGTTGTTTTAAAATTTGCCTTCCATGGTAAACATTATGAGAGCTAGTTGTTTTAAAATTTGCCTTCCAATATACAATAAAACAGTACTCACCGTTAAACCTATATGTATATATAATAGGTGCTGCATTTTTGTTTTATATATAGGTAGGACTACAATAAGTTAATAATTTAGGGGCTACAAATATTGTATTACGGGTAGTATGATTTTCATTCAACAATTATAAGGGAAAGCCTAGAAAGTTGCACTGAAGTGCAGAAAGTAACGATTGATAGGATTCCCCTACCCAACACACACAAAGTATTTAATGAATGGATGAAAATATTTTTTTTAGTTACTTGTTTTCTACAAAACACAAATTACTAAATTTAAGAGTTCACAAGTAGTCCAAGGTTTCATTTTATTAATTTAACGTCAACAAATTAACAAGGCATATAATTACATATATACACATTTAACAATGAAAATAAAAAAAAATAATTTAAAAAATTATTGCTTATAAGTATCAAATAACTTTGACAATAATGGAATTTAAAAAATATAATACAATATTTTTTTAAGCTGAGAAGTTAAAAAAAAACATAAACAAAAATAACAAATTAAATATATTAATAAGTTCACCTAATTTTGTTCATTTCCAGGATTAAAAAAAATGATTTGAAAATCAAATCACAACTAATCAAATATTTTATAATTTTCCAAAATTAATTACCAACCAGAATCACATTAACTAGGTAAACAGATGTACTAAACAAATTAAATTACATTATGCAGGGATGGACAAATTTTATTTCTGATGGCAATATTGGATAACCTTTAACCCTGGTTAGACGGCACAGATATACACTACTAAATAGAGGTATAGTTAATTGTACTTGTATATCTCTCTAGCCAGTTTTTAAAATATTTTTTCCTTTCAAAGGAAATCTGGCAGGATTAATTTAATTTCTGTGAGGCAATATTTCTTAAAGAAGTTTTTTTAGGGTGCTGATTCTTCAAGAGGTTTTATTACTTCTAGAATAAGCACACAAATCAAGTCTGAATAGTTAATTCATACATATAACTTTGTGATCATTCACAGTGCTTTGCGTTAGTTAAAAAAAAAGTCTGAAAAACTAATTGTTTGAATTTTGTACAAAAAAGTAGTTGGTAAGTTAAGACATGCCAGTTATATTTTAAGCTATATGTTCCTAGGAAGGTTGTTTTAAAAATGTCTTCCAATATGCAGTAAAACAGTACTAATGCAAAGTATATGGGGGGGGGGGGCACCAAAAAATACACTGCCACTTTGTCCAAGCCTACTTCATGTAATTATTTATACATAATAAAAATAATAACCATAAGTGCTAGCCGAGATATTCTAAACTGGCTTTTGCTTTTTCCATTTCATGCAAGAATGAATAAAACTGTGGAAGTGTCAATTCTGAAAATAAAGTTAGATGTTAATTATTTTTAAAGTAGCTTACTTTATATTGCCTATTGATAGGTAAAAGGTTTCAGGTCATATACTCAAACTTCCTTTAAAACTTATCCTGGTACCGGTAGGTAAAAATTTTTTTTACAAAGTGAATGATATAGTTTCGTTTGGTGACTAGATGGTGGGTTATATATGGCTTTAAAAAAAACTTCTTCAGAAAAAGATGCAAACCCAAGATCCAATATGGAGATCAGTGAAAAATAATTGGATTAAAAAAAAAAGGCAGATGTTTCAGATAACAAATCTGTATAAAAAGTCATTTCCTTTAAATGTTATAAATATAGTTTTTATTTTTAATTACTAAAGAAAAATAATATCTTATTTTACTGATTATTGCAGTTTGCTATCAGTAGGTACTGGAGCTGAATAGATCTGCATTGTATAAATATTGGTTATTTTGGCCAATCCTAGGTTCTACAATGAGTTGTTAAAAATTATTTCGAAAATGTATTTTGTTTTACATTCTCTATAAAAGAAATATGTAAACAAAAAATTCAAACAGGTCTAATTATTCAATTTAAGAAAAATATATATAAAAACACAGAAAGCTATAAATATTAATTGTAAACTCACCTAAGAAAACATCTTTTGTTCCATTTCCTGTGTTTATCACAAGCTTCAACTAAATTTGAAAAAAAAAAAAGATTTAGATCTCAATGTTTCTTCAAGTTAAAATTCAAATGAAAAAATATGTAACCTATAAGAAGCAGAATTTCCATAATTACCTGTAAAAATGTGTTACCAACTTTATCCAACTCACTACTTGAAGCAGTCACTAAGAAAAAAAAATAATTGAAAAATTAATGTTTTATTTTTTTTATACAAATTTTAAAATTATTCTGGGTAAAAACAAGTAAAACATAACAAATACTTTAACAAATTCAAACTTTCTTATAGTGAGTGAAATTGCATCAATTATTTTAAATTCATCATTTTAAAAATAGAAGGTTTTATTGTCTATTGTTAGCTATGAATTTTTAGCTAACATCCTAATTCTCCACATAAGGCTTAGTGCAAAGTTTCAACTTTATGCGAGAACGGAAAGTTGGAAAAATAATGTGTTAAAGGGTTAGGCCTATAATAATTGATTAATTAATTATATTTAAATCTAAGAAGGAACTATAAGAGATAAGAAATTATGCTGGAAACACAGCAACTAAAAATAATAATATATAAAATTATACTTATGGATCAAAAACCTCGAAAAATTACCTCCGAATTTCCATTCAATGTCCACTAACTGATTAACCATTAAGGTTTGACCAAGTGCTCCTTTTGACAAAGCCACCAAGTTAGCCTCAAACTGGTTGGCAACAAGTGTTGATTTCTCATCTGATAAACCTAAATATATGATTTACACACACACAAAAAAAATCAAACATTACTTGCCCTTTCATAAATAATATTAGGTACAACAACAGTACAAAACTATTTGCTGTCACACATGTATTTAGGTATCAAATTTGTAATTTTCACAATATGAAGGTTTGATATATAGATACATTTTTTATATAATTAAAATTGAACATGTATATTTCTGCATTTTATTCAAAAGTGTGTAGTTGAGGTGAGAAAGAGAAATAAAAAGCTCTGTAAACACATACGCTTAAAAAAAAAAAGAAATAATATAAATCTGTAGCTTAGATGGGAAAGAGAAATAAGTTATGTATTATATACATTCAAAGAAGAAATAATAAATCAGTAGCTTTGATTTCACTGACCTAAATTTTGCAAATCTTCTTGCAACTGTTGAGGACTAAGACTTTTCTTCAGAGCAACTGCATTTAAAAAAAAAAAAAAAAGACATATGTAGTTCTTTTCAATAATTAGAAAAGTCTCTTAAGAAGAGAAGTCATACTTTTTTTTTGAAAATAAAAAAAAAATTTTAACTAAATAATATGATTTGATTTGATTTTGATTTTAGGCACATCGGCACAATTTAGGCCATGTTGTGCCTGCAGTCCTTTAAGGACTACTCTCTCTCTAAACAACAAGGGCCAAATTCTACAGTCATTAAAATCAAGGTCTATTCACAGTTAAAATAGTAAAGGTGGTAAAAATTTAATTATTTGGTAAAAATCTAATGTAAATAGTACATGTTCACAAATTCATAAATCAGATCTTCGTAGACAACCCCACTTCCCGGATAAAGCCCAGTACCTTCCCTGGGTCTGGACATGGTCGTGCTAACACGCCCTGTCAGACCCTTAGATGTGGGCCGCCACCTGACATCCGCCACAATCTGCCTGAGTTTATTGTGAGTCTCAGCCTCTCATTGGTTCTGACACTCTCGATAGGTGACAGAGGCAATACTTTGTCTCAGGTCCGAGCAGGGAATTTGGGTTCCTGACACCGCATGATTTAGGGCTCTCTTTGCTTCTCTGTCTGCGGCTTCGTTTCCCTCAATGATAACATGGGAGGGGACCCACATGAAGGTGACATCCCTATGGTCGCTGTTATTTGGTCCAACAGCTTAAGGCTCTTATGTACCAATGGGATGTCAGTCTTCATCCGCCCCAAAGCTTGCAATGCAGATTTGGAGTCGGAGCAGATTATAAATTTCCTCCTTTCTGATGCTTTAACGACCATAAGTGCAAGCGATATTGCATGCCATTCGGCCGTAAAGATGGAGCAGCCATCGGGGAGTCTATGGGAGACACACGCGACCTTTCCATCCATTTTGGATCCGTCTGTGTAGATGGTGCCACAATCTCCGTAGCTCTCCAGCAGTTCCCTAAAGCAGGGTTCGTGGGGCTGGATTTTAGCTTGACTATATACTCCATTGCAAGCTTTTTCATTCTTATATTCATGGGGAGTTCTCCAGCCTCCACATGGAGACTTGGGATAGTAGGTGATGTCCGAAACGCACAGAGACGCAGGGCAGCATTTTGTATTTGTTCCAGTATTTTTAGATAAGACCTCCTTGCTGCTCCATATATTATGGATCCGTAGTCTAGCTTGGATCGAATTAGACTTCGATATAGCAGCAGCAAGGAATCTCTGTCAGCTCCCCAGTCCGTATGGCTGACTACTCTAAGTATGTTTAATGACTTTTGACATTTCTTCTTATCTTCCTTAATGTGGGGGAGAAAATTAAATTTGGAATCTAGGGCGAGGCCTAAAAATTTTGTAGTTTTCACGACAGGGATCTTCTTTTTGTGTATAAATAGTTCAGGGTCTGGGTGGAGTCCCCTTAAATTACAAAAATGCATACTAACTGTTTTGGAGTCCGAAAATTTAAAACCATTATCGTTTGCCCAATTTTGAATTTTGTTTAAACATAACTGTAATTTTCTTTCTAAGGTGTTCATGTTTTTCCCATAAGTAAAATGACAAAGTCATCAACATACAAAGAGCACTCTATGCCAGGGGACAGAGCATTTATGATGCTATTTATTTTAATGTTGAACAGGGTGACTGACAGAATGCTGCCCTGGGGTACACCCATTTCCTGGTCATGAGTGTCAGAAGCGGAGTTGCCCACTCGAACCTGAAATTTTCGGTCTTTCAGGAATTCCCCCACAAAACGGGGGAGGTGTCCCTTAAGCCCCATAAGCTCCAGGTCATGTAGAATGCCATGTTTCCAGGTTGTGTCATAGGCCTTTTCTATATCGAAGAATACAGCTACTAGATGTTCTCTTCTGAGTAATGCATTTCTAATATAAGCTTCCAGCCTTACCAGTTGTTGTCCGCCCCTGCCGGAATCCGCACAGGTAGTTGGAGATCACTTTATTCCTCTCCAGGTACCAGACAGCCTACTGTTAATCATTCTTTCCATGGTTTTGCAGATGTAGCTTGTTAGTGCTATTGGTCGATAGTTAGCTGGGTCAGAGCCGTCTCTTCCCGGTTTAGGTATCGGTATAACTGTGGCTTTCCTCCAGCTGTTTGGGAAAGCGCCTATTTGCCACACACAGTTATAGACCCCTAGCAGGACTGCCAATGAGGGTTCGGGAAGGTGCTTGAGGAACTGGCAATGGATTTCATCTTCTCCAGGCGCTGTGTCATGTGACTTGTCTAGCGATTCCCTCAGTTCCTCAAGCGAGAACAGTTTGTTGTAGTCTTCATTGTTCTCTGACCTGAAATCAATGGGGTGTCTTTCCTCCCTGGTTTTGACTTTTTGGAACTCTGGCGTGTAATGTGCAGTGGATGACTTTTCAGCTATTTCTCTGGGGGATGTAACAGTTGGTCCTTGGTTTTTCAAATGCCCTATTGCATTTGATTCTTTTCATTTGATTCGCCTTACAGCCTTCCAAACCGCTCTAGCAGAAGTTTTGGCATCCAGACTGCCGACAAAACTTCTCCAGGAGTTCCTTTTGGCTGACCGTATGGTTTGCCTAGCCTTTGCTCTAGCTATCCTGAATAGCTTTAGGTTTTCCTGGGAAGGATTCTTTATAAATGCAGCCAGTCATTTTTTCCTATTGCCAATAACACTTTTGCAAGCTGTATCAAACCATGGTTTGCTAGGCCGTTTTGGATTTGCGGAGGTTAGGGGGACAACTTCCTGGCTATACTAAGTAGCTTGCTAGCAAAGGTATCAGCTGGGTTCTGTTCATTGAGGAAATTTTCTGTGATATCCTCGGAGCATCTTTTTTGGAATTGTTCCCAATCAGCCTTATTCAGTTTCCACCGCTGAGGTCATCCCAATGAGGGGAGATTGTTAGTAATGATGATTGGGAAGTGATCACTTACCGTAGATCATTGCTAACTGACCATTTAAAGTCGTCCAGAAGTCCAGGGACGCATACGGTGAGGTCAATGCATGTGAGAGATCCAGTTCCTGGGTGCAAGTAGGTCGGTGATGCATCATTAAGTATGCATAAATTATGTTGGAGGAAGATATCCTCCAGCATACGACCTCTTGTGTCGGTATTGTTGGATCCCCACATGGTGTTATGGGCATTGAAATCCCCAAGGATTATATAAGGCCGGGGGAATTGTTTCAATAGGTCCTCCATGTCTGTTGGATTTAATGGAGCGTCTGGTGGTAGATACAGGCTGCAGCAAGTGATAACCTTGTGAAGGGTTATCCTTGCTGCTACGGCCTGTAGTATGCTCTGTAGTTCTACCCTCTCATGGGGGATGCTGTCCTTCACAAGGATAGAGACTCCACCTGATGCTCTCTCTGCATCCTCAACATTCTTGCTGTAAGCACTGTAGCTTCGGAAACTGATGCTATCTTTCAGAAATGTTTCCTGTAAGCAGACAGCTACAGGAGTCTCAGAGTCCATCAGTAGCTGCATTTCCTCTACAATTCCACTGTACAATTCTGGAATCCATGGCTTATTCTAAATGACCTACTTGGAGCTATTTGGCCTTGGGAGGCCCCCGGAGGGGTTTCCCTTTATTCCAGTGACCTTGGTATTTTTATTCTTGGGTTTGGATGGAGAGGAGGACAACCCCTTTTGGGAGAAGTCTTTCTCTCTGGAGAGGGGAGATCCCTCTGGTTAGAGCGGAGGTTATTTCCTCCTCGCTCACCTCGGGCATCCTCTCTGCTTTGATTTCTCCCCTTAGGGAGTTAATCAACCTCTAATTCGGTAGAGGTTGGGGTGTCTGGCTGGGTTCTCTGAGGAGAACCTGTGTCAGACATGATGTCTTCGGGTTCTCCTGGAGTGTTGGCTTTGACATGCTGCTCAGTCTCCATGCTCTCATCAGCGAGCACAGAGAAGCTGTCCATTAGCATGACAACAGGGCTTTCTTGTTTCTTCGGAGGTGTGTTCTTTGGCGGTGTTTTCTTCTGAGTTGGAGGAGGAGGGGGTGATGGGGTCAATGTGCCTGTCTGTGTGGCTATGGATCTTCCTATCTTAGCAACAGCCTGGATGTATGTCTTTGTCAAGCCAAATTGGCCCTTGGGTAGGGCCAACACAGCCAATTTCGCCTGGCTGAAGGTACATCCATTTCTTGCCTTGTACACACAGGGCAGTCCTTGGAGTAGGCTGAGTGGCCAGCGTGACAGTTTGGGCATTTGAACTGGGCTGTGCAGCCCCTGTCCTCATGACCTTCTCCAGCACATCTGGCACACACAGTGTTCCTCTTGCAGACTGCTGCACCGTGTCCATAACCCTGGCACTTGAAGCACCTCATGGGGTTAGGTATGTAGGGCCTCACTGGAACTCGTAAGTATCCTGCCTTCACATACTCTGGCGGTGTCCTAGTTCCGAATGTGAGGATAAAAGTGGCGGTTTTGACCTCCTCACCATCCCTGCTCCTTGTAATGCGCCGGGCATGGGTGACTCCTTCAATGCCCTCCACTATTTCCTTCTCGGAACATTCCAGTAGGTCCCTAGAGCTGATTACACCTCATTTGGTGTTCAGACTCTTGTGTGGCATGACTTCCACTTGGAGATCACAGAGTCTTCTGCATCTTAAAAGCCCATCAGAGTGTATCTTGCTTTCTACTTCTACAAGAAGTTCCATTGTCTTGTGTAGCTTAGACACACTCTTGGGCTCTCCCACTACTGACTTGAGTCCCTTATAGATAATAAAAGTGCTCAGCTTTATCAGGCTTTTCCCCTCCTCTGTGCACCTGACCACCAAATATGATGGCCAGGTAGTACAGCTTTTTGTGGCCTCCTCCTTTTTTGCCTCAATACGGCATCTCTTGCCCAGACATAAATCTGGGGCAAGTAGTTTATTGGTGTTTTTTTTATCCATATATATTTTCTTGTTAGTTCGGCACCTGTGCTCCCCACCCGCCATCGAGTCCAACAAGGGGACGGGCCATTCGGATGTCCAGAATGAGCCCGCCAAGGCTACACAGGTGCTATACTCAGTCAGCTGCTGCATCGGACATGTGTCCGATACAGCAGCTCCCTGATTGACCCTCCAGCCACCGCCCTCTTGCATAGGTCGAAGACCTATGCTGGTAGCTCGGCGTGACCAGCCGGTTGACCCAGAGCGGGCCATCTGGGCCTCAGGTCTAGGGGAACTTGGAGCCAAAGTATTGTGTTGTGGTGGCTTATCCTCAGATAGCCCCCACTCAAACACCAGGATCTCTTTATCCCCCCTTACCTGTCGCAGTCCATGGCAAACGGACTGGTCTAGGACGTAGTGAGATTTTAAAGATAAGGAGACAGTGATGATCAATGAAGGCAGACTTAGGAAAAGAGGAGGCAGACACAATGATAGAAAAAAAGTAGGGCACTTTTGAGCTCCAAAAGTGCTAAGGAAAGAGGAGTGCAGTTTAATGTCATGTCTCGGGACGAAACTAAATAATATAAATTTGTTTGTGCTACACAAGTAAAAATGTTGATTCTAAACTACTAAAAAGTGCACAAAATTGATATTGTATACCTGTTAAATTACAAAGCCACCAATCAACATTTCTGTACACCAGATGTACTCCAAATACTGAGCTATGTATAATACCCATCACGAATGTAAATCTCTATTTTTTAGAGAAGGTTTCTTGGCATTTAGGGTAAGATGCTTTTAAAACAAGCCTAATAATATGTAATACTTACAATTAGGTAGGGAAACTAGACTTTTGAATACATTTCGCAATGGACCAACAGCGATGCCATTTTCTTGAGCGAATTCTTCAAGCTGTGTCATTAATCTAGAAGACTGCACACAAATTAATAAATAAATAAGATAAGCTTTGACATTTAGGTGATAAAAATATTTTTTATCACACTTTAATGCACTTTCAAACAAGAGGGCAGAAATATAAAAAATGGGCAAAAAGAAAAAAAATAACAAGGAAAAAAATCCCTAAAATAGAATTTTGTAGTTACAAGTTTATTTACAAGTTGTCAAAATATTATGTCTACAAAAATAATTTACCTTGGTTGGCTCCAGGAGGAACTGGAATGCATACTGTGACAGCTGGCTAAATAACTAAAATATTATAACAAAATGCATTTCTGTTATTAGAATTGTATGAAATAAATGTTTTTAATAACATATTCAACATATTAAAAGAAAAGTCTCCCAGTTAACGCATCACATTTAATGAATCCAACATAACTGTTTTAATCATGAACAAGTAATAAAATTTAAAGATAATGTAATATTTAAACACTAGCAGTAAGGAATTTTGTTGTTTATTATCTATAGATTCTTCTATGAAATTAATGACAGAATCTCTTTCTAGTAGTTTTGTTTTTCATCATCATTGACTTTAGTCAATTTAGATCTAGTATTTAGACATCTTAGAGTACTTAGACTCTACATAGATCTAAAAAAATTGAACAGTAACAGATGATGATATTAGTCTATATCTAATCTTGAACTAGAAACTCATGACTAGTATGAATCTCTAGATTATTCTAGATATAGTATCATATAGACTATACTCTATAGTATAGACATAGATATAGAGAGATACTCAAATCTTATCTGTAGACTGGAATCTAGATTTTTATATGTCTAGATAATAGATTATCAATGAAATCATGATTATTATGTTATGAATATGATAATAAAGTCAATTTATGTCTATGGATCTCTGGATTTAACGATATAATATAAGATTCGCTAGATCTAGATTATACTAAAACAAGTTGTAAATAATAGGCTAGGGTGCCGCCCCTTTATCTGTGTTATTTGTTACTTGTACTAGAACATACAAATCTTGATTCGTTATGATTTTAAAAAAGCTAGCAATTATCACATTAAAAAAATATTTAAATCTAGATCTAGACTCTCTATATTTACCTCGTTTTGAAATTTATTTAATGCCTGGAAATCGCTAAACATTAAATCCGACGGTGTCTCTTTTGTGAAATGAAAAGTAACAGCCATTTTTTTTTCATCAAGGGGAGATAACTCTCATATTTCACTAGCATATATAACTAAGTAAAAGTTTACCTTGGGAGATTTATATACATTCTAGATCAAAGATCTAGGAACAGTTGTATCATACACTAAATTATTAACAGGGTATTTTTTACAATTTAAAATAAGAGGGTGTCAATTTAAATAGCTAACGAGGACGAGGTTATGATTGTAAAAAAAAATCAAATTATATTAGTAGTACGAAATCTAATGCCTGCAGACTTGCGTTTTCAAACAAAGTTTGGTACTTACTTACATAGGTGCCTCATTAGACATTGTATAAAATGATTAGATTTACGTCAGGGAAATAGAAAATGTCCTATCTAGAAAGATATTTTGACAAATAAAATATACATTTTTTTTTAATGACGCACTGATTGAGCATAGGACAGAAAATACATATTGTGTAATTTCTGTATGTCTTTATATGTGTATGTCACAAGTAGGCCCTGTGTCTCTATCATTTATCTTAATTTTTATTATTTAAGGGTAATAGACATAAAAAAAATAAATATCTCCTGTTTGTATATACACTTTTTAAATTATATTACCCCTGAACTCTTCTTGTAAAATGTATCTGTTGTACATCATCACACCCACAGGAGGACAAAGACTTACAAAGGAGGACAAAACAAAAACAAAAATTAAAAAATACAATGTGCTTAAGAAAAGGAGCTTTCAATGTATTAGATTAAACATGTCAGTAAATTAAAGGCTGTATGTTTATCATATATTTCTCATTCACAAAAAAGTTATTAAAAAAGGATTTCATGCCTGACATTTTTTTTCACTAGATCACCTACTTTTTGGGGAAAAAAGCTTCTCACTGGATTATCTTTTTTTTTTTCTAATTCCCACATTTTGCACAATTATTTCTTTTACCTGACAACACAAGAATCAATACAAAAATTTAACCAATTAGGTAATTAACTATTGGTAATTAATATTTTGTTTGGTATCTTGAACAAGTTAAGAAATTGTAGTTGACAGATGGGGTGGTATAAATTGAATTAGTCCCCTTAAGGACTCAAGCCCTGTGTGAACATTTGTTTATGCATTTAAAAAACAATAATGTAAACATTCAACAAAAAACTCCCTTCTTCCCTCCCTCTTTCACAACTGGTTCCTCTTTTAGAACTTGCGATCTATATGGCAGATGATGTTAATGCAGCGGTTCTCAACCTTTTAAGCTTGGTGACACTTTTTACAATCCCCAACTCTGCCGCAACACCCCCCCCCCCCCCCGGCACACACACAGCACTAGAAGAACAAACAAAATCAATCCATTTTTCGATGGTCTTTAGCAGATTGAGAACCCCTGTGTTAAGGTCATCTGTTTCTTTGGCCAATGGTTAACGAGCAGGGTGTCATGTAGCTAGCACAACCACCTGCTTTTACTTTTGCCAACGTAAGTCAGGTACCCATTAGAGTTGGGTGGACTCAAGGGTGCCCTAAAAATCCAGAAATTCAAAATCCTAGTCTTCAATGAGATTTGAGCCCAGGACCCCAGGTTTGGTAGCTAAGCCCTTAACCACTCAACCACCACGCCCCCAGCAATAGATCTGCAAGACTAAATTGAGACTATCTAGCTGCAACAATATTTTTTTCAAGCCCAAGTTCTAAGTTTAATCTATCAATGCCCTACAGTTCACATAATGCATTGGGGATACAAATTTCAAAATGACTTAAAATACAACATAATACATCTTTCATAGATGGGATGTGTCTCTGAAGACACTGCAGATTCAAAATAATAATGCACGACACCAATCATCTGATGAGGCAATCATAAATGTTTACCATTAATGAATTTCTTTGGTTTGGCACTTTAAAACATGGCAAACTTAATAATTCAGACACAGGTTTCTATAATAGTCTGTTAGCATGATCAATGTTATAGTCATCCTTTTAGTTTCTCCGTCAAAGATTCAATTTTAACAAAAATTTTTAATATATGTATATGTGTATATCTGATAAATAGAAAGAAGTTGCTTGGTATCCCATAAGTTTTTAAGATTTTTTCTAGAATTATTATATAGCTTAGCTACATTTAAAAAAATAATATCTATTATTGCAATTACTTGTGGAACAATGTATAAATAAATAAATGCAAGTTTATTCAACAAATTTAAATAACATGTGTAGTCTCCAATAAAAAAAAAACAATAATAAAAACAAGCAACAGTTCAAGCAAACATCTTACAATGTATATCATCTGTTCAGCTAAATAAATGGGAGGTCAACAATATCATCAAAATTTATCACAAAAATCTGTCTAGATAATTAGTTTTATGAAGACAAAAAACAAAGACAAAAACAGTATTGTGATAAACAGATAAACTTTATAAGTGATGTTTTAATGTTCAAGTAATTTTGTAAAAACTCTGCATAATTATTTGAGGAAAAATTAGAACATGCAAAACATACCAAAAAAAATAAAGGGGTAAAATAAAGTATATTTTTATTTTTCAGCTGTTAGGAGTTATATTTTTTTATAACTGAGTATTTTAAAGGATAACAATTAGAATGGATTTCAGCTCAAATGTACTTGATACATTATGGTTAATGAATATGAAATAATGCATTGTAAATTTAATGAAAAGCAAACACTACAGTACAAAGGTTTACAAATCCCAGCCAAAATATTCAAGTTCTTTCAATTTAATTTAATTAAGTAGATTATATATTTGTAGGAGAAGAGGTCACGCAACTAATGTCCTTCATATTTAGGAGGTCGTTTTTCTTTAAAAGCAACCAACCCTTCTATTCTGTCCTTTGTTGGCACAACCTGGAGAAAATAAAAAAAAAAGGAATAAATAATAGTAACAAATTAAAGGGGCATTTAAAGTAAAATATTGAAAGTGTATTTCCATAAGAAATGAACAAAGAATTGGGTGTATTCTAAGATAATATATTCACTTAGCAACAGTCTGATACACACAGTACATTAGTTTATCTAGATCTAGTTGGCCCAGTCAATCTTAAATTAACAATTCATTCGGTACTGCCGAATCTAAGTCTATACAATGTAGGCCAGATATAAACCTGGATCAGCAGACAAATTGCATTGTAACCTCAAGTTATTTTTTAGGCTGTCTTAAAAACTGATATCTATGTTAACTATATTAATGCAAATCAAAGGTAGCAATAAATTGCCCAGACTGAGGGTCAAAGTATTGAAACACAGATTTATTTTAAAAATGTATGTGTTTGGTCTGTGAATTTATAGATATTTTTTCTTTCTTTTTTTAATAGCTTTTCCTGTCTTAACAAAATATTAGCACATTTTAATGTTGTTACAAAATTTTCTTTATCCAATTAGTGATCAGGGATCTTAGAAAGACCACTAGTAGATCAGCTTATCAGATTTCTAAATACAGCATATAAAAGCACAGAGCACGAAGAAAGAAAAATTAAAAGCCAGGAGTTAGATTGTAAATTGACTAGGCAGCAAAGTGTTATCACCAAACAATCATCATTACAAGAAGCTGCAACAGACGTTTGGTGCTATGCCAAAAGATTGACAAATGAAACAAGCCCTTTCTGGAAGGTGAATTTATTAAAAAATGCTTGTCAGACGCAGCTAATATTGTATTTTCTAAAAAGAAAAGGTAATTTGAAAGCATAAACCTGTCAAGGAGAACTGTAGTTAGGCCTGTTGAAAATTGAAAATTTGATGCACCAACTTTACAATGAAGAAAAGGATTTTTTGTGGTACCCCTTGCATTGGATGAAAGTACTGAAGTACATAACACAACACAATTAATGATATTCATCTTGAAAGTAGATACTAAGTTTCAGCTTACAGAAGAGTTACGCAACACTCAAAGATACAACCTCAGGCCAAGTTTTAGTCCATGCTATGAAGAACTGTATTGAAAGAGTCACGAGTGTAATATCTGATGGAGCCTGTGCTTTGACTGGAAAAAGCATAAATCTAGGTTTGTTGAAGTTGATGAATGCTAAAATAAAAGGGCAGTAAACTGACCTCTCAAATGTGTCATCCATTAGAAAAGTGTGCAGATATCAAGCATGTTATTCAAGGGATAGTCAAAGTGATCAACTTTATAAAGGCTAGGGGTTTTAACCACAGGCTATTCAGAAAACTACTTGAATATTTGGAAACTGAACATTCAAATATATATACACACACACACATAATAAATAACTGGTAGCAAATATACCTTATACAAAATACATTTTTATACAGCCCTCCATACAAAAAGGTTGCCCACCCTGGTATAGGTGGTAAGATACATACATTACAAATTATATGCAAATTATATGCAATGCTAGCCTATGAAACCATATGAAGCTTTATCAACCAAAAAAAATATATTTAGAAAAATCAATACAAAAATCAATATTAAATTTTGACAAGCAAATCTATGTTTCATGTGCCATTAACACATATGCAACTTAATACAATAAAGTAGTTTTATAATTAACCATGCCATGAAAGTGTAGGTAAGAACTCACTTGAGCATAGTAAGCTTCTTCATATTTCATTCCTGCCTCAATTTCAACCTACACAGAATAGTTGAAAAAAAAAAAAAAAAAAAAAACGTAAAAAAAAGGCAAATATTTCTATATATGCTAAACATAATAGTTGTCATTAACTAAGCTAAAGACATTGTGTACCGGTAGAGGTGTTAAAGTATTGGTATAATCTGCTCTACATAAATGGTCAAATCTACATTGCAAATAAAGCTTAACTTCACTTACCTCAATTCCCCTGTTTATAGCAGCTTTAGCCATTCTTAAAGCAATTGGACCCTGGGAAAAAATAAAAAATAAATTGATGGTGTGAGCAAGCATTAATTATTTAATGTGCATCTGTGACAAAAATGAAAGCATTGTAACAAAATTGAGGAAATAAGGTAAACAGAGTACAGCAAGTAAGGTCCTTTTTTTTTGAACAATGTAACACATGTAAAAAAGCCAACTGAATTAAATCTTATTTTAAATGTTATATATCTATTTCCATGTGCATACAAAATGTATACCGGTACCTGTACTTAGTTTTGAATACTGAAGTTCACACTTTCCGAGGACTATGTAGCTATTGCATCTCTACAAACACATATTTGTCATGTAAAAATTATTTATTAATTACACTCATTTACAAATATCAAGACTTTATTAATATATATATATATGCTGCAGAGTGCTAAACAGTTCACCAGTAAGACCCTTGACAAAGAGTAAAAGGGCTTAAACAGCATTAGACAAGACAAAGAGAGGTATTGATGGCCATAAGACAGATTCATTGTCATGCATGAACTGAGGCCACATTTGCTGATCTGCCTAATGACACTAGTGAGCATCTACTATCTCTCAAGACAGAAGGAGACATATATTTCCTACTGTATCACAGTCTTTGATTACTTAACAGTAGTTTAACTACAGCAAAGCACTAATAGTGCTTTTCCCACCAAAAAAATATGGTATTTTAAATCCTTACTAAACATTTCCACAAAAAAGGAATGTTTAATTATTTTGTAAAATCAACATTTTTAATTTAAAAATGTAAAGGCATGTATAAAGATTATAATAGAGACCAGCAAGTTCGTTTTCATTTTATTTTGTCTATAGGTAGAAATTAGCTTTGCTGACTTTTGTACTAATGGATAGTTATCACAAATTAAACATTTAAACATATGGTCAACTCTTACAAACAGCGTAAATTATGTGTTCAAACTCTATTCCATGTACCACTGTGTAAAAATAGATTGAAGGGTTTAAGATATGAATATAAGACTTACCTGTGGAAGAATTTCCTCAGCTAGTTCTATAGCCCGAAGGTAAGCTGCATCACCACTGCTATTCTGTTCTACACTATGGTTAACTACACCATACTGTTTGGCCTGATTCCCATCCAAGACCCGGCTTGTGAAAATCAGTTCTTTGGCCAAAGCTGGGCCAATAATACGTGGTAGCCTCTGAGTTCCACCTGCACCAGGTATTATAGCCAGACTTGTTTCTATCAAGCCTAATTTGGCATTTGAGGCTGAGAAAAAAAAAAAAACAGAAAAAAAAAAACGTGTGTCACGAATTAAACATGTGAAAACTAAAAGAAAACATTTTTTTGTTGTTTGGCTAAATCTAAAACTAATTCCCATTTTCATTTTTAAGTTTTTATTTTATTTTTATCATATTCCCTAGATTTATAGATTCTATTTTCTATCAGATTATCAACTTTGATATAAATATGATATACGTTTTTGGAAGTTTGGGCAAAATATATGGAAATAAGATGCTATTAAGAAAACAGACTAATTTTAAACAATGATGACAAAAGGAAGATGATCAGTTAGTCCACCGAAAACTGGTTTGGTCATCTAGTTAAAATGCTGATGCACTGACTAGACCTGAGGATATACTTCTGAGCAAAGGCAAACTTTGAAATCAAAGAAACAATACAATTAGATCTCACAACAAACAACATTCTGAAACATGTAACCACAACAATTTAGTAGAGCTGGATTAAGTAAAGTAAGTCTCTTCCATTCTTTCCTCTGACAATTTATGGTACTGTCTTCAAGGATAAAAACTAACAAAAAAATGTTAAATCCCAAATAAATACACTCAAACAAAAATCTGAAACTAAGACAGTGTATATTACAATTTTTTTATGTACTTTTTCAAACAGGTTAAAGGATTATATTTATAAAATTCATACACTTGCAGTTGAAAATTCAAAACCTTTCATTTACTTTATTTTTACAGTAACTAAGAAAATATTGTAGTAATGAATAAGTATAACTCCTTTACACCATTATTTAATTCTGAGATTAAACCATTTTACAAATAAACCTGCTAAATCAGACATTTATTAATGCTACTAGTAAGAATAATATTAACCAGCCACTCGCAGATCACATCCTAAGGCCATTTCTAAGCCTCCACCAAGAGCTGCACCATCAAGGGCAGCAATGGTTGGCATCGGTAGATTTTGCAGCTCAGATATTGTATAGCGCAACTTGGAAACAAACAAGTTGACCTCCTGATTGGTCATCTGAAGTCGTTCTTTAAGGTCAGCTCCTGTTAGGGTGCGGAAACATAAATCTGATAATGTTTGAAACAAAGTGAATAAGTATAAACAAAGGAATAAATATAGTGGATTTAAATAATGTGATCATTGTTATTTTACGACATGATAATAATAAGGATTGTTAAAATAAATGGGCTAAATCTAAGGCACTAAGAATAATTAATAATACTTTGATCTTAACCATCTCATTCAGGTTAGTTTCACTATTTTTAATAATAAAATGTTCACTAAGAACTTATAGACCAATGAAATTGATGTTTCATAACAAGATATGAAAAAATAATGTGGCATATATTTTCTTAAAATTATTTCAGAAAATTATAAAGAATATCTAAAATTTACTACAATGTAATTTAGCAAAATGTATAGTTTACATTTTCTTTGTTGAAAATGAATTCAAGTTTCTGGTTTTAGCATTTGCTAAATTACACATATGAGCATAATACAATTTTGAAACATTCACAGATATCAGTATGTTATAAAATTCTAGCCACAAAACCATATCCACTGTTCAAGAAACTGAGCTTAATTAACAAGCTGTAATACCATTAAAATAAAATAATTTTTACACACAATTAATATATGATGAACTGATCACTTCACAACCTCTATAGTTGCTTACCAGCACAAAATACTCCACGCACTTCACTACGAATGATGGCGACTCTGACCTTGTCTTGAAATTTTAGCTCTTGTATGGCATCTATAAACTAAATCATTTCTTTTTTATATATTTAAATCTTACAATTAAACTTTTTTTTTTAATTTACTAAAAAATAATTAATAATAATTAAATATTTTGAAAAATATATATATTTATAAATTTATATAGCTTAAATATAAATCTTTCATTAAATATATTTATTAATTACCAGCTTTCATTCAATAATAATAAAAAAAAAAAACAACAACAGCTAAATAGATGATACAACCTACCTTCTGTATAATGTTTTTGCCCATGGCATTTTTATAACGGAACCTTCTCATTGACACCACAGCTATTCCTAATAAAACATAAACAATGTTAACTATATTATATATATTATATATATAATTCCAATTTTACTATTCCATCATCTACAGATTTTAAATAGCAACCAAGTGGTAACATGAAAAGTAAGATTAGTTTAATAAACCATCAAGCATCTTAAAATAATAATAAGCATTAAGTTGAAGTGATTCCTATGATTCACACAAATTTGTAACCTACATTTTTTACACTGCCAGTGAACTGCTTCAGAGAAGTGTCACAAGTCTGTCTAGATCAGTAGATCTACTGGATGATGATGACACTAGACCTAGATTATAGTCATTTCCGTCTAA
This sequence comes from Biomphalaria sudanica, assembly GCA_036873155.1. Lineage (NCBI taxonomy): Eukaryota > Metazoa > Mollusca > Gastropoda > Planorbidae > Biomphalaria > Biomphalaria sudanica. The sequence continues at coordinate 3,088,211 of JAZGLO010006691.1, forward strand.
GGAACACGCTAAGCCCTGCCGCTGCAATTTTTACGTTTGAATTTTTATAGCTCCGTAAAGTCCTAGGAAAAAACTGTAAGCATCTATATACTCGTCATCCATTTGTCTATAACAATAGATATGTTGTTTTTTTAAGCTATGCAATTACAATAAAATATGATGTCAAAAAAGGGTCAGGTCAATGCGTCCCAAAGCTAACATTAATGAACACCATTCCTCACTTTGTAATTTAGTGAACACTCTCAGTGTGCTAACAAACACCTCATAGTTTTTATTTAAAAATTTCTATTATCTTCAATTTTCTTATTTTATATCATTTTCTTTTGACATTAACTTAAGACAGACAGGTCAGTGTTACTTGTCCCACTCTCTATTGCTTCCTTCTCTGATTATAATGGACGCCACAACAAGGCCATTAGACACAAGTTTTACCTATATTTTTTACTGTGTACCGGTACTGTGGCATACCAAGGTCGAGTTGACCCAAATAAAAAACAACAACTGCACAACCCCCACTTGTCTAGCCGGCTCACTCTGCTCAGTGACTGTGGCCTATTTGGGTACCTGATCGATCAATAATTGTCCCTCCCTGTACGTTTTTTAATTACATTTTTGTAGAGCATTAGTGATGAGTGGCAAAATAGTAATTAAATAGTGTAAAAAAAAGAAGATCTAGCGTTCGTTAGTGTCATTGATACTAGTGATAAAGGCTGTTTGTTAATGATTAATGTCATTGATAATAATAAACGAATATTAGTGAACACCCCCTATTTACACAAAGGCTATGACATGTATGTGTTTTAGGGCCTATTTCTATTAGAAGAATTTTAGAATGTCAGAGGTCTTGTTTAGCTGGTACCTAAATTTTCTGAAAAAATATCCTTCACCCAAGGCCTGTACCTTCCTTCTGGCCTAGAATCAGAAGAAAAAAAATGGCATAGTCCTTTCCAGTGCTCTTTGAACCTGTGTAAAAGCATTGTTTTTCAGAGTAAACAAAACTAAATGATAATGTGTCTGAACTATAAAAGAAATGGAGTATAAACAAAAACAATAGACTAGTATCATCATAGCTATCAAAATAAAGGCTCATTTTAGCAAAGATTGTGGGGCACAGTGGGGTGTTCGCTAATATCAGAATAGGAATAGGGTGTTCGTTAGATGGCAATGACTGTAGATTATTAGATTATTCTAGATGTAGTTTCATCTAGAATAGAAAAGACAGTAGGACAGTAGTCCTTTAGAAGTAAGACTAGTCACTAAGACTAAGAGTGGGAGACTAAGTCAAGTAAGTCAAAGTCTAAGACTAAGTTTTAAAAGTTTAATTTTAAGTTTTAGTTTAAGTCTTAAGTTTAATTAAGATTTAAGTTTTAAGTTTAAAGTTTAAGGGTAAGTCTAAACTCTAAAGTCTACTAGATCTAGATTCTATGTCAGTTTTTAGTCAGTCTAGGTCAGGGGTGGGCAAATTACGACTCGGGGGCCACATGCGTCCCGCCGAAGTGTTTTATACGGCCCGCCGACACCTATAGAAATCAGGTGTGCCCACAGTATATATATACATATAAAAATCCAAATATTAAAAATAATATCTATATAAATTATTGAAACTGTCTCATTATAAAAGTTTTAAGTAAACGAAGATTATGCTTATTGGCTATACATCAACACACTCGATTCAAGACACAATCTCTGAGTGTTGGGTAAGCTTGGAACAAGATGGCAAGTGTAACAACTAATGGAGCTCGATCTTTGACTAAGAAATTTTTTTTTTAAATAAAAAATATCCCAACTATTAACTCTAAACAAGAAGAAATTTTGCACAAAGCTGCATAAAATTTTAACATTATATTGGCCATAATTTTGCAGTAATCAAACTTTGTAGAGCTAGGGGTGTTAACCACAGGTAGTTCTGAATTATTAACAAAATAATCCAATGTATCCGCTAGCTTAGCATGGGCAAAGCGAGTGAGATATAAAATCTCAAGGAAGAAATTGATATGTTACTTAAAGAACATTGAATGTGACTTTGTTACCTATATTTCTAATGAAGAGTGGAAGACAGATTTCATGTTTTTTATAACTGCTATTGCAATTGGTTGTTTACATATGAAATATAAATGTATGTTAAATCTTTTCAAACAAGGCTTTCCCATTTCTACAGGCAAGCAAAAGAAAATAGTTTTTGTCATTTTCCTTTCCTTTGCTGAAAGGTGAAACTATTTTTAGTGAAATAATTAAAAGTACATGACTTATTAAGATTCCTTAATTGTGCAAATTATAATTTAAAAGCAAATTTTAGGACATCAAGAACCAGTCTTCAATACCATCAGCTCACCATTTATCGCAGAAGTTGATTCAGCTACAGAGGACATAACTCCAAGCAAAGAGAAGTTCCAGTCAGTATTACCACGGGAGTCTTATAGGGTGCCAGAAGCTGTATTTCTACACTTAAAAAAACTTTGCTGCTGTTCACACTATTTGGGTACACATACATCAGTTCTTCTTCTTCGTTCTCATTTTACATGTTGGAGGGTTTAGAACAGTAATTCTATATCTGAGTTGAACCGCGCAGTGGTGTCCGGATCAGGCAGTTCTCCAAATAGTCTTTGGAGAGTCTTTTTTGGGTCTCTTGATGTAGAATGCACCATTGAAGGACATGGTCAGCATTCTCTGGTGATGCTCCAAGAGGGCAAGTTTCGCTCACCCGACAATGAACTTCCGGAACATATATTTTTGTCTTATTCAGAGAGCAAAATTTTTTGTGTGGAAACTAAACAAGTATAATCACTGATAAATGTTGAATGACTGTAATTTGACAGCAGTCACAGGGGTAACAACTAGTAAGCTAGTTTCACAGTTCCGGAACATTATGCACGAGCGTAAAAAGTAAAATACTTCATATTAAGTACAAATGTATATTTGTGGGGATATTGTGATATAAATAGACAACAGCAATTAAAAAAAAATAGTAAAACTTATTTCAAATATTGCTAACTCATAACTCTTGTTGTAATTTTTCAACGCGGAGTGTGACAAAAAAGAAAGAAAGAAACGTGAATAATAGTGTAAATATGAATTAAAAGACATTCTACACACTTATCTTTCTAAGATATATATACATATATGCGGCCCGCTATTCCCAAAACCTTTTTTTAATGCGGCCCTCTATACAAAAAAAGGTTGCCCTGGTCTAGGTGACACTAGGCGTGACTAGGTCGATTTTATTTTTAACCATTTTTATTATTATTACCCTTTTGTTCTCCTTCTAGATAATTTAAATGCAGTTCATCTTCAGGGCCTTGTGGCACACTATGAGAGGCACTGCTGAGAAGTCTGTAACTAGATCTAGTAAAATTGAGCGTACGTGGAACATTTGATAATAAGCGAAGTTTGCTCAAAACAGTAATGGTGGACGCCATTTTGAGCGACAACACACAACAGTGACCTTTATACTGCCAACATCAAGATTTAAATATTATTAACTGATATAGGCCAGTGAGAAAATGTTCAACGGCGTTGTTGAAGGTTGGGATTTCCATTAGATCTGGTGTCAGAACCTGAAAACAAACGAAGTTCCACGACAAAAGTCACTAATAGTTTAACGACAGTTGGTTCACCTGACTAATGGTTCTCACCACAAATTACAAAGTGCATGCCCATGGCAATTATTACTAATATTCTGTTCTCATGTTTATTTGCTTACATATCCACTGAAGACTAGCATTATGAGAAAACATTTAAATTTTCAAAAATATGTGATAACCGAAAATAGATTGAATTTGCAAATAATTTATTTATTTTTCTTGGCTTTGCTCTTGCCTAGTGTTTTGGTTATCTGTTTCCGATATGGTGTGTTTTCATTTGGAGGCTAGTTTAATTGCTTAGAATTCAAACTAATTGGCCGAACCAGTTAATTCATTTTATAAAAATTATTTTTCTTTTGCGGTGCAATGAAATTTATGCTTGATCTTGGCACTAAAACATTTCTTGGTGTCATACCGTGATTGTATCGACTGTCGTTTACTCTTCTTCTTAGGTAGGCCTATATCAATGAAATTAATTAGTCATAGGCCTAGCCCTAGGTGTTTGATCGTAATAGTTGCATGCGTTCCTTGTTTTTTAACACGATAGTACGCTATCTTATGAACCGTTTGCTCGACCTGTAGCAATTTCACGACAGTATAGATTACCATATAACAATTCAGTCAAAAACTAAAAAAAGGACACTGTGACTACTTGATAGGAGCTGTAATTTTGCGGCCACTGTTGTAGGTAACAGATTCGATACCACATACAGTTAGGGATACCGGTGGGGCATGTAGCAGATCTCTAGATTTATGGAGGGAAAATGTGATGCTAGCAGTCTGCGTGACAAGAGAATAGAATAAATTATATATTTGACATAGAATCAATAACAAACAAAATGTTAAAAAATCTTTAAACCAAAAAGCAAAGCTTTTCTAAGTGAAAGAAACCCGCACTTACAATAACTATTTCAATAATGTAGAAGTTATTTCCCTTATTCGGTATCAAACATAGCATCGTATAGCATCGTTTATTATAGCGACTCACTGACTGCGACTAAACTGTTCCCGTTATGGATTCAATCTTCATACAGTGCTCGATTTACCGTCGGGGATGCAGGGGATATACCCGGCACTGTGAGGCTCCATACCCGACTCTGCTTTAACTTTTACCATCCCCGCCGGGGATGGTATTTATCCCCGGCTCTGCAGAAAAAATTGTTCATCCCCGGCACTGGTTTTTTAAGTCGAATAAGGAAATTTTAGTTAAATGGAAAAATTTGGTACGTCCATCTACCGAATTAATCGAAATAAACGTAAGTAAAAGTAATTCTTAGTGTTTCGTTTTCTTATATTCTTTGGTTTCAATTTTAAGTTCACTTTTCGTTTGTCACAAAGCGGAACAAACAAAGTTTCACAATTTAAAGAAAAAGTTTTTTCAAAGTTTGGTTGACAACATCTCCCGTTTTGACAACAGCACACTTGTGTTGAAACATGCTGAAGTTTTATGTAAGGCTAATTGGCCCAAAAAACACAGAAGAGTTAATGTTGCATGGAGATCGTGAAATTATGGAGCTTCAAAAATTTTTGAAAATTGAAGCATGTCATACTTCAGCAATAGTGCACCAATTTCGCATGACAAAAGATTGTCATGATGCTGATGCAGAACTTAATGAATTGTACAAGAGATTAGATGTTCTGCCAATATCTACTGCTGATTGTGAGCCAGGATTCAGCGCGATGAATTTAACTCACACTTCTCTTCGGAATTCATTAGATGTTGAGACTATCAATCACTTGCTTTTTATTAAAATTAATGGTCCGCCACTTCAACATTTTGATGCCAGGTTGTATGCCACAAAGTGGTTGAAAGACGGAAGGCATTCTGCTAGCGACCTACCTTCTGGCAAACCAACAAAAGAAGTAGTTATGGAACAGCGCCATAATTTGTTTAAATAGTTTGGATTTTTATCAAAAAATTGTTTAGAATTGATTGGACCAATTTCAAATATACAACAACAACGACAATAACATAAACAACGTCATCAACAACAACATCATCAATAACATGAACAACAAACGCCATCAGCAACAACTGCATCAACAACAATTTCATCTACAACATCAACTACTGCATCAACAACAACATCATCTTCTGCAGCAACACCAACATCATCTTCTGCAGTACCACCAACAACAACACAAGCTACTAAAAACTGTAAATTCAACCATATATACAACAACATCAACGACAAAAACAATAACAACGTCATCAACAACAACATCATCAATAACATGAACAAACGCAACAACAACATCTACAACAATTTCAATTACAACATCAACTACTGCATCAACAACAACATCATCTACTGCATCAACATCAACAACAACATCTATTAGCTAAAAAATGAAAACAACACACTTTCCATTTAAAAGTAAATTCCATCTCAACAACAAGCTAGTTTTTATTAAAAACTGTAAATTCAACCAAGATATTTGAAAAAATGAAACAAACAAATTAAAATAAATTTCAACATTAGAACCTGTTGTATATCATTTGTTTTTAAGTGTTGTATTGTAAATAATTTGTTTTCGCATGTTGTGTCGCTGTTATATTGTAGTAGCACTAGTAGTTGAAGTGTTAGTAATAATAATAGTAGTAGTGGGAGTAGCAGGATTAGAAGATGGGATCAGATAGTTGCGAAACCGGGATACCCCCGGCACTGTGAGGCTCCATTCCCGGCTCTGCTTTAACTTTTACCATCCCCGCCGAGGATGGTATTTATCCCCGGCTCTGCAGAAAATTTTTTCATCCCCGGCACTGGTTTTTTCCTAAATCGAGCACTGTCTTCATATTCTATATATTTACTTTATTGTAAGTGTCTTGATCTGTCTGTGTATTGCTACGAACTCACAAGTAACATTACGCGTACAGAAACATGCAGCCTATCTTCTGATCAGCACAGATTTATACAGACCCAGATCAGACACCTTCTACAGTATACACAGATTGAATTATGTTCAAGTTAGAGTGCTTGTAGTTTCACAGCTGCATCTCATAGTTAATACAAATGAACTATTTTAAGAAAGCTAATTGTCACCCCTAATTTTTTCCCTGCGTTACATCGATGTTTTATTTTTTGATATGTACATATACCCTTTTCCGGTAAAACTGTCAATGGATCCATTAAAACTATAATCGTCTCTAAAAAGGTATGAGAAAATAGAAACTTTTTATTTGTGTATAGGCTACTTTCAATAGCGTCGGTTAACGCCAATATAATTAATTAAATATCTGTATAATTACATCTATTTTTGTTTGCATGTGACATTAAATAATATTTATTGTTGTGTGATAGTTTGTTACATTACTTTTTGTAGTATTAGTTAACCAATACCAAGAGAAATAACCCTTGGCTGACATCTAGCCATCAAGATCTGGTATCAATATTTTGACACAATTATTTTTTTTTGTAATTCCATAACTGAATCTGTTATGTAAGGAAATGTATTGTTGCTCTGATAAAGAATCATTTTAAAATGTCTCCGCTAACGCGCTTTTTCTTGATTTTCTCATGTCAGATTGGTTGAAGTTCTCCAAACAAGACGTCTTACTGGACACGAAGCTTTACGCCAATTTCGAAGTAGGTCCTCGTCGGATGTCCCCTGCAATAGAAAGTGCGGACTTCTTCATTATTAGACTCGGTGTTACCTGCGTGTTTTTCTTTCTAGGATAAATGTGTGCCCTAGATTCCAGGATAATGCATTTCTCAGCTCTGAATACAAGAAAAAACTTCCATACCAGCCCGGACCAAACCTTTTTTACATGAACCTTATTCGACACCAAGAAAATGAAATTCTGAAGCTCAGAAAGTAGCAAAACGCTTGGCTGTGCTGTGGTCCTACCTACAGTGATTATTCTTGTTGAATTTATAAATTAAAATATTCGGAATATCGATTCTTAGATCTATTCTGAGTTTTATTTATTTGAATTTTTGTGCTGCTATAATTTCTCATAACCACTGAAAATAAACCCAATCATGCAAAACACGACATACATGATATTCATTTGATCTTTGGTTACAATGGAAAGAAATGCTTGAAAACATGACATAGAAATAGAAACTAGTTAGTGAACACGTAAGTGTGACTAGAGTGGAATGGAAAACATTCAGTTGGGTTGGTCAAACTGAAAGAGACAGACGGAGAGCTCTTAGGAAGGCCTCGGCCCGAAAAAAAAATCCCTTGCCAAAGACAGGCCAGAAGACGAAAGGAAAACTTAAATAGCTGTACATGCTCATCAGGGGTGGACTGGGTGTCAAATTCGGCCCGGGCATTTCTATTCAATCTGGCCCATAAATTGCATATCATATGATGGACATCAAACTAAGTGTGTAGGCCATAAAAGGAAGAAGCCTACTAGTAGCGCTGTCTACGGATGTGGGCTATTGCTTTATTTCGGAAAATTTGTTAGATTAAATCAGCATTACACTGTAGAGAGATTTCTTCTAACACGATGTTCAGAAGGCCGCTTTTACAAGAGCATATTATAAAACATTTGACAATCTAATACATAGTGGGATTCATTCGGCCCTTTAGGTGGCCCTACCTGCCCATTTAGGTACCAGCCCACCTGGCATTTGCCCAAATGCCCATATAGCCAGTCTGCCCCTGATGCCCATAGTGCGGTGTGTTTATTGCATACTGAAAACAAACCAAGCTGTGGGAAAAAACTGCACAATCATGTATGTAAGCTAAAGCTATCTATTTTGCATTTTCCCACTTAGTTGTCGCCCCTTTGTGTCACACTGTGCGCTCCTTAGTGACACTCCTTACAGGTCGTTTGTCGGTCCACCGAACCATTTTGTGACGATTCTTCGGGCGTTCGCTTGAATGTAACAGAGCCCCTTCCCTGGAATGTTATGCCTACAACATAAAGCACAAGTGTGCCGTTTTAATAGGCCTACTGAAGATTCATTTCTTGGACATTAGTATTGTCAGTGTAACTTAAGTTTTATTTCAATAGTTTGTGTGTTGTTGTTTTTTCGTCAGCTTATGATAGTGCTCATTTATCATTCTAAATTCTTCTTCCAGATCTTGAACACTTAAATTATCGTCGGTAAGCTCAAGAGGAGCAATAACAAACGCAGAAAACAGACAGGAAGACTTAGGAACACTTTCGGTATTGAGAAATCCTGAACCGCTGTATAAATCTTTGGAGTCTTCTAGAATCGTCTCCATAGAATTCCAAGCTTTCTGTGGGAATATACGAAAACGTGAAGTCTGAAATGAATTTAGTGCTTGTGTATAATTCTGTAACTGGTCGTGTCTCTGAAGGTGAAACAAGCCATCATACAAAGGAAAAGGAAGCCCACTGTTATGTGATGCTATGTGTGAGACATGTTGCTGGTGATCTTTAAATGTAAACGAAACGCTGTCTAATAAAGGCGCACACGAATCACAATGTTCCTCGGTGATCCGTGTTCTTCCGAAAGCAGACGGCGATCTTAATATAGCATCCGACGACTGGTAATATTGATCTGAAGACACCTGCGTTAATTTTGAAGTGACTGTAGAAGAATTTGCTTCCTTTTCTGTCTCATGTCCCTTTACTTGAGTTGAAATAGATTTAGATCTACATATCTGGAAACAGCTGACTTGGTAAGCACCTGATGAGGAAAAATAATAGTTGAAAAGAAAAGATATAGATCAGTACCATTAAGAAGTAAAATAATGATAATGACTTTCTTTAAGCACCCAGCAAATAGTTTAGTTTTGTTCGTTTTGGCTAATAAATTGTAAGGATGATAATGTTTTATGTTGCCTAGATAGTGACTTTTAGTTATTATGTTTTTTCATTTCCTAAACATTGACTATTTTTAACTGTTGGGAAACATGCATCTAGTTAGGCTTTACAAAGAATGCTAAATTTTCCTTGATGTTTTCTAGACTATCTATGGACACTAAGCACGAGTAAAGTACATTGCTATGTGTTAATCGAAGCCAGCGAGTTCTAAACTTTTTGAGCTCGGCGACCCCTTTTTACAATTCCTTATTCGCGACCCCCAACAGTAAATTATTTTCATGCATAGATATAAGTAGCTGTGCTTTCGCTAGTGTTACAAAATTATACTAGTAGGCCTAATGTAACAATTTTATTTGCATAGCCAAAGCTTATTGTTTAATCAAGGTACAATATGTCATTATAGTCTTGAAATATATTTTTTTCCTTATCATCCAAGTACAAATAAATGAAATAATTTCTTTATGACGTGCATCTATTTACATATTTATTTCTTTTCACATTATTCACATTCCACATATATGTGACGATTTTCTGTATTTAAACATTGATAACTTCCTTTCTCTTTCGAACAAAAGAATACTATTGCAAATGGAAGACGAAGGTGCAACAGCCAACACAGACAAATAAGAACATGATTGCAAACGCTTGATCCAGATTTGTGTAGTTAAAGAGAAATGTTTCACTTTTCAACTATTTCTGTTTCTTAAAAATCTTTAACTTTGACTTTCATTCGATCTCAGGCAAGTGCAAATGGGATCCCATTGGGATATTAAATAGATATGGAAAGAAGGATGAAATTTTGTTTACATACATGCGTAAATGTTCTTTCATAGAAATTATCATTTTACTGTTTTCCAGGTGTGAGCAGGCCAGGCAGGCGCGAGTGGGAGAGACACCTATTCTTACTGCTCAACATTAAAATTTACCAACAGTAGGCAGATGTTAGCGCTACTGGGTGGGCTCAATCTGTGCACCTCAGTATGGTGACCAAGGGGCTAGAGTCGCCTAAGTAACCAGACAACTAGCTATAACTAATTTAAACTAAAGGAAAACAAGATAACGAAACTTTAGTTAGGATAAATAAACAAACGAAACTTTATTAACATACAAAAATATAAATCAATAATAAAATATATACACTACAACGAGAACAACTAATACTAACTAAAACCATCTGACTCAACGCCACTAAAAACTAACCAAACCAAACAAACTGATCAACCCAACTATCTAACTAAATCACTAAAACTAATACACTAGTCTAGACCTAGATCTACACTAACAAACTACAATAAACTAGTCTAGATCTACAATATTCTACTACTACCAACTCATAACTAAAACTAAAAAAGAACACCTTAGTTAGTACTTTACTATAGTATTTGTAGATCTATTCACTAAGAACAGAAACAGACTATAACTAAGTTTACTAATAGAACTCTAAGGCAACACTACACTAGTATCTAGTATTACCTACAGAAACAAATTAAATCTACAACAGCAGCCTGGCTAGAACAGTTAAAATCAACAGTTAAAACAGCAGTTACTTTATGCAGCTAAAAGCAGTAACAATAGCAAACTTACAGACCGTCCCAGGTACAGGAATAAAATAAGTACACGACAGACCACAAAGATCTTCGGCTGTCACACAGACATACTATACTGACCACTGGTCAACTGTACACTGAACTGTTTTTAAAACAGCGTGGCGAATTTTTACACACCCCACCCTAACTTACACAAAAAGCGGAAGTACAAATAATACATTTGGCACTAGCCTATAAAAAAAATAGAATACACAAAAATATATATAAAACTAGCTCAGGGAGCGCAAGCTCACATTCATCCCGCCTTAAATTTTTGCGTCCCCGCAAAACAAGATAATAACAAATTACTTAAAATGCATTACATATGAGCTGCTGACATATTCTACCATCAAAGAAAATACACACTAAAATCTATTTGACACAAAAATATTACAGCTCCATGACATGACTTAAATTACATTGCTTTCAAAGGACAAAAGAAAAAAAAAGAATATACTACATCAGCTAAAACACAAAAAAAAGTACTATTGATTCTGTACATTCTCAAATAGGTATAGCAACTACTAAGCTTTAAAAAAGCTTTTCAAAAACATGTAGATAACATGTACTCATAGAGTCACTACAAACTAATACATCTTGATAAATAGAAATGCAATCAACATATTAAAATAAAATAATTACAAATGCAAGAATTATGCTAGTAAGGGGAGGAAACGAACTTCATTTCCTCCTCTCGTACATATCTGTAAGTACTCCCATCTTCTGCTTCTACGATGTACCACCCAGAAGCATACTTGGGTACTGCAGTAATTACAAAACACGAGGGTTCATACTGCATGAACATTCTGCCTTGGCCTCTGACTCTCTGTTCGACAAGAACTCTGCATCCAATGTTCAGAAGGTTGTTCCTTTTCCTACGGCCTTCTGAATCATCCTGAGAATTAAGGGAGGATTCAGGCTGACGCAAATCTAAGAAGGTGTGTGTTTCCCTATCACCCTCCGTATGGTTTTGGGTAGCATCAGCTGAGGCTACTTCTGCATGCATTGACAACATTTCTGCCACTGCGGGTTGGCTTGTGTGGACCACTGCAGTGTTGGATCCTCTAGGATTCAGTGGCACATCAACTGACAATTCTGCTGACTTGGGGGCAGGTATAAGTTGTACTGCCTGTGGTTGTTCCACTGAGGCAACCTGAACGTGACTCACTGCTGCAGTGACATTAGGGCAAGCCCGGGTGAAGTGGTCCCGGCTTCCACAGTTAGAGCAGTTGCGTCTGTGGTGTTGGCGATTATCTCGGTTCCCACGTTTCCCTTGTTGGCCTTGGAACATGTTCTTCAGCCTGCAATTTCTTGCAAGATGGCCATGTTTTCCACATGTGTAGCATTTCCTGTTCTTCATCAAAGGCCTCCTCTGGCTAAGGGTGCGCTTTGGTTGTGAGGCAATCTGTCTCACGCTACCGCTAATTTGATCAGGTTGATGGTGGTTGCAGTGGGGACAGTTAGAGTTCTGTGGCCTCGAAAGTTGTAGGCGCACAATCTGGGCTGCAAGCTCCTCCACTTGCTTGGAGAGAGTAGCTAGCTGACCTTCAATCTTTATCTCACTGCATGTGAGATTGACTTGCGGTGCGACATCCTCATCCTGTGCCCACCTAATGGCCATGTCTCTTAATGCGAGGAATTCGGTTTCTGGCCTATCAAGTAGTCTCTCTCGCAGGTCTCTTCTTAGGGTCCTGTCACTGAGGTTTTCTACGAACTGGTCCCTCAGGATAGACTCGCTGAAAGGAGTTTCCGATAGAGCTCTCTGCCTGTCAGTGAGTGCTTCGAATGCCTGAAGGAGACGGTGTGAGTAGGTGCGGACAGACTCATTCGGGTGCTGGCTTATTCTGAACAGCTGCCCAATGAGGAAGTTGATGCTCCGCCTTTCTCCATAAGTGGAGCGTAGAACTTGTATCAGGGCATCTGGACATGCCCTTGTTGTCTGAGGGTGACACCTAAGTTCGGCCTTCACTGCCTCACCTAGATGTGCAAAGAGGAAGTCACATTTTTCCTCTCGATGTACCATGTGTTGAGACTTCCAGGCTCTATCAACACTTTGAAGGAACTCTTCAACTTCCCTGGCAGGACCATCGCCATGGAAGCGCCGGATACTCATCTCTGTCCTTGGTACCACAATCACTGTCTGAGACGGCTGCATTATTGCTGCTGCTGCTGCCTCGCTGTTCATCTACGTAACTACTCAACAAAAAAAAACTACTAACCTCTCTAACAAACGCTCAAGGAAAACTAAACTTCCACTATCACTACTTCCTATCACTGCCTAACTTAACTAGTACAAAAACCTAATCTATACCAATAAAAAATATAAGTCTGGTCACTCAAGCACAGATCCCACTGCTGACACCAAAAATGTGAGCAGGCCAGGCAGGCGCGAGTGGGAGAGACACCTATTCTTACTGCTCAACATTAAAATTTACCAACAGTAGGCAGATGTTAGCGCTACTGGGTGGGCTCAATCTGTGCACCTCAGTATGGTGACCAAGGGGCTAGAGTCGCCTAAGTAACCAGACAACTAGCTATAACTAATTTAAACTAAAGGAAAACAAGATAACGAAACTTTAGTTAGGATAAATAAACAAACGAAACTTTATTAACATACACAAATATAAATCAATAATAAAATATATACACTACAACGAGAACAACTAATACTAACTAAAACCATCTGACTCAACGCCACTAAAAACTAACCAAACCAAACAAACTGATCAACCCAACTATCTAACTAAATCACTAAAACTAATACACTAGTCTAGACCTAGATCTACACTAACAAACTACAATAAACTAGTCTAGATCTACAATATTCTACTACTACCAACTCATAACTAAAACTAAAAAAGAACACCTTAGTTAGTACTTTACTATAGTATTTGTAGATCTATTCACTAAGAACAGAAACAGACTATAACTAAGTTTACTAATAGAACTCTAAGGCAACACTACACTAGTATCTAGTATTACCTACAGAAACAAATTAAATCTACAACAGCAGCCTGGCTAGAACAGTTAAAATCAACAGTTAAAACAGCAGTTACTTTATGCAGCTAAAAGCAGTAACAATAGCAAACTTACAGACCGTCCCAGGTACAGGAATAAAATAAGTACACGACAGACCACAAAGATCTTCGGCTGTCACACAGACATACTATACTGACCACTGGTCAACTGTACACTGAACTGTTTTTAAAACAGCGTGGCGAATTTTTACACACCCCACCCTAACTTACACAAAAAGCGGAAGTACAAATAATACATTTGGCACTAGCCTATAAAAAAAATAGAATACACAAAAATATATATAAAACTAGCTCAGGGAGCGCAAGCTCACATTCATCCCGCCTTAAATTTTTGCGTCCCCGCAAAACAAGATAATAACAAATTACTTAAAATGCATTACATATGAGCTGCTGACATATTCTACCATCAAAGAAAATACACACTAAAATCTATTTGACACAAAAATATTACAGCTCCATGACATGACTTAAATTACATTGCTTTCAAAGGACAAAAGAAAAAAAAAGAATATACTACATCAGCTAAAACACAAAAAAAAGTACTATTGATTCTGTACATTCTCAAATAGGTATAGCAACTACTAAGCTTTAAAAAAGCTTTTCAAAAACATGTAGATAACATGTACTCATAGAGTCACTACAAACTAATACATCTTGATAAATAGAAATGCAATCAACATATTAAAATAAAAAAATTACAAATGCAAGAATTATGCTAGTAAGGGGAGGAAACGAACTTCATTTCCTCCTCTCGTACATATCTGTAAGTACTCCCATCTTCTGCTTCTACGATGTACCACCCAGAAGCATACTTGGGTACTGCAGTAATTACAAAACACGAGGGTTCATACTGCATGAACATTCTGCCTTGGCCTCTGACTCTCTGTTCGACAAGAACTCTGCATCCAATGTTCAGAAGGTTGTTCCTTTTCCTACGGCCTTCTGAATCATCCTGAGAATTAAGGGAGGATTCAGGCTGACGCAAATCTAAGAAGGTGTGTGTTTCCCTATCACCCTCCGTATGGTTTTGGGTAGCATCAGCTGAGGCTACTTCTGCATGCATTGACAACATTTCTGCCACTGCGGGTTGGCTTGTGTGGACCACTGCAGTGTTGGATCCTCTAGGATTCAGTGGCACATCAACTGACAATTCTGCTGACTTGGGGGCAGGTATAAGTTGTACTGCCTGTGGTTGTTCCACTGAGGCAACCTGAACGTGACTCACTGCTGCAGTGACATTAGGGCAAGCCCGGGTGAAGTGGTCCCGGCTTCCACAGTTAGAGCAGTTGCGTCTGTGGTGTTGGCGATTATCTCGGTTCCCACGTTTCCCTTGTTGGCCTTGGAACATGTTCTTCAGCCTGCAATTTCTTGCAAGATGGCCATGTTTTCCACATGTGTAGCATTTCCTGTTCTTCATCAAAGGCCTCCTCTGGCTAAGGGTGCGCTTTGGTTGTGAGGCAATCTGTCTCACGCTACCGCTAATTTGATCAGGTTGATGGTGGTTGCAGTGGGGACAGTTAGAGTTCTGTGGCCTCGAAAGTTGTAGGCGCACAATCTGGGCTGCAAGCTCCTCCACTTGCTTGGAGAGAGTAGCTAGCTGACCTTCAATCTTTATCTCACTGCATGTGAGATTGACTTGCGGTGCGACATCCTCATCCTGTGCCCACCTAATGGCCATGTCTCTTAATGCGAGGAATTCGGTTTCTGGCCTATCAAGTAGTCTCTCTCGCAGGTCTCTTCTTAGGGTCCTGTCACTGAGGTTTTCTACGAACTGGTCCCTCAGGATAGACTCGCTGAAAGGAGTTTCCGATAGAGCTCTCTGCCTGTCAGTGAGTGCTTCGAATGCCTGAAGGAGACGGTGTGAGTAGGTGCGGACAGACTCATTCGGGTGCTGGCTTATTCTGAACAGCTGCCCAATGAGGAAGTTGATGCTCCGCCTTTCTCCATAAGTGGAGCGTAGAACTTGTATCAGGGCATCTGGACATGCCCTTGTTGTCTGAGGGTGACACCTAAGTTCGGCCTTCACTGCCTCACCTAGATGTGCAAAGAGGAAGTCACATTTTTCCTCTCGATGTACCATGTGTTGAGACTTCCAGGCTCTATCAACACTTTGAAGGAACTCTTCAACTTCCCTGGCAGGACCATCGCCATGGAAGCGCCGGATACTCATCTCTGTCCTTGGTACCACAATCACTGTCTGAGACGGCTGCATTATTGCTGCTGCTGCTGCCTCGCTGTTCATCTACGTAACTACTCAACAAAAAAAAACTACTAACCTCTCTAACAAACGCTCAAGGAAAACTAAACTTCCACTATCACTACTTCCTATCACTGCCTAACTTAACTAGTACAAAAACCTAATCTATACCAATAAAAAATATAAGTCTGGTCACTCAAGCACAGATCCCACTGCTGACACCAAAAATGTGAGCAGGCCAGGCAGGCGCGAGTGGGAGAGACACCTATTCTTACTGCTCAACATTAAAATTTACCAACAGTAGGCAGATGTTAGCGCTACTGGGTGGGCTCAATCTGTGCACCTCAGTATGGTGACCAAGGGGCTAGAGTCGCCTAAGTAACCAGACAACTAGCTATAACTAATTTAAACTAAAGGAAAACAAGATAACGAAACTTTAGTTAGGATAAATAAACAAACGAAACTTTATTAACATACAAAAATATAAATCAATAATAAAATATATACACTACAACGAGAACAACTAATACTAACTAAAACCATCTGACTCAACGCCACTAAAAACTAACCAAACCAAACAAACTGATCAACCCAACTATCTAACTAAATCACTAAAACTAATACACTAGTCTAGACCTAGATCTACACTAACAAACTACAATAAACTAGTCTAGATCTACAATATTCTACTACTACCAACTCATAACTAAAACTAAAAAAGAACACCTTAGTTAGTACTTTACTATAGTATTTGTAGATCTATTCACTAAGAACAGAAACAGACTATAACTAAGTTTACTAATAGAACTCTAAGGCAACACTACACTAGTATCTAGTATTACCTACAGAAACAAATTAAATCTACAACAGCAGCCTGGCTAGAACAGTTAAAATCAACAGTTAAAACAGCAGTTACTTTATGCAGCTAAAAGCAGTAACAATAGCAAACTTACAGACCGTCCCAGGTACAGGAATAAAATAAGTACACGACAGACCACAAAGATCTTCGGCTGTCACACAGACATACTATACTGACCACTGGTCAACTGTACACTGAACTGTTTTTAAAACAGCGTGGCGAATTTTTACACACCCCACCCTAACTTACACAAAAAGCGGAAGTACAAATAATACATTTGGCACTAGCCTATAAAAAAAATAGAATACACAAAAATATATATAAAACTAGCTCAGGGAGCGCAAGCTCACATTCATCCCGCCTTAAATTTTTGCGTCCCCGCAAAACAAGATAATAACAAATTACTTAAAATGCATTACATATGAGCTGCTGACATATTCTACCATCAAAGAAAATACACACTAAAATCTATTTGACACAAAAATATTACAGCTCCATGACATGACTTAAATTACATTGCTTTCAAAGGACAAAAGAAAAAAAAAGAATATACTACATCAGCTAAAACACAAAAAAAAGTACTATTGATTCTGTACATTCTCAAATAGGTATAGCAACTACTAAGCTTTAAAAAAGCTTTTCAAAAACATGTAGATAACATGTACTCATAGAGTCACTACAAACTAATACATCTTGATAAATAGAAATGCAATCAACATATTAAAATAAAAAAATTACAAATGCAAGAATTATGCTAGTAAGGGGAGGAAACGAACTTCATTTCCTCCTCTCGTACATATCTGTAAGTACTCCCATCTTCTGCTTCTACGATGTACCACCCAGAAGCATACTTGGGTACTGCAGTAATTACAAAACACGAGGGTTCATACTGCATGAACATTCTGCCTTGGCCTCTGACTCTCTGTTCGACAAGAACTCTGCATCCAATGTTCAGAAGGTTGTTCCTTTTCCTACGGCCTTCTGAATCATCCTGAGAATTAAGGGAGGATTCAGGCTGACGCAAATCTAAGAAGGTGTGTGTTTCCCTATCACCCTCCGTATGGTTTTGGGTAGCATCAGCTGAGGCTACTTCTGCATGCATTGACAACATTTCTGCCACTGCGGGTTGGCTTGTGTGGACCACTGCAGTGTTGGATCCTCTAGGATTCAGTGGCACATCAACTGACAATTCTGCTGACTTGGGGGCAGGTATAAGTTGTACTGCCTGTGGTTGTTCCACTGAGGCAACCTGAACGTGACTCACTGCTGCAGTGACATTAGGGCAAGCCCGGGTGAAGTGGTCCCGGCTTCCACAGTTAGAGCAGTTGCGTCTGTGGTGTTGGCGATTATCTCGGTTCCCACGTTTCCCTTGTTGGCCTTGGAACATGTTCTTCAGCCTGCAATTTCTTGCAAGATGGCCATGTTTTCCACATGTGTAGCATTTCCTGTTCTTCATCAAAGGCCTCCTCTGGCTAAGGGTGCGCTTTGGTTGTGAGGCAATCTGTCTCACGCTACCGCTAATTTGATCAGGTTGATGGTGGTTGCAGTGGGGACAGTTAGAGTTCTGTGGCCTCGAAAGTTGTAGGCGCACAATCTGGGCTGCAAGCTCCTCCACTTGCTTGGAGAGAGTAGCTAGCTGACCTTCAATCTTTATCTCACTGCATGTGAGATTGACTTGCGGTGCGACATCCTCATCCTGTGCCCACCTAATGGCCATGTCTCTTAATGCGAGGAATTCGGTTTCTGGCCTATCAAGTAGTCTCTCTCGCAGGTCTCTTCTTAGGGTCCTGTCACTGAGGTTTTCTACGAACTGGTCCCTCAGGATAGACTCGCTGAAAGGAGTTTCCGATAGAGCTCTCTGCCTGTCAGTGAGTGCTTCGAATGCCTGAAGGAGACGGTGTGAGTAGGTGCGGACAGACTCATTCGGGTGCTGGCTTATTCTGAACAGCTGCCCAATGAGGAAGTTGATGCTCCGCCTTTCTCCATAAGTGGAGCGTAGAACTTGTATCAGGGCATCTGGACATGCCCTTGTTGTCTGAGGGTGACACCTAAGTTCGGCCTTCACTGCCTCACCTAGATGTGCAAAGAGGAAGTCACATTTTTCCTCTCGATGTACCATGTGTTGAGACTTCCAGGCTCTATCAACACTTTGAAGGAACTCTTCAACTTCCCTGGCAGGACCATCGCCATGGAAGCGCCGGATACTCATCTCTGTCCTTGGTACCACAATCACTGTCTGAGACGGCTGCATTATTGCTGCTGCTGCTGCCTCGCTGTTCATCTACGTAACTACTCAACAAAAAAAAACTACTAACCTCTCTAACAAACGCTCAAGGAAAACTAAACTTCCACTATCACTACTTCCTATCACTGCCTAACTTAACTAGTACAAAAACCTAATCTATACCAATAAAAAATATAAGTCTGGTCACTCAAGCACAGATCCCACTGCTGACACCAAAAATGTGAGCAGGCCAGGCAGGCGCGAGTGGGAGAGACACCTATTCTTACTGCTCAACATTAAAATTTACCAACAGTAGGCAGATGTTAGCGCTACTGGGTGGGCTCAATCTGTGCACCTCAGTATGGTGACCAAGGGGCTAGAGTCGCCTAAGTAACCAGACAACTAGCTATAACTAATTTAAACTAAAGGAAAACAAGATAACGAAACTTTAGTTAGGATAAATAAACAAACGAAACTTTATTAACATACAAAAATATAAATCAATAATAAAATATATACACTACAACGAGAACAACTAATACTAACTAAAACCATCTGACTCAACGCCACTAAAAACTAACCAAACCAAACAAACTGATCAACCCAACTATCTAACTAAATCACTAAAACTAATACACTAGTCTAGACCTAGATCTACACTAACAAACTACAATAAACTAGTCTAGATCTACAATATTCTACTACTACCAACTCATAACTAAAACTAAAAAAGAACACCTTAGTTAGTACTTTACTATAGTATTTGTAGATCTATTCACTAAGAACAGAAACAGACTATAACTAAGTTTACTAATAGAACTCTAAGGCAACACTACACTAGTATCTAGTATTACCTACAGAAACAAATTAAATCTACAACAGCAGCCTGGCTAGAACAGTTAAAATCAGCAGTTAAAACAGCAGTTACTTTATGCAGCTAAAAGCAGTAACAATAGCAAACTTACAGACCGTCCCAGGTACAGGAATAAAATAAGTACACGACAGACCACAAAGATCTTCGGCTGTCACACAGACATACTATACTGACCACTGGTCAACTGTACACTGAACTGTTTTTAAAACAGCGTGGCGAATTTTTACACACCCCACCCTAACTTACACCAAAAGCGGAAGTACAAATAATACATTTGGCACTAGCCTATAAAAAAAATAGAATACACAAAAATATATATAAAACTAGCTCAGGGAGCGCAAGCTCACACAGGTTTAAAGCCATTTTCCGCATAGAGAACAGATAAGGTTGGAAGCAAGTCAATATTTTCGGTGCAAAGACATAATGGGGGGTTTTCAGTTCCTGCTTTAACGGATAGGGCAGGTAGAGGAAAAAGTGGTGGATGTCTTACAAAAGTGTCCAAGAGCTGCGGGGAGACAACTGAAGGATCACTTGGGATCTACGAGGAACTAAGTTCAACAATAGAGTTTCTTTCTAGAGAACTAAGAGAAACCTAAGCTTTCCTCCCCTGCTTCCATTAGGAGTTCATCCAAGGTTCATGTTGTCTAATGTGTTATGGATTTCTAAACAAAGTTTACGTGCAATGTTTCTAATTTATGGATGCCTTATTTAACCTTTTTTAAAATGTACACAGTTTTGTCCAAATATTATGGTTTTTAAAGCATATTTTTGGGATAAACCAAAAGAAATTACTGCAAAGTTATATCCATAATAGTTACAATAACAGTGTGATTATTAACTGTTGATGATATGTAATGATCTGTATTAAATCTAACGTATACAAAATATATCTGCTGGACATTTAAAATGTTTGAAATAAATTCTGATTCAGTTGTCTGCAACATCTATACTCCAATATCAGTATATTTAGAAAATTCCAATTAAAATTAGAAAAGCTTTACATGTTTGAATGGACAAAAAATCCATATTTTCGATGGTCATAAGTGACCCCTGACAAATTGTTAGTCAACGGACAAGGGGGTCGCGACCTACCTAATTGTAACCTATGTGCATCATAATGTTAAACTATTGCTTAGGTTAGCCGCTATTTTAAGAAAAAAAGTAATATTCCCGCCAACAGTTTTTATTTTAATTTCTCTATTAATTTATTCTTTCTTATACCCCCCCACCCTAACTCAAAGCTAAAATTTGTTTACACATGCCCTGCTATTGATGATAAAGTTTTTAGTATATTATTAGGTGTTGGAACATCTACAACTGAGTTTTTGGAGAAAGTATTGCATTTCTTAAGAAAACATTTTTTTAAAAATCAAAGTCACACGAAAATGCCATTAAGAAGAAATTGCAGAAGCAGCCACATACATTATTGATCGCACTATTGTTTCCTTTCTTACAAAAATAGTTTTGTTTTAAACTACACATCGTTGGCTGAGTGGTAAAGCGCTTGGCTTCTGGACAGGGGGTCCCGGGTTCAAATCTCGGTGAAGACTAATTTGAATTTCGGGACCTGAGCCCATCCAATCTCTGACATTAGTTGGGTAAAAGTAAAGGCGGTTGGTCGTTGTGCTGGCCCCATGGCACACTCGTTAATCGCAGGCCAAGGAAATAGTGAAATGATAATGAAAACTAATAATACTTAAAGTGAAAGGAAATTTACTCTTTCTATGTTCCTTCACAATTTTATCCAACAACACATTCTGTTAATTAGAAAATATATCAGTTTTTCTTGGAGACATCTACCCTTGCATTCTTTAGATACAACTTTAATTAGTCATAGTCTTGTAACGAGTCTTAGCTCAACCACTCCACGTGTCTCTCAGCTCTGCACGCCATGGACGCCTTTAGGTTTGCGGGCTTTTAATTAAGGGCATGAACCAATGGTTTGGAACTCGCTGCCCATTGTAGTGAGACAAAAAAAAACATGCTTCATTCAGGAATGAATAAAATACAAAGACGAATTTATTTTCTAATACATACTAATTATTTTCACCTATTGTCCGTATCCCTACCCAAACTTGGACCCGCAAAATCCGTTTCGCATAGGTTAAGTGGTTAAGTCCGGCTCTGCTATTTAGTGACGGGTGAATACTTGTACTCCCCCCTCCCCTCTTTTTTTTCGCCGCTAAAGTTACGTGGGGTAACTCTAGTCCGAATTGCAGAAGTAAAAGAGTGATCTTTCCATGACGTCTTGGTGATGTGCAGACTGTTGAGCCATGAAGAGAATTATATATATATATTGAATGTTTTTATTATTATTTTTTTAAATACGATTTCTATTCTATTTATTTGAAAATGTTGTTCACTTGTACATTCACGATGACAAAAACATTCACATTCAAACTGAAAGTGTTACTAAGACGTAAGTACAGCGTTGAGACCACTGACCTTTTAGTCTTATTTGTCTTGCAATGAAAAGAATAACAACCACCAAAATGACCAACAAGGGAACAGCTGTGCCGATACATACAGCCACGGTCAGATTTTCAGATAGGAGATCTTCCTGAACAACTTCCTGAACAGCTTCCTGAACATCTTCCTGTATACCTGAGGTTACATTGGGAGAGAGCAGAGTTGTATTTGTGACTTTTTGCAGGACCTGTTCATTGACAATTGAATCTATCCTTGAAATAGAGGCTGCGGAATGATTTATAATACTATTATTATGATACAATCTGTGCCGTTGTAAAACATTTTTAGAACTATGCAATGGGATATAAAGTCCTTTTTATTAATTGCTTACTCTCTGTTTTTTCAATCCCAGAGTCTTTACCTGTAATAAATGCACTGATAAACTGTAGGCCTATATCTGCAATGAAATTATTGTTGTAAGTTTTGTTTTGTAATAGCAAACATTGTATTTTTTTTTCGAAGCCCAAGCAAATATTTTAAAGTTCCTTTTTACGATGTGAGCTTAGTTTCTACCTACTGACCTTTGTCTGGACGACCGAACACTGGAGTTTTAAAAGCGGGATCACGTGTTCTTCCATTCTCTGAGTCAATCTGGTAGACAATGCAGTAGAATAGCGTTATGTGTAGATGCATTTCTGATCTATGATCTGGCATTTAAACAAATACAATAATCTAAAAGGCTTATAGAGGAATGAAAAATTAGCCAACCATCTCACCCAGATTTGATAATCTTGTCCATCATCCAAAGGAAAAGTTTCAAATTTTCCTGGCTGAAAATAAATCAAAGAACTTAGATATTGGGTGGCAGACATTTTATAACTTCAACAGTGATACGTTCAACGATGCGTGCACGGAGTGTCACGTTGTTTGAATTGAGATACAACTTACTTACAACTTTTCAACTATTTCTTTGTTTACGAATGATTGCTCATGAAATAGTAAATCACGGTCTTTTCGGACTTTCCTAATTGTTATAGCCCTAGTCAAATTTCTGCTCTTCAAATTGATAGCGCTGACTTACGAAACAAACAAAAAATTAGCAATATATATATATATCTCCTACCTTCTTAGTTTAGAGGTCAAGAGAAATTTAGTGAATAATTTAATTCTACGTTATCTCATTATTTTTCTGTACCCATGCGCTGCCGTCCTCCAAAACACAATTGGCAACCTTCTAGTATAAAGAGGATGAAGTTGAGACCCACTGTAAGTTTATTTTTATATAAATAAGGCCCCTATTCAAGTCATTTTTCTAGTATGAAGAGGATAAAATTGATATTGAGATGTAAGATTAAACAAAATGATGTTATGTTTGCAGACACATTTCTTGACTAAAAACGAGGAAGTGCTGACGTATTTTAAGATTTGTATAAAAAACTCAAGTAGACTTTTTAGTAGTAGAGAGGTAAAAGGGCGCTGTGGCCAAATGGTAAAGCGCTTGGCTGGCAAAACAAGGGTTCCCGAGTTCGAATACTCGTGAAGTCTGGGATTTTGAGCGTCGAGATTTTAGGACGCATAAAAGTCCACCCAATGAGTACCTAACATGCGTTGGGGAAGCACAGACGCCTGGTCGTTGTGATAGCCACAAGACACCCTCGTTAACCGTTGGCCATAGGAAAAAAAAAGATGTGCTTTACATCACTTTCTCTTTTGTATTGTACATAGAAAAAAGTCTATGACCAATTCGAGATTGTAATATATAGCTCCCTAATTAAAGTCAACGTTGTGATGCAATAAGAATGAAGTTTCTATATATCTTAAGATTTCAATAAATAAATAACTGCATCATAACTCCGTGACAAATCATCTTGCTAAAATGAACTATTATCCAATAAAGAAAACGATGTCAGTTAAGTAAACTGTGTACCTTCATTTTGTGGTTATATTGAATGCTATTGTTGATATTGAAGCATTCGCTAAGCTGCCAATTCATCAAGCCTAATTGATCCTTCGTCATTTCTTTCGAGCATTCAATCAGACTATAATAGTGTTCAATTTCGGACTGATTTGTTTGTTCAAAGACCGCAAACGCTGCCTTGTCTTGGTAAATGGTGACAACTACAATAGGGGACAAGGAATCTGTAATGGCAATATCGTTACTATATGAAGAAACACTTAATAACATTAATCCCATTTTATGTACAGTGGTCCTTATATAGAGCATTCAATCAGACTATAATAGTGTTCAATTTCGGACTGATTTGTTTGTTCAAAGACCGCAAACGCTGCCTTGTCTTGGTAAATGGTGACAACTACAATAGGGGACAAGGAATCTGTAATGGCAATATCGTTACTATATGAAGAAACACTTAATAACATTAATCCCATTTTATGTACAGTGGTCCTTATATAGACTTGACATATATTATGTTAAAAAATAATTCGAAAACTTACTAGATTTGCGTGGTACTTCAATAAAGAATCGCACAGCCTGTTTCGGTGCATCCAAACTTACAATATCTACAATATAGGAGTGTATGTTGTCTGATATAGGGAACCACGTTGCATATGTGTATATCTTCAAACAAAAAATAAATTATTATAGCTCAAATACATGCATATAACAGTAAAGTTTAATCTTTTACAGTTCGACTCGTACATTTTGCTTGTTCCCACTAAAAGCTCAACTTTCCCTGGATACGTTTAAGCACCCATTAAAGCTTTTATTTTGAAACGCAGAGGAGTGTTGAAACAAAGTTTTGCTTAAAAACCTGCGAAATAGAAAACGAAAGGGTAACAGTTTTTTCTGCGCCGAAACAAAAAAAGACTCTTCAGGTCTGTATAGCATTCCCTTCAAGGAAGCTCGATCCATGCACTATATGTGCTCGTTTTGAGGTGAGGATATCAGAAAAAGAACCTACAAGAATGCCAATCTAGAAATACGTCTCGGCGACCCACATCTATACCACTGGACAAATACGTCTCGGTGATCCACAGCTATACCACTGGACCAATACGTCTCGGTGACCCTCAGCTATACCACTGGACCAATACGTCTCGGCAACCCACAGCTTTACCACTGGACCAATACGTCTCGGCGACCCACAGCTTTACCACTGGACCAATACGTCTCGGTGATCCACAGCTATACCACTGGACCAATACGTCTCGGTGACCCTCAGCTATACCACTGAACCAATACGTCTCGGCGACCCACAGCTTTACCACTGGACCAATACGTCTCGGTGACCCACAGCTTTACCACTGGACCAATACGTCTCGGCGACACACAGCTTTACCACTGGACCAATACGTCTCCGTGACCCACATCTATACCACTGGACCAATAAGTATCGGTGACCATCAGCTATACCACTGGACCAATACGTCTCGGTGATCCACAGCTATACCACTGGACCAATACGTCTCGGCGACCCATAGCTATACCACTGGACCAATACGTCTCGGCGACCCACATCTATACCACTGGACCAATAAGTCTCGGTGACCCACAGCTTTACCACTGGACCAATACGTCTCGGTGACACACAGCTTTACCACTTGACCAATACGTCTCGGTGACCCACAGCTTTACCACTGGACCAATACGTCTCGGCGACCCACAGCTTTACCACTGGATCAATACGTCTTGGTAACCCACAGCTTTACCACTGGACCAATACGTCTCGGTGACAAAAAGCTATACCACTGGACCAATACGTCTCGGTGACCCACAGCTATACCACGTGACCAATGCGTCTCGGTGATCCACAGCTATACCACTGGACCAATACGTCTCGGTGACAAAAAGCTATTACACTGGACCAATACGTGTCGGTGATCCACATCTATACCACTGGACCAATACGTCTCGGTGACAAAAAGCTATACCACGTGACCAATACGTCTCGGTGATCCACAGCTATACCACTGGACCAATACGTCTCGGTGACAAAAAGCTATTACACTGGACCAATACGTGTCGGTGATCCACATCTATACCACTGGACCAATACGTCTCGGTGACAAAAAGCTATACCACGTGACCAATACGTCTCGGTGATCCACAGCTATACCATGTGACCAATATGTCTCGGTGACAAAAAGCTATACCACGTGGCCAATACGTCTCGGTGATCCACAGCTATACCACGTGACCAATACGTCTCGGTGAACAACAGCTTTACCACGTGACCAATGCGTCTCGGTGACACACATCTATACCACTGGACCAATACGTCTCGGTGACAAAAAGCTATACCACTGGACCAATACGTCTCGGTGATCCACAGCTATACCACTGGACCAATACGTCTCGGTGACCCACAGCTATACCACTGGACCAATACGTCTCGGCGACCCACATCTATACCACTGGACCAATAAGTCTCGGTGACCCACAGCTTTACCACTGGACCAATACGTCTCGGTGACACACAGCTTTACCACTTGACCAATACGTCTCGGTGACCCACAGCTTTACCACTGGACCAATACGTCTCGGCGACCCACAGCTTTACCACTGGATCAATACGTCTTGGTAACCCACAGCTTTACCACTGGACCAATACGTCTCGGTGACAAAAAGCTATACCACTGGACCAATACGTCTCGGTGACCCACAGCTATACCACGTGACCAATGCGTCTCGGTGATCCACAGCTATACCACTGGACCAATACGTCTCGGTGACAAAAAGCTATTACACTGGACCAATACGTGTCGGTGATCCACATCTATACCACTGGACCAATACGTCTCGGTGACAAAAAGCTATACCACGTGACCAATACGTCTCGGTGATCCACAGCTATACCACTGGACCAATACGTCTCGGTGACAAAAAGCTATTACACTGGACCAATACGTGTCGGTGATCCACATCTATACCACTGGACCAATACGTCTCGGTGACAAAAAGCTATACCACGTGACCAATACGTCTCGGTGATCCACAGCTATACCATGTGACCAATATGTCTCGGTGACAAAAAGCTATACCACGTGGCCAATACGTCTCGGTGATCCACAGCTATACCACGTGACCAATACGTCTCGGTGAACAACAGCTTTACCACGTGACCAATGCGTCTCGGTGACACACATCTATACCACTGGACCAATACGTCTCGGTGACAAAAAGCTATACCACTGGACCAATACGTCTCGGTGATCCACAGCTATACCACTGGACCAATACGTCTCGGTGACCCACAGCTATATCACTGGACCAATACCTCTTGGTGACACACAGCTATACCACTTGACCAATACGTCTTGGTGACCCACAGCTATATCACTGGACCAATACATCTTGGTGACCCACAGCTATACCACTGGACCAATACAACCTTCAACGTCCTAGAAGACTTATCTTAGTTTTACGCAGGGCTCTTCCTCATATCCTCATCTATTTAAAACTCTCCCCCCCCCCGGGGCAAAAATATTTTTTTTACATATTACAGCATGATTGTTTTACTTTTTTTTTTTTTGTAATTTAAAATGTGTGGTTGAATATCTTTAACAAGTTTGGTGAGCATACATCAAAAAATGTATTCAATTTTTTTGTTTGTTTTTTTTTTCGTTGAAAAGTACACCAATAGTTAAATATAAGCAAGGGCAAATATAATCATATAGAGATCTACAGTTCTACTATTATAATCACTGATACAACAGTAAAAAAATCAACATATACATAGTTTGTGATGTAGCTCTTCAGTAAAGTAGATAAAAAGATGGAGACGAATCATATGTATAGTTCTCTATCTTTTTATCTTGTACATTACAGTCGTTTCTAAAAAAAGATGATAATCACGTCCACGCGAATCCATTTGTTAATTGTCATGCATTTTAATTACAGACTTAATCTCTGCTAACTAATTTTTTTTTTTTAATGGTTTGGTTAGGCAGAATGCTCTAATTGTACTGGGGAATAAGGAACACTTGCACGAGTTTGTTTGTAGACCTAGATCTAGATATTGTTTTGCAGTGGAAAAGATAACAATCACTAGGCCTAACCAACATTTTAAAGCGTTGTACATAGCTTTAAGATAAAATTCGGTGATTTTTTTATTCACAAAAGTTACCTTCTCTAATTCCAAGTTTTTATCATGAAGAAATTCTTTGTCAAGTTGAGCACTGCTGCAGGTGACCAGCTGTGATTGATATGTTTCTTTATATACAGACGTGGTCCTTACCAAAAACTTCGTCTCAGAGTCTACATATAGCACAATAAATAAAAACATAGGTTTCTAACTTGTAATAGTCAAGTTGAGATGTGGGAATATTGAACAACATTCATGGCTATTGAAGAACAGAATAATCTTATGGTCTTTGGGAGCTGGCAAATTATAGTTTTAGAATAGCAATGGGCTTTGGGAGCTGGCAAATTATAGTTTTAGAATAGCAATGGGCTTTGGGAGCTGGCAAATTATAGTTTTAGAATAGCAATGGGCTTTCATCAAAAACCTACTTCTAACGGAAACTTTTTGGTAGGGTTAGCACATATTTAAAATTATGTAAACCGAACATATAATTTTGTCATTTTTTAATAAATATATTTTTTTTTTGTAATTAGTGTCACCAAAAATATTCAAACTATTCTAACTGTAAATCGAGCGCTAAAAATTTAGTTAAATATGCACTTCTTTCACTTTTTTTTGTATGACATCTGGCTTGCATTTCAAAGTTAATAGCTACTTTGTATTATAACATTAGTACAATACTGGAGAAAATGGTATATCACACTGTATTATTGTCATCTACATCCCGAATGCAAATCTATCTTATCTTTCTACCCTTGAGGCTACGAATATAGTTTTGAGATCTTACCATAAGTCCATTGAATATTCATTAGCTGGCCATTTACTTTTAAATAAATTATGTTCATCTTCTGTGATTTGTATGTCATTGTTATGTTACATTCTGGGGAAATTTGATCAATTATTGAACAACTTTTAAAATAATTTTACATTGAGTAATGCATACATTTTCTGTAGGTTGGCTTTCTAGTTTCCCAAAAACAATCTGGCCAAAGGTCTATAAGATCCTAGACCAACTCTCAAAAGCCCTTTGTCAACAAGATGATCATTTAAGCACATTCTTTTTGAGGGCTCCAGGCTCCATGAACCACTAACGGTTTCTTTGGCCATGATGAGTCCGGAGGCCGAGCCACATGATGAAATCCTTCGTAATTCTTCTTTTTATTGCCAGAATAACACAAAGAAGGTCTACCCCATTGCTTGTGACCCTTGGAGGCTATGGTTCCTTTCCCGGTTTGTCCATTAATGGGCGTTTCCATAAGGCCAGAAAAAGATTACCTTCGTGTGTTACCACAAACTAGTAGGCCTAAAAATAATCAGCAGCTATTTTCGCAGAATTAAATTAAACATTTTAAATGTATTTCTGTGGAATATTTCCTAGCAGTGCATCGCACTCAGTACCCAAAGAATAAAGAGGAGATTGCTTGTTTACTAATTCAAATGTACCTTTATTTTGTTTTTCTTTTATAACCTGACGCGAGGACATTGCACTGTTTAGAAACAAATTGCCTGTCCATTAAATGAAATATATTAAATATAAATCCTATCCATTAAAAAATTAACTAAAAGGATTTATCCCATTACAATAGTGTCCTTCCTTTTATCTCTTCATTAAGTTCACTAAAAAAATCACCGTAATTTCACAATGTATTTAATGCGTAAACCAATGATTCCCAAACTGTGTTCCACGGAACCCCAGTGTTTTGCGGGGCCTGCATACGTTTTGCACGAACTATTGGCACAATTAACTAGAAGACCGCCATGTGAATTAATGTCTCTAAATAAATAAGCAAAGTGTTCCGCTAAATATTCAGAATGTGCGAAGTGTTCTTTTAACCCTTACGGCGCGTGTGGTAGTTAGCCTCCATTGTTTATGCATTCATTGTAAAACAGCTCAGCACTTTAATGGTTAAGGAAAAAGTTTGGGAAACACTGGACTAAACTATAGAACAAATCGTCAAAAAGACAAAATGAGTTATGTTTACCTTCCAATAGTTCAATGGTACAAAGGTTCTTTTCCTGTTTGGGGACAGTGAAAAACAAAATTGTTAATTACTCTTGGTATGATTATGGTTAAGAAATGTTAGTAGATAGAGATTTAGTTATCTTGACATCTAGAATTTTTAAAGTGGTTCTTTGTAAAGCTGATAAGGGTCTGTGATTTCTATACGAATTTGATTTTTTTAAAGATCGGATCTTATCGGAACCGGAACGGGTAGAATCGTTATTTAAAAAAAAAATGTGTAGTATGGAAATCGAACCCACGACATTCTCTTTATTAGTGCTACACTCTATCAACTTCACTGCAAGTTTCGGAGATATCTAAACTTTCCATCCAACCTTTTCTTTTACAAAAGTGAAAGCTAAAGGTAGGACTAAGAGATAATCAAATAGATTATAAACTAAGAAATGATAAGATAGATTATAAACTAAGAAATGATCAGATAGATTATAAACTAAGAAATGATCAGATAGATTATAAACTAAGAAATGATCAGATACAACACAAAATATGAAATGATCAGATAGATTACAAACTAAGAGATGATCAGATACAACACAAACTATGAAATGATCAGATACAACACAAACTATGAAATGATCAGATACAACACAAACTAAGAAATGATCAGATACAACACAACCTAAGAGATGATCAGATAGATTATAAACTAAGAGGTGATCAGATACAACACAAACTAAGAGATGATCAGATAGATTACAAACTAAGAAATGATCATATTGATTACAAACTAAGAGATGATCAGATACAACACAAACTAAGAGATGATCATATTGATTACAAACTAAGAGATGATCAGATACAACACAAACTAAGAGATGATCATATTGATTACAAACTAAGAGATGATCTGATAGATTTTAAACTAAGAGGTGATCAGATACAACACAAACTAAGAGATGATCATATTGATTACAAACTAAGAGATGATCAGATACAACACAAACTAAGAAATGATCAGATAGATTACAAACTAAGAGATGATCAGATAGATTACAAACTAAGAAATGATTAGATAGATTATTAACTAAGAAATGATTAGATAGATTACAAACTAAGAAATGATCAGATAGATTATTAACTAAGAAATGATCATATTGGTTACAAACAAAGAGATGATCAGATAGATTATAAACTATGAGATGATCAGATACAACACAAACTAAGAAATGGTCAGATAGATTACAAACTAAGAGATGATCAGATACAACACAAACTAAGAAATGATCAGATACATCACAAACTAAAAAATGATCAGATACAACACAAACTAAGAGATGATCAGATAGATTACAAACTAAGAGATGATCAGATACAACACAAACTAAGAGATGATCAGATAGTTTATAAGCTAAGAGATGATCAGATACAACACAAACTAAGAGATGATCAGATAGTTTATAAGCTAAGAGATGATCAGATACAACACAAACTAAGAGATGATCAGATAGATTACAAACTATGAGATGATCAGATACAACACAAACTAAGAGATGATCAGATACAACACAAACTATGAGATGATCAGATACAACACAAACTAAGAGATGATCAGATAGTTTATAAGCTAAGAGATGATCAGATACAACACAAACTAAGAGATGATCAGATACAACACAAACTAAGAGATGATCAGATAGATTACAAACTAAGAGATGATCAGATAGATTACAAACTAAGAGATGATCAGATACAACACAAACTAAGAGATGATCAGATACAACACAAACTAAGAGATGATCAGATACAACACAAACTAAGAGATGATCAGATACAACACAAACTAAGAGATGATCAGATACAACAGACAACAAGAGGACGACTCGAGAGCACAGTTAGACATCTTCAAATGACACCAGATGACACCTTAATTAAGTATTTATTGTATACTATGTAAAACAACAAATTCTAAACTATTTCTCTATCTGTGTGTTATGAAAGAAATTGATTAGTCTAGGCCAGTGATGCCCAACCTAAATGACCAGCAGGCTATTTTTATTTTCGACACTCCTGTCGCGGGCCACATGACCGAAAAGATAAGAACGACGAAATGAAATTCATCTGAAACTAGGCATACGAGAAACTTTGAAGAAACCCGTGGATCTAGGACTTTCATTAATCAATGAGATATTTGAAGTATATTTTTGTACACGCATGGCTTCATTTCTCTACGTCAAATGTGAGCAACATTGCAGTTAGCTTTACAAAACAAACATATTGACGTATTATCATGTTCCACACAAAAATTAAAAAAATCCGTTCACTTTTCCTGGTAGATTCAGAATCCCATTTTACAAACACGCAAATATTAAAGATCATGGTACCAATCCTTCAGAGAAAAGTGAAAGCCCTAACGTAGGTAAAGATAAAATTTTTCAACTTTTTTTGTTTTTGATGAGTGATTTTCTACACTTTGTGCCAACATTTGGCGGGCCGGATGAAATTAAGTAGCGGGCCAGATGTGGCCCGCGGGCCGTTGTTAGATCGGTCTAGGCGAAACTTAGGCGTATTTCTTGTAGGCTTGAATCTTAATTCCCCCCCGGCTGGTGATAAACAGGACAAGCAAAACTATGTACCACCTTTACTTTCCCCAACTACCGCGGTACCCATTAAAGTTAGATGGACTGGGGGGGGGTAGTTCCCCAACTACCGCGGTACCCATTAAAGTTAGATGGACTGGGGGGGGGTAGTTCCCCAACTACCGCGGTACCCATTAAAGTTAGATGGACTGGGGGGGGGGTAGTTCCCCAACTACCGCGGTACCCATTAAAGTTAGATGGACTGGGGGGGGTAGTTCCCCAACTACCGCGGTACCCATTAAAGTTAGATGGACTGGGGGGTAGTTCCCCAACTACCGCGGTACCCATTAAAGTTAGATGGACTGGGGGGGGGGGGTAGTTCCCCAACTACAGCGGTACCCATTAAAGTTAGATGGACTGGGGGGGTAGTTCCCCAACTACCGCGGTACCCATTAAAGTTAGATGGACTGGGGGGGTAGTTCCGCAACTACCGCGGTACCCATTAAAGTTAGATGGACTGGGGGGGGGTAGTTCCCCAACTACCGCGGTACCCATTAAAGTTAGATGGACTAGGGGGGGTAGTTCCCCAACTACCGCGGTACCCATTAAAGTTAGATGGACTGGGGGGGGGGTAGTTCCCCAAGGTACCCATTAAAGTTAGATGGACTGGGGGGGTAGTTCCCCAACTACCGCGGTACCCATTAAAGTTAGATGGACTGGTCGGGGTAGTTCCCCAACTACCGCGGTACCCATTAAAGTTAGATGGACTGGGGGGGGTAGTTCCCCAACTACCGCGGTACCCATTAAAGTTAGATGGACTGGGGGGGGGGTAATTCCCCAACTACCGCGGTACCCATTAAAGTTAGATGGACTGGGGGGGGGTAGTTCCCCAACTACCGCGGTACCCATTAAAGTTAGATGGACTGGGGGGGGGGTAATTCCCCAACTACCGCGGTACCCATTAAAGTTAGATGGACTGGGGGGGGGTAGTTCCCCAACCACCGCGGTACCCATTAAAGTTAGATGGACTGGGGGGGGTAGTTCCCCAACTACCGCGGTACCCATTAAAGTTAGATGGACTGGGGGGGTAGTTCCCCAACTACCGCGGTACCCATTAAAGTTAGATGGACTGGGGGGGGGTAGTTCCCCAACTACCGCGGTACCCATTAAAGTTAGATGGACTGGGGGGGGTAGTTCCCCAACTACCGCGGTACCCATTAAAGTTAGATGGACTGGGGGTGTCTTTAAAACCCCGAAGTTAAAGATTCCAATAGGGATTTGAACCCGAACCTCTCGGTTGATAACTTAAGCACTTTGCCTTTTTTTGTTTGTTTGTTGAAATTCTGTTTAGAAGTATTTGTAACCTTTCTGTTTCCCCCAGTCCAAATTTAAATGAATAAATTAGCATATTTACAAAGGAAAATATGTCGATTATTTTTTGAAGTGAACGAACCATCAATATAGATGTTTTCCAATTTAACCTCGGTTATAGCGAACAAAAATGTAATAATAATTATTTTTTAATTTTTTATTTTTTCCGAATCTGGTCTTATAAGTCGCCACCAAGACCCAATGTTGGAACACATGTTACCTAGTTCAAGGCAAAGATAACTTATCAGGTCAATGGTACCAACCATGCTGAAAAGTTCAAGCGTTGGTTAATACTAAGTGCTGTTTCATTCATCAGATAATTTTTGTAGATAAGATAAACTGATGTGTTGGCAAACAAAGCTTTCCAGGAAAGATAAACAATCACGCTGGAGACATTTGTTACTTCCAATTGATTTCGTTCCGATTTCCTCATCTAGACTGGTCATAGTGTCATTTCTGTTACTTTTTGGTCTTGAAAATACTTTTAACAAAGTGTTGCCATGAGAACTTATGACCTCCTGACTGTGTGGTGTAGCACTGGGATTGTTTTCATGAGTTCACGCCCCCCCCCCCATGTCATTCCTGGAAATCTTGCAGGAGGTTTAAGCTAAGAAGTATAACCTTCAGCGTGGAAAGAATTTCTGAAATTTAAAATCATGTGCCAGAAAATTCCATGGATCAAAATAAAAACTATAGACAAATGTCTAGGCTTGTCTATTTCTGGTGACGGCTGGGGGGAGTACACTTAAGATGAATCTCTGTTTTGTAACAATTAATTCTTTTTTTAAATGTTGAAAGACCTGAATTAGATCTCGAGTGCTAAAGCCTCTTCAAGTCTCATCATGTCTATAAACTACACACTGTACCAGGGAAGTGCTTATGTAAATAGAAGGTTTTATAGTTATTTATTGCTACTTTCAAGATTTTCTCTCAAGAGAGCGAAATCAACTTATACCTCCACATTAGTCAAGTACAATTTCTTTACCTTGTTAAAGATATTGAAGAGAATAATTAATTACCAATAGTTAATTTAATAATTGGTTAATTTTTTTTATTATTGATTATTTATTATTGATTATTGTTTTGTCAGGTCAATAATTGTACAATTGATAATTAACAATTGTACAAAAGTTTAACTTGATCCGAGATTATGTGTATCAGACAGATATAGCGAGGAAATATAAGCTTTGTAAAAAAACGATTTTGAAATGTCTTCGAATCAATCTTACCTTTTCAAGACATGGGTCATAGTTTGCGGGTGTTGAAATTCCCAAGCTCAAAATGAATATCATGATTAATAAGATCCCTCGTTTGGATTTAAAGACAATTTTACACATATTTAATCCAGACCACTTTTTATAGTGTGATATAGTCATCTCCGCGTGACCAATATGTTTTAAAATCTTATCCGATAGTATGTGAAAACTAAACCATCAAAACGTCAACTGTGAATTTGTTGCTTTCATGAATTGAACGTTACCTAGTTGTCACTAGAACTAGATAGTAAACACATTGTGTTTTTTAGCAATGTGGAAAGTCTGAACGAGTTTAATCTATTTATCTATACAAACATATTTAGCTGATAGAAATGTTCTTTCCTATCTCTTTTTAATTGTTTTATTGTCATCTCTTTTGAAATAAATGTTGAAAATGACTAAAAAGTATTAAGAGAGTGAAATAGATTATTTAAAATTTGAATAGAAATCAAAAGATTTGTTTAAAAACAAGACAATGTCAATGAAATATCTACATTTCATAGTAGTCAGTACATTGGCTCAATTAATCATGTATAGTATAAAAAATATTCATTTAAATCAACTGAAATCATAAATAAAATCCACTACACTTGTAATCCCTGAAATACAACATTTCTCTGGAATATAACAGCATAGAGAAAAGTCAGAATCTTTACCAGGAAACGGAAACAAAGCCCAGAACTAACTGTATGCTAATATAACTCAAACTTCCAAGTGGGCCTACACAGTAAGGAAAAATTCCGGGTCCAAAGCATTAGTCTTTTTTAAAGCCCTACCCTGGTAGTGGGCTTTAAAAAAATATTTAGGCCTATTTATTTATTTATAATTTTGTTTTCGGTTTCATGGCATTTTTAAAAAAATCTCTTCCTACCAAAGTATTTGTGTACATCGGTAAACGATAATTAATCAAATTAAGGCCATCTTGGCTTATATTTTGAGTTTTTTTTCCTTGTTTGAACTGCAACAGAAAAAGGTGTGGGAGGGATTATTAATATTAAGTAGGGCAATTTAAAATAAAACCCACATGTATGTGTGTTATGCATTTGGGTTTAACAAAAAAAAGCCAAGCCCTTGACTGTTACGATATGTCACTTGATAAACCTTCTCAAAGTTTGATAGCATGAATTCTGACGATAAGACGAAACTAGTGACTTTAAGTTATTAGGCTCAATGGTTCTCAGTTTAAGATTTCAGCGGTCAATCTAATAGTGTCTGTGTTGTAACCGTTGTTGTCATTGCTACATGCCTAATGTATTTTTTGACTTATTTTCCCGACATGGAAATACTATTTCGACTTTGAATTTTAATTTGCTGTCTTTTTTTTGATCAGCTCTAGGCTCAACCAAAATTTAAATGATTTGATAAGATGATCGTAAAGAAGAGAGGGAGCTTGGTCTAGGGTTCCAGAGCGCAGGGTAAAGAAAAAGTAAAAGTATCCATTTCAGACCTTATCATCAATAGGGCAGATGTTGTAAAGTTCATCAGTTTCTATAGCAGACGGTTAACGAGCAGGGTGTCATTTGTTCGTGTGTTACTATAGTACTTAATAACAGAACTGACATCACTTAACGATACAAATATAAAAAAAAATCTACAACCGTTTGCATCAATGTGTTCAAAATATGGATACTAGTGGCCTTCCCTAATAAAGAGCCTCAAGTGTTTGAGTGTTTAATAGTTAATAGTTGTAAAAGTGGTGAATTTTTTATGAAAAAACTGCTTGATTAAAAAAATTAGATTTTTCGATTTCAAAAATGAAAAAAGTAGCCGTTGCATCAGAACTTTGAATGGTACTCTAAAATATTGTGATGTCGGATTTTCACTATCTTTTCTAGTTTACGAGATCTGAACGGAACGGAAGAACAGACGGAAAGACATTTCACACAAAACTAGTAGCGTCTTTTACCCTTTCGGGGGCCGCTAAAAATGACTAAATTATATGTTCCACATAATTTTTAATATGTGTTAAGCCTACAAAAAAAAAAAAAAAAATGCTTCCACCAGAAGTAGGCACTCTGCAATGCATTTGATAAAATCCCAGAGCTATGCTAAAAATATAATTTGAGATATTACTAATAATTACGGGCTTATAAAGATATAAATGTTATAGGTAAACTCAATTTCTA
This sequence comes from Biomphalaria sudanica, assembly GCA_036873155.1. Taxonomy (NCBI): domain Eukaryota; kingdom Metazoa; phylum Mollusca; class Gastropoda; family Planorbidae; genus Biomphalaria; species Biomphalaria sudanica. The sequence continues at coordinate 3,126,064 of JAZGLO010006691.1, forward strand.
ATATATTGCTAACAACATATACAAAATTATTTTAATGTCTTAAAGTATTTTAATGTCATTTTTTAATATGAAAATTTCTAAAAATGTTCTTTAAAGATTAAATTTCTCAATTAACTCTTATGTAAAGTTGTATCCTGTTGTTCGTCATTATACATTGTATCATAAAGCCTGTATGTAAGAGTATATTATAACAGACTTATGATAGAGTGTGGAGAAAGGTCTATTTTTGAAGATGAAACAAATGGGCATCCATGGAAAAATGTACAGCTGGATCAGGGTATTCTTAAAAAACAGAACCATCCAAACCCGATTCGAAGGTGCCATCTCTAGTAAAAAAAAATTTGGAAGAAGGACTACCACTACCTTAGCTGCACTGTCTTTCTAATCTTCATGAATGACCTCCCGGACCTCATTTCGGTCAATAAGGCACTTTATGCAGACGACCTTTTAATTTGGGCTACAGAGAAATATCCAGTGCTGACTAGATCCAAACTAAATAGAGCCCTCACAACTATCTCCACATATTCAAAATTATGGAAAATGGAAATAAACAAAGAAAAGTCAGTTTATTCAATATTTAGCCACAGCAACAAAACAGCGAAAAGAAACTACATTCTCAAATAGACTCTCAGCCAATAAATAAAGAAGAAAATCCAACATATCTTTGTGTAAAACTAGACCAAAGACTGTCTCTAAAACACTTTATGGCAGATTTAAAAGAAAAGGCATCACAAAGATTAAACATAATAAAACACCTAGCAGGAACATCCTGGGGAGCTGAAAAGAAAACATTAAGACAGTTATACACTGGATATGTCAGATCTGTAATGGATAACTGTCTCTCCATACAAGTAACTGCCAACAAAACCCATCAATCATCTTTAGATACAATCCAAAACCAAGCCTTGCGGCTAATTAGTGGAGGTATGAGAACTACTCCCACAGCAGCCTGTGAAATAGACTCCAATATTGAACCTCTTAAGTTAAGGCGCAACAGAGCAGCATTAGAAGCTATTGAGAGATACAGAAGGTTGGAGGACGATCATCCAAATAAATTACTAACACAGAGAAATAGGAAAAACAACCAAAAAAAGCAAAGGACTCTGATCCAACTTACTGACGAACTAGCCCTAAAACACCATCTACCCAATAACAGAGAAAAAATTACCAGGTTTTCAAACATTACACCGGGACTAAACTGCAAACAACCAACCATCAAAACACATTTATAAATAACACCTTAACAAAAGAATCAAATCCACTGGAGCTGAAAGTAGGCACGCTTGAAACAATTGAAAGGTATCAAAAAACAGCTATCCATATTTATACAGACGGATCAGCTTTCAAAGCAACCATCAATGCTGGTCTTGGTGCCTTTCTGGTCTTCCCTAAAAATAAACACTTTGAGATAAGCGCACCCTGTGGCGATTACTGCTCAAACTTCCAAGCCGAAATTGAGGCAATTACCATAGCACTACAGGCAGTGGAAAACAAATTATATGAAGGAGTGCAACCACCATCAGATATTGTTGTCTTTACAGACTCCCAATCTACTTTGCAAGCACTTAACAACAGCACCTCAAACAGCCCAAGAGAGTTGAAAACACTCATTGTGATAATCCATCAGATGATATCAAAATTAAATATCAATATCACACTACAGTGGATCCCTGGACACATTGGCATCATGGGAAATGAAAAGGCAGATAAGCTATCAAAGGCAGGTTCATCTATGGAACAACCAGATAGACCTGTTAACTACCTCACCCTAAGGTCAATGTTAGTCAACAATCACAAAGAGGAGTGGCTCAACCAATGAAATGACTATGCCTAACAAACTGGACAGTATTAACTTCCTCCCCCGCAAAGCACAATCTACAATCTTCCAACTAAGAACAGGACACACACCACTATTAAATTACTACCTGAACAAAATAAACTCCACACAACTACCCCTTTGCAGACACTGCGCCCACCCCTTTGAAACCGTAAACCATATCCTCTTTGAATTCCCCTCCCTAATCCACCTTAGGCAGACCCTACTTCTACTACAGCCCAACATAACCAACACCCTGTACGGCAGTGCTGAACAACTTATGAAAACAGCACACTTTTTTTCCTTGGCACAGTCTGCAAAAGAGCTCACAGCTCAGCAGCAATAAAGCTGGCTAGAAGAAGAAGAAGAAGAACAGACTTATTGAATTATAAAAGACATTTGTTCCTCATTCGTTTTTTTACTCCAGAGGTTCTCAAACTATTAGGATACGAGGACCCCTTTATACAGCCAAAACTTGCCACGGACCCATAAGTGAGAAAGAAACATAAACGCATATTATATATGTAACAACATTTTGTTGAAAAAGTGTTTATTGAGATTATAACTTTTTATTTAAAATAAAAATTCAATAATAGTTAATGATCTGGACGAGTTTGATTAGATGTTATAAGTGTATTTATGCCCGTGTTAACAGCACATATTTCAAGTCGGTTTCCTATACGTTTTTGTAACCAGAATGTGTGGTCTCCTTGTTTACACATTGGTTTAAGTTCCTCGTTTGTGGATATTTCAATTAGCTGCTTCTGCATTATCATGAATTCATCTGTGATTAGTCAATGCAACTGGTGATCTCTTTGACAGCCTCAGAGCATAAAGAGGAGCACTAGATCTAGCATCTACCACGTGAATATACCCCCCAGCACGCCAAACAGCCAGATTATCTTCCTGACTGACGCCAGGACAACTCTTGTAAATATCAACAACTATTCCTCTAACGGATCACAGGCCACATTGAATTAGAAGGCAATGAGAAAGCAGACATATTGGCCAAAGATGGGACCCAGAATTGAATAAACGAGAAATGAACCAGCTCTCTTACAAAGTTAAAGAAAAAGATGGCTATTACAAGCTCTCCCGACATGACCAACATATAATTTTTCGTCCCAGAGCTGGAAACAGCAAATTGAGACATGTTCCGGAATTAAAAAATAGGGACTAATGAGATTTCCTCTTGTGGAGCATCATCAGAGAATGCCGTCCATGTCCTTCAAAGCTGCATGTCTATCGAGAGGCCCGAACTTTTTACAGGCAGAAAAACTCCCCCCCCCCACCTCAGTTTGAGAATTACTGCCTTACTCGGTCAGTCTTTATCAGGCTACTGGTTAACTAGAAAACGTAAAAATGATCAAGACGTCTGTGTGTGGTCAATCAGTGAACTCTTTCTGTTTGTGTCTGTTTCATTGATGTAAATAGTGTTGTTTGATTTCAGAAATAAGTCTTTGTAATCACAACGCATTTCTAAAAAGATTTATACAGCAGTCTTAGTTTTTGTCTTTTTTTTATTCTCTCACTCTTCTCAAAGTACAAACATTCAAAGTGGCTCTTGATTTTAAATTATTTTCTGAACAAACACGTTGTAATGGATAATTTATTATTGGGTTCTGTGCAGCTAACGAGTTGGTCCTCTTCGCTTAAAAAAGGTTTAGTATTAAAAAAAACTTTTGATTGGCCAAAGGGAGGTGAGGCCTGCAAATCAGACATTGACAAGAGTTATATCCCTTCAATTATATCTCAATGTGAAATTTACGTCAAGTTTTTAATAAGACATTTCGCATGTGAGAACAAAAACGTCAAAGTGCCAACTGCAGAGCACATGTCTGTTACATATCAAATGTTGAGCATATGTTTAGTGCAAGAAGTGATTTTTATTGAAGTCAGGGTCGTATCACTAGTAAGCTCTCAGCATCGATTTAATTATTTTATTTGGTCATGGCAACATTTTGTATGCTTGCAAATCTAACCGCACAATCAGGAAGTAGGATCCTAGCCATGGAATAGAGATATTCTACAAGGATCCTAGCTATCCCCTATTAAGTAAAGTTCCACTTTCAGAGTTCAAACCTTGTGATCTATAGAGCATATCTCCAAAGACGCACCACAAGTGAGAAAAATCAAAGTAGGATCATTAATGGCAATGGGATCCCACGATGACCACTGTCAAACAAAGCGCTAACTTAAACTGTCTGGACAGATCACGAGTTTGTCAGTGCTAACAAAAATCTTCCAGCAGGGAACAGTACCAGGGAACAGTACCAGGGAACAGTACCAGGGTAAAGTAGAAGATGCAAACAGAAAAAAAGCGAATGGGAAGACAACATGAAGTAATGGCCTGGTCAGTCAAGTATTTATATTTTAGTCAAGGCAAAATGCAGAGAGGAATTGAGGGAGACTGTCGAGTAACGGGTATATGGGAATAGAAAGTTAAAGTTTTGCTTATGCATCTGATATTTTCTTTAAATTACCTGTTAGTCTCTAGCATGTAGACCTGATTCAGAAGCGTCACCAACGACTGCTCTGTTAATTGTTCTGAGTTGAAACTAAAAAACATTTTATCTTCTCCTATAAGTTTTGCAAGTAAATGAAATGCCAAATGTAGTACTTCAGCAATGTCAAGAAAAGCACCATAAAGCACCATAAAGCACCATAAAGCAGGCTATATTTATCCGAGTTCCAGAAATGCGCACTGGGAAAAAACTTTGATGCAGTTAAAAAGCGAACCTCAATAGTGACTTATCTGGGCCCATCATTATTTCTCAATGAAAGTAGGAGCCATAAAAAGGGACCCGAGGTCAATTTCTGGCCATACAACGACCTGATGTTCCAATGTGAGGAAAACAAAAACCCACCTTTCTTTACAAATAATAGATGAAATCAATGAATTAAGAAGGCATACTGAATCTCTCTAGTGCTAAGAGAGGGTAATTGTGTAAGCCATATCACATCCTCTTTAATGTCGCTTACTGAAACACGCGAACTTGCCTCTCAAGCCCTTAGATCTCACATCGACACCACTGACATTGATTTTAATTAGCGGCCCCGAAAGGGGAAAAGTCGCTATTAGTTTTGTGGGGAATGTCCGTCCGTCCCGTTTAGATCTCGTAAACTAGAAAAGATATTGAAAATCCGACATCATGATATTTTAAACTTTTCAAAGTTCTGATGCAACGGCTACTATTTTCTTTTCTGAAAGCGAAAAATTTAATTTTTAAAATCAACAATTCAAGCAATTCATTTTTAGATACACCATTTTTTTTACAACTATTCACTGTTAATAGTAACAAACACATGAGGCTATTTAGCAAGGACGATGACAATGTACCTTATTTTTAACTCATTTATGCAAACGGTTTTAGATTTTCTGTCAAAAAAAAAAAATTAAAAAAAAAATTATTGCTAAGTTAATGTAAGTTATGTCATACTAACTACTACATTTACAAAAAATGGTTACTATTTTTTTCAAAGAGAAAAAATCTATTTAATATGCATATAAGTGGAACATAATTCAAAACAACAATTAATTAGTAGTTTTTCATATTATTGTGTAAACTGCAATGCGAGAATAACGGTATAACACACCTAAGTAAGGATTTAAAAAATATTTTTTTTACGAAACGTTTTTTTTTTTAATGAGGCTTTGAATAAGATATTGACCCTATACAAAACAATTAGATTAATAAGATAATCGTTATTTGAAATCAGTTAGGCCATGTTCACATCTAACGTAACCTTCACTTTCACCTATCCCTTGGTCTGCTGGACCGTTGGGGCACCACACAAGATCTGTCAACCTTCTTTCTCCATTTTTCTCTGTCATTAGCCTTTGATAGAATTTCATTCTGATATTCTTTCTGAAAATATTGAAACCTGTCTTTTTACCTGCCTCGGTGGACCACTTCGGGGGCCGATTTTGAGTTTGTGTTTCCACACAAACTGTCTTTGTAACCTTGTTAAATATTGCATTATTTAATGTTATGGTAATTGCACATTATACTTTTTGCACTTATATTTTTCATCTGTGTTTTTGTCCTTCTTTTTTTAGAACACCTCCTATTAGCTTGCAAACTCTTCATGGGTTAAAAAAAAGTTCATCGTACATCGGCAGGGAGGATTTTCCAAAGGCTGCGGCCTTTATGGACGAGCCAAACTATTAAACTTGAGACAAAAATACACCCACTTAACACAATTGTCATCCAAACAGCAAGGTATACATGCGAAACATGGAAGTCATCTGCCGAAATTGAGAAAAGACTAAATCTGGCTCAACAAAAATGGCTAAGAAGGATTTTAGGAGCCAGTTACAGAGATCGGGTCACAAACAAAGAAATTTAATGCTGAACTCGACCACTTAATGAGGTTATGACTGAGCGTAGCATGAGGCTTGCGGGATATGTCCTCCGACAGAATGAATTATGCATACCAAGAGTTGCAATGACATGGAGGTCAATAAAGAAAGGTTAAACACGTATAACTTGACGCAACACTTTCAAGAAGGACCTCAGCGCAGTGGATACCAGGTGGAAAGAGGCTTCAGACATTGGCAGTGACAGATCTTTGTGAAGACGACAATTCTCCGCCTTATTCGCCGAATGGGACGGGGGGACTTACGTCAAAGTAAATAAAACCATTTTCTAGAAATTTAACAGTTTATGCATATAACCACTTCATTGGCTACACTTTGGAAACTCTGGTTTGACCGTTATAATTTTTCAAAACAGAATCATCAAAATATTAACTTGGATTACATCTTGACAGCGGCAATTCCCGCACTCGACTCAAATGTTTCTTTGTATAGCAAAGAGTTGAATAAATAACTAGACCTAAACAATTTACGCAGCGTCTTATGTAGGAATTCTTAGCTGGACTGTTAGAACTTTTGTGCAAAGAGCTCACTGGAAAGACTTCTTGCAATAATGAAGGATTACACGAAATAATTAGAATGAGAAATTAAACATTATTTTCATCTGTATAAAGGAGATATCGATTGAAAAAAACCCACAACTTTTTATTACAAAGCCTAAATCAACTTACTCTGTCTGTTTGACTGTCTGTCTGTCTGTTGCATGCTTCTAAGATCTAGACATGAGTTTTTGCATAGAATGTTAGAATGTTGATTCAAGCCTATCAAGCTTGAATGGCTAACTAAACAATAGTGTGGGCACAATAATAAGCAGCTTCTTGTGAAGCTAAAGAAAACCAGACAATAGTAGTTTATAAATGAACAAAAATATATCTTTACAGTGAAGCGTACAATGTCAATATACCTCTCTGAGATAGGTTTGCATCTATAGTAGGACTACTGGCTCATTCAATTAGGTCATCTTTATGTGTCATTGCTTACCTATTTTCAGTTTAGAAGCCAGAGGATACAGAACTGGGAAAAAGAAAAGGCAGTGAAACCATGTGGGACTAATTAAGTCATCCCGGTAATCTGAACTTAAAATCTTGACCCAGTTCAAGGAGACTGTGAGTAGAGTAATTGCATGGAACTGGGGGAGGGGGGAGGAATGACCGATGAGGTGGGAAGAGGAAGCCAACCAGGTGAACATTACAAGAGTGAGAGAGGGGCGGGGTGTACACTTTAGTTAGAAAGGAGGATGGTCAATTGCCTCTTTATTTTTTTCTTTTAAGGTAACAGCAAAACGAAACAAAAAAAAGCCTGGTAAAGGCAGATGGCTTAGAACTTTTTTTTTCTTCTAAATCCTTGTATGCCATACCTCATTATGAAATTAGTATACATTTGTGTGTGTGTGTGTGTGTGTGTGAGAGAGAGAGAGAGAGAGAGAGGGATTGAAGGGTGTCGGTGTGAGGGCGAAGGTAAAGTGTGTGAGTGTGTTTGTGTTACTAATGTGCGTGTGTATATAAGAAGCAAAATAAAAGCTTATACAAAGTGTAATTGCATCAATTAGCTGGATCAGTCATGTAATTAAGTTTGTAATAGATCTAGACTAAGAATTATAAAACTGCTTGGTTAGAAATATTTTATAAATTGTTTTTGTTTAGCGCAATTTAATGATTTTAGCTTTCTCAACCCGCTATGATCTTACAAGTTGGGAAAGGGCCTGGGGGAGAAAGAAGGGGACATCTGGGTCAACTGTTACCATAATGGCTTTTTAATGCATTTTAGAAATAAATAATAAACAAAAAGTTGCAAGACTTGAATTCGATCTCGAGTGCTCAAGCTTCTGCAAACCAATACACTAACCACCGTGCCAGCGAAGTGCTTATGAAAACAGATTTTTATAGTTATCTATTGTTAGTTTAAAACCTTTAAGCCATCACCTAATTCTCTACAAAATGTATAAAGGGGACTAATTTAACTTATGCCACCACATCTGTCAAGTACAATTTCTTTCTTTTTTCGATTCCAAAATAAATATTAACATTAGTTTATTAAGTAATTGTTTACTTTTTTTTATGATTCTTGTTGTTGTTTTTTTCAAGTAAAAGAAATAATTTTGCAAAATTTCAACTAAATCTGAAATGGGGTGTGGTAGAAATAACGTGTACCAACATTTGACCAGACAGACAGAGCGGGTAGATGTGGGTTTTGTATAAAACAAGTGTTGACTTATGACCTGTATGGTTGGTGAGTCATAGATGCACTGTAGTTTCTTACTTGTACAAGATATATACCTATATTTGACATGTTCCAATTTTTTATCTTTACAATATTAAAGAAATTATTAAAATAACTATAAAATATATTATTCTTATTTTAGAAATGAACCAATGGCACTGCAAGGGTTGGAATTAATATGAGGAAAAAAAATCATTTTCTGAAAGCGTGGCAGGTTTGCAGCAGTACCGTGCTCTGACAGGTAATCTTATAGATGTTTAAGGCCTTGAAGCTGTTATGAGGCCAATTTTAACTAATGCCCCAAGCTTGGATTATAATATTATTATAATAGAAATGAGTTAATATTCATTCTCTTGCACTGCCAGGGTTGAGCTTCGTCAGAGAGAAACAAAATTCATCGTAGTCTATTCAACAAAATACATTGACTAGTTTCCTGATGATGTGGCCTGTCTGCAGCAGTTCTGCCCTTTAACAGATAATGAGGATCCTCCTAGGAATGATTAGGGCTTTGAATGTGATTGCATGGTCAGTTGTCATTATCCCCTCAGTTGATATAACAACAGAGTGTATTGTTATTTTAGAAAGCTTCCGTAGTCGCTTCATCTCCAATTTTATAATTTCATATACGTTTATCAATGTCAGTTGTCCTTGTATTGTGAGATTCGGCGATTATTTTTGTATTATCATTAATAGAACACGGAGAGCTATTAGGTCTAGATCTACCCATTCAAAAAATGGTTTTGTTTCTGTAGCTTCTCAATCGGTGTCGGAAGTGTGGACAGTGGGTGATGACAGACGTGGCTGGCTGGCATGCAATGCAAGCACGTGGCATGTCATTAACTCTCCGGTGGTTTTGGTGGAGCGGGGAGGGGAATTGTAGAGGGTGAGCGGTTTGAACAGGAACGTTTAGCGTGGGGAGGGGGGCATGAAAAAAAAGGGAGGGCGTGGAGTTTGAAACTGAACTTTTAAGCGTCATAAGAAAAACAAACATGTTCGACCGAAACGAATCTGGAGGGCTGACTTTAGGAGAGAGTGTGTGTAGATGGGGGGCTATGGATGTGTGCTCTCATTTTATTGTTGGAGGGGGGGGGTGAGGGGAGAGAGAGAGAGAGAGCTTCCACCTCACGTGCCAGCAAGAACATTCATGCGTTTAAACTTTCGTTACAGTGAGTATAGACAAGTATATGTCTTGCCAGGACATGGGCAGTCTTAGTGCGGGAATGGGGGGGGGGGGGGGGGAGAAGAGCTGGTAGAGTCAAGGACGATAACCATATTCAGAAAAGCGAGGAGAGGCGAACGAATATTTTGACATTTTTTGAGTTATTTCCCCTCTATGTTCGGTAAGAATAAGGAGCGACAACCCACCCAGCACGTGATAAGTGTTTATAGGGGGAAAAAAACAAGATGAGAGTGAGAGAGAGAAAATAAAGACATTTTAGACTTCAAGTCCTCGCAGCTCACTAGAACTATTGACGTTCAGCGCTACTTTCGACCAGAGTGGGATAGTTGTGGCGGGCCAAAGAAGACTTCGCTGATCATCTACACACCCAAAAGGACAACATAAACATTCTTTTTTCTGTAATATTTCGCTGACAACGCGGAAGCCGTGTATCAAAGCGCTGATCAAAATGTTTCGTTACTTTGCAAAAAAAAAAAGGAAATAAACAAGAATACTTCACTTTTCATGTCTGTGGTTGAGGGATAGTGGCTCTAGTTTTGAAAGGATATATTTCAAGCGGATGTCCCGGGATCCTGCGCATCGGGAACTTTAGAGATCTACTTTCTTTATCATCTGTCAACCGTTGAATGAAGACTGCCGACGCTGGTAATGAAGCTTGTCTTTCTAAAGTGATTGGCGAACTGTGTGGAACTTGGATTTGTTGCTGTGACTTTGATGTGTAAGTTGCAAGTGTCAACAGGTGCGTATTAGCAGTGTATATTTGAATCTTTTAATTCATATCTTGTGATCTTAACCTATAAATTACAGACTACCTCAAAAGAGAAGATAATTACGTTCTACGCGCATCCATGTTTTAATCTGGGCATGAATTTTAATTAGAGACTTAACACTTTGGTAGTAAAGTAAAAAAGTAAAGTTCCCCTTTCAGACCTTGCGATCAATGGGGCTGATGATGTTAATGTCATCAGTTTCTTTGGCAAATGGTTAATGAGAAGGGTATCATGTGGTCAACACAACAACCAACCTCCTTTACTTTCCCCAACTAAAATCAGGTACCCATAAGAGTTGGGTGGACTCAGGGGCGCCCTAAAAATAAAAAAAATTCAAAATCACAGTCTTCACCGAGATTCGAACCCATGAACCCAGGTTCCGAGGCCAAGCGTATAACCACTCAGCTTATTTAGGCAATCCATTTCAGGCTCTATTTGCATTTGGGAAGAAGTAGCACTTGTATATTTTTATTTCATCTATCTGTGTTTTTCTGAGTATTTTATTAGGTTGTATACAAGGATTTATGTATTATTGCTGGGCTTACTTAACTTTTTAGTCTTCTGTCCTGAATAATTCTACATTTTAAAAAATTGATACCAAATGTAAGAGTTGGCGCTTTCATTGTTTAATCTTTGAACTGCATTGTAAGAGTGCTGAGACATTGTGTGGAACCAAATATCTCTTTACTCCTTCTGATCAGTGGCCTTCTAATTTAGTAAATATTGAGACAGAGCGGTCTACTATCTACCGGTTACCATGTATGGTTTCTGTGAGATAGGCCATAGTTGTTGTACGATTGAATGTATCGATTCTTCCAGTGCAGTGAATCTTGTGTTGTTTCGTCCAGAAATTAGTATTTCCTGTTAACAAATTCCAGGACAAGTTCTTGAACTGCAAAAATCTATTTTTGATTACAGCCTTATCTGTGTACTCCACTATATGAATTATTGATCCTAATGGTCGCTAATATTGAGTAATATTCCCAGCCACTCTCTAGAAAGGAAGTTTTGAAATGGACACACTCTTAAAAGAATTCCTAAACTACATCAACTCTTTTTTAGCAGCAAATCTTTAATATTGAAATTTGTAATGAAAGAATGAAAGAATTTTTTTTTAAATACGCAGGTAGAGGTAAAAGCTTCTAGAGAGTATTTCTTAAACTGAACCTATTTAGTGTGTCAGTGAAGTGTCACATTACTGATTGTGTTTATTAATTCTCAATGAACACACAAGATATTGGATTTTTTTTTTGGCATGCCAACAGGTGATTTGGATACCAAGTAGTTTCACTTGTCTTACCCTGTCTTCACGCTGTCTCGTTTTTTTCTCCTTACTCTCTTTTTTAAGTATGCCTTCTGTCTCTTATTAACCCTCCTTCACCAAACCTCTCTTTACCTTTATCCTCTCTCTCTTTCTCTTTCTCTTTCTCTCTCTCTCTCTCTCTCTCTCTCTCTGTATATATATATATATATATATATATATATATATATATATATATATACATACAGTGCTTTTTTATGACGGTACGCACCGTTACGGAGTACCGGCACCTTTTTCGATGTGGGGAAAAAATAAAACTTTTCTTGCATTTTAAAATTTATTATTAATTTTTAGTAGTTAAAAGTTAGGCAATCCATCACTGAGTACCGGCACCTAGTTGTTTACAAAAAAAAAAGCACTGCTATGCTGTAGTGACCATTGTTCTGCTGTGTTGACCAATGTTGTGCTGTATTGACCATCTCTATGCTGTGCGAATTGGCGTGTTGTATTTTACCAACTTAAACTAGAAATGATTCCCACAAGCAAATGTAGACAGATAATATGGTTATAGGTGGTAATTTTTGTGTCGACAAATTACATCTGGTGGGGTCTGACCGAGAGGATTAAAGGCTCGTGTTTGTGTACCGTAGCATGATGTCAAGTGAATGAATCAGTAAATAGAGAGAACTTAGAACCTTTACAGATAAAAGAAAAAAAAAACATGAACATTACATTGATTTGAGCTCACGGAGCTCACTCATGAGTGGAGTGTACTTGTCTAAATACGATGATTTCGTAGAAATGTTAAGGTATGAATAATATGTTACACGATTCGTCTCAACAACCAAGATTTGTTTAAGTGATTTCTACAATTGGAGAATGTCCAGTAATTAAAACTATGAAACACTAAAAATAAAATGAATTCCATAGTGCCTAATTAATCTAATAGAATCATAATGAAAAAAAAATTAAATGTTATTTCTGTAATTAAAGTGTATGAAACACACACAGACAACAAAATAAAGGAAATTTACTTCACGGGCACGGGGTGGTATAGTTTTGGAAAAAATATTTTCAGTGTTTACAGAAAGAATAGAAATAAAGAAAAAAAGAGTCCAGCTGTTAAATCACCTCCAGCTGACATCTGGAACTGGCCTGTAAAGAGTAATACAAGGTGCTAGCGCGTTCTGATCGTGTACATCTTAGTGTGTGTGTTTGTGTGTTTGCTTGAAATAAAAATGAAATTATCTAATGAAGTGATTAGTTTAACCATGGGAAGCTGAACATCGTGCACTATAAACGTAAATAAAAAAAAGAAAGGAACACCCAATCTCAGTTCAGTTCATTAACTCTTTCTCTCCGTAATTATTTACCACATTATGGTGGAATCAACGCTGGTATCTTCAGTAAGGAGAGAAAGAGTTAAACGTGAGAGTAACCTCCCTCCATTCCCTATATTACTCCAATAACTTCTAGCTCCCACATGTGTCCAGACGTTCTACCAATTCCCTCATTCCTGAAATCTCCGACGACACCACCGGTTGCCCAAAAATCATTTCAAAAGTTAAACCTCAACCAATTGTCCAGATTGGGTCCTATCCTCTTGTAAAATATGTACATTAAAAAAGTATAACCTATTAGTCATTTTAAAAAACAATCTCAAAAGTAACCTCCAAAACAATTTCCTCTTTCTTACCTACTTACAAAGTAATTTGATTATCAGCTTCTCGTTTGTTTTATAACTTTGAAACTCATTTTACTTATAGCATCCAAAGCAATTTAATTTTTTTTCATAAAATCTATCAACCCTTTCATTTGTCTCCTCAATATTTAAACCCTTTTTGTCCAAGTCAATTATAAGTTCACATAATCTCATAATCTTTTATTTCTCCAAGTAAGACTCGTCCATCTTGTTGGGCTTCATTTATCCAAACACGTTTATTTATGAATAGCCTAGACACTAGGCTCGACCATAATCTAGAATTCATGCACTTCAACGATCTCAGATTAACAGATATATCAGCAATAACCATATTACAACTCATTTCAGCTGTCTCTACCCTCTCTATTTTTTCCCCACTGTTTCACTTTCCTCTTCTGCCTCAAACTCTCCTGTGTTCCCCCCTCAAACATTGAGTATGTTTACATTAAGCGACAGAACCATGCTGAGGGATAGAATCAAAGTCCTAGGAAGATCGATGAGCTGCTATGTCGCCGTAATCACTGTATCTGTGAGTGACTAGAGCCTATTGGAACAATGTGGCTTATACTGTGACAATATTCTCTCCACATCCTGTCTATAAATAGGCTTTATCTGTAATTACTGTATCTATGAGTTACTATTGGCTATTGAAACATAGTGGCCTATACTGTAAAAACATCATCTCCACATCCTGGCTAAAAATAGTACAATGATTATTTGTGTATATTCAAACTTTATGCATTCTGCTTCAAGACACAATGGTTTACAAGGTTAGGTCACAGTAGGTGTAAGACTCTGCTATTCTATCCTTTACATTTGATAGTTTTATATTTTGTTAGTCTCGTTTCACAAACGAAGAGGTTAGAGACTGGATTACTGTGGACCCCACGATGACCTGCTAATAGAACAGGATTACTGGAGCTATAGGACCCCACGATGACCTGCTAATATAGACAGGATTACTGGAGCTATAGGACCCCACGATGACCTGCTAATATAGACAGGATTACTGGAGCTATAGGACCCCACGATGACCTGCTAATATAGACAGGATTACTGGAGCTATAGGACCCCACGATGACCTGCTAATATAGACAGGATTACTGGAGCTATAGGACCCCACGATGACCTGCTAATAGAGACAGGTTTACTGGAGCGATTGAACCCCAAGATGACCTGCTAATAGAGACAGGTTTACTGGAGCGATTAGACCCCACGATGACCTGCTAATAGAGACAGGATTACTGGAGCGATTGAACCCCAAGATGACCTGCTAATAGAGACAGGATTACTGGAGCGATTGGACCCCAAGATGACCTGCTAATAGAGACAGGATTACTGGAGCGATTAGACCCCACGATGACCTGCTAATAGAGACAGGATTACTGGAGCGATTGAACCCCAAGATGACCTGCTAATAGAGACAGGATTACTGGAGCGATTGGACCCCACGATGACCTGCTAATAGAGACAGGATTACTGGAGCGATTAGACCCCACGATGACCTGCTAATAGAGACAGGATTACTGGAGCGATTGAACCCCAAGATGACCTGCTAATAGAGACAGGATTACTGGAGCGATTGGACCCCACGATGACCTGCTAATAGAGACAGGATTACTGGAGCGATTAGACCCCACGATGACCTGCTAATAGAGACAGGATTACTGGTGCGATTGAACCCCAAGATGACCTGCTAATAGAGACAGGATTACTGGAGCGATTGGACCCGACGATGACCTGCTAATAGAGACAGGATTACTGGAGTGATTAGACCCCACGATGACCTGATAACTAGTTTAAAAACAAAACGGAAACTTAAGTTCTATGGTTATATTACAAGGTCTTAGAGCAGGGGTGGGCAAATTAGGGTACGCGGGCCACATGCGGCCCGCCGAAGAGTTTTATGTGGCCCTCGGACACCTAAAGAATTAAAGTGTGCCCAAACATTTGATACATATAAAAATGCAAATATATTAAAAATAAAATAATTGTCAATAACTATACAAATTACTGTAACTTTTGATTCTTATCAGTTACAATGAAGAGGCTAAAGAAACATTGTCTCGAAACGTCATTCTAAGAAGTCTAAAGTAAACGAAGATTTTTTTAAATGGCAATATTTCGAAAAATTCAAAGACAAATTATTCAATGCTATGAAGAACTGTGTTGAAAGTGTTGGGTTGGCTTGTAAAAGATGGAAAGGGTAACAACTGATGGAGCCCGTGCTTTGACTGAGAAAAAGAGGCTTTTTAATATAATAAAGAACAAAACTCATAACGGGAGAGTTTACATAAAGCTGCATTGGATTACAATGTTGATAGTGTCACAATGTTGGTAGATCTTAAGCATAGGCAAACTATGCAGCTTCCCAGGGCCAACAATTGTTGTGCGCCTTGCGCAGGATACATATTCCAGTAAATTAGAGAAGAAATAGCGAAACTTCTCCTCAATGTTATTTTTTAAGGAAAACCAGGATTTTAATAAATTGCAAACTTTTAGTTTTTTCGATGTAAATTTGGCTAGGGCCTCCAATTATCTAAGGTTGACCCCGACTGGCAGTTCCGATTTGATGATTATTAAATGAATTAATAAATATTAAGATGGCATGATAAATTCATGTGATTTGATGATGATTAATGAAGATTCGGAAACAAAACATTCCAATGTTCGGTAACGCAGAAGTAACTGCTGGCCTAGCATTAGAAGAACATGAAATCTCAAGGAAGAAATTGTTAGGTTCCTTGAAGGACATTGACTGTGACCTTGTTACTAATATTTCTAATGAAGAGTTGAAGACAGACTTCATGTTTATCTTCCGAAGCATTGCAATAGGTTGCTTGCACATGAAATGTATGTGCATCTTAAATATTTTCAAACAAAGCTATTCCATTTCTTGAGACCAGCAAGTGAAACCAGGTTTTGTCATTTTCATTGCTGAAAGGTGAAACTATTTCTAGTGAAATGGTTGAAAAGTACAAGACTTATTTGGATTCCTTGATTGTGGAATTTGAAAGCAAATTTCAAGACGTCAAGAATCTGGAACTAGCTTTCAATACCCTCAGCTCACCATTTAATGCAGAAGCTGATTCAGCTCCAGATGACATACCTCTAAGCAAATTATGAACTGAAAGGGAAGTTTCAGTCAGTTCTTACGTGGGAGTTTCATGGATGCCAGAAACTGTATAGCCACACTTGAAAAAATTTACTGCTAAACTTTCATTTCATATGGAACCACAATCATCTGTGAACAAGTTTTTTTTTGTTTGAAAATTATCAATTGTTAGAGTTAGAACATATCGTTGCTGATTGACTGTATTTCACAGCAGTCACACAAAAAAACTCGTAAGATAGTTCAACGGTTTTGGAACATTATGCACGAGAGTAAACAGTTGTGTACTTCATATTTAGTACTACTCTACATTTGTGGTGAAATGTGATGTAAACAGACAATAGCAAAATTTTAAAAAATCGTTCGTAAAATTAATTTAAGAAATTGCTTACTCTTGTTGTAATTCCTCAATTGGGAGTACAATATAATATATATATGTATATACTTTTTTATATCTTTAATTATGCAGCCCTCCAGTCCCCAATTTTTTTAATGCGGCCCTCGGTAGAAAAAGGTTGCCCACCCCTGTCTTAGAGGATTGCGAAGACTTTCCTTCAGCGAACAATACTAGGAAAAAGAAGAAGAGGCCGAAAGAGAAAGTAATGGGAAGACAACAGAAAAGAATGGACGGGCCTGCTTTTAAATGAGGCTCTATTTAAGGCAAAAGACAGAGAGGAATGGAGAAAGACGGTTGATAAATCTTGTGTGCCACCCCAACGGCCCAGCAGACTAAGGGAAAGCCTCGTTTGATCATATCAGCTTTATGCCAGTGTTAGCCGATTTATTAAATTTTGTGATTTCCCTATCAAACTTTTATTATCTAATAGATAAATAAACTTAGTACCACTGAATGCATTTCTGTTGATACGGTCTATCTAGGCACTCTTAGAAACATTAGGCTAGATCAAACCTGTTTGAGAGGACTGTCTGTAAAAGAAGCAAATATGAAAATAAAAGTAATTAGTATACAAACTGAAGCATTTATCATCTAGATTAGTACAGTCAGGAGAATTTATATCTTAATTGAATTGCGTGTTTAATTGCAAACTATTGCTTTGGATCTACATAGGTTGGTGCAGAAAGATCTCTTCCATACCAGGCCTGTTTGACTCACAGACCGCACATTTAAATAAGCAGAGTGCTAGAGCTACGATAATTAGTTTATTTTTTTCTGGGATGCATTCCAAGATTAACATTTTTATTTGATTTGTTTCATTTAAACAACATAAATTAAATATATTTTTACTTTATGTGAGAACGACTTCTAACAAGACTAAATTGGATAAATATTTCTCATTGATCTTTCTGAGACAAAATCAGTAATCTCTATAGGAAGATCATTGATCTATGAGGTATCTCTGTGGGATAAAATCATTTATCTCTGTGGAAAAATATTTTGGGGACAAAATGATTAATCTCTGAGAGACTAGAGAAGTGAGTTTATTTGAGCTAAGATTATTGATCTTTGTAAGACAAGATCATTAGGGATCAAGCTATTTTATTCATTCTTGACAAAGTCTTTGATATTTTGTTCAAAATAATTGATCTTTTGTTTTTTCGACAAGATCCTTGAGCTCTATATAACACGTACAAGTGAGTAGGTCGATGAAACATTGAGATTAGGGTCGAGTTTTACAGTTAGCTTCCTTCAGCTGCCACCTGAAGCCCTGTTTTGTTGGATGTGTTGGTATTGTTTACAGTGGCCCGGCGCACAACAAAAGGAAACTAGCCGAACAAATTCACAAATCAAGACCATGGTACTTGAACTACAAGGGAAGTTTAGATTTTCTCTGGCTCTGGCCCTTTCGTGTGTGAGTGTTTGTGAACAACAACCTAATAATTGAAGTGAATTAAAAAAAATCTGGGAAAGTTTAATGGAAATAATCTTATGTGACCTTATGGTACATATAGGAAGCTTAATGTTGAAACAGACCAACTCAAAAATTACACATTTGTTAAATTAATTTAAACTTACAACCTAAACTCTTTTCACTGTCATACAATACAGCGTTAGAAAAACTTGACTAAAATTGACTTTATATTTTCTCTTTATCTCTAGCTTTCTTACCACTCTTTAATGGATGTACGATTTCTCTTGACAGTCATTCTATGTAAATAAATTGTACGTTCATCACTACTCCCTCTCTCCCCCTCTCTCTCTCTCTCTCTCTCTCTCTCTCTCTCTCTCTTGCCCTTTCTCTTTTCACTGTTTCTGTAGCTTTCTTGTAAGCTTTATTTTTTCATCTACCATCAATATTGCTAAACTTTTTAAAAGTGAGACTTAATTTATCATGCGATTTCTCCTGTTATGTGCACTATTGTAGACTGAGACTCACTGTTAGGTTATGTGAGACTCACTGTTAGGTTATGTGCACTATTGTAGACTTAGACTCACTGTTTTATTGCTATGTCTCCTGTATTGGCTGCCTCTTACTGGGGACAAGTAATTGTCAATCGCCCAGAAAAGTACAGACCAAGTTCTTACAGACTTAAATTAAGTTCTTACAGGCGTAAGTTTAAGTTCTTACAGACTTGAGTACAAACTCTTACAGACTTACGTTCCAGTTCTGACAGGCTTAAGTTTCCAAAGATAAACTCTGATTGGATGCTGAAACATTTCCTTGTAAGCCTCGTTCCTTGCATCATTTTTGCAAAGATGAAGCCAATCAGCTAGTTAACAGACGTCTGAAGCAAGTCCTATAATTAGAATGTGTGAACTCAAATGTATTTAAAGCAGTTGTAATGTGTGTGACATTGGTGTGTATTATTTCTAGAGATATTTATACAAGGGCGAATATTGCTGACATGTTTACATTCTACTACGTAGATGTAGGAATTACTCGCTCCTAGAAGCACCAAAAAAAAAAAAAGGAAGATTTGCTATACATAGACAATAAATAAATGTCTCTACAATATATTTACAAAAGACAATAAAATATTTTATAGTGAAAGGTAGACTAATTTTGATCTATATGGTTGCTTGACCCAAGATCTTCGGTCAACTTATATATACACTAAAATAAATCTATTTTGGGTGGGTAGCTGCCTGATCGTGCGCTGAAATGTCATTCGGACTTGTTGATGGTCCCGGGTTCATACCCTGTCCACTGCCATTCCACGTCGTACTACGGGAGCTTTGGACTAGGATGTAAATTATCTTTAACTCTGAAGAAACATCCGAAACTTATAAAACTAACTCAAACATTTTAATTTATTTCTTATACTTTCTAGCTTCCGTTACAACGTACTGTTAAGGAATCTTTACGAAAGCAATAGTACTCCCCTTCCCATCATTACTCACACAAACTACACCTTAAAAAAAAAAAGCATGTTTCGGTTGTTAAATTTCCTATTCTCACCAATAGCAGGAATACTACATGTTCACTTAAGTAGCTGATTTCACCGGAAATGTCTTCTTCAATTTCTTATTTTTCTGTTCAAGTGCTAGTCAAATCTTTCACATCAAAAACTAGCCGCAATTGTAATATTCATACTAATACTTACTGGATCCAACACTTTAGGTTTGTTTTGTTCTAGTAATGTGTATGTGTTGTCTTTTACATTTTGTAGATATCTAAAAGCTTAAAAAAGTGTTTAGGTTTAGATCTAGATCTAGCTTCCAATCAATGGGAACTAGATTTATGTACTATATAGTGAATACAGTCATTAAGTTCTTTTCACATGAGAGTGCAGCAGTTCAGTATGCATACATAATTCACTTCAAGTCTGAAAGGGTTCAGTATAAATGAACTTTTTTTTATATGAGGCGTGATGAATGAGTGGTAAGCCGTTGCATTAGAACCGAGGTCTCTCGGGTTCGGATCTGTGTGAAGATGTGACGCCAAAGAGTCCACGCAAATCTAACAAGTAGCTGACATTATGTGTGGAAACTAAAGGCGGTAGGTTATTGTGCTGGTCACATGACACCCTCGTTAACAGTTGCACATAGAAACAGATGACCTTCACAACATCTGGCATATCCATCGAAAGATCTGAAAGGGGAACTTACTTTTTCCATGACCTTTGACCCTATCCCACTACTTCAACGTTACCTAAACAATAACGTCTTAAAAAAAAAAATAACTACCTTGAACTCCGAATTAGGAAAGCACTGCGAGCATTCTGTCGTGTGAAAGAAAACCAATGACCAAATATTGAAATTCTGAGTTATGGGACTTAGTTCGTCTGGAGAATATTTGTTTTCTCTGCTTTATTGGATTTCTGGAAGAAAAGGTTTTATCTGTATAATACCTAATTGGTCTGTCCATCGCTGTCTGCACATCTATCTAATCGTAGTCAGCGGCGATACTACTCACACTTTAATAACAAATTAATTTAAAAACTCATGACTCTTTAACTGAAATTAGGACTACACTATTCTGTAAGTGTTTTGTTCTTGTTCAAACAGTGCTATAGACTCAAAGAGGATGTAGTCTACATTAGGTTTAAAATTTGAAGGCTACTTCTTGAGTGATTTATTGACGTGCACTTCGAATCTACAAGTCTTGAATTAGTGTGTAGCTAATTATTATAATAATATCGATGTTTCATTGCCACTTTGAGTTGCTGCTATAGTGTCTGTGTTATTTGGCTCAGTAACTGCCTTTTTTTCTGAACATTTCAGCCAAATTTCTGGATTAAATTATTTACAATGGAGAAAAATGTCTTCAAAGAAATTTAGCAGACCTTAGTTAATTTGGTAATAATAAAAATGAAAATTGAGTTCAACATATGACCAAATTAAAGCACAATTATGTTATATTCAAAGTGGCCCTTTATTTAGTATGGTTATATTGATTTTCTATGGTGACATTATTTGCAATTGATCTATGAGAAAATATTACTTTCTTCGTTGAAGCCTTCTAGTTTGTGAAAAAAAATAAAAAAATAGTTCACTGTAATTTTAAAATAATACAAAGTTTAAAATTTTACAACTACAATATTGAGTTTAGAAAACCTTTAAAAGTATATATAGGAATTGCTTACGATTCGGAACATTTAGATGAATTCAGTATTTCCCATGACAAATCAAACCCAGATGCGACCTGCATATTTTACCACATCTAAAGGCACATTTCTTGTTCCATATGCCAGACAAATTTGTACAAAAACTCCTGCCCTAGTGCTATTAGAGCTTGGAATGGGTTGCCTGAATCAGTCAATATTTGAAAAGTGACTGACAAGAAACGTTCGTTCTACTGTATATATCAACAAACAACTCGCTGAGATATTGTTTATGATTGTGTTTCTTTTTCTACAGCCATCAACAGAAATTGAATATTCCAAAAATCATTTACGGAATAAATGTGATTCATTGGGCCCCTTTTCGGCGGCGTTCCTTCTGGCTCATTGGGCCCCTTTTCGGCGGCGTTCCTTCTGGCTCATTGGGAACCGACACACCGGACATTTATCCGAATGTACAAATAGCCAGTGCACCCATGCATACATCTGTGTCACCGAGCAAACGTATCGATCTAACGCGAACACACACCTTAAGCCTTTATTATGTCTACATTTCTCTTTAGTTTGCTCTAGCTAGAGTCTACACAGGTTTTAAAGATTAGAGCAATATGTATTAAAGCTAATACAATGCGCGACACATTTAAACAGCCACAGTCGTTGAGTGTGTGTGTGTGTGTGTGTTTGGACAGCCCTCCTTTAGTTTTCCTTTCATTCGCTGTCCGAGCGCTGAAGAGATGTACTGTTAAGTCAGATGACCACCTAGACCATCTCTCGCCTTTCACGTTTGTTGCCTGTCCTGGTGTGCGCTGAGTATTTTTGTTTTTAGTTTTCTAAAACACAGCGGCGATGTAATTGTGATAATAACCAAATACTAATTTGGACTAATAAAAATGCTATTACTGATAAATACATTAGACTGTGAACTTACTATGAAGATATATTTTCAATATAGTCGGAATACAACCTAGTATCTTGTTAGTTCAAGGTTTTTATTCACTATTCAGGATCTATTATTACATCGCTGCTTCTCGTAAAGGTAATCAGTGATTCAAGGGACTCATTATTTTTCTCTTGTATATTACATAATATGTGTGTGTGGGGGGGGGGGGATTTACATTTTGATGTATTTGGCGTTCAAACGAAGGAAGTATCATTAAACTATGTAATTTGAATAATATTTTCATGCACTTTTTGGAGCTGCAAAATCTCATTTTTAAGTTTTTCTGCTTGAACTTGAAGTAGGATTTGATTATCTCTTCTGACGTAATTATATCTTCTGTAATTTATAAGATAAGAAGATAAGAAATATAAAGTACTTTATAAGATAAGAAGATAAGAAATATAAAGTAATTTATAAGATAAGAAGAGATGAAATATAAAGTAATTTATATAATTGAGTAGGCAACAGTAATATTCCCTTGACATTTTGTATTTTGTATATTTATTTCACAATCTTCTTCGCCCCAAATGTTTCTCCAGATTACTTCATGTTTTTCTCTTACTGGATTGAATTGCTGAAAGAATGTAGTCTAAACCGGAACTTGAACAATAAGTCGTAAATAAAGAGCGGACTGCTGAAACTTGGAAAATCCACAAAAACTGATCCCGTCAAAACATTATAATTTTTTTTCCCAGTTTCTCTTAGCATTTTATGTTTTTAATCAGAAATGAAGAGAAAAAAAAGTGTTTGCAGTCGTCGTGGGAGGTAATTAGACAATTGAAATTTGGTAGTCATATATTTCCAGCATTTTGTTTTTATTTTGGTTACGGCTACGCTCAAGTTTCAACACAAGAGCTGGGATGTGTGAAAATAGTTTCCAGCCTCTATCTTCATTTAGCAAACTAAATTGGAGCGATGAAAGGCGCCTTTTTGACAGGCGATGAGTGAATAGCACACTTCGATCTGACTCTTCAGATCTACATAAATTCCTCTAAAAGCAAAAGTATTAACAGTTTGAAAAGTCTGTTATCAATAGCCATGTACTAAACCAAGTGTTGGTCTAGTTCAGTCGTGGAACAGCTATAGCTCATATCCTAGAAATGAGATGAATGCATGGGCATTAGCGATGATCGTAATGATGTCGCCTACACAGCAGTTGCCACACTTCACACAGCTGATGTGTCCAAAGGTTACCGATGGTGTTTGGAATCCGCAGCGTTTGCCAGAGTGTAGCGCAGTAAAGTACAGCAAATTTCATAGGGGTCACCTGTTCGTGATTTGTCCTCAGGGTTGACTCCCGAAGCATTTCCCATGTTTGGGTATAGCTGCAAGGCAGTAGAGGCTTAGATTCAGAGTTTTCCTACGTGGATATTCAGAGAAAGCTTACGAAGCTTACTTGTTTACAAAATCAATACATAGGAAATATACCACTGACATTGTTAATGTTGTATGGTACTT
Organism: Biomphalaria sudanica; assembly: GCA_036873155.1. Classification (NCBI taxonomy): domain Eukaryota; kingdom Metazoa; phylum Mollusca; class Gastropoda; family Planorbidae; genus Biomphalaria; species Biomphalaria sudanica. The sequence goes on from JAZGLO010006691.1 coordinate 3,149,863, forward strand.
TCAAAGTGTTGATAACACTTTCTACCTCCTAACCTTTGAACCTTATCGTTCTCGATGTTAAAAAAGTATCAGGCTGGTTACTTGTTCTCCTATTCCAGAGCCACTGGTAAATCACTATCACTGTATGTTAACTCAAGACAAAGGAAGGGTTGCCCGATTCTAGCTGACGAATTTACTATTCAAGACTCAAATAGGAAACTGACTTGTATTTATTCTTGTTGCCAACTCTCAATAAGACATTTTGATGTTGGCACTTTCTCGGGACTACAGAAATCTCTTGGTTGAAGAACCCTGGGGATAAGTTCATTCATAGCATACATTAACTAAACACTGAGACAAAGTTAATCTCCGTTTCATTCGTAATTTAGACATTGAGACATATTCAATTTTCTATTGAACGACACCATTAATAAAACTATAAATTTGAAGATAGTAAAATTTGACGAAAAACTAAATATGTCTACAATTTCTTTTCCGGAGAGCAAACATTTCTAAGTCAGTGTGTTAAAAGTGACCTTATAAAATACTCTACGGACTGTTTTCCTTTGTTGAAAGCTTTAAGAGACAATAAAGGCTAAGTTTAGGTCCAGGTTTGTTCTCTACAATTTTGCTAGAATCTGTCTCGTTCCTTCAATTGATATAAAAGTTTTGTGTTGTTTTTTTTTTGGTGTAAAAAATTCATTGGCATGTAATATCAGCAGTTGGAACAATTAAAAATCATTGTCTACTCTATATGATGCCAGTTGCTGTTCTTGTGTTTTCGGACACCATTTTGTGAATAATTTTATACTATTTTCATTACTAAAATTTTTTTTTTAAAGTCATTTTTAACCGGCTAAGATCTAACATGTTCATATACAACTGCCCATCTTGCTCATTAGTTGAACCGACACTTAGAAAATGACAACCTTCAAGAGATTGCTTTCTTCACCAGAGCATGAAATGGAACAATCCTCCACGTTTCCTGTGTTAGCTGACCAGGAGTGCGTGACTTAGATCTACATGCTATGTTTCTGCGTGGATGAGTCTTGACATTTACATGTGGGGAGGGGGGGGTCGTGAGCGTGTAGACAAGAGTTAATTGTATACAAATGTCCACTTTCTCACGTTAGACAGACGGCTATCGTTATGGTCAGTTCACATTAGTATGTTAAACAAAATCTAGAATATTATCGTGACTGTTAAAAAGGGTACGTTATTAAATAGTTATATTGTCTTTAAATGTGCATCACAATTTCCATCAGGGTAATATTTGTCACAGGGAAGCAGAAACATTAAACATATTAAGCTTAGTTGTATCAATTAGTTTGGATCAGTCTTGTAATTAAATCTGTAACAGAATTAGACCAACAGCAATACATCTTTGCGATTAAAAATATTTTTACCAATAGTTTTTATTTAGCGCCATTTCATGCTTTTAGCTTTCTTAATACGCAATGATTCTATCATTTGTCAGGACTAGTTGTGGAAGTGGTGGGTGGAGAAAAGTGGGTCTCTTTGTGAAAAGGTTGAATGACCTGAATTCAAGCCTTCGCTAGCCAACATACTAACCACTTTCACAGGGCAGTGCTTAAGAAAATAGAAGGTTGTATAGCGTTTATAATGTTAATTTGAAACTTTAAAAGTGGCGACATATAAAAAGGACTAATTAACTTATACCATCATATCAGTCAAATACATTTGTTTCCCTTGTGCACTATTTCAGCTTGATCTGAGATTGGGTGTAGCAGAAATAATATGTAGAAACTTTTATTAGACAGACAGACTGAGGAGTTGAAATAAGCTTTGTAAAGATAGTAAACAATGTTCATGCAGGCCATTGTTATGGTTGATAAATATTTGGATATTTATACACTACAAATTATTCACAGCAATCGATAGTTTTTAAAATTTGCTTACCACAGATTATTCACAGTAACCTTCTGGTTGTTTACATTTTGATTTCCACTATGATTCTACAATACTAAAATAGAACAAAACTTTTTGTTAATGGTATCACAAATGTATTGTTTATCAATACATCCAGTACATCGTATGTTTGTCAAATGTTTTACACGGTCATATGTAAATACATCCTAACCCAAACCTCCTGCGCAACATAGGGGAGGAGGGTGGAATCGGGCTTAACACCAGGGACTATCGATCCCACTGAATGACAGTCTAGAGTGCATACCACACGACCAGTCAGCCGAATACACCAAAAAGGTTTCTTATTAATGGATTTTTCTCCTTTTTAATTAAAAATATCCATTTAAAATTCAATGTTTAGATCTATTTTGTTGAATTTGTAGAATATTATCCTAAAGTGAACAACTGGTGTTCATTGAAGAATCATACTCTTTTTTCTTGTCATTCATTAAGAGAAACATGCAACGTTTATAATCAACCATGGCGGCCTACTCGTCTTATTCAATTTTGCGTCATCATGTTGAAGAAAGACTTCTCACTACGCTGCACCGGTGATCATTGAGCACCAGGAAATTGTGACCGACATGAACAGGTGCAATTTTACGGTTTGATAGTCATAGCGTTGTTTACGCCACTTACAAACTCACACCGAAATAGCATTCACGTCTCAGTTTGTAAGACTGTACTGAAGGCAGAACAAAATATTTTTAAAAATACTTTATATAGCGGAAGAACCGCAAAATCCCTTTCATGTATCTCAATACTGCAAGGTTTAACTTCCTTTTCTATCCACCCATCCATCCCAGTGGCGCTACAGCCCATTCTCCATTCTGATCTATCCTGGGCTTTACGTCTCCATGCCCGGACTTTGAGCTGTTGTAGAGCTGCATCTACGTCATCAAGCCACTGTGCTCGTGGTCTGCCTTTGGGGCGCCTGCCTTTTGGTTTTTGCCGGTGAACAATCTTTGCTCCTCTGTTCTCTGACATACTTTCAAGTTGACCTGCCCAACATAATCTGTTCCCCTTTGTTTCCGTCACTATGGAGGGTCCTTCATAAGTTCATGTAGATCTAGCTGCTATATTTCTTGGTTGGTGCGAATCTTCCGGCCCATTTCCTCATAATTTTTTCTGAGGATTTTTCTTTCCTAAGTGATTAACAGATTTTCTGGGTTTTTTTTTTCTGGTCAGCGTCCAGGTTTCGCTTGCATATGTGACTCCTGGTCTGTTGATGGTTTTGTAATTGGTTTTCTTTGGTCTTCTTAGATATACGTTTGTTTTGTATGGATGTGTTCTAGATGGCTCTGTAGCCTTCCTTGTCTATATAAAGCAGAATTCATTAATTACAACTAATTGATTGACTCATTGGCTAATTTTTTGATCGATTCATTTATTATCATCGACTCTGAAGTGTTGTGCATAATTTAACTTGATCTGAGAATGGGAAGTAGGAGAAATGAGCCCAACAAAATGTGTACCATGCAGACAGACGCGGGACTGACGGAGGGAATTATTATAAGGCTTTGTAAAAAAATAATAATTGTAGTTCTACTATATTTCCATTTGTTTTGACCAATAAAATTATCTTATCTTATCTTTTCTTATCTCATACATACGTTTTTGTTTATGAACATGTCTGTTGTGTCTTTGACAAGAAAATGCCATGAAAAGTTAGCTCGAATATAAATGCATTTTTCTATAACCAAATTTCATACATTAATTATAATTGAATTTCCAGATGAACATCCAGAAATTACCCAAACCGTCTACAAAAGAAAGTCAACCTAGAATGGTGAAGTGACTAATACTTTCAGACAATGAACTATTAGGAAAGCTTTAGACACAATAACAAAAATGTAGAATGAACAACAAAAGACGTAACTCTCTAATGCAATTGTGTCCCTTGTTTTAAAGGACGTGTTACTGTAAGGATCGTTGCATGGAGTTTGCTGTTGCATCATGGGACAAGACTTCTCTCTGGAGGAGCTTAAAACAAGTATCAAATGTAAGTCTTTGTTTGTCTAATAATCTCTTAGATCTAAATTTGTATTATTTCTATTCGATATTAATAACTTTTTAAAATAATCTCGTTCTTGATATTGCACTATCTAAAGCAATGTCCTTCAAGACCAAGGCATCTAAAACTTTAGCTTGAGGCCACCAAGAAATATTTAGCACTGCCATATAATATCTGAATTTATAAAAAGGGCCTTTTCAAGTCTAGTTATGACACTGTTCAAGACTATAGAATGTAGATATCTGTGACGAGATCTAACACATACCCTCGCGCCAACTGACAATGCCTGTTTGGAACTATATACTACATGTAGCGGTGGAAGATTGTTACGCTACATAAGAAATATTTAATTTTTAATATTTAAGCTCGATTAATTAATCTGAAAAGTTTTCTAGACACTTCTAGACATATGTTATTAGTGCGGAGTGTATTATACAAAGCGGAGTGTTTTATATAAAGCGTAGAATTTCGTTCAACCATTACTATGACATCTTGTCATTACCAGTAAAAAAACTTTTTTTCCTTATTACTGTGCAGTTAAAAAAAATGGTTGTCCCTTTAAAGCCTATTTAAACATGTAAATAATATTAGTGAAATGTAACTCTATTAACAAACTTGTCTCTCTCCCAGTTGAGGGAACATTGGACCAACTTCTCTCCAGCCTGGGGAAGCGCGTCAAGAGAGACAACTCAGCTCACCCAGATGGATACATTGTGTACACGCGGCATCGCACCCGCAGTGGGGCGCCCACCATAAACAGATGGTCATATGGAGAGGAAGAACTCCGGCGCTTTGAGGGTGAGTTTCCAGTCTCTTACAAACTCATCAAGCCTCCCATCTTCACCCCCCCCCTCCGCGTTATTTCACCCAGACACTTAAATTTGACTGTAGTCGACTTATAGTTAAATAGTCGCCCCCCCCCCCAACAGTAGAGACATTTAACCAAAATTTCATTTTTAAAATTATTATTATTTTTACAAAGCTTATATCAACTTTGTCTGTCTGTCTGTCCAAAAGTTTGTACACGTTATTTCTCGACACCCTATCTCGGATCAAGCTGAAATTTCGCTTTATTATTTCTTTTACCTGACAACACAAGGAATCAATTTAAAAAATTAACCAATTACTTGATTAACTATTGGTAATAGATTAATTTGTTTGGTATCTCAAACAAGAGAAAGAAATAGTACTTGACTGAAGTGGTTGTGCAAGCAGAATTAGTCCCCTTTATAGATTGTCGTCTAAGGCCTAGCCAAACTGATGCACTAATGTAAGCTTTGTCTTTTAAAACGTTTTTTTGTTTTGTTTTTTAAGTTGCTTGTTTTACAACTCCTTATATGAACTTGACAACTCTTCATGGGTTCAGGAAACAACAAAAACTTAACATTTGGGTGGACACGGATCTGGAAAATTGCAGTAACAATTTATTTTCCTACAAATGTGACAGTTTTATGCTATATATATCTTTGGGAAAAAAATGCTAGCTAATGGGTCACACATGTAAAACTTTGGTTTTACCATTATATTTTTTTCCAGACATAGTTATTTAAAAAAGAGGCTTATTTTTTTTTTTTTTGTTTGAACACAATTGATATGATTAAACACTAATTATTACATAATTTAGCATGTATATTGGTATTTAATTATTTTTTTTTTGGGGGGGGGATAACAAAACCGTTTGCGCTAATGTTAAAAAAATATACAGAAAAATCACCTTCCATATTTAATGTTAAAGTTAGCCTATTTTTGTATACATAAATAGTAAATTGTTTTAAATAGTAATTAGTTTAAAAAAATATTGTTACCAAACAAAAAAACGACCTACATATTTAATTAAAAAGAAAGACGATTCGTTTTCAAAAGTTGCCTTAGAAATAAAATTTGTGCAAACTGCAAATTATCGAAAAATCGGATTTAAAAAAAAATCTTTTCTTGTTTTTGAGATCTAATCATGTCAGAAAGAGTAAATAAAGTAATAGCTTCTTGTCCCATTTTGGCTGTCGATAAAAATAATAGTAGACCTATTATTCTTACTAACCACTAAACAGATCGTCGTATGTCACATAAGGATTTCATAGCACAGCTTGAGAACAGTTTGAGAACCTACAGTATTAAGCATCTAGTACGTATAGTACTAATCTAGATCAGGGTGACTCACAAACCCTTTTGGTTAAAAACGTCTCATTTATGAAATCAGTTTGTAAGATCCCAAATTAACGAGGAGTCGCAACGATTTTCTGCTTTCGCTTCAGAGCTTCATCTCTGAGACCAACTCGCAAAAATGAGTGGGCGGAATTTTCTTTTTTTTTTTATGGCTACTAACTGGACAGCGGTCAGGGATCGAATGCAATAAGTCACTATTTTAGGTCCAATAGAGCTCGTTATCTTACTGTGTATTGGCGATGTAGTTAAAAATCTGTGTAGTTAGCCGTTAGTCTTGCTGGTGTAAATTAGATGTGAATTATTGAACTTGTGCTATACTGAGAGACATATTGATACATACATCTAACTGATTAGTTATTGACTTCATTAAACTGTAATATAATCGTACACCTAAAGTCATTGTCTAGTGAGGTGGGTAGAGGTTAAAAAGTGTAAACAAATGTAAAGGAAATTTTAATCACCACTGGTATAGGACCATGTATTGACCCACGTTTGTTTATATTACCAGCATCACTATATCTGTTTAATACCAATGTCACTATATCTGTTTAATACCAGCATCACTATATCTGTTTAATACCATTGTCACTATATCTGTTTAATACCATTGTCACTATATCTGTTTAATACCATTGTCACTATATCTGTTAAATACCAATGTCACTCAATCTGTTTAATACCAGCATCACTATATCTGTTAAATACCAACGTCACTCAATCTATTTAATACCATTGTCACTGTATCTATTTAATACCAACGTCACTGTATCTATTTAATACCATTGTCACTGTATCTGTTTAATACCATTGTCACTGTGTCTGTTTAATACCAATATCACAGTATCTGTTAAATACCATTGTCACTGTATCTGTTTCATACCAATATCACTGTATCTGTTTCATACCAATATCACTGTATTGGTATAATACCTTTGTCACTTTATCTGTTTTATACCAATGTCACTGTATCTGTACATAGTCACAGTGCAGCTTTTAATTCCAAATTATACAACATCTTGTTTATGACAGTAACCTGTAAAAAAAAAACGTGCTTTCCAGACTTTGTACCGTACTTTGTTGGTATTCTTCGCAATAGTTTGAGAAGCTTCTTGTACCAATCTACATCCTTAATGACTACGGTCGCTGCCGGTAGGCATTATAATCAAAGAGAGGTAAATCGCCTACAATACCAGCCTGAGTTATGGTTCCTGTTATTCCTATTATACCGACTTCATTCCCTTCGGAATTATTTCATTACGCGTTCTACTCTCTGGATCATGAGATGGTTCCATACCACAGATTCAGACAATTGTACTAGAGTAGCTATAGTTGATTTGGAAGGGGAAGGGGTTGAGGTAGTCCGCCTTGGAAGATCGAATAGTGATTCCATCCATTTTTCTAAATGTGTGATGGCCTTTGGTATTTCTTCAATTAGTCTACAAGCTACATGCAAACATGCGTAATAAATTCTTGTAAAAAAACAATGAATTTAGATAAATGATAACCTAAATATAGTCAGAACTCAATGACTCCATTGCTAAACTAAGTTGATACTTGTAGTATGCCGTTAATCTGTAACTCATTAAATACAGTGTCCTTGTTTTTTTTTTGTTAAAATATTTATGGATTCTAAAACATGCACTAGTTGAATACATGTTACATGTGTAATCGTGTGGTATGCGCTTAAGACTGTCGAGACGATGGTTTGGGGTTCGAACCCTTGCCGATGCCATCTCCTGACGTTTTCCAAGACGGATAGGACGTAGTGATCTGATGAAACGTCCAAAGTTTTTACATTAATAAAAGTAGTACAAGCAGCAATTAGGGAATCCACTAATTAATTATAATAGTGATTGGGTAGCTCTAATTATAAACTCTTCATCGAATATCTTCAACCTTTTTTGCTTAGTCTGTCTTACCATTAAATTTTTGCATATTTTATTTATGGGCTTGAAGGATGCCCCAAACTATCAAGCAATAGACTGAAGCGTCTTCTTTTACACTTTTCTACCCAGGTATCAAAGTTTATTATAAGGCAACTCCAAGTTGAAACAATCGGGATATCACTTGCTTTACTTTAAGTAGAGAGTCTTTAAAGATTACATTTCAATGCCCTGAAACAGTGGCTCTCAATCCTTCCGTTTCTTAAGCTTCTCTGTTTTCCTTGCTGTTTTTTTTAAATTCAGTTACAGAGCTTACGTGTTGGTAAGTAAGCGCTCTGCCACACAGGGCCGTTCCATGCTAAGCTTAATTATTGTAGTACTGTCTCTAGTACCAGTCCAATAGGTAAAAAAAAAAAAGGAAGCGTGTAACCTTGACCTACCCAGTGTAGAGATTCCCTGGAGAGAAGAGGCACTTAGGTATGTCAAACATGATTACAATACATCGGCTCGTGGACGTTTCGAAAAAGTAAAGTGGAAGTTTTGCTGCTTTAAAAAAAAAATGTAATGTTGTGGCAGGTCTGAGGCTAGTTGGTCCAAAACTGCTAAGAAATCTGGCCTGATATTTGAAAACATAAGTATGTACAGAGTTAAAGAGGAGGGTTGTAAAGCGTAAAGAGTTAATGATGTATATATATATATAATTTATATATATATATATATTTTTATATATATATATATATATATATAATTTATATATATATATATAATTTATATATATATATATATATATATATATATATATATATATATATATATAATTACATACAGAGAGATAATAGTCTTAGAGAGGAATAATTAAGAGCAGATTTAGTCATTTAGGATTTTTATCACAAGTTGAAACTTAGCACAATTATTAATTGGCATAGACAAGACATGAATCAATAAAAAAAAGTCAATTAATCACTGGTAATTAATACTTTTGTTTGATACCAACAAGGGAACTTAAGGGAACTTAATCCTTCAGTATTCACAGATGAGGCTTTAAATGTTGGGTTCCGTCCCCTTAAATAATTGAACACGTTATTTCTTCCACACCCATTCTCGAATCAATTATTTATTGTACCTAACAAATCAAGAATGATTTAAAAATTAACCAATTACTTAATTACTTGGCGATTTTGTTTGATATCGAAAAGGGAAATAATTTATAGATTATTGAGAGATATAATTGTAAGTGCGGAGTTCCCTCGCTTAGATAAGTTTTTTTTTTTTTTTTTTTCAAAAATGATTTTCTATTTTGCTTGTTTCTATTTCTTTTTTTTTTATAATGAGTTTAAGCGCATCTTAATTGGAAAAAAATCAATAGTTAAATATTTAATCTGAAAATATTTTGTGTATCACTGACTTCTTTCGGTGCCTCTGTGCTTAGGGAGGGTTGGGGTAACACCACGAGTTCACCGCACCGAGTGACACCAACCCTTGCAACGCCTCTGCTCTATGTCATTACTTTATTTAAATTAACATCAAATCTTATGAAAGTTTTGTGACGATAAAAATGCAACACTCTAGTCTTCTATCTCTCTGTGATCTCTTATTCTCATCAAAGCATGTATATGTACCTATAGAGATCATTGTGGCTAGCTTGATAACAACCGTATCTTGACCCAGTCATTATTTGGTCATCGAACTTTTACTTGGACACTGTCGGGCATCGATAAAATCTGCAGTGTCTGACCCAGGTGATGAGAGATTTAGGTGATTTAAAACCTAACAGATTTTATCATGAGTGAGCTTGCATTAGCTTCTTGGTTGCCTACCTTACCTAAATATATTGTTTTTACCCACCTTTCTTAGATTATTGCATCTGCATTTTTCATTTAATAATAAAGAAATAAAGACGGATTGATAGAGTTACACATACTATGAAGATGAAGAAGAAAGATGGTTTCAAATGTAAAACTATTAATCACAATTTATTTCATCAAAGTATCAGACAACTCATATCCTTTAGTTTTGTTTCTAGATGAAGATATTTTTTGAATGATTTTAATTAGATTCTAATTACTTCAAAAAAAAATTTCAACCAGGCCTACTTGTATCTTCAAAAGGAAATAGCGATGCTCGCCATGTAATTGTACAGCTGGGGTTATAATGCTACACATATTCCCTTATTATCAAGTAACAATTACTGCCATATGTCTCTCTCTCTCTCTGCCTGTCTGTGTCTGTGTCTGTGTGTGTGTGTACCAGCCTGACACATATACACGGATGTTAAGTAAAGTTCCACTTTCAGACCTTGTGGCTGTATCTTCAAAAGGAAATAGCGATGCTCGCCATGTAATTGTACAGCTGGGGTTATAATGCTACACATATTCCCTTATTATCAAGTAACAATTACTGCCATATGTCTCTCTCTCTCTCTGCCTGTCTGTGTCTGTGTCTGTGTGTGTGTGTACCAGCCTGACACATATACACGGATGTTAAGTAAAGTTCCACTTTCAGACCTTGTGGTCTAATGAGCAGATGATGTAAAGGTCATCTGCTTCTTTGGCCTACGGTTAGCGAGGGTGTCATGTGGCCAGCACAAAGACCAACCTCCTTTACTTTTCCCCAACTAATGTCAGGTACCCATTACAGCTGGGTGGGGGACTCAGAGGCGCCCTATGATCCCGAATAAAAAAAACCCAGTCTTCATTAGGATTCGAACCCGGGACCCCGGTACGGAATCCAAGTGCTATACCGCTCAACCACCGCGCCTCCTGACACATACACGGATACACGTATACAAATACACAAAAAGTTCTATTCATTTCAGTTAGTTAAATGCACATATCCTCATGCCAACTCAAAGTGAATTTGTTTTAAAAAAAAAAAGTTTTATGTAATTAGACACGTACACAATTGGCAGCCTAGTTGAATTCCTCCACTACCTAAAATGACACAAACATCTATATTGCTGTGTTGTATATTAGTAAGAAACAGGCAGACACGTGATCTTTCAACATTCTTTCTCCATTCTTTTCTGTCATTTGCCTTTGATAGAATTTCATTCTGATATTCTTACTGAAAATATTGAAACCTACCTTTTTACCTGCCTGGGTGGACCACTTCGGGGGCCGATTTTGAGTTTGTTTCCACACAAACCTTCTTTGTAACCTTGTTTTTTTTCTACTTTTAAGATCTACATGAATTATGAACTGACGTTGAAAATTTAAAGCATTAAATTTTTTTTTTTAATGTAGGGTATCGACCTTTCCATTCTAATTAGTGTAAATTTTTACTTTATCTAACATAAAACTAAGATGAATCATCTCTTTCTACTAGAGGCATCCTATATTTTTTTCTTCTTTCCAAACAAATTCTCTTAAAGCTCCCCGCCCCTTTTTATCCTCCAAAGTTACGTCAGTGACGAGGCCTAAAAAAAAAGATACAATTAAAAATATTCTCCAAGTTTACCGTAAGACGTAGCTTAAAAAGTTTACCTTGACCAGGCCTGGATGTCTCTATGTCGTGTAAATAACAGCCTTCATCACTCTACCTGGGGAGCGTTACACCTGGAGCCGGGGGCGTTACACAAATTTGGGGCTTAAAGTGAAAAAGAGAAAATGCGGGAGGGGGGTGTTCTGGCATCAGCGTGCTGCCCAAGTTAATTGGATTATGTACAACATCATCACTCCCAATCCTTTCCCAAAGAATCTTACCAGTGAGCTATTATTGTAACGGCCTTGGTGCTGGTGTAAGTCTAGAAATTACAATATAGAAATATGAATGAAATTCCTTCACAAGAATAGACTCAGGTTATAACAAAGAAAACATCATAAAACATCGGTGGGAGATATTTTTAGACCAGATGAAAGAAAAAAATCAGAGCTTCTAAGTTCATTACGTATATCTATCCTGTTGAGTTATAACAACACTGATCATTGCTTCAAATATCTAATATTGGGCCAACTTTGTAAAGATTTGCTGTTTCTAAAGAATATAATATGTAACTCGATTTAAGCAATATTATATTTGTAAAATAGCACTGACTGACTGGCGTATGTATGGAAACATCTCTAAAACTAAATCTCTGTGTCTCATTGACCTATTAAAGATGAAATTAAGTAATATGTTTCACTATATTATCACTTGAGTTTTCTATTATCTTTGTGATTCTTAAGCGTTTTTCTGATTGGGTGTTTGTTCACAACCGAAAGGAAGAAAGTGCTTTTATCTTTCTCCAAGTTTTATCATGTATTGATAAATAAGTCTCAGGGTTTTTTTAGCAATCTTTTGCAATTATTGCCGCAAATGTTTTAAGTGTTTTCTTTTTAATTCGTATGTATCTTTATGTTTGAAGATGAAGTGAAATAAATAAAATAGGAAAAGGAATTACAAAAGTTTAAAAACAAACATGTTCATCCCTTATCAACTGCTTTCAATGTTGACATTGTTTGAAATCTGACCAAAAACGTTTTCTTACATATAAAAACTATTTCAATAAAAGAAAATAGCCGCCATCTTTCTTAGACAATCTAGGGCAAATTCTGCTGTGGGATCTGCTGATCAGGTCTCTCTAAGGCTCTCTGTTTTTGCCTTCTTTCGCGTTTCTTGCAGTGATCTGTTCACTTGGTCATGTTTTTCTATATTATCTCATTCTTCTGAAATCTTCTGTCTGTCCTTTCATTTAGTGGTAATGCATCAATCAAGAATTTCTTGTGAATTTTCGTGATATTCTTGTGATATGATTTGCTCTACTCGAGTTTTACTTTTCTAACAATCATGACAATGTTAGGGATCTAATTGATAGTTTTATCCTTAAGTGTAGTTTATATAATGATCAGTATTTTTAATATTAAACGTACGTGATTTGTTTCCCTTTGAGCTAGATTTACAATAGATGTAATCAAATACAGAATAATAATTGTCATGTCGAGTTTCGAAAATTGTTTAGCACTTTGTCATAATTGTGTGGAAGCATTTCAAAACTGAACGGTACAGAACAGCTGTAAGGTCGAACATGTTATCAAACCAGACAAATCTGAACTATACACCTGGTCTTTAACTCAGGTTAGGAGTTTGAATTGAATTGCATGGCATCAAAAGAATTTTAATTACCATCTATACAAAACACTAAATAATATAAAAAGATGTCCTTCTGTTGTTGCTCTTTCTTAAATAAGCCAGAGGCGTGGCTAGGGTGGGGAGGGAGGTGAAGAATTTAAAAAAGAGGTCAAGACCCCCCCGTTCCCTAAATGATGACGAATCCCTAGTTACGCCACTGAAATAAGCTCTTAGTCTTATATTTGAATGATTTTAACCCGGGAATTAAAAAAATCAGGTGTTTTAAATGATGTCTGTAATGAATTATCTATCAGGGCGGCCTTAGATAATTAGAGTACTAAGGCAAAGTCAATTAGGTTGCCCCCCAAATGAAATAACAAAATAAAAATAAGCATCTAAAAAATAAAGCTACGTTATTCATAAAAAAAAAACATCAAGGGTCTTCTAACATAAGTAGTCTAACAAGTAGATGTCAACAATTTGTCAATTAATCTCATAGTACAGACTTAGCGCTAGACTAGACGACGTAGAGCTATATAGTGCTCTGCTCTATTTGAGATTTGATACAAGCTTCGCAATGTTTTTAGTCTTCTGCGAGGCCCCCACCAGGCGTAGGCCCTGGGCGACTGCCTAGTTTTCCTATGCCTAATGCCAACCCTGTATCTATAATACTTTTATAATGTATAGAGGGACTGCTTATAGTTCGACAGCTACGCTGGGCAGGGCACGTATCCCGTAGGACGATTGTATGACAATGGCAATCTTTTTTGGTCAGATAACAGAGGTGCCCCACGGAAACGCTTCAAAGACCAGCTTAGGCGTCTACTTGCTTTAACTGACATTGAAGAGAACACATGGCTGCAGGCGGCTGTCAAACCAGACAGCAGGAGATCACAGGCCTCGGGATACACATGTGAGACCAAAAGAAAATTCACTGCCAGTGGCAGACGGTGACGACGAAAAGAGAATCTAAATCGACCAGTGATACAGGTAATCGAGAACAAGTGATACAGATAATCAAATTCCTGTTGATGGCTGGCATCTATGGATCCGCGTGTGAGTGGGTGGCAGCAGCTGAATTGTTCCGACGCCAATTTCAAGTATTTTTTAGTTGACAACTATTGAATGCTTTCAGGGAAGAAGGAATGTTTAAACCATAAACAGAATACGTTTTAAAAAAAAAAGGCAGTGACATAAAAAAAACTATGAGATTTCGTTATGTCTTAAATGGATGAATACATATTTCACTTACCAACTTCACAATAACACTCTTTCCGAGATATAAATATTCATACATGCAAGGTATCAGTGGGCCGGTCTCTAAACTATGAGGGTTAGCCCAATTCCCCCGCCCTTCGAGAAACAGAAAGGTTGAGAGCATTAGAGCTGGGTTGACTAGAGGCGCCCTAAAGATCCCGATATTAAAAATCACTGCGCCTCCTTTTAGGTTCTGTACATATATTGAACTGTACTAATAGACACACAATGACTAGATTTACTCTCTGTTACTCTTAACCTTTCTATTTCTCTAAGGGCGGGGGGAATGGGGCTAACCCTCATAGTCTTCCTACCGGCCCACGGATACCTTGCTACGCCTTTGAGTTGTAATGCTAACTATGCTAATGGAGATGTACGATAATTAACAGGCATAAAACTACGTATTAGGACGTCATGAAAATTGTGCTCGCTATAAAATTGTTTTGTGGCCAAGTAAGAGGAAGGCAATAAGTTGACCAACCCACCCCCATGGCCAGCTATTCATCTGGTGAGGTATACGCCTATTTCATACTATATGAGCTTAATATCCACATGTTATTTGTAAAGCATATGACTCAAGTAAAGTGCAATAATTTATATTGTGCTCATCAAATGATATGTTTAGAGACAGTGAAGAGGAGGGAGACTCTTTGGTCACAGCTAAATATTTAACTGTATAGCTAAGTGCAGACTAACTTTTGATCGTTGATATAACTATTTATTAAGAATAAGCATGTGAGATCTCGTATGTTCAAATGTTGTCAAGTTGACCAGCTCATTGAGCCATTTGTTAACGAGGGATTCGTGTAGCCTGGGCAACGACTTAAAGCTTTTGCTTCACCCTACAAATGCTAAAAAGTCGGTTAACGAGGTTGACTATTAAGTTCTTGGTCTTTACATTCAAATGTTTTAAGCTGTTGTGGTAACCCTAACAATAACTTTTTAATGTCGGATCTGTTTCTACATATCTTTGGCTTAGCTAATATTTCGTTTTTTTTTATAAGTCGTGAATTTTTAGTTTTTTTTTTGTTTTTGTTTTTTTTTGCTTTATTTTATTTGTTACAAACCAACAAGAATCTTGTTTAAACAAAAAACATTAAGCAACAACTTTTAGTACATGAAGGAACATGTTTTAAAGACCAGCACCTAAACGATTTCAATGGAAAATCGATGGCGCAGTCTGAACATCAATAATAGAGTTATCGTTACTCAGGAAATTCCCCTCTCAAACAAACAAACACACACACACACACACACAAAGAGCAGAGATGTCCCCAGAAGTGCTCCCGGCTAAATAGTAAGTGGGTCAAGAATCCACTTTCTCTCTGGGGGTGTATCTTCGTATCACAAGTAGAACCCATGTTCCCCTGACTTCGAAATATACCTCTGGGCCATGAAGCTGAGCGGAAACTGTTCACCGCAATGCTCCAAGACCTCTAGGGGTCAATGTTGTTGGTCCGTGCTTGTGCTTTATTGGCCAGTATTGCATTATTGATTTTCTGGTCAACGTTTATCGGCATAGTATCTAAATGACGTTTTCAATTGGTTTTTGTCAAAGTTCAAGAGTTCTTACAAGGAGATGAAGTAGAATATGCTGTGATATATTGGTATCGTTAATCGTACAGATCTGTTGACTATATACACTTATTTTTTATGTTTTAGTTTTGGTGTACGAAAGTACTATGTGAAAAGAAAAAGGAACAAACGCCTGAATTGTTCTCAGTAGATTCTACATACTCAATAGAACTGTGCTGATTACTGGCATCCTCAAAACTTGATTGAGTACTACGGTCTTGAACAAAACTTTTGTAAAAATAAAAGGCCTTCGTTTCATTGGGTGTAAATGTTCTCTTTCTCTGAAATTCTTGGTTTGAACAGCTTTTCTGTACACAAATGTGAGTCGATAAAAAAAAGACATGTATATATACCTAGAGGCACTGGGTAAGACTTACATACAGCAACATCGCAATGTGTATAGATATATTTTCTTAGAGAAACGTTAGACTCGAGAATAAATTTTTTGACATAGAGATGTCAACGTATGTTTGTTACTGACAACCTAACTTTAGGTTCTATATAAGCCAAGGGCTGTGTGGCCATTCATTTGAGACCAAAGCGAAAAGTTCTTCTGAAGACGGAAGAAGACGATGAAGAGATTTGACATAGGAAGACATCTTTATAGACACGTGGTATACTGTTTGTTAGCATTAAATGTTGATCACAGATGGATCTTTATAACCACTTGATATACTGTTTGTTAAGGTTGAATTTTGATAACAGATGGATCTTTATAACCATGTGATATAATGTTTGTTTGAATTGAATGTTGATCACAGATGGATCTTTATAGCCATGTAATATACTGCACTATTCTTTAGGAATTATTATTATTATTATAAACCGAATGGGAATATTCGAAACTTGTTTCCTAAGGGCAAATAACCCATGCTGATCGCCTACCTGTTTACATTCCCAAGTGGTCAACAAAAAAGACAAAATGTTTATCACCCGCTGGCTCTCACCGTGCCATAAAGAACCCTAACAATGATTACCAAGTAAAAACTAAGCTCACATCTGTCGTCACCTGTCCAGACCTTCCCTCCCATGTTCACCACCTCTCGCCCACCTCTTCAATGGGCGCCCAAAATAAAGTGAAACTCGACGTCATCCGTAGCGTGTGCTTACATAACCTTGCCATCTACCCTCATCTACAAGTCTTAAGTCCCCGCCTTGCATCGACACCTACCTCATTTGCAATGTAGATCTAGAAACTTCCTTGAAAAAGATAGGCCTAAGTCGCTCTCCAAAACGGAGCGACGTTTTTTTTTTCCGAAGGACTAGATCTAGCATAGGCCATAGTAACAGCATTGAGGAATTCCAACAAATGTTTATTCGTTTAAGAATCAATCGCGTATGGTTCTGACTGTTAGCATATATTATAAGCAACTGTGATAGGACTTATTTTTCAAAACGATTCTCAGCGCCATCTTAAAAGAATGTCAGGTCGTACAAATATATGCGACTTAATGAGGTTAAGTCTGAGAGACAATTCGTGCACAGAATCCAATTAGATCTAGATATTTATTGGGTTAAGGAGCTTATAAATGTAGCACAAGTACGCTAGCGTCGGAGTATTGGCTAGGTTATTTTAAACTAGAATTTAGCAGCTAAAAACTTTGTTAGCTGTTTATGTTAGTGTACTAGTGAAAACAAATGCATTTTATTTAATATATATATAGAGAGAGAACAAAACGTGCTTTATATTCGTTTCAGTGCTTGTCCACAATGTTACGCTATTTTTTTTTTACTGATAATTATTTCCTAATCTGTGATTCTTTGTTGGCTTTTCTTTATTTACATATTAAATTCAATAATATTCATTTTTTTTTGTAACTCAAATAAATACTATTAAATTAATTAAGAAAGTAGTAAATTAGAAGATAATAAATTGCAAAATAATTTAAATAATAGTATTGTGCTGGAGTTTCAATCACCTAGTGGCTGTAGGAAGTGAAAGGTGTGGCTTATATTGTCACAATTTATAGTTTACAATTTACTGTTTATAGTTTAGTTGGCCGTAGAGTTCATTACAAAAATAAAAGAAACATTTAAAGCGACAGTTTCGTGACATCAGCATGTCGCATTGATTACCACTTGCACTGTTTGGTTTTCTTCGTGCAAATCGTATTAAGGTCAAAGTTCAAATAACTAATAGCGAGCAGATACTTAGTATGTCAATACCTGCCGTGTCTACAACTAGAATACACTTATAAGAGTCTCTAGGACTATAAGTATCATTTAGATGTGCTTTATGTTTCTATACTATGGCACAACATTGGGATTATTTTTGTTTCTTAAATAGAACATACATTTTGTTTCGAGTCTATTTGCTGTTACTCTGCATAACTTGCATTAAACAACAACATTTCTTCATTTGGAGAATTTCCGTTACTAGCCATTGTTTGTGTTAAAATGAGTGCTGTTACAAGATTCTTGGACATTGTGTTATTTAGTTGATAATACAGCTTGGAAACTTTAGCTATATTAGTGATGGTCTGATATCGTGAATACATCTTGACTAGTGACTCCAACGATGTATAAAAGAAGTACCTTCCTATTTCCACCAATTCCTGAAGGTTGGTCACTTTTACTCGCACTTAATGTTTACACTCTTATATTCACTTGTGCAAATAGATCTAAATCTGTGTATCTTTAGTTTCCTATATTGCACTTATTTATGGCGTGGAATACTATGGAATAAAAGCTACGAGATTTACTTATTTTGGTGTTTATCTTCTTCTTATCTTATATAATACAGACGTTACTTCAAAAAAGATGATTACGTCCTACGCGTCATGCATTTAGTCATGCATATTAACCAATGACTTAAATTCTGCCAAGTCACTGGTTTTTCTGGCTAACTCAGGCAACCCATTCCATGCTCTAATAGTACTAGGGAAGAAGGAGTATTTGTACAAATTTGTCTTAGCATATGGGACGAGGAATGTGCCTTTTTTTGTGTGTCTTTCAGAGTATTTTATTAAATTTTGTTTTTGTATTTGAAGATTATGGTTCAGTGTTTTATGTATAATTGCTACTGTCCTGAAGGCTTTCTAAATTTAGTGATTTTACTAATGGTGTTACTCTAGTCAAATGTGAATATTCGTTTGTTATGAATCTCACTGCTATATTTTGTGTTTGTTCCAGTTTCTTAATGTTTTCTTGAGTTGAGGGGTCCCAAACGGTGGATGCATATTCTATTATTGGCCTAACCAAGGTTAAATAACATTTTAGTTTTGTTCTTATTTGATTTATAGAAATTTCTTTTAATAAACCCTAATGCTTTGTTTGATTTTTTTATAGTTTCATCAATATGTGGATTCCATGACAGTTTTTCATTTATTATAACACCTAGGTATTTTGCGTTTTTAGTCTGTGTTACTGGTTTGCCATGAATAAGATAAGTGGAATTAATTTGTTTTAGTTTTTTTGTTACTCTTAACAACTGACATTTTTCTGGGTGGAAAGACATGCTCCAATTTGATTCCCATTTCATCTAATTCTCTTTGTAAAATATCTGTGTCTTGTGTTGCTTTTATTGTTCTATATATTATGCAATCGTCTGCAAATAATCTGACTTTAGTTC
This sequence comes from Biomphalaria sudanica, assembly GCA_036873155.1. NCBI lineage: Eukaryota > Metazoa > Mollusca > Gastropoda > Planorbidae > Biomphalaria > Biomphalaria sudanica. Next base: position 3,169,280 of record JAZGLO010006691.1, read on the forward strand.
CTGAAGTAATGCAATTTGGTAAATCATTTATGTAAATTAAAAATAGTAGTAGACCCAAGACTGTTCCTTGAGGTACACCTGAGTTTACTGTTATTGGTGTTGATTTAGAGCCATTTATTATTACAGTTTGTTCTCTCCCTATCAGAAAATCTTTAATCCACTGATGCAGTGGACCATTAATGCCGAAATATTTTAATTTTTTAAGCAAACTATGGTGGTGAACTTTGTCAAAAACCTTGGAAAAATCTAGTAAGATAGCATCTATTTGTTCACTATTATCTAAACCTTTAGAAAAATCATCAATTAGTCCTATTAGTTGTGTTTCACATGATCTATATTTCCTAAAGCCATGTTGGTATGGGGTGAGGACATTTTGTTTGTCTAAGTGGTTTATAATGTTGCTACATATTATGTGTTCTAGGATTTTACATGTGATGCTGGTAAGTGATACTGGTCTGTAGTTTCCTGGATCAGATTTTTCTCCTTTTTTAAATAGGGGGGTGACATTAGCTTCTTTCCAGTCCTTTGGTACTCTGCCCTGGTTAAGCGATGCCTGAAAGAGTATTTTGAACACTGGGGCTAGCTCATTGCTTAGTTCTTTGAGTAATCTAGCTGGAATACCATCAGGTCCAGACGCTTTATTTGGTTTGGTGTTGGCTAATAGTTTTTTAATTCCATTTTCTTGTACTACTAAATCTTCTATGTTGTCTACTTGGTTCAAATTAAGAAATATGTCTTTGTCTCCTGGGGCTGAGAATGCTGATGCAAAGTATTTGTTTAGGATGTTTGCTTTAGTTTCATTATCATTATGTATTATTTTATGTTCATCTTTTAATGGTGCTATACCTGTTGTTTCCATTTTCTTAGACTTAATGTATGACCATAGGTTTTTGTTTTTATCTTTAGATATTACATTGTTTATGTATTCACTCTGCAGCTGTCTGCTTACTTTTTGGGTTAAGTGTTTAATTTTTATATACTTTTTGTAAACTTTTTCTGCCTTAGTTTCTTTAAATGTTCTATATAGGTTTTCCTTCTGTTTACAAAGCTTCTTTAGTCTATTATTAAACCAGCATTTATTTATTTTGTTTGATGTGTATTTAGTTGGTATATGATTTTCTATAATGCTTTTAAGATGGTTTTTAACAAATTCCAGAGGTCATCGACTGGTTGGATAATGTCTTTTTCTAATAAGAATGTTTGTTGAAAGTTTAATGCAGCTTGGTGTAGTTGTGTTAGGTTACATTTATTCCAGAGTAAGATTTTTTTTTTTTGGGTTTTGTATTGGCTTCTGCTTTTATCTGACTGTGTATTTTTATGATCTCATGGTCTAATAGACCAGGGATAATATTTGCATGCGTTTTATACAGTTTTTAGTGTATTTCCGTGAATTAGTCGTTTTTTCAAAGTGCATGTATTTACAGGCAAGATTACTCACTGTCCCATGTTTTGCATTACTCTATATTAAGTTTATATTGTTGTATTCACACTTTGCTGTGTGTCGTTCATTGTATTATTATGAGCTAGAACAGTGCTTCCCAAACTTTTCCCTCAACGGAACACATTGCACATTCTGAGTACTTAGCGGAACGCTTCGCACATTCTGAATATTTGCTTATATTTTTATAGAGATTAATTCACGTAGTGGGCTATTAGTTAATTATTCCTTTAGTTCATGGAACACCTATTCAGACCTCGAGGAACACAAGGGTTCCTCGGAACACAGTTTGGGAAACACTGAGGACACAAAAAAAACAACAAAAAAAAAACATCAGAAATCTGACATTATCGATTATTCTAGGCTTGTCAAATATTTGTATATCCTGGGGGATCGTAAATCGTAAATCACATTAGCATTTTTTTTTACATAAATTTCAGTTTCAACTTTATGATCACTTAACCTTTGACCTAGGTCTGGCGTGAGGAGTGAGCGCAAACTAAGGTTCTCCCGATCAGACGCCAAGGTCTGTCAGTATTTCTGTCTGCGTGTTTCTTCTACGCACCACCGGACTTACAACAATGCAAGGAAGACTGTGCTGCTGTCCAGGGCTTTGGCCTTAAATGGGGCTTACATATCTCAAAATTTCTTTTTGAGGTTTAAATATGTATATACATAGAAGGAAATAAGTGAAAACAAGTTAAATTACTCTCTTTCTTCACAAATAGGACATGCCTTTAGATGTATTGATATTCATTGGCCTCCTTCAGTCGTAGGACGACTATGGTTCATCTCAGAGCACACTTCCTCATGTGGCTGTGGAGCCCTATTTTGGAGAGACACTCCCGTCCACAGATAGCGCAAGTTAGGGTCCCCTTGGCTTTTGCTTCGGTGGTAGAGGAGCTGGCCGTTTTTCGGTTTGTGCGTTTTTCTTCCTGGGCTGAGACCCATGTACTTTCACTGTCCATAGCTTTCTTTGTCACTGTCTCTCTCCACCTGTTGCGGTCTAGAGCTATGTCTTCCCAATTGTCAGTATTGATGTTCACTGATTTGAGGTCGCGTTTTATTACATCTATGTAACGGAGATGGGGGCGACCAGTTTTTCTTGTGCCAGTCGCGAGTTGACCATAGAGGATGACTTTCGGGATGCGCTTGTCCTCCATCCGGCGAACATGTCCAAGCCAGCGCAAACGGCGTTGTCTGAGGGCTGTAAAAATGCTGGGAATACCTGATCGCGCAAGGATCTCAGTATTGCACACTTTTTCTTTCCATGTGACATTCAAGATCCTACGGAGACATCTCAAATGGAATGAGTTTAGTTTTCTCTCTTGCTTTGCGTAGGTGGTCCATGATTCACTGCCATATAGCAGTGTGCTCATAACGCATGCCTTGTAGACTTCCATTTTGGTCACCGTGGTTAGCTTATGGTTATCCCAAACTCTTAGTTTGAGTCTAGCGAATGTCGAGGCAGCCTTCCCTATGCGTTTTTTCATCTCCTCTTCTAGGGACAGGTCATCTGTAATTGTGGATCCCAGATAGCAGAATTCGTTTACGGCGTCCAGCTTGTTATCGTCAATGAGGATGGAGGGTGGTGCTGTAGTAGGTGGTCCCATAACATTTGTTTTCTTCGTGCTAATAGTCAAGCCATATTCTTTACAGGCCTGAGAGAAGCGGGACATTAGTGACTGAAGTTCCTCTTGTGTGTGTGCCACTACCGCTGCGTCATCCGCGAATAGCATATCTCTTACGAGGGTGGCTCTGATTTTAGTTTTGGCCCTCAGTCTGGCAATATTTAGGAGTTTGCCATCAAATCTGGAATGGAGATAGATGCCTTCAGTGGATTTGTCAAACGCGTTGTGGATTAGCAGTGAAAATAGTATTCCAAAGAGGGTTGGGGCCAGGACACATCCTTGTTTAACTCCGCTGTTTATACTGAAACTTTCAGAGCTGGCACCGTTGAATTGCACTGTGCCCATCATATTTTGGTGGAAAGATATGATTACATTTAGTAGCTTGGGTGGGCAGCCTATTAACTGTAAAATTTTAAAGAGGCCATCTCTGCTAACTAGATCGAATGCCTTTGTCAGGTCAATAAACGCAATGTATAAAGGCATCCTTTGTTCTCTGCACTTTTCCTGGAGTTGGCGGATGGAGAAAATCATGTCAATCGTGGATCTCCCTGAGCGGAAGCCGCATTGTGATTCTGGGTAGACCCGATCAGCGAGTTTTTGTAGCCTGGGAAGTATCACTCGAGCAAAGACTTTGCCTACAATACTTAAGAGGGAGATTCCCCTGTAATTGTTGCAGTCGCTTCTGTCACCTTTGTTCTTATACAGTGTAATGATTTTAGCATCCCGCAGGTCTTGTGGCACAGCACCTTCTTGCCAACATTTACAAAGCAGTTCGTGTAGAGGTTGGATTAGAGTAGTTTTGCATTGTTTTAGAAGATCTGGGGGGATACCATCGCATCCGGGTGCTTTGCGGGCAGCAATGTTGTCTATGGCTTTGTTGAGCTCTGAAAGGGTGGGTGTTTCATCTAGCTCGTTCATTGTGGGTAGTTGTATGATGGCTTTAAGGGCTGAGTCAGAGACTGAGCTTGTTGTGGCGTAGAGCTCGGAGTAATGTTCCACCCATCTGTGCATTTGTTGGCACTTGTCTGTTATAATTTCCCCAGTGGTTGATTTCAGAGGTGCTGTCTTGTTTTGGGAGGGTCCGAGAGCCTTGTTGATTCCTTCGTACATCCCTCTTATGTTGCCCACTTGGGCTGCGAGCTGAATACTCTCACTGAGCTCTACCCAGTATTCATTGGCACAGATCCTTGCTGTCCTCTGGGCATTGGCTCTAGCTTCTTTCAGGTTTAGCAGGTTGTGTTGGGTAGGTTTTGCCTTGTAAGTAGCGAGTGCAACTCTCTTTGCTCTGATGACAGGTGCTAAAATAACTGCTTTAGAGTCGAACCAATCATTTTGTTTTGTAATTTTTCTTCCAAAGATTTCCAGGGAAGTCTTTTGTATGGTGGACTTGAGGTGTTCCCATTTTTCAGTTGCTGTATTCTCAGAGATATTTTTATACTCGCGTTCAAAAGATTCCGCAAACTGTATCTGGAGATCAGGTTGACACATCTTGCTTACATCCGATTGGGGTCTTCCAATCTGCTTGGTATGGTGGATTTTTTGGGGGAGGAGATTGATCTTACAGCATACCAAGGAGTGATCTGTGTCGCAGTCTGCACTGTGGTAGGACCTGGTAAGCTTGACAAATTTTAAGCACTTTTGTCTTACCATGATTAGGTCTAGTTGGTGCCAGTGTTTGGAGCGAGGGTGCCGCCAAGATACTCTGTGCTGCGGTTTAGTCTTGAAATAGGTATTAGTGACGCAGAGGGAGTGTAGTGAGCAAACCTCGAGGAGCCTTTGTCCGTTTTCATTTACTTTTCCGACACCAAAACGCCCAATACAACTGTCCCATGCAGAGTTGTCAGATCCAACGCGTGCATTGAGGTCGCCGAGGATGATAACCTGTTCCGTGGTTGGGATCTCGCTAAGAGCAGACGAAAGGTTGTCATAAAACATATCTTTGGCCTCTGGTGTGGAACTCAGAGTAGGAGCGTAGGCACATATCAAAGTCACATGTCCAATAGATGTGTTAAGGCGTAGTGATAGGAGTCTTTCTGAACCGTTGCACTTCAGCTCTACTGTGTTCAGCAGTGTGTTCTTAACTGCAAAACCAACGCCATGTTCCCTTACTTCACTTTCGGCTTTGCCTTGCCAGAAGAAGGAGTAGTCTTTTTCTTTGATTGATCCAGAGTCAGCTAAACGAGTTTCCTGAAGGGCGGCAATGTCTACTTTGAGCCTGGACAGTTCATCGTTTATTATTGCAGATTTTCTGACATCTTCTATGTCTGGTAGGTTTTCATTAAGTCCAGTTTGTAGAGTACGCACATTCCATGTGCCCAGTTTAAGAGTGGAGCTCCTCTTTTTTTTCTTAATGTCGACTGGTACATTGGCTTTGTGCCTGCTTTTCAGATTTTGTCCTATCCTCGTGTACCCAAACGAGGAAGACAGGCATGACGGGACAGCACCTTATTGGCTGGGGGCTGCCCAGCTTGAGGCGGGCGGTAGCTGTCCATTGGAATCCTAGGATCCCTCCCACCGACGAAAGTGGCCCCTGGCGCCCTGCTCTACGTCAATTGAGCATTCGAGCTTATAACCGGTGACTGCCACTTCCCGTGTTTGGCCGACGCCTAAGGCGAAGCTGGAGTGTCCTCTCCAGTTTTTTAGGCTAGGGCTTTGAATAAGTGAGATGAAAGCCTGGGCATTGTTTATGGTCGGAACGATGTCGCCCACACAGCAGTTCCCCCCTCTCCGCGCAGCTGATGTGACCAAAGGAACGGAGTATCCGGTACAGTTTGGGATCAGTAGCGCCGCAGGATCTGCCAGGCTGTAGAACGGTGCCTTTAGATGTATTGATATTACTGCTTTCATTTCTAGTGAAGCTTGAGAGGATACGAACCTACACACAAAAAATACCTGCGCATGGTCTTCATGCACCGTTTCCACCTAACCAAAATAGAATAATCTATGTTGATGAATAAAAGTATGTCCAAACTTTCCTTGTCAACATTGAAACGTAAAGCATGGCTAACACAATGTTCTTTCTTCCCTTTTTTCTTGTGCCAAATTCATTCTTCTACAGTATTTCTCTTCAAGGGCATTCATTCTTCTTTCATTCTTAAAGTTGAGTTTGCAATCATATAATAGGAGTAGTAAAACATTTGAAAAAATTCTTAAAATCTATTCATGATGAAAGGAGCTTTAATGAAACTACTTTCAATCTTTCATATTGTCCTCAAACTCATCTCTGTATCTTTGAATGAGCCGACCATCTCCGGCTTATTACTGTCAAGCTTTATGCATCATCTTGTCTTTACCATATATGATTGTTTCTCTCTCTCTCTCTCTTTCTCTCTCTCTCTCTCTCTCTCTCTGCAGTGATAATCAAGCGATGTAGTATAGAAGTAAGGTCTTTTGTGCGACTTTTATTCGATAAGGACTATACCATAATACAAAAGAACCCAAAGTGTATGTGTAAAGATGGACAGACAAATAAACAGACAGAATGACTTCATCAAATTGACGACATTGCTACATGTTATATTTATAGAATGATGATTCACGAAATATATTTCCAGTATACATAGAAGTCATCACTTAGCCATTCTAAGATGGTCTTTGTATAAAACTTAATTGAAGAAAAAATTATGTCTTCTTGATCTAGTTTAGTTGTATCAACCAGAACTGAAGTGTTTAACTCGAGTCATAAGTCATAAGTGTAGGGATAAAAAAACGAGTTTTCTTGATAAATATTTTATGTAGTACGTTTTACAGACTAAGTTAACCAGGAAAACAATTAGTGTTTGTTTGACAGAGTTTCCTTCAGAATTGAAGATAATACATCCTAGCCCTCCCGCAAAAGGGATTGCGGTCGAACCCTGGACCCTGAGATAGCATTCCAGAGGGCATACCACATGACCAGCCATGCATTAAACAGAAAAAAACTTTGACTTATTTCCTTTCCAAAATTCATAAAAAGAAATGTTTAAAGTATTCTTTTATTGGACAAATCAATTACTGTCATGATCTATTTCTGAGAATTGAAATGAATTTTTTTTCTTTGAAATGTTGTCACTCCATAAATACCCCACAGTTGTTGTTGCTAAAAATAATGTACATATTCTCTGAAAGGAAAGCCTAGCGTTATAGTATCCTACCGTTATAGTAGCCTACCGTTATAGTAGCCTAGCGTTATAGTAGCCTAGCGTTATAGTATCCTACCGTTATAGTAGCCTACCGTTATAGTAGCCTAGCGTTATAGTAGCCTACCGTTATAGTAGCCTACCGTTATAGTAGCCTACCGTTATAGTAGCCTACCGTTATAGTAGCCTACCGTTATAGTAGCCTACCGTTATAGTAGCCTAGCGTTATAGTAGCCTAGCGTTATAGTAGCCTACCGTTATAGTAGCCTACCGTTATAGTAGCCTACCGTTATAGTAGCCTACCGTTATAGTAGCCTACCGTTATAGTAGCCTACCGTTATAGTAGCCTACCGTTATAGTAGCCTACCGTTATAGTAGCCTACCGTTATAGTAGCCTACCGTTATAGTATCCTACCGTTATAGTAGCCTACCGTTATAGTAGCCTACCGTTATAGTAGCCTACCGTTATAGTAGCCTACCGTTATAGTATCCTACCGTTATAGTAGCCTACCGTTATAGTAGCCTACCGTTATAGTAGCCTACCGTCTTATATACACTTATGCCTGTAAAGCTACGTGTTGTAGCCCTATGTAGTAGAATGTCACCTGAAGAGATTTGTTGGTGTTTACTTAGTGGTGGCACTGAATGAGTCTTGTTGATAACAAGTGTCATGATGGTAACCTACTTCGCCTATTATATGGACAATGGACGATGTACAAGATAATGTAAGTGGACATTGATAACCAGCAGTGTCTTGTATATTAAACAAATTAAAAATGGCATTTTCATGCTTGTCTAAGCGACATAACCGATTGGACGCGTGGTAGTTTTTTTTGTGGTGAAGATAACGCTTCGAATTCTCGACATAAAGTTTGTGATTTAGACCTGAATGTTAACAACTTTTACTAAAATAGTGTGGGGGGAGGGGTTAGGAAATATGGATAGGTAGTACAGACTAGTGAAATTATTAGTTAATGTTAGTAGGCGATGTAAACATTTAGAATGAGTGTTTTTTAAACGGTTATTGCATATATACCACCTTCAACTTCATTGATCCCTTAGTGACTTGGCCTAACGATGGCTGCCTGGTCGTGTGGTTTGCGCGCTGGACTGTCATTCAGATTTATCGATGGTCCCTGGTTCAAACCCTGTCTGCTCCCATCCCCCGTCGTCCTGCGGGAGGTTTGGACTAGGAAGTAATTATCTTCAACTCTGAAGGAACATCCGAAGCATTTGACAACGAACCTTTGGTGCTCCACACACGATCTATCAAACATCATTCTCCATTTCTCTTTGTCTTCTGCCTTGGATAGAATAACTTTCAATGATTTTTTATTATTTTACGTTGTCTTCTCATCGCTTTCTCTGTCTCCCTCTTCTTTTTTTCCCGGTACTGTTCCCTGAAGGAAGGTCTTTGCAAGCTCTGAGGACATTGTGATCTTTTGCGTTTTTTTGACATTAGTTAGCAGGTCATCGTGATGCCCGATTGCCGTTTGTTATGCAGTTTCTAGTGATGAGGTCTTTAGAGGAATACCTAATATCCTTCTATAGCATCTCAATTCCATCGCTGGGATCCTCCTCTCTGGTTTTGCAGTTAGCATTCACAGGCATCCACGAATGTTTTCATCGCTATGGAGCGCATCAGTCTGGTTTTAGTGTTGAGGGCTTATACAAGATTTCTAATGGAATAATGTCTTCTATGAAAACCTTTTTTTTCACTTTGCAGACTTAGAATTCGAGTTATGAATTTATAAGTCTACCTGCCTAATGCCTCGATTCCTCCTGATAATGACCTCCCCTTTAATGTTACATGCTTAGGAACTTAATAATCCTTTAAACTTTTGTGTTGTGTTTGTACATATATATGTAACGATAGTGAATTCCCGGTCTTGATGTTGAAAGTATTTGCTAACATGTTTGTAATTACAATATCAGGACTCTAGGATTTACAAAAAGGTTTCAGTTAAATTGAATTATTTTTTTTGGATGAAGGCAATGCAGCGTTGGCATTCTCCAGAACTCGCTTCTCATGCAATAGATTTTTTGCGGCGCCACTTTTAGTGGTATTTGATCTGTCTGACCGCCCGTCTGTCTATCTCGTTTTGATCTAAAAAAACTAAAAAAAAAAAACGATTAAAAATCTGATTATTGATATTTTTGCAGCTTGAGAAATTGAGCATGCAGGAGCTCTCTTACCCGTAGTCTCAATCACACCGAAACCAATTGTTATAGATGTTCTGAGCACTGACCTGCTTCGTCACAACCTGTGGGCAATTAAGACCAATAGTTCGTTGCCACGTCGTACAGACCTATGACGTAGCAACGAGCTATTGGTTTAAACTGCCCACAGGTTGTGACGTTGCAGATCAGAGTTCAAGCCTTCCACACCGATTGGTCCCGTTAGGCTATGCTCACACTGAATATATCCCCATAACGACCAATTCATCGACAACTTGTGACTATTATCAATTTAATGCTAAGAACAAAATCAGCACCCTAAACAATACAATAATACAGGCAACACTTTCATCCGCGATCGTATGTTTACAAATGGGTGTAGGCCTACTTTTCGAGGGCCGCATCACAAACAAACTGTATGTAATTTCGTTTGTCTTTTTTTTGTGTGTGTTCTTTTTCTCAATGACTTTAATTTCAATTTCTTTGTTTTTCTCAAAAAATATTTGATGAACTCGTACAAGTGAATAAATCCATTTAATTAAAACGTAATCCGCGTATCTTGTAGTTTAAGTAGTAAAGAGGTAAATATATTCAACATTTTCAGCACTAGCGTAGCTGGCTAATTAGTGGGCCTCTTTTATTTAGCTTCTGAGGCGCGGTGGTTGAGCGGTAAAGCGCTTGGCTTCTGAACCGGGGGGTCCCGGGTTCGAATTCTGGTGAAGACTGGCATTTTTATTTCGGGATCCTTGGGCGCCTCTGAGTCCACCCAGCAACTAATGGGTACCTGACATTAGTTGGGGAAAAGTAAAGGCGGTTGGTCGTTGTGCTGGCCACATGACACCCTCGTTAACCGTAGGCCACAGAATCAGATGACCTTTACATCATCTGCCCTATAGCCCACAAGGTCTGAAAGGGGAACTTTACTACTACTTTTAGTAAGCTTATATCAACTCACTCTGTCTGTCTGGTACACATTTTTGAAACACGCTATATCTCCCACTTCCCGTTCTCGGATCAAATTTAAACTTTGCCACAATTATCTATTGTTCCCAACAGAACATGAATAAGTAAAAAATTTAATAAATTAGATAATTAAATTGTGGTAATCAATACATTTTCTTTGACATCGAAGAAGGGAAATAAATCATAGAGTATTGATATGTATATGATTGTAAATGTGTAGTTCTTTTTTTGTCTAAATATTTTTTTTATTTTGTTCGTTTTGTCTTTTAATGATCGATTTTTTTTGTTTTTAGTACTTAGTACCTAGACTCCAGAAGACGGAAAATGTTCCTAATCGTCTATAAATGTATTCAATTTTTTAATGAATAAGTCTACTAGCGGAAATACCTGAAGACGTAATCTGTTCAAGATAAAAGAGTTTTCTAGTCCTCTTGCCAACTTTAATTTTTTTAAAAATACTTTGAAACTTATAACGGTCAAACTAGAATTTTCCCAGTGTGGCCAACGTGGTAGTAAATCTTTTCACAAAGATAGAATCAGGGGTGGGCAAATTACACGCGTCCGCCAGAGTCTTTTAAGCGCCCGCGGACACCTTAAGAAATCAGGTGTGCCCACAGGTTATAAACATCACAAATGCAAATATATTTAAAAATAAATAATTCTAAATATTATTATAAATTTTTAGAAAGTTCTGATTCTTATCACTTACGAGGAAGAGGCAAGAAACATTGTCTCTACACGTCATTCTAAAAAGTTTAATGTAAACGAAGATTATTCTAATTGGCAATATTTTAAAACAGTCAAAGACACAGAGTCCAGTATTTATTTAATGTTATGAAGAACTGTATTGAAAGTGTTGGGTTGGCTTGGAACAAGATGGCAAATGTAACAACTGATGGAGCCCGTGCTTTGACTGAGAAAAAAAGAACAATATCCCAGCCATAAACACTAAACGGGAAAGTCTGCACAAAGCTGCATTTAATACCAAACATATTATTATTTGCACTACATCAAAGTTAAGGGACTTCGCCTCAGGTAGTTCCTAGAAGTACGTAAAGATTTGGAAACATAACATTCCGATATTCGGTACCACAGTATTATCCGCTGGCAAAGCATGGGCAAGATGGAATTGAGAAGAATATGGTATCACAAGGAAGAAACTATGTTCAAAGAAAGAATTAACTGTGACTAATATTTTAAATAAAGAATGGAAGACAGACTTCACTTTTACATCGGGAATATTGCAGTGGGTTGTTTCCAAATGAAATGTATGTGGATTTTAAACCATTTCAAACAAAGCTATCCAATTTTTCCAGGTAATTAATTTAAAACAGGTTTTGTCATTTTCCTTTTGTTGAAAGGTGAAACTAGTTCAAGTAAAGTGGTGAAACTAGTTCAAGTAAAGTGGTGAAACTAGTTCAAGTAAAGTGGTGAAACTAGTTCAAGTAAAGTGGTGAAACTAGTTCAAGTAAAGTGGTGAAACTAGTTCAAGTAAAGTGGTGAAACTAGTTCAAGTAAAGTGGTGAAACTAGTTCAAGTAAAGTGGTGAAACTAGTTCAAGTAAAGTGGTGAAACTAGTTCAAGGTAAGTGGTGAAACTAGTTCAAGTAAAGTGGTGAAACTAGTTCAAGTAAAGTGGTGAAACTAGTTCAAGTAAAGTGGTGAAACTAGTTCAAGTAAAGTGGTGAAACTAGTTCAAGTAAAGTGGTGAAACTAGTTCAAGTAAAGTGGTGAAACTAGTTCAAGTAAAGTGGTGAAACTAGTTCAAGTAAAGTGGTGAAACTAGTTCAAGTAAAGTGGTGAAACTAGTTCAAGTAAAGTGGTGAAACTAGTTCAAGTAAAGTGGTGAAACTAGTTCAAGTAAAGTGGTGAAACTAGTTCAAGTAAAGTGGTGAAACTAGTTCAAGTAAAGTGGTGAAACTAGTTCAAGTAAAGTGGTGAAACTAGTTCAAGTAAAGTGGTGAAACTAGTTCAAGTAAAGTGGTGAAACTAGTTCAAGTAAAGTGGTGAAACTAGTTCAAGTAAAGTGGTGAAACTAGTTCAAGTAAAGTGGTGAAACTAGTTCAAGTAAAGTGGTGAAACTAGTTCAAGTAAAGTGGTGAAACTAGTTCAAGTAAAGTGGTGAAACTAGTTCAAGTAAAGTGGTGAAACTAGTTCAAGTAAAGTGGTGAAACTAGTTCAAGTAAAGTGGTGAAACTAGTTCAAGTAAAGTGGTGAAACTAGTTCAAGTAAAGTGGTGAAACTAGTTCAAGTAAAGTGGTGAAACTAGTTCAAGTAAAGTGGTGAAACTAGTTCAAGTAAAGTGGTGAAACTAGTTCAAGTAAAGTGGTGAAACTAGTTCAAGTAAAGTGGTGAAACTAGTTCAAGTAAAGTGGTGAAACTAGTTCAAGTAAAGTGGTGAAACTAGTTCAAGTAAAGTGGTGAAACTAGTTCAAGTAAAGTGGTGAAACTAGTTCAAGTAAAGTGGTGAAACTAGTTCAAGTAAAGTGGTGAAACTAGTTCAAGTAAAGTGGTGAAACTAGTTCAAGTAAAGTGGTGAAACTAGTTCAAGTAAAGTGGTGAAACTAGTTCAAGTAAAGTGGTGAAACTAGTTCAAGTAAAGTGGTGAAACTAGTTCAAGTAAAGTGGTGAAACTAGTTCAAGTAAAGTGGTGAAACTAGTTCAAGTAAAGTGGTGAAACTAGTTCAAGTAAAGTGGTGAAACTAGTTCAAGTAAAGTGGTGAAACTAGTTCAAGTAAAGTGGTGAAACTAGTTCAAGTAAAGTGGTGAAACTAGTTCAAGTAAAGTGGTGAAACTAGTTCAAGTAAAGTGGTGAAACTAGTTCAAGTAAAGTGGTGAAACTAGTTCAAGTAAAGTGGTGAAACTAGTTCAAGTAAAGTGGTGAAACTAGTTCAAGTAAAGTGGTGAAACTAGTTCAAGTAAAGTGGTGAAACTAGTTCAAGTAAAGTGGTGAAACTAGTTCAAGTAAAGTGGTGAAACTAGTTCAAGTAAAGTGGTGAAACTAGTTCAAGTAAAGTGGTGAAACTAGTTCAAGTAAAGTGGTGAAACTAGTTCAAGTAAAGTGGTGAAACTAGTTCAAGTAAAGTGGTGAAACTAGTTCAAGTAAAGTGGTGAAACTAGTTCAAGTAAAGTGGTGAAACTAGTTCAAGTAAAGTGGTGAAACTAGTTCAAGTAAAGTGGTGAAACTAGTTCAAGTAAAGTGGTGAAACTAGTTCAAGTAAAGTGGTGAAACTAGTTCAAGTAAAGTGGTGAAACTAGTTCAAGTAAAGTGGTGAAACTAGTTCAAGTAAAGTGGTGAAACTAGTTCAAGTAAAGTGGTGAAACTAGTTCAAGTAAAGTGGTGAAACTAGTTCAAGTAAAGTGGTGAAACTAGTTCAAGTAAAGTGGTGAAACTAGTTCAAGTAAAGTGGTGAAACTAGTTCAAGTAAAGTGGTGAAACTAGTTCAAGTAAAGTGGTGAAACTAGTTCAAGTAAAGTGGTGAAACTAGTTCAAGTAAAGTGGTGAAACTAGTTCAAGTAAAGTGGTGAAACTAGTTCAAGTAAAGTGGTGAAACTAGTTCAAGTAAAGTGGTGAAACTAGTTCAAGTAAAGTGGTGAAACTAGTTCAAGTAAAGTGGTGAAACTAGTTCAAGTAAAGTGGTGAAACTAGTTCAAGTAAAGTGGTGAAACTAGTTCAAGTAAAGTGGTGAAACTAGTTCAAGTAAAGTGGTGAAACTAGTTCAAGTAAAGTGGTGAAACTAGTTCAAGTAAAGTGGTGAAACTAGTTCAAGTAAAGTGGTGAAACTAGTTCAAGTAAAGTGGTGAAACTAGTTCAAGTAAAGTGGTGAAACTAGTTCAAGTAAAGTGGTGAAACTAGTTCAAGTAAAGTGGTGAAACTAGTTCAAGTAAAGTGGTGAAACTAGTTCAAGTAAAGTGGTGAAACTAGTTCAAGTAAAGTGGTGAAACTAGTTCAAGTAAAGTGGTGAAACTAGTTCAAGTAAAGTGGTGAAACTAGTTCAAGTAAAGTGGTGAAACTAGTTCAAGTAAAGTGGTGAAACTAGTTCAAGTAAAGTGGTGAAACTAGTTCAAGTAAAGTGGTGAAACTAGTTCAAGTAAAGTGGTGAAACTAGTTCAAGTAAAGTGGTGAAACTAGTTCAAGTAAAGTGGTGAAACTAGTTCAAGTAAAGTGGTGAAACTAGTTCAAGTAAAGTGGTGAAACTAGTTCAAGTAAAGTGGTGAAACTAGTTCAAGTAAAGTGGTGAAACTAGTTCAAGTAAAGTGGTGAAACTAGTTCAAGTAAAGTGGTGGAAAAGTTCAATACTTTTAAGGATTCCTTGATTGTGAATTCGAAAGCAAATTTTAAGGAGCTTTAACCAGATTTCAATACCCTCAGTTCACATTTAGTGCAGAAGCTGATTCAGCTCTAGAGGACATACCTCCAACCAAATTACGACTTAAAAGAGAAGTTCCAGTCAGTTCTTCCGCGATAGTTTTATGGGTGCCAGAAGCTGTATTTTCACATTTTAAAAAAACTTTGCTGCTAAGCTTTCACATTATTTGGGTCCACATACATCTGTGAACAAAAATTTGTATCCTTATCTGTGAAAATAAACAAGTGTAATCACATGTCGATGCTGACTGACTGTAACTTAATAGAAGTCACGAGAATAATAACTAGTAACTAGTTCCACAGTTCCGGAACAGTATGCACGATTGTAAACAGTAACATTAAGTACAATTGTACATTTGTGGTAAAATGTTGTGATGTAAATACACTATAGCAAAATTAAAGCAAATTTTCGTGAAATTAGTTTCAGAAATGGCTATTGTTTTAAATCCTCAACTGAGAGTGTAAAAAAAAAAATGTAAATGTATAACACATTATAAATTTGAATTAAAAGATAGTATACACAGTTAGCTAGCGTTTTTTTTTATTATTTAGCCTACAATTACACATTTTATATACATATATGCGGCCTCCCATTCCCCCCCCCCCCCCCCAATTTTTTAAAAAATGCGGACCTTAACGGAAAAAGGCTGCCCACCCCTGATATAGATCAACTGTCAATTTTCTAGGAAAATCGTTTTCGAGAACCTTGTCCACCTTTAAGGTTCCATCTTTTTTTGCCAATGAATGTGGGACCTGAATAGAGGAATTTTAATAACAAAGAACACAAATTTTACTAAACAAAAGAACCAATTCCGTTTCATTACCATTTATATGGTGGATAAGTCTTAAAAGAATAATTAATATCAGTGTAAGGATATTCAGATTTTTGTCGTTGATTATGCAGAGTGAGAATAATGAAAAAACTCCTAAAGGATATTTTAAAAGTGAGAATTATTCCTAAATCATTCAATTTGAACAGAGTTAATGTTGTATCTTTGCAGTGGAAAATGATGGTTTCCCCTTTGCAGCAACCGAAGAAGAAATTCGTCAATTCGATAAGGCATTTTTTCATGGGAAACCATCCAAACCCAAGAAGTCATGGGCTAAAAGCTTTTCGGAAGGGACACCACTGGCCTCACTGCGCCGTCTTCAAGGTAAGGAAATTTATTTTACAGTTGTTTCCCTTTGCAGTCTCGCTCTTTACGTTCAGGTAACATTTTTTTACCCCTGCATTACCTGCTTATATTCTCCCAAAAGACCAGTGGCGTAGTTAAGGTGGGGGACGGGGGGGGAGAATGAGAAAATTTCCCAGGGTCCCCACTTGAGGGGGGGGGGAAATTAGTGTTTTTTATATTAAATATCAAATATTATGCAAAATGCAGGTCAAGCCTCGGGCCCCCAAAATGATGGCAAAGCCCTAGCTACGCCCTTGCACAAGACATCGCCACGTGATGATTTAAAACTTTAGAAATTTCTTTTGTAAGATCTGCATTTAGATAGTTCAGTTACTTTGATTCATCATTGAAATGAACAATTGTATGGTCATAAGACTAAAGGGTAAGGAAGGGAGGTAAGCCTCTCTGCAAGCAGTACGATATAGTGAGGCACGCTGCATGACATTGAATAACGAGAACAAGAACATGTTTAGAATAGATACATTAATACAGACACACATACACATACATATACATACACTAATAAGGTAAGTGTATACGCCCATCTTTTTCATTTGGCCTGCTGTATGAAGCCATAAAAATGACAAAATTAAAAGCTTTGAACTCAATAATTTTTCTATTCAAAGTTGGCAAATACTGTTTGAAAAATAAATAGTCAATGTATAAAGTACCACACTAAATAGTCTACTTGACAACTATGAGGCCCGAACTACTGTGCCGAGCATTATTAACCATATTTAAAAAAAAAAAAAACAACTCATTTAGCGTAGAGAGCATACGTTTTGAAAAAGGTCAGGTCTTACAAAGCTTGAACGCGCATGTTTTACTAATGACCTTTCATTGTCAGATGTGTGTTAAACGCTAGATACAATAACTACATATTTAAGGCCAACCATTTTGAGTAGGACTACCAAAGTAGGACGTAATTAAGTATACGTGTTTAGCAGCCAACAAAGTGACACACGACAACGCACCTGGATAACAGAAGTGAAGATTACATAATGAAGATAGCACAATAACAGTTTCATCTAGTCAGTCTTTTTAAACGAATTTCAGCTTTTATCGGCGCAGGGGAGTATTTTCAACTTAAGATTAAACACAACATAACATCACTACCGAAAAGGTCATGTACACAAAAAAAATGTTTTATCGAATTCAATAAACTGCCGTGCGAAATCTTGTTCTATTCAAGTCTCTCTGTGTCCGTCCCATTGGGTGTCAGGCCAAAAAAGTCAACATCAGGCAAAACAAAACGTGTGATTGATCTCTTTATCTACGTAATTACTTTTCATGATCGTGGGAAGCGTGGTCGAGAGGTGCTTGAACTTAGTTTGGCTTGGCTACCTAGAAGGGGGCTCGAGGTTCGACACCCGACTCGAGCAGAGTTGTGTTTACTGAGCGTCCCACTCCCATTGAGCATGCTATAAGCATGAAAGTAGCGCTATACAAAAGCTATAAATATATCTGACGGAATTGTTCATTTTGTTAATTTGCAGTTCACTTCCGTGTTATGATTAAACTTCAACGACTTTTTAATTAGAAAATATTTCATTTGGTCTAGAGTTAAACGGGAATGCATGCTCCATTTAAATAACACAAATTAATGTTTATAAAATCAACAAAAGAGAATAGTTTAATTTGGTCGAATTAACGATGGTGTCGTTAATTAGGAGAGAAACAGTTAAGATTCTCTAGTCTCTTTATAATTATATAATTGTTAATGTGACTGTCAATATAAATGTTAAATGCAAGTGTTATCATAATTGTGCATTAAATTGTAAATAAGGTAGAAAACTGATGGTAAATATCAATGTTAAGATCTAAATCAATGTTTTAGACATCAGACGCTGTTGTCAATTGCAAGACCCTCTATTCATGTCACTTTGTACGTATAATCATACACGCTTTCTCTAATGAACTGGAGTGTAACATTGCGCTTTCTAGTCAATTATTTGTAGGATTTTTTATGCGGTGAGAACCGTTGAGACGAACGAATTTATAGTACTACTTCACTTTATTGATCAGACTCTCTCAGAGCGCTAGTTGACTCTAAGTCTTTGACCTTTATCTAACTTGAACACTAACATTCTTTTACGAGGTGGGTCAAAGTAACAGTACCAGTGAGTTATTATAGAGAGGTTAAGGCTAGGAAGTCTCTAAACAGAGCCTGGATGTTTACACACTCACAAGGGAAAGTAAAGAAAATGTAAAGGAGGTAATATTATTCTAGTTCTTGTGCAACGCTTTCAGAGATAACCACTTTTAGTCTTATTCCAGCAAGTTTCGGCTAAGAAGTATCTAAAGTTGTAGAGTCCTTTTACTGCTAATCTGCGGGCTTCTGAACCACTGGACTATGTTGTAGTTTGAACTTCAGGTCCGGTCTTATCAAAAATAATTTATCGGGATTTGGGACCTTTTAGTTTCCCATGCTATCAGTTGTATGTTAAGAAAGTAATGGCCTAAGTCACGTGGTGGAGTAAGACTATTTAAAAAAAACACATTAATAACGAAAGATTTACTATTCCTTTACTATATCAAAACTTAGGATACCAAATGTCCTGTACAAGGAGGACCTTTCCACGAATGATAAACTGATACAAAAAGTCAATTATTCTAAGAAATTTGATACTCAAAATAAATCTATTAGTGTTACTGACATTTTTTTTAAAAAGGCTAGTCAAATGTATGTCTAGTTTTTTAAGGTCTAAATGGTAGTTTCTATGTCCTCTTTCGTAAACATTTGCCACCATTCTTTCCTTCGTTGGCCGTTGGTTACCCTTTGTTATTACTAACATAAGTCCAAGGAAAACGGAAATCGTACATTTTCTTCATACCAACTTAAAAGTTGTAGAATCAATAGAAGCTCACTATTGGTTTATGCACCTTACACATACAACACTCTTCACAATTGAAAGTAGATTTGAGTAGAATAGAAATTAGCTTTATCCTTTTTTTTTCGTTTCGGGAGATGTGGTAGCAAAAGACCATTTTGTATTGTATTGCCTTTTATTTTATCGCATCATTATTTTTTGTTTTCTGTCAAGCACTTCTTGCATCTCCTATGTTTTTAAACCTGAGTCTTGGGTTGCATCGTCTAGCACTGATGACAGATGTCGAACTTTGACCAAGTATCATCGCGTGACATTTCAGATGTCATTATAATGTAATCAGTCAGAATGGACACTTCTAGTCATTCAAAAGCTCTGGACACTTCTGTCAATCAGTATGGAAACTTCTGGTTTGTCAAAGAGATCGCCAAATGAGTATTGCGTGCCATTTGTCTTTCAGCAGACGACACCGTTGTGACGTCACTTCATTGACACGTGGTCTGTGTTGGGAATTCACTCTTCAGAAGCAAAAAAAAAAAAAATCAATAAATACCAAGAGCTGCTGGATCTAATCTCATAAGAAATGTTTTATTTGTATTTATGTCTTTCATTATTGATCTACTTCTTACACGTACTGATTCATAAGATAATATTTAAATTTTAAAATGCCTTTCAGAGCTTGGTTCTCAAAATGAATTGAAAATTTGGAATCAGGATATAAGAAAAATCTACAATAAGTAAAAAAAATTATATATCATTATCTCCAGATATTTAAATTTTAAAATGCCTTTCAGAACTTGGTTCTCAAAATGAATTGAAAATTTGGAATCAGGATATAAGAAAAATCTACAATAAGTAAAAAAAATTATATATCATTATCTCCAGATGTTTGTTCATTTAAGGAAAAACAAATGAATTTATCTTAATGTACCCCAATGAAATATAAAAAAAAATTAAATAGAAAAACGTATTCATGGACTGGTATGATTGTGAGCGTGTTTAAGAAATTATATTTTATAAGACATTTTGTATTTCATCTTTATGGGGAAGATTCTATTAAAGAGTGTTTCTTCATTGGCTTGTGTGTGTGTGTGTGTGTGTGTGTGCGTGTGTGTGTGTGTGCGTGCGTGCGTGTGCGTGTTTTTCTCATTTGAAAAAATTGACATTAAGATATGACTTTGTCCCATCTAACTGTATGATCTCTTGTACTCTCCATTGAAATCAATCCCTAGACCTGAGCAGACTTCTATTTAGATTGAGACGTATCATTTTCTCTTGGGAGTTATTCCTCGCTGTACAAACTTCAACAGATTTTGTCCCCATACATTCACGATTTATGCGTAGTGAGTCCTAATTCCTCTTTAGCTAGAAACGAGAAAAATTCCAAAAAGATTTTCTGTTTGATTTCGTATATAATTATTTACCTACAAATAATTGACCAATAGGTTTAATTTTTTAAACTGATTCATTTATTGTTGGATAAAAGAAATAAATGTTTCTACTTTCAACTTGAGCCGAGAAAAGGTGTGAGAGAAATAACGTGTTCAATTATCAAAGGGGACAAACCCCACACATTTAGCCATAATACTTAAACTTGATCCGAGAATTGGTGTACAAGAAATAACGTTCAAAATGTGTACCAGACAGTCAGACAGACAGACGGACAGACAGAGTGAGCTGATATAAGCTTTGAAATGATAATAAAAACGGCAGTATAGTATATGAAACAGTGTTGTCGTGTGGTACGCTCCCCATGCTGTCGTCATCATTACGTTCGAACCTGCACAGTGAGGTGTTGTGTCCCCCATGATGAAGACCTGGGCTAGGGCGTGAAATCTTCATCTCTGAAGGGAAGTCAGAAACTTATAAAGAAAGAAAAACTGAAAATATTGGAAGTACTAAATTGATCTTTAAAAAAAAAAAAGTGTATGTGTGTGTTTATGTGTGTGAGTGTGCGTCTGAGAGGAAGCTATTGATAATATTGTTACAAATGAACAGTGATAGGTAGAGGTCAACGTATGACCCCGGCGAGATGACACAGCAGCGAGTGTTCTCTGGAATCTACGCGTATAAACAAAGACAGGATGTGACGTGTCCTCTCGTGTTGTTCCAGGGGACAAACAGATCTAAGAAGGGGGCAGTTACTAATGAACAGTGACAGATAGAGGTCAGTATGTGTGACCCCGCCTTGATGACACTGCAGCAGGTGTTCTCTGGAATCTACAAGTAAAAACAAAGACAGGATGTGATGTTTCCTCACGTATTGTTCCAGATGATACTAGCAGTGTTTGTGCAGCTTTGGAGGAGCGATTAGGGACTCTATATAAGCCAGAGAGTTAATGTGAAAGTCAGTCGTATGGAGTCGTGAGTGAGCCGTTACGGTCGATACAGACGATGTAAGACGTGTGCGGCTCTAGTGGAAGAGAAATGTGTACGACTCGATGCAAGTTAACTAGGGTAGAGTTAACTGGAGTGGACTACTGTCGTTAAAGTCTATACAGCGAACTTCAGTGGACTTGAGCCGTTACAGTTGATACAGTCGATGTAAGACGTGTGCGGCTCTGATTCGGTAGACTTGAGTACGACTTGGTTCAGCTTTGGGAGACCTGGAGTGACACTGTAAAGTGTGTTGTTGGTCTGTTCTGTGGAATACGGCTCGATGCAAGTTGAGAAGAGATGAATTGCAACGAAGCGAAGAGATGAATTGCAACGAAGTATAGCTAACTGTAAACAGATATTGTACAGTCTTCTACGCTACATGTTACAGTAACGAATTGTTAGAGTTAATAGTCATTAAAGTTATATGAAACTGAAAGTTGAGTCGTCAAGTTCTTTGTAGTGTTTTTATTTGTGTGCCTACTAATACATTTAGCCAGAAGATTCAGAAATACGTAACAGTATAATCAATTACACAACATTCAGCATAGAACTAAATTGAGTCACTTGTCGCGTACGCGATTCTCCGCTTCATGTAAAGTTAGTCATCTTTTCTTTTCTGTTTCTTTTCTTAGAAAAAAGGAATAGGAAGTAGTCACTGAAATAGTTTCCGTCTGAAATTGTTGTTTTTTTTTAAATACATTTTTACTGAAAAAGGTAACAAAACAAATGAAATCATTTCCTCCTTCTTGAAGTTGATGGTAGTCTTTTAGTTCTCATCTTATATATCTAGTATATAAAGTAGAATGTGTGGCGTATGTATGTGTGTATGTATGGATGGATGGATGGGATGGATGGGATGCATGGATGGATGGAGGCTATGGATGGATGGATGGATGGAGGAAGGTTATGGATGGATGGATGTAGGCTATGGATGTAGGATATGTATGTCCCGCATAGAAATCAAAACTATTTGACCAATCTGGATACAACTTGGCTCAAATGTTCCTCAGATCATGACCGTAGTGTATGTTTAGTGTCCATCTCCCCACGACCGGGGGAGGTTGCCTAAAAATACAATACCTAAATCTATCTCTACTGAAGAGTGAAACTTTTCAACAAACCGGGTAAACCCGTTTTCACAGTATTTATATTTGATCGCAAGAATATGTTGGCTAAACGGTAAACCTAGTTTTATACACTACTTTTATTTTCGTGGCAAAATAAAAATGTGTGGGGAACATTCGCCATATTTGACGTCGGTCTAAATCCAATCCAACTAATACCCCGATTAAGGCCCGCAGACCGTGGGTAATATTTGGTCAGTATATCTATATTATAAAGTAGAAAGTAAGGCGTATGTATGTATGTATGTAGTATGTATGTCCCGCACAGAAATCAAAACTGAATAACAAATCTTGATAAATATTGGCAGAAATGTTCCTTGTGTACTATCTGGAATCGTAATGTTGTATGGTAGCCCTAAAACAAACTTAAGACTCTCAAAAAAAAAAAAAAGGTGCTCAACTCTATGAAAGCATTACTGTTTCATTGATCTAGGCCATGTTTACCATGTTTTCAAAAGAGAAGATCGAAAGGATCTAGTTCTAATTTTTAAACTACGTTTTGCAAAGATAGGTTTTTACTTTGACATATGAAAATACAAAATATAGTCATTTGATTTCATTATTTAATAAAATTAACCTTAAAATTTGTGTTTCAAAAACATTTTTCCATAAATTCGTTCCTTATATCTGCGAATTTAGAATTCCTGACGTACATTCTTTCATTAGACTTTAGATAAGACCGAAATGTTACACATCTCTCTTTTCCTAGATCTAATTATCTCTAAGATGATAGAACTTCTCTTCGCAAAGATAGTTTTATAATGAAACACATAAACATACTAATTATAGTCCATTCATTTCATATTTTAATCAAATTATCATTCAAATTTGTTTTTCTAAGGAATTTTTCATACGTTCGTTTGCTATAACTGCGAAGCCGTGTTGGCATACATTTTAATAGTTCCATTCATGAGTCGCGTCCATCTAACAAAATAGGTAATGCATGCGCAAAGCGAAGGCTTCATGCAAGTGCAGAACGAAATCTATCGCAGTCAATATTTAACTCTAGATCCATATTTATCTATAGATATACTTAATAGTTTAACACAAGAACATACAAAATAAAGTACATTTCATATTTTAATAAAATATATGTAGGCCTACAAGCAAATATTTTTATTTCGAAAATGGATTTAGGAAGATTAGCTATTTTGATAGCTCCATTCATACTATTTTTACATTCACGCATTCGCTTTACTAATAACATTATTATTTCGTTTAATTGTTTCTTAACACTCTCAGTGACTATATCGACAGTGATACGCAAATTAGACCCGCGCGCCGAGGGTAAAATATGGCTAGTGTATATATAAAGTAGAATGTAAGGAGTATGTATGTATGTATGTGCGTATGTATGTCCGCATAGAAATCTTAACAGCTTGACCAATCTTGATATGACTTGGCACACATTTTCCTTAGATCATGGCGGAAACCGTAGTGCATGTTTAATGTCCCACCCACAACTTGAAGATTCTAGTATTTAAAAAAGAAAGAAACTAACAAAATTTGTCTCTATTATATAACGATGGTTTTAAACAAATCGGATAAACCCGTGTTCACATTATTTTATTTATGTATCAATATGTTGACTAAACTGGTAGACCCATTTTCGCACTCTTTCATTTTCGTGGCAAAATATTGATAGAAATACAAACGGAACATTCGACATCCTTACTTTTTCCACAAACCCAACACAAAACTCATCAATGAATACATCACAAAATAAATTCAAGAATACAGATTCCGAATTACTAAATGTATACGGTATTAAACTGTACATCAGTAGGTTATCAATACTTCTGTACACTGGATACACCAAAAAGTTATTTGTTTTATTCGTCTCCATTTATTGAAAATCTCTTATAGCTAAATAATTTACACTAGTTCCTCTATATGACTTACGCTTCTGGACTTAATCTTAATATGCATACTTTGTCTTGAGCCAAGCATCTTAATTGGTTGTAGACTTGTGATCTTACATTTTTTTATGGCTGTGATAAGTAATGCAATAAGAAAAAAAAGTATTTGACTGCTCGTAGTTGAGAAATGTTAAGTCGTGTATGAGGGAAGCATTTCTCTCTTGGCATGCCTCCCACCAGGGGCTCGATAATTCCGCCGCCCCCATTTTCTCTCATCATCCGCTTCCCTATCGAGCAGTTACTCACTGGCACACCCTTACTCTTCCTCCCGTAACGCCCCAACTGCCTCCCTCCAGATCATGTTATCGATCCTGTGGTACGCCTTCAGTGCCAGACACCGACAGGGAAGGTTAACCCCAAGCACTATCACTTAGCCTTCGGAACATGGATTGTCTGCCCTTCTTTTTTTTAAAATGCAATTACAAAAATAGACATTGAATGGAACTCGAGATCTTGTGAAATGACTTCACTGAAAGAGAACAAAATGCAGCATTAAATGGGATCAAATTTGAAAAGAAATGAGAAAACTATGTGATACATAGACATATAAAGACATATTATATTCACAGCAAAAAATTATTGGATTAATAATTCAGTTAAGTAGGCTTTTAGGACTAGAGAAAAGAGCAAAGGATGTGCCGTTAAATTAATAATTAATCTACAAACTCTTATTTATATATCCTTTTTGATAGATCTTGGAGCCTTGTCTTCGGAAGATGATCCTATCAAATCACATTTCTAGCTTTCCAATGCAAAGATCTATGGTTCGGATTCTCGTTGAAGCTTATCTTTATTTCGTCACATTATCTTAACCTTTTCTCAATAACCATCGTACCCTAGTGCTGCTGTTATAGGATATATGTAATATTATTTCAGCGTTGGTTTCGGAATTAAGCAACAAACTAAAAAACAAGATCTAGATTCTATGTTTAAATCACAGACCAATAAACATTATACCTAGACTGGAAAACGAAAACTAATGCTTAGCTGGTCGTTATGTACGTAACTTTTCCTCAAGATGTAAGAGAATTCGCCTTGCGTCAAGGAAAATCGCTATTTTCTTAGAAAAGTAATGATCTTTAGTTTTCAATGTTTACAAATAATGTAATCCCATTTTGCGGATGTGAAATAGAAGGGTCTATTAATCACAGAACTATATATTTTCGCAAATCTATGATATAAAGTCATTTCCTGTTAGTTTCTATTGAGATGATGTTTCGAAAATCCTAGATCGAAATAATTAAAGTCTGTTGATTTTTATCATCTTATGAATTAAGATTGTACATTGAAATAGACTGATTACCTAGACCCTTCCAGATCTAGATTATGTATCTAAAAATTGCAAAGTACTATGTATAAGACGAGAGTGCTCCTGATTTCGATGTTCAATTACTCGGACTACTAGATCTAGATCTAAACATTAAAGTATATATTACATAGGTTAGCGTTGAAACAAAAAAAGTGCTTCTTATAACTACTTTACAAAACAACGCCTTGTTTCAGCTCTTTTGATGTTTTTCACGACATTTGTAGTGTTAAGATATATCCATGTCCAGTCTAGGTATAATATATAGGTCTGTGATATAAATGTTATGCATCTGAATAAAGATTTTTTTTTTCGGAATAATTTTTTGTTCGAGGTATTGGTTAAGGTATTTTTTTTTGTTACGAAGATTAATGCGTTCAAATGGAGCAAAGAGTTTGTCAGACAGGTAATGGTTGAAAGTAACTGCAGTTTGAAGGGATGGAAGAAGAAGATGCAGATACGCAGTACTGAGTGCGAGTACTTAGGTTGCACTTAGAAGAACGCGTAACGTGAGTTACCAAGTGGTTTTGAACTCACCTGGATGGGCTTTCGCATCTCCGTAAACTTACCTGTCTTGAAAATGGGGTTTCATGGTCCGGGGAAGTAACTCTACCTATTGTGTAGACTAACAGGTGAGATATGTAGAGAAAATGTTATGAATAGCAGGGTCTCCTTAGCCCACTGATAGAGAAGCAACTGTGCCTTAGAGTCTTACAGCATAGTACGCCTGCAGGGGCCTTTCTTGTAGTGCTCTCATTCTGGGATCAAATGAACAATTGGTATTCGACTAGTCTCCAGTGGTTGAGAATTATTGATATTCAGCTATGATTATTATTTGTTTAAACCAAATCATATAAGACATATGGTACAATGAAAAAAGGTAACAATGTAAAACTGTAGAGTTCCAAAATATGTTGTACCGTTTTCTTGTTTCAAATTTTAAAATTAATCCTCAAACGTCTAAATACACTTTTAATCGTGCATGGCATGTGTATTTCTTTTTTCGGCGTCTGGTGATTACAGATGCCCAACCTGTGACCGCAGCTGTCTATCAAGGATTGGCCTCTTTAGTCATTGAAGAAGTTGCAAAGGGAAAAGATTACCTCTCGAAACGTAAACTGCCAGATTTTCTTTTCTTAAATTTATGGTTGAATGAATATGCAGAACCTTTGTCACCATATTTTAGGCTATTTAAGGGTATTTGATATTTGAATTTTTTGGCCCATTACCATAGGGAATAGATAAACTACAGAAGGGTTACCTTGCTTTTATAGGTCAAGTGCAAAGAGTTACACAACTGAGGTATTAAAAATAGGTCTACTCACAACTCAAATTGTGAACATCTCAGTAATAAAATAAAAATATGTAATAAATAGGTATATATTTATAAGTACTTTGCCTGATCTCAACTCAAATTTGAGTAGTCAACCCCACCTCCCGAATAAAGCCCAGTATTTTGCCCCGGATCAAAGCAATCCACATTTTATGGTCAAGAAGTAGTAGGAGAAAAATATATAAGATAGATCATACAGCAGGGTGCGGCCTCTGGTCAAAGTTTTCTAGTGTGCATTAATGTCACGATCTGTGTAGTCCAGTCTAACTGACCCCCACCACCACACACACACACAACACACTCTGCTGGTGGAGAAGTGTGGTGAGTTAGCCGCCGCACTCTACCACTCTGCAGCACCTCCCTAAGGCCCCTCTCCCTCATTTTTCTACCCTCTTTTACTGAGCAGTGAGCTGTGTATGTGTTCTTGAGCGTGAGTGAGGATGTCGTCGTCGGCAGCGTTGTGATAGCAGTCGTGGCGTTGGTAACCACGGCGGAGAAAATGGATGCCGCTGCTGTTGTTGTTAACGATGACGACGCCTCTTCCGCTGCGATGAAGCATGACTCACGGCTGCACGGCTGACGCCGCTGCATGTTTTAACGAACCTTTTTTTTTTCTAATACCGCTAGTGTCATACTAATTGTAGACATATACATACCCTGAGCACACATTGCTGGATTCAGAGGAGTATAATCAATAATGATCTTTGTGATGCTATGTGCTTCTGGACTAGTGCTAAAAAAATTAATTGGCTTGCAATGTCGGAAGTAATGGAGAATTATTTACGGAAATGGTAAGTTAGATTTCTTTATTGCATTAATTGCATGATTTCTTTTTGATAATCTTTGTTTCCAGAATTTGGATGGCAATGTAAGATAATTCAAATAGATTTTAAATATCACACCTTTCC
This sequence comes from Biomphalaria sudanica, assembly GCA_036873155.1. NCBI lineage: Eukaryota > Metazoa > Mollusca > Gastropoda > Planorbidae > Biomphalaria > Biomphalaria sudanica. Next base: position 3,196,948 of record JAZGLO010006691.1, read on the forward strand.
ACAACCTGTCAAAATGCATGGGAATTCTGGCTGTAAGCAATGTTCACCTTTGACTGCACATCCAATAAACTGAAGTGTCGATGGAGGTGTTTCATTTACTGTCAGGGTTTTTAGTAGTTAATAACGTTAAGGCTCTATCGGTCAGTTCATGGTTGAATTGTGTATATGGTGAAAGCTGAATTCAATTGGACGGTTGGTCATTGCTATGTTCACAGTAGTTCACGCACACACTTTTCATTCTGTTGTCTATATTAGTGTTGAAAACAAATTTACTTTAAGTCTAAAAATACATCACAAAACAAAACCTCCACATTTTTTTAAAATGCATCTTAATAAGAATATTTTTCATAAGTGATTGACGAGGTATTTAGCTTTAAATGTTTGTTTTTTTGTCCTTAAGGTTATACTAGTGTTAAAAGTTAATACAAGATAATTTTAATGGACAGCTCAGTGATTACATAGGACTTGTAGCTCATTCGTTAGAATATTTATACCTGGAATTGATTTTTGCTATTAAAAAAAGTATTTTGAAATTCAGATTATGAATTTAAGTGTGGTGCTCCTACAACCTCTTCGTTACAGTCGTTTTACATAATGTGAATTCACGTGAAATGTTAGACCAAAGATAAGATTACTTTATTCTTGTAATTAGAGAACCAGCATTTTTAGGTTTGTAACACAAAAACAAAACTTAGACTTTAGTGTCCCTGGCAATGACTTGCCCAATACTCGTCTATATATTTCAGGACATTTGATTTTAAACATCAGTAATGATATAGCGTCATTAGTTCCAGTTTCCGGTTGAATTGAATAAGGAAGTGAAGTCCCAGATAAAGAAGCAATATTTACGCAACACTTAGCTTAAGACGTTTCATTGACACTTTAAAAACACAACAACAACAACAATAATAGTACAAGGAGATATTTCATGAGCTTTTTTTGTAGTATTAATAGAAGGCTCAAAAACCAGCGTCTGTAATCATCACGTCATACCCCCTCCACGTTATTTGTATCAACTGTGAATGACCCCTCCCCTCCACGCTATTTGTAACAACTGTGAATGACCCCTCCCCTCCACGTTATTTGTAACAACTGTGAATGACCCCTCCCCTCCACGCTATTTGTAACAACTGTAAATGACCCCTCCCCTCCACGCTATTTGTAACAACTGTGAATGACCCCTCCCTTCCACGCTATTTGTAACAACTGTGAATGACCCCTCCCCTCCACGCTATTTGTAACAACTGTAAATGACCCCTCCCCTCCACGCTATTTGTAACAACTGTGAATGACCCCTCCCCTCCACGCTATTTGTAACAACTGTGAATGACCCCTCCACTCCACGCTATTTGTAACAACTGTGAATGACCCCTCCCCTCCACACTATTTGTAACAACTGTGAATGCCTTCAACGTTTTTGAAGCTCTTTGTTCAAACAGATCAGAGAAAAACATGTTTCTGTTTTGTTTTGTTTTTAGTTCCATTGTTTTCTTTCTTCTATAGAAAAGCGTGTTCTAATACTTACGAATTAAATGAATGCTGAATGAACAAGATCGGTCTATCTCAGAAGATAAAGTAGATTACTTGAGTTTTATAAAGTATATTAAATCTTAACAAAGCTTATATCAACTTACTCTGACTGTCTGTCTGGGATCAAGTTGAAATTTTGTACAATTATTTCTTGTACCTGACAATATAAAACCTTATATTTTCATAAGCTCTTCGCTGGCACAGTGATTAGTGTAACTGGCTTAAGAGATCTTGAGCCATCGAGTTTGAATTCAAGTAGAACCAACTTTTTTTTTTAATTTATAAAATGCCATTAAAAAGCGATCACGGTAACATTCACACAGATACCCATTCTTTCACCCCCTCCCCCTTTCCCAGCTAGAACAAGGAAGTGATAGGATCATAATGTTTTAAGAAAGCTAAAAACATGCAATTGCGCTAAACGAAAACAATATGTAAAATATCTACACACACATATTTATTATTTTTTAATTTAGATCTAGCATCTCTTACAAATTTAGTTACATGACTTATCCAAACTAATTATACAATTACACTTAATATAAGCTTTGTTTTGTTTTTTAAAGTATTTTTTTTATTTTGCTTGTCTGTTTTCAAGAATGGAATGATAAATATCAAATATGCCATTTGAAAAGGTTTAGAATGTTTAAAAACACTTCCATTTGACAGACACACTAATTTGTTTTCTTTAATTTTAATATGCTGTATCGCTGACTCTTAATTAATGGCAATGTCTTCGATTCCAAAGATTGAGGATGACTCCTGGATGAGTGCAGTGTTTCACATGACTACGCAAACCCACTTACGACCTGCATATTTTTTCGCATCTCCTGCAGACAATGCTACTGTCCCCCACAGCGGTCTATTTAAGTTTTCTTTCCGTCTTCGGTCTGTTACTTTTTTTATATTTCAGTTAATATACCAATGGAGATTCAATGTTTGGTTCTCGCTCCTGTTTTCCAGTCCCAGTAATTTGTACTACATATCTAATATCCATTAATTTTAGCATTGTATATACATTATGTAGTAATTTACTTCATAGTGAGTATCAAGTAGTGTTAGGAATGTGATGCAGTGGTAGTTTATCACGTTACTACACAATTTTAAAGTGTGTGTTTTTTTTGGGGTAAGAAAAGAGTGAGTTATTGTGCCGCATATGCATTAGATAGGCCTATAAGTAACAATAGTGTTGCCTATTAGTCATCAAATTATGGAGACATTGAGACACAACAGGAAGCCAGATAGATAATATACAATCTGAAACTTTTATTACCTGCAAAATCTTCTTAGTTTAGTGTATCGTTAGGTCAGAGAGTTGTACTTTGTGTACTTGTGAGTTGTGGCTGCAATAAACATTTTGGAAACAGTTTTATCCTTTATTTTCTTCTGTCTTTCTTAACACCTAATATACCTAATAGACTTGATTGCTATTTTCCTATCTCTCTTTCTTTCTCTCTCTCTCTCACACACACACAAACAAATACACTGTCATAAGACTTTATCCTTGTAGGACACTTTAAAAAAAAACAACATATGAATATTTCCTAGAACTTTTGCATGACAATTCTTTTATGCTATAGCACGCGCTTTGCCCAATTTTTTACGTAGACATGAGAAGGGAGGGGGTATCTGGCAGAAAGTTCTCGTGCAGACTTCAGACGCTCAGCCAACACAAGTCAATTTGAATCAAGCCCCCATCCCCCTAGTAGGTAGCCAAGCGGTTTATGCCTCTCACACATATTTAACCAAGTCAACTTTATGTCGAGCTTTTTTGGAGCTGATTAATTAATTACCATACCGTCTTTCAAGGCAACTCTAGTCAAAAAGCAACAAATATGATCCGAAAAAAAGACAACAGAAAATCTCTGACAAAGTTTTTGCCAAAAACATGAAAAGAAAAGACGTTAAGAGAATTAAATCATCCTTGGGCAGACAACAGGGGGCGCGGTGGCAGAGTGGTTAAGCGCTTGGCTTCCGAACCTGAGGTCCTGGGTTCGAATGTCGGTGGAGACTAGGATTTCGCATTTCGGGATTCTTATGGCGTCTCTTGAGTTCACCCAACTCTAATAAGTACTTGACTTTAGTTTAGAAAATTAAAGGCGGTTGGTCGTTGTGCTGGCCACATTACACTCTGCTCGTTAATCGTAGGCCACAGAAACAGATAACCTTAACATCATCTGCCTCATAGATAGAAAGATCTCACAATCTCAATCTTTAGACTCGAAGTCAAGTCTTATAATTATTATTTTTAAAAATTATGTTCAGCATTTCAACATTACATTGTTACGGTTCCTTTATAAGACTTGTATTTAACTACGAACAAGGATGTTTTATTATTAAGTAAAAACTCCCCTCTCCGAATGTTTTATTGCTGTCTTGGCCACCGGCCAAAGCTCATTGAATACCTACATAATAGAAAAAAGTTGTCTGATCTGTGTTGTTCTGTTAAGTGTGTATGTCAAGATTCTAACCAGGTTTTTAAAGTTTTTGTCATCTGATTGTTTCGGTATTGGTTGCCTTCTGTTCAACAGCTGGATCAGTTTGAAGACATTTGTTTACACATATCAATCTGTTGCATAATGGATGGTAAGGATCAAGGAGTTAAGTATAGATAAGTAAATAAGATAAATTTACTGAAAATATCATGTTTAATTTGTGTTATAAGTTATATCTTTATAATTAAGCTGTTCTCAGACAACGGCGGAGTAACATGTAACATGTAAGGGTCCATTGAGATAATGCTATAAGTGGTTCCCTTTTTTACAAGACCTCTCTGTCAGAGCAAGTCCTTTTTTTTTTCGTGCACCTAGTTAGCTTAAATACATCTAAATATAATTTAATTTTCTGATTATTATAAAATACGCAGTATTTGATAGATTAATTTAAAATGATGCAAAACAGCTGAAACATCTTTCAAAACATCAAAGTACTTTGCACCTCCACACCAGTCGTTGATTGCGATAGCTCTTCCAAGATGGAATTAATGAAATAAAAATATGAATAAGCTCTGGAAATCGAGATTAATACTCTAACATTCGTTTGTATAAAAGCATTAGGTGGTTGGGGGTAATGCTCCCCGAAACTCGCTGTACACCATATATTGTAATTTTTAGGGTTTACGGTTGAGTGAAGGATGTGGAGCCGCTCCAGTGAAAGCGCGTAACACTCCGTCTATTTTATATTCACTGATTCACTGGTGGGAAGCGTGGTCGAGAGGCTAAGTGCGCTTGAACTTGACTTGTTTTGGCTACCTAGAAAGGGGCTCGAGGTTCGACACCCGACTCGGGCAGGGTTGCGTTTACTGAGCTGCACGGAAAACCAACTCCTACATACCCCTTCCCCCCCCCCCCACTGGTCCACAAATGAGATTGGACCCAAGCGCTCTGAGCATGCTATAAGCATGAAAGTAAGACCAAATAAAAGCTATAATAATAATTCTCGTTGCTTGTTGGAGGAACATCTTTAAACTATGGTTTAATAGCTAAAACAAAACACAATTCACTCCAATTTTCACAATTCCTCATATCAGCTTGCAAATTCTTCATGGGACACGGATCTCGAAAACAGCTCTATGCGTTATGGCCCAATAATTTTTTGTGGACCTGTTGATGTAGGAGTATCTAAGAGACGATGCCTTTTCAAAGCAAATTTTTTAAAAGTTGCTCGAGTCAAATTTTAAACTCAATGAAAGTCCAACATGTTTAGCCACTGAGCTGAAAAAATAGAAGACTTTATTCCTGTTGTTAATTTACAAGTGAGCTTGTTTGACGGGTCGCGACTGTGCTTGATTGTCACGGGTTGCCCTCCTCTAAATTAGTACATTTTCAATATCAAACAAAATTAAATAATTACGACTTATCGATGAAATATTTTGTTGTCATCGGCATTGAATATTTGTACAAAGTTTCAGTTTGATCCGAAAATGGAGAGAGAGAGAGAGAAATAACATATACAAGATTTTTACGAGACAGACAGACAGACAGACTTGATCAAAACTCGGTAAAAAAAGAGATGGAGGAAGAGTAAAGTTTTGTAATAAGTCGAAACACCAAAAATAACACATGAAATCATGATCTGAAGTGGATACGCAAACAACAAAGTCAACTATCTAGAATGTACACACAAAAAAACCCAACAGGAATCACTAGAAAATGCTTGTTGAGGTCAACAGCTTGACCTACATTCAACTTGTAATGACCTTAGCTTTACAGTGACAAGTGGACTGGACAATCCTTCAAACTATCTCTTGGCCACAACTTTTTTTTTTTAACCTATATATTTATGTCCAGGCAAGTAGAGTACAATCCAAATGTGTGTCAGATTTTTTATATTTTTTATTTGCATACTTGTTTTAACTTCCTGGCCCGAGAGCTGATTGCGCTAAACGTCACGTGACACTGTGGAAAAAAAACAGACAGTGATAAGTATGATCGTCAAAATAAAATAAAATAACTGCTTTGACTGCTATGATGTTGTAGTCTGTTCAAAAGTCCTCACAATTAGTGCAGAAGTGATACATATCAGCTGTTGCTGGAATAAGTGCAGCCTAGAAGTGGGTTTATTTCCCACTCTGTTAGGCCTATAAGTAGACACAAAATCTGTGATGATCCAGAGATATAGGTTTACTATTTATCAAATAGAGTCTAAAGAAGGTTGGTAAGTAAATCTAGAAGCTTACAGTGGTGATTGTGTCAAGCGTTATTGATTCATGAATATAGATTACTTATTCTCAAATATACTTTATTTTGTTGTAAGATGTCTCAATTCGGGAAGGCGCGGTGGCTTAGTGGTAAAGCTATTGGCTTTTGAACCGGGGACGTGTGTTCGAATCTTAGTGAAGTCTGTGATTTTGGGATTTTGTGGGCGTCTCTGTGTCCACACATCTCTAGTGGTCAATATTACTTGGATTAGTTGGGAAAATGTGAAAGCAGTTGTCGTTATGCTGACCACATGGCACCCTCGTTAACTGTGGGCCTCAGAAACAGATGACCTTTACATCAACTGCCTAATAGATCGCAAGTTCTGAAAAATATTTTTTTTCTTACTAAGATATAGAAAGATATCGAAATGTGTTTCAATCAGTGATTTGACATGGTTCACTTACAATAGACGTTCTTATATTAACCAACATGTTATTGGGAGAAGGAAGATATTGTTTTTACGTAACCTTTATCTTCCTGGGCTTAAATCTATAGACCCGCTATTTATTTATTCATAAACTCTTTATAGATTAATTCGTTATATAATTTTTTTTTTAAATGTAAGAAATTCACAGCATATTTTGTTTATAATTATCAGTTCTTTAGATATACTCTTTACAGATCTTTACTTTAAGCACCTACTCTTTAGAGACCTATTCTTTAGACACCTACTCTTAAGACAATTTTAATGACCTACTCTTTAGACACCTACTCTTTAAGGTAAATCGGTTATAGCAAGGCATACACACAACAGCAAAAAAAAAAAAGCAGTTCCAAGTCAAGATGACACAGTACATATTTAGCCTAGTCTTTGCCCTAAGACCTGAGCCCCCCCCCCCTTTTCCAATGATATGTCAGCTCTTTAAAAACGAAATTTAGCACCACTAGCAAATGAGATGGGTTTTTATAATTCCATCTGCATAAAAATAAAGTTACTATCTAAACATACTAAAAAAAAATGTATTGGCACGTCATACTGCCGACATTGAGGTCACATGCTCGTAAAGTCACTCTAAGTATATGGAGAAATGTATGGTTTTGACAAACTATTTTATATTGTAGCCTACTCTCATGAAACAGACCAGTGTAGAGTATAATTACAAAGCCGTGTTGAATCTCTTTTCTCACGAGTGTCAGACAAGCTGCCATGTGGATAGACCACTGTTATGTGGGAACACCTGACCTTTCCACGCAGTCCACCCAGAGGCGGTCACTTCATTTGTCTTCAACTCCCGCTCAATCCCACCTAGTCCTCTCCTCCCCTCTGAAAAAAAAAGTAAATTTAGAGATTGTTATCTAGTTAAATCTCTCGTGGTCAAGGTCATTGAAGGTTGGGTGCTTGGCATCATCTACATACATTCAACTAAACACCTCCGTAAGTTTTCTTTGTTCCCGGTGGCTGAGTGGTTAAGCGCTTGGCTTCCAAACCTGGGGTTTTGGGTTCGAATGTTCGTGAAGACTTGGATTCCATCCAACATCCATGGGTACCTGAACTAAGTTGCGGAAAGTAAAGTTGGTTGGTCATTGTGCTGGTCATATGACACCCTGCTCGTTAACCGTTGTCATAAGAAACAGATGACCTCAACATCATCTGTCCATTAGATCGCAAGGTCTGAAAGGGGAACTAAACTGCTAAAACGTATAATCAGTCGAACTATTCCTGTTTATGTATAGAACTAATACTGTTTATGTATAGAACTAATACTGTTTATATATAGAACTAATACTGCTTATGTATAGAACTAATACTGTTTATGTTTAGAACTGATACTGTTTATGTTTAGAACTAATACTGTTTATGTATAGAACTAATACTGTTTATGTATAGAACTAATACTGTTTATGTTTAAAACTAATACTGTTTATATATAGAACTACTACTATTTATGTATAGCGCATCGCTCATGCTCTAGCATTCAGTACTCTCTCTCTCTCTCTCTCTCTCTCTCTAGTCTTATCTCTTTGGTGGACCTGGGAAGGGGAGCTGCAAGCACCTTTGGGATTCGAACTCGCCCCCCCCCCTCTATCAAAGTAGCCAAGCAGCATGTACCGCAGAGCCCACAACAACGCTACCAGCCCATCCATACTTTTATATTTATAGGATTGACATAACATATAGAGAAGATACCTCTCTGCACATTCGTACAGCTTTGTATACATTAACCTCGTAGGCGCAGAAACATCAAATACCTATACCCATCACAAAGTATAAAAGTTCAATCATTAGCTTGTATGAAATGTTTCTTTGGAGTTTCCCATCAGTCTTGTAAAGCATAGCAGTGAAGGCGATGTAAACACTGCCCTCTTTGTCTTCGAGTGATAAGCAAAACAAAACAAAAAAGGAAAGAATCAAATTCCATTAGGAAAAAAAGGATGAAAAGAAAACTCTGATTGGACAGGATTATAAAAAAGAAAAACATCTCCAGGTTTCTTTCTCCCGTCATCTGGGGATTACAAATGGAACAGTTACATCAGTATTATAATAATAATATAAAACTCACCACACCTTTCAGCCGGGGACTTTGAAAGTGTATCATGTGATTAGCCCCAAAAGCATTTTTTTTTTCTGGTTAAAATTATAAATTTCTTTTTGCATGCTACTAATGTACATTTCATAAGGCTACCTTTACCTTCTTTACGAGATCAGATTTTGTGTTCCAACGGCAATCAAATAGATTTGCTTCGGACACGTTCTCTTTCACCACAGAACACGCAAGTTAAACACAGTATAGAGTTTTGTTAGCATCATTAGCCATTCTCAGGCAATACCAACAACAATAAATAACTAAGAGATTCTTTAGATCAAACTCAAATACTAAGTGCATATTTGTATGAAGCTTACAATGGTGCTATGCCTTCGCAATAGTTGAACTACTTTATTTCAATGGCGTGTTTGTGCTATTACAAAGGTTATAGACTAATGTCCGTAGGATGAAGAGTGTCTACACGTTTATTTCTCCCATTCTTGAATCAAGTTGAAACTTTGCTTTTGCTTTTATAGGTTGGGGGGGGGGGGGAGGAGATAAAGAGAAATAATGTCATGCTATTTCTATTCCTACTGCATGCCAGGCAGAGTGACCTTTCTTGGCACCACCTGACACATACTCTCTGCTCACTCTTCTGTGACCTCTACACCATCCCGATCTCCATTCATGCCGCGACTTTCTGAACACACTTTGTTACACTCGTGACCTAATTATCGATCAGTCTTCCAAGAAATTTATTTGATGGAACGGCGCACGTGAGAGCCACGAAAGGCCGGGCGACCCAGTTAAGACTCCTGACAACGAGAAAGCTGTCCAGTTTATGACTCACACGCCCCTTTTTCTTCTCCACCCCCTCCCTTTTCAAGGCTTAAGTCCTTCACGTGACTGGGCTTCCAACATTAATCACGCGATTCTCATTAGCCCACTGACTTGAAGGTCCAGATGTTGGACGATTGCTTCTCTTACCGTCCAAAAAATTCTCGACCTGTATGGTGACATGTATGCACTACGCAAAACAGCAGGGCTTTTGCGAGAGAGGATTTGAGCCTCTCAAGCCTTCACTCAATTGGAATTTGATAATGATGATGATTACTTTGTGCATATACCTATTTGATGTTTTTTAAGTACATTAAAAGCCAACAGGGACATCAGTTTTGGAGGCGAAAAGCTGACAAATGTCAGAAGTTTTAAATACATCGAAGCTATCGTCTCAGATGTGGGAGCCAAACAAGAATTACTGACCAGAATAGTTAGCACTTGCAAAAGTCAAAATAATCAGGAAAGACAAAAGGCCTAGCCCTCGGCAGTCAAATAAGACTGATGCGCTTCCTGGTCACGACCCAATTTTTATATTCTTCCGAATCTTGGTCGCTGTATACAGTTCTAGAGAGGAGGATCCTAGCAATGGGATTGAGATGCTAAAGAATAGTAAAGAAAGATCCCAGATATCACTTATAAAGACCACATCACAAATGAAGAGATTAGAAACAAGATTAATGCAGCTATTGGATCCCTATGACCTGCTAACTACTGACAAAAAAAAAGCAACTGTCATTGAAAGAAATTCTATCCGAGACTAAAGACAGAGAAGAATGGAGAAAGAAGGTCAACGGATCTTGTGTTGTGCACTAACGGTCCAACACACTAAGGAATATGTGAGGGTGAGGGAGGCTCAACCTGTCCGTTTGTTTCGCCAACTATGAGATAAGATGAAAACGCAGTCAGAAGACCGGACTCTAGAGATACTTTGCGATGCTAGGTATTCCTATGATATCCCACCAAATGAATGCGAGGATATGGTAGGCAGTGAAACTATAAAGACTAACTTTCTGATAAACTGCCGGCAGGTGGCTAGTTACCAGTAGACTGTAGTTAGTAAACTGTACTTTCAAACCTACTACAACCTGGCTCTACCATTAAGCACACAGAAGCATAAAACACTTCCACTCGACTGTACAAAGCTGAAACCAACTTTTTATATCAGGTCAAATATTAACAACTAGTTGACCGGCGGCGTAGCATACGCCGCTATTTTGCACAAAACTAAGTTTAGCTGTTGTGCATTTAGTTTCATAGTAACCAGAGTCTCGTGAGCATTGAAGGATGGGGGTGGGGTGGCGGGGTATGTATGAGACTATGTGATGAGAGTGGGAAGAATTTAGGTCTCTCTTGAAGCTGTTTAAAAAAAATGCACTTTCTCCGTTTGCGTCCTATAGGAAACAGTGGAGGTCATGTGGAGGTCAACTTGAACGCGTGACATCACAGCCTGGTAAATAAGCTCATCACTTAACACAATCTGGTTTTGACTCCCACGCATTGAATGTACATTATGTTACAACAGCAGCTGTTTTTAATACATGTCGCAGAGCAGAAAGGATTGACTTAGGGGAGCCTACAAGTTAATTTAGGATTCTTTACTCATTGCAATACATTTTGTGTAGCAATTAGACACTTAAAGCCTGAAACCTCTTGTTTCTTTGTGTGGTTAAAGTTCAAGAGGACAGAAAGGTTTTTGTATAAATCAAGAAATAATTTGAACAAACGCTTAAAAAATCATCTTGAATAACAGTAATTTTTTGGGACTGGCAGATGTTTTTTCTATTAGATATCATTGCTAAAATCTCTCTAAATCTGTTCAAATAACGAATTCGACTCCATTTCTCCACCTTCCACTTTCCAATGTGAACCTTATAAATGAATGACTTTGTGGTGTTTCAATATATCTTCCACGTCCAACACGATGGTTGTGATTGTATTTGAAAGTACAGCGATTGAAAGCGATTTAGGGACAGATCGTACAATTGACGTCTCCTAAAACTCACCGACGTTTTTTTCTTTTTTCCTGTCAACTCATTTTTCTTAAAGATACGAATGAAAAACAAATCACACTAAGATCTACTTGAAATTTGAAGAGTTAAGCAAAAATCTTGAATTTGAAATGCACGCATTTCTGACACCAACATGACATGATCTTCATGTTTCGAGGACACGAAATCGTACTTCAATGACGACGAACAGTCACTTCTCCACCCTCACTTTCCATACTCAACCAAACTACATATAAATATTACAATCCATGTACTTTCTTTTTAGCCTTTTCCATAGAACAAAAATAATATTGTGATTTCGTGGAAGAATATTGTAAATGAAGTATTCGTGCGATTACATGTTTATAGATGTCGCAAAAGTTTAATTAGATTTTCTCAGGAAATGTCAAAGAGATTCTTAATCTCTAGAGCTGCACATGTGTTAACTATCTTAGACGTGAAAATGTAAGAGTCTGAAAAGATCAAACCAATATCTCAAATGTCATTGGTTCCAAATTGGGATTAATGTTTAACGAGATGATTTGATAGCTGCTTGCACAAATTTACAAGATATAGTTGATACAGTTTAACATTAAACTAAGCTTGAACAAACAGATATATCTATTTTTATCTTAAGTTTTAAAGAATCCATTAAAATGTCGAGGAAAAAAAAGAAATTGTTAATAGTTTCATCCATTTACAGAGTTTTCTATGTCACTTCTTTCCACCATTTATGTATGTAGGCTTCATGTGAAACCCGGTTACTTTTATAGCTTCAGTCGAGTCTCTGCCATTAACCAGTTCTAAGTGGGAGGCCTGTTGCTATAATATGGTGTTATTTTTTTCAGATGTTATGTGATCAGACTAACCTTGCATGTATTTATTAGAAAGGTTTTAATGCATGATAATATGCGTCAATAATTCCCTAATCTTTAGTGTCGATAAAATCACGATGTAGGTTCAAGTATTTAGAGAACTTCAAAGATATCAAATGAATACAGTCGCAAACTTATTTTTAAAAATTGTTTTGAAAAGCTGGTCTTAATATTTTACTTCAACTTTTTGAAGCATCTGGTCTGAGCTCATTGGCATTGAGGAGTGAGTCGAAACCTTTGGTACATACTCTTAGAAGTTCCCAGGCAGTAAGTTTTTGGATAAAAAGAACGCGGTACATCTGTACAATATAATTGGTTTCGCATTGAATTAATTTTCTCAGGCTACTCGAAAAAAAAATCTGCTACTGTTTCGCTGTTTACACTTGCACTGATTCGTAAAATTGTAGTTTTATTCTGTTAAATGTCAATGCATACATTTTGATTGCCTTTATATTTTGTCTCATCATTTTTTGGATTATATATTTATGAAACTTCCATATTTATTAATATATATATTACCACTGGGTTTGACACTTGTGGTATAGTGATCGTTGCACGCTCTATTGAAGGAGTATTTAGTTCTGAATCGCATTTATTTTAGGATTAAGTCTAAAGCCAGGAACCAAAAATCTTGAAATGTGTCTTGTTCTGTGAACTGCATTTAGATTTCTATACACCAGGAAGTGACAATATACATTGCTCATAGGCGCTGAAATTATTCAATATGTTAACGCAAGAGATTTTTTGCACTTTGATATTGAACAAAAATCGATCTTTCAATTTTCTATTTTCAAAACAAAAAATAGCGAGGCAATCGTAGCAATATATTGACTTAGGATCCCTTGGACTTTTCCATTTTCTCACACTTCCTATCTGAGCTGAGTATTTGGGACACATTTCGACTTCACCTACTCGTTCTTGTCGCTTTTACAACAAAGACATTTCAAGCAGGTTAATTGCTAATCATTTTTCCTCCCCATTGTTAATATTCGCACAAGCTGACAATTGTCAAGGAAGTAGAATGAAGCTGTGTGTCAGAGACTTAGTTCTGTCACTGTTAACGTAGAGCTGTGTCAGAGACTTAGTTCTGTCACTGTTGACGTAGAGCTGTGTCAGAGACTTAGTTGTGTCACTGTTGACGTAGAGCTGTGTGTCAGAGACTTAGTTCTGTCACTGTTGACGTAGAGCTGTGTCAGAGACTTAGTTCTGTCACTGTTGACGTAGAGCTGTGTGTCAGAGACTTAGTTCTGTCACTTTTGACGTAGAGCTGTGTCAGAGACTTAGTTCTGTCACTGTTGACGTAGAGCTGTGTGTCAGAGACTTAGTTCAGTCACTGTTGACGTAGAGCTGTGTGTCAGAGACTTAGTTCTGTCACTGTTGACGTATAGCTGTGTCAGAGACTTAGTTCTGTAACTGTTGACGTATAGCTGTGTCAGAGACTTAGTTCTGTCACTGTTGACGTATAGCTGTGTCAGAGACTTAGTTCTGTCACTGTTGACGTATAGCTGTGTCAGAGACTTAGTTCTGTCACTGTTGACGTATAGCTGTGTCAGAGAGTTAGTTCTGTCACTGTTGACGTATAGCTGTGTCAGAGACTTAGTTCTGTCACTGTTGACGTATAGCTGTGTCAGAGACTTAGTTCTGTCACTGTTGACGTATAGCTGTGTCAGAGACTTAGTTCTGTAACTGTTGACGTATAGCTGTAAACATCCTTTTCACGTTTTATCAATTTGTGACACACACACACGTAGTTATAACACATAAACACACATCTATTTTAAATATACATACAATACATACACAGGCGTTGTGGTGGCTGAATAGTGAAGCAATTAGCTTCTTAACAGATGTTCTCTAGTTCAAATCCCTGCCAAGACTTGGATTTTGTACTCGGAATTTTTAGGATGCCCTTTATTCCAACCAACTCTAATGGATACCTAACATACGTAAGATCGTAAGGTCTTTACCTAATTATAGATAAAGGCTATACAATAAAAGAGAAATATACTATGGACACACAGTTTTATTTTGGGATGAATATACGTTTAATTTGAAAGAGATTTTTTCGATTACATCCATTATGTTAGCTGTAAAATCCCTACGGTATTTCACTTTGCCTTTATATTATAGAGTTGTATAGTCGTGAACTTCTGGACAAGTCTCAGAGAGAGGCACATAGATTTAAATGTAGCTTTGAGACCAAATGAAAATAGTTCATCAATACAATGCAAAAGCTTTATGAAGAGAATGAATGAAAAAAAAAAATATATATATCCATACATCAAATAGGTGACAGCTAGGTCATTGCTGATTCTCACAATACAGCTATCTTCCTTTACCTTCGAGCCCAAAGATCAAGCGCTTTCTTACAATACAGCTATCTTCCTTTACCTTCGAGCCCAAAGATCAAGCGCTTTCTTACAATACAGCTATCTTCCTTTACCTTTGAGCCCAAAGATCAAGCGCTTTCTTACAATACAGCTATCTTCCTTTTATCTTCGAGCCCAAAGATCAAGCGCTTTCTTAAAAATGAAGAGGAAGTTTAAAACTTTCGATTGCTGCCCCTACAACAAACACACACACACACATGCACACACAAACATATGTATACAATTATGCATGTATGTATGCATGTTTACACAGGAAACGAAACAATTATTTTAACCCTATATATAGCCTGCTAATTATTCAAGTAACGTGACCTTCACATTCTGGCTCAGTAACCAGTGCTGGATCTATGACATTGCCAACAAAATAATATCAATGCATTTTGATAAGGCCTCAAGTATTAGACCTATGTCCGGCCTTGTAAGGAACCCCAGATCGCTGCAATGATTTCCATTCAAGGACAACAACTGCACCTTATCACTTATTAGAGAACATTGTGATAAGCCTGGAATATGTGGGGGAGTACAAAAGACTTTGGGGCTAGAGGGTTAAGTTGGAATCTATTCCTGTCACTTGTATTCACTTTATAACTTATTTATATTGCTACTTATAACTTATAGTGCTTTATGCCAGTGATGCTCAATCTTATTCGGCCCGCGGGCCATTTTAATTTCCGACACATTTCTTCCATCACTGCTAGTGCTAGCAAGCACTTTTTTTTTTTACACATTTGCCATCAATAAACGTGTCCACTGCTCTACTTTCAATGTGAGTAACTGTGTAGCTTGTCTTATAGAAGACTCATTTTTATTTTTGTCTCTTTTTGTAAATATTCTCATCCATCCTTCTCTCTAGGTGTGATCTAACAGTTGCGTCTGGAACCGAAAATGCCGCTTATCAATGTGCTGGGTTTCATAAATCAGTTTCATGTTATATATCAATATATATTGTAACGAATCTCACTATCCAGGCTCTCTGCAAAGTGCATCACACGACACCACCAACTTAAAGAGCTTGACAACTCAGGGCTCCTAAATAACTTAATAGTTTAATGTCAAATAAATACAAAGCCAATACTGTATAATTGGCAACACGTAACACAAGACTGTACAAAAGTTTCATACTCCGACGTATCAACTCTGTAACGCTGTTTCAACTCTCCGCCTCTTGCTGGACTTACACTTGATTCTCTGTTCCGGACCGACCTAGACTGATTCTTGACCCTTGACTTCGACTCGTACTTGTGAAGTTGCGAGGTAACGTGAAGCGACCTGACTCTGACACCTTCACTCTTTTATAGGGTCCCTACTGGCCTTCTAGAACTGGACGAACATCGCTCGACCCTTCTGGTTAATCACATGACCACATTCTTCACTGAGCTCTAAACACAGATCCTTTCCGAACTGTCTTGGCTGACCGTCGTAACTTGCCACGGTTGACCGCTCGTCTAGCGTTGGCCTGGGGCGATTTGCGTCGGCTGTCTACACACACCGATACCCCCATCTGTGTCACCACCAGGTTAATTAGCTACAATATTCTTTAAAAAAAAACACATACGTTGTTGTTTTTTTTATCGGCACAAGTCAATTAAAATAATAATAATAATAATAAAGTGGTATTTTTAAAAAAAATTGTGTGGAGAGAGGATTTTTTCCACTTTATGCCTTTGGCGGGCCGGATGGAATCATGTCGAGGCCCAGAGGTGGTCCACGGGCCATATTTCGGGCATCACTGCTCTAAGCTTTCGGTGTAATTGTAAATACTATGGAACGAACGGGAAGAGTCTTAAGGCTTTAAAGTGTCGTATTGATTTAAACCCTTATTGTCAATACGTTTCACTACAATCCATATATGGCTGTATATTTGGTTGAACTACACAGCAAAGGCTTAAAAATAATACTTATAGAATAACATTTATAGAGTCTGCTGCATTGATTTCATTTTATCTCCATATTGTAGTAAAAATTATATTTAGTATTGTTCACAAGGAAGTTATTTGTTATTCAATTTTTATTAGTTGAGGTATATTATGCCTATAGCGGTTAAGTTGTCTACCAGCATTTTGGTGCTACAAGTCAACGACGGTAACAACAACACTCAGTAGTTGCAAACCTTATATCTTATGGACATCATTTTCATGTATTTCCTGCTCAGTCACAAAAATACGGATTGAACTTAGGCCTACGTGTCATAAATTATGAAACAGTTAATCAGAGTTAAAATCAAAACAACTAATTAAACATAATTGTTTCTAGGCTTATGATTCTTGACTACTACGTAAGTATCTGATTTCAAACCAGAACTAAGAAAAAAAGTAGAATATGTGTCTATGTTTTGTGAGACCAGTCTCCTCACAAGTTTCCAGATTTATGATCACTTTTGATGTCTTGATACTCCATAGTTTGTACACCACATGGTGATTGCATTAATGTTCTCTAGAATTAAATTCTCTTGTTTTATCTATGACCAGCATCTACCAATAAAACAATGACCCATAATCTTCAAATACAAAAACAAAATTTAATACAATGCTCAGAAAGATGTAAAGATAAAGGCACATTCCTCGATCATGGAATAAGTTGCCTGAGACAGCTAGGAAAACCAGTGACTTAGCAGAATTTAGGTCATTTGGTTAATATGCATGACTGAATGCATGACGCGTAGGACGTAATCATCTTCTTTTTTTTTTTTTGAAGTAACGTCTGTATTGTATAAGATAAGATAAGAAGACTAGTATATGGGTTTGACCTTCTATGTATAATGTATGGAGATTTTATGCTATTTTCCCTGATGTTTGTTTGTAAAATGTTTTACATAATTCGGATGCGCATTTAACAATTGGGTATCATCGATGACGTTTGCTTGACGGAGTAGGAAAACATTTATTAACATCCCTGCATGTTGTCCGCCCCCACCAGCACCACCATGGAAATTGTCAGT
The DNA here is from genome assembly GCA_036873155.1 of Biomphalaria sudanica. Classification (NCBI taxonomy): domain Eukaryota; kingdom Metazoa; phylum Mollusca; class Gastropoda; family Planorbidae; genus Biomphalaria; species Biomphalaria sudanica. Next base: position 3,214,674 of record JAZGLO010006691.1, read on the forward strand.
CTTACACTATGCTTGTGTGATATTCATTTGATATTATAGAACTATTCCCCTACGCCTCTAATGTCTCGCGGAAACCAGAATAGGAACATATGTCATTTGTTTTTTCTAAGAAATGACCTAAATGGGTAAGACAGTGCAAAAGTTGATTGAAGCAGTTTGGGTGAGACAATTTTTTTAATTTACTGGGATATCATTTTGTATTCTTACACCCCGCTACCTCTCTAACAACAACAACAACAAAATAAATATAAATGCTATTTGAGGCTAATGTTCGCGGCAATACACACTTCAAATAAAAATAAATGCCTATTGAGACTGGTTTACAGGGAAAATACAACTGTGATTCCATGCAGTTCCAGTATCTACTGCTGATCAATTTCCTGGTTCAGTAGGTTGTATGGATTGGGGGGGGGGTAAGGGATTATGTGGATTATTATTTGCCTTGCCACATATACGTAATGAGAATTAGACATTGTATATTGTACATGATTGGATTAACTGTTTTAAATCGGGAAACATATTGAATTACTCTATATCAATATTCATCTAAGATTTATTTGAATTGTACACAGATCTAAATATAATTTCGTTCTTAAACGAGGGTATTGCTCTTGTAGTTTATTTCTTCCCCCCCCCCCCCTCCCCAAGTAATTCTAGACCTTGAATAGTAGTTTCTTAACCATTTGAACTTTACGTTTACTAAATAAGGGAGCTAACTAGAGCTGTAATGTGCATTGTAGGCAACAAATCAAGAGTTAGCACTGCAGTTCTCTACCCTGGCAGTCCGCGCAGACAACTTTTTAAACTTCCCAGTGTAAACACGGGATCACGATTGTACAGTTGACCGTTATCTATAGCTTCTACTTCTTTACTCCTTGTATTTATTCGATCACTTGCCTGGATAACTGCGTGCCAGTTTGATGTAAGTAAATAGTTTTTACTGTATGACATATGTGCGTGTTAAAGGTGTTTTTTTGTGTGTGTTCATTTATGAAAATAGAGAGTCAGTAGAAATACTGAGAATACTCAGTAGTCGAAATGTTAGTACTGAAATTAGATATAGATCTAGTCCATCTAGATCCAGATATATTTAACATACAGATCTATGTAGACCTACTATTATACTATAGGCCTATAATATATTATTCTAGATCTATAGTATAGATCTAGAAAAGTTACGAAGACATCCATGACCCAATATATACGATTTTTAAATATACTGTGTAACATAAGTGGTGAAGTCTTATAGTAGGCCCTATCTTATAAATTACAGACGTGACTTCTTAACAGAGGATTATACAATTAATAAGATCTAGATGTCTAGATCTGTTTAGGCCCTACTACTAATTAGATCTAGTATTTACTATAAGACCAAATGATGTGGTGGGCCTAGTTTAGTATAGATATAGATCTATTAAAAGAACATAAAGATTCGTCCTATTCATTGTCTAAGTGTAGGGCTCTACCAGATATCTGTTCCCTAAAATGAAGATATATCCGCGTACAATGGACGAAAGAGAACTCAAAGCACACTTTCAAAACTTGGCTAACAATTGTATTTTATTGAAACGTTAGGAAATCAAAAGATGCAATAACAAATATAATACCAATAATATATAATAGATCTCATAATAATAATGGCAATGTCTTCGATTCCGAAGATTAAGAATGAACGCAGTATTTCACGTGACCCATTTGTGACCTGCATATTTGGTTCTATCTAATGCAGACAAAGCCGTTGTTTGCCGGTGCCAAATTGAAGGATGTAAAATGTGTGAAACTCTTTGTACTTTGTCCAAAAATAATTTAAAAAAAAACAGACTGTGTTACTATAGATTCTGTTTCTCTTTTGTCCACTTCGTAATGATCAGCCAACATTTAGTATCAACGTCAGCACCGTGTCCTGGAATGTACAGGAAAAACAAAACAGCTTTGAACACACCAAGGAGGTTATGAACAAAAATACAATTTTTTCTTCTATGTATGAGTGATTGACTGTGTTTTATCTAGAAGATATCGATTGATGAGTAATATGCAATTGTAGCCAATCAGAGTGAAATCCATTTTCACGATTTAGGTCAATTCTTGCCGGACAGCCTTGTGCCCAAGTACATATCAGATACACGTGTCATAGGCCAAATTATGGACCATAACAAAATCATTGATGTTAAACGAAACTATCCTTGGCAGCTTGAGGTCATCAATTACCGTCGACTGGACAAGCATAGGTTAAGGGTCGGATTTGGTTCGCGGGCCGCAGTTTGAGTATCACTTACCTAAAGTATCGTGCACTGGATGATTGAACCTATTTTGTGGTTTGAGACACAGCAGTGAGTGTTACAAACAGAACTCCAGACGTTCCTTCATGAAACATGGCGTCTTCTTCGCATCCATGTATTCAATTAGTTGTTTTTGCTAGTTGGAAATTTAATTAAATACTCCGGAGACTTGGTTTTGATTGTGTATTTAAACAAATGTTAAAAAATTGATGAGTATACTCGACCTTCGCAAGACACTAATTTTGGTGTTTAAAAAAAGCGCAATCATTTTTCTTTTTTTATTGTGTCTTTGTTCTCAATTATATATTGCAACACAACCATTAGTAGATCTGGATATTTTGGGCCAATTTGAATTGATTCTACATCCTTGTATTTTTTTGCTGAAGCATCAATTTAATACTCTAACAGTCAGTCTATAATAGCCCTAATTGAGATACATTCTTCAATGCTTTTTGAGACCTGAAACAAACACTTTTGAATGTCAATTCTAAACGCTTATGATAAGAAGCAGCTCTCGGTATGCTCCCTTGTCTCCTCTTATTCGTTTTGGTCTTATCTGTGTAGCGCCGTGTCAGTGTGTCACTGTTAATGGTCTCCTAAACAGCCTGTCAACACAGGAAGAGGATATCTTTATTTGAAAAAAAAAAAAAGAAACAGTGGTTTTGTTTTGCTGTTCACTTTACAGTTTACACGTTTGTTTATAGTGTGTGGGCTCCTTTATACATGGCTATGGCTTTTATTATACAGATTATTAAAAGAGTTGAACCCAAACCTCTTGCCCCCATTTAGGGGAAATGTTTATAAATGTCAAGAGTGAAATCACGTGATCTGGTGATTTATTGTTACCCATATATATAATTATATATAGATCTACGTTGATTTCTTTGTACAGACTCTGCTCTTATCGCATACTGGTTATATACCGCCGGTCTGATTTTTTTTTTCTTTTTTTGTTCAGCCTTTTACCCTAAAGTGGCACAGGCTGAATGTTGATCTTTCTGTTGTAGCCTGGAATGTGTGTTTCAAACGTAATACCTATATACAACCACTGTCAAGTCAACAGTCCACTGAAACTCACTCGTGCGCGGAAATCAAACTTGTTGATTGTTACGAATGCTAGACAATGATGTGCGCTGTATTTATTTCATTTCATATTGACCAGAAATCAGTGTATCAAACAAGACAGCTGTTGCTAGGTCAGATCGATTGAATAGGCCTTCATGGATACATACACACAATAATCCTTTAAACTTGCATAATAATAATACAATTGAACACATTTTAAAGTGTTAACTGTATTTTTACTACCTGGATACATTTGAACATAACAGAGACATTGTTTTCCTTTGGGATAATATTTAAATAGATGGAGGGAATGGTAAGCGAGGACATTTCATTTTTATTGCATTATTTTATACTATTCAGTCTACTATTAGATTTGTTGTAATGTTGTTATTGTAATATTGTTGTAGTTATGATTTTGTTGTAGCTGTAATGTAGTTGTAATGTTATTGTTATGTGTGTGTTCTTAGTAATTGGTAAGTTTACTATAGATAATAATGGCAATGTCTTCGATATTCTGAAGATGAGTGCTGTGTTTTGCATGACTATGCAAACCCAGTTGATTACTATAGATACGAATTTTGAAAAATTACCTACAGTGTACAAGAAAGGAATAGGGTCAAGATTTGGAGGCTGTATTACTTTGATCCTGTCTTTGCACACTTTTATTTTGCCACTGAACACACCTATGTATAGAAGACAGTCGCTTACTGAGGCAATAATCTGTTATTTCGAAATACTATCGTTCATGATTCATTGATCTTTGTCAAATCCCTAGCACGTCTTTTAATAAATGTGTGTGTTTGTGTATTAAGCCTGAGTGTGTTTATTCGTGTTTGCTTGGGTGTCCTTATGTGGTCGGAATGTCTCCTATTTAAAACTAGGTCATCTCATCAAGTGTGCTGTCTCGTGCTGTTTAGTTTTTTTCAGTCGTTTTTTTCCATTGGAGGAGAAAAAGAAAAGAACCATCTAATAACCCTAAATGACTTAGGTACCTAACTTGAGATGTGTACCAATTGTCACTGTCTTTAAATATGTGTTAAGCAATCCATTCCTGTGAGCTAATTGTTGTTATAACTGTCTAGACAAAGGGCTTCTCAAACTGCTTTACTGAACTCGCGCGACTCGGCCCCTAGGCCACAAAAGTTTGGGAACTACCGCTTTAGAGCTTTGGTAAACACAATCTTGCTGTAATAACTGTCTGTTGTTTTCCGAATGCGCGGGAACTCATGAAATACAAATGTTGAGAAAGTTATTTTTGGCATTGTCTCCAGAAACCTGCTGAAGATCGTGATTAAGAAAACAGTTATGGCTTAGTTCCCCTGTGCACATTTTCCCCATTTTATGATCCTATGTTTTCTCTAGACATTTTTGTTTATGGCCGAATCTCAATGAGTTTAACACTCATACTTAAAGTACACCTCGATCTATACTGTAAAAAAAGAAATGAACCACTTGAAGTAAGTGAAACATTCACGCTTAAAGATCCTTAAGTTAGACACGCTTAACCAAAGAGATGTGTGTAACAGACTTATAACATCCTAATGCGAGTTTCACTTTTGGAAAATGTCGAATGTAAACTTTGACCCACATAAAAAAACAGGCTTAAATTTCTATAGAATATTATATTTAGGCTATATAATGTTTAAGGCTTTAACTGTGTACAGAAAGAGAATTGAACGAACTTGCACACTGTTCAATTTTTACTACACACTAATATCGTTTATGTAGGAATAAACTTTCCAGGCACACAGGCTTGCAAAGTCCTGATAGAAAACAAAAAGTTAAAGAAGTGCGCCCCCCCCCCCCAATGTTAATCTCGATACAAATATAATCAAATCAACCCTCACTATTGTTCAGTTAAAGTATAATTACGTATAGTTATTTATAGTCGAGGGCCAGGCTATGCAATTCACTGTGAACAGATACGATGATTAATTCCCATACTTCAATGTCACCAGACCAGCTGATAGCTTTTTTTTATTTCCTCTTTTGCTTGCTATTGGGATCAGATAAAATGGAACAATATTATTGTTCCCTATCATGTTTACATTAGCATTTAAAAAAAAAAACTTCTCTTCTGTTCTTTAATAGTTGTCATTTGGATTATGATATATACACATTATGGCTTTTATATAGCGCTACTTTCATGCTTGTAGCATGCTCAAAGCGCTATTGTCCAATCTCAGTTGTGGACCAGTGTGTGTGGGGGGGGGGGGGGAAGAGGGAGTATCTGGGAGAAGGTTTTCTGTGCTGCCTTTAGGCGCTCAGTAAACACAACTCTGCCCTTGTCTGGTGTCGAACCTCGAGTCCCCTTCATAGGTAGCCAAGTTCAAACGTACTTAGCCTCTCGACCACGCTTCCCTATATCTACATCTACATCTTAATCTATATCTACATTATAGATGCTCTATTACTTATGGTAAACGAAGCCTTGCTATGTTGTAAGCACTTCTCATCACGATGCTTACCTGTTGGAAACCAGCCCGATGTCATCCCCTGTCGTCCTGCAGGAGGTTGTGGTCTGCTCTCATATATCAAATTTACGTTCCATAAGCTTTCAGACTGCCTAATTTACGCTCCATTATCTTTCAGACTGCCATGTTCTACGTTCATTATTTTAGCCGATTGGCACAAGTTCTAGTAGCGTGTACATTTAGAAAAGTCTCTTTCAAAACCGTCCTTTCTTTCGAAGTCTATTGGACCTTTGAATTAACTCACATGATCTGCCCAACTTCCTGCATCTGGACATCCAGTGCATGTCTCGTCCGTTCTCTTCAGTGCCGTCTTCCAATCGCCACGTGTAGCTGCTTAATATCCTTTTGTTCCTGGTACTGTGCCTTGCAGGAAGGCATTTTCTTGGAATGAGGATATGACTTGAAGATTATTTTTATTATTGTTTTTGTAATTTTGTTTTTGTCAGTGTTCAGGGGGTACTCTTGATATCTAATAAATCGTTTCTGTCCTTTCGCGAACTTTGTGATGCGTTCCTTGTTTCAGGATTTTTTTTTTTTTTTTACAATACCTCTATTCATGTCAGAACTTCATGGAAGGTGGATGGGCGGAAGTCGGAACCTATACACTGATCTCTAAAACGACTCTATTATCCTTAGAAATATAACAAGTTGATGAATATCGCTGAGAAAAGAATGACTAGCTCGATGGCCACACGGAGATAACTCGAGTTTGACCGTTATAATTTTTTAAAGTTTAAAAAGAAATTAGTTTACATTTAGCTGGAGATCTAGATCTAGCATCGGTTTTGAAAGTACCATCTCGTTCTTGAAAGGACTATCGCGTTGCGGCGTTCGGGAATTTCCGAATGTATTCATGCGTTGATTCAAAATGGATTCAAGATTTCAATAAATTGATGTCTAGATCTAATTGTCTATCACTGGAAAATGATCTTATCTTATCTTATATAATACAGACGTTACTTCAAAAAAGAAGATGATTACGTCCTACGCGTCATGCATTTAGTCATGCATATTAACCAATGACTTAAATTCTGCCAAGTCACTGGTTTTTCTGGCTAGCTCAGGCAACCCATTCCATGCTCTAATAGCACTAGGGATAAAGTGTAGTAGATCGATGCACTCGCTTAACCAGGATTTTTTTTCTCGGGGGGGGGGGGGGAGAATGGGCAGGACAAATATAATCTTCCATTGTTTTTTAATCTAGCATTCATTAGTTATTAAGAGAAAAACACTCGCTCTAAAAGTTGTATAAGGGAGATATTGTCTTTTAATTATTTTTTTTTATTGTTCACTCTGACATCTTCTTCGGCCACTCTTTTACATTATAATTGACATTTTACTTATTGGTGGACACAATGACAACATATAAAAGACAACCAATCAGAAGGATCTTGAAAGAAAAAAATAATTTGATGTCATTTTTTTTCCCTGAAAAAAAACAACAAACGAAGTTCGTTTTAAACATAACATTATCAATGTTAATGCATAATTAAGATTTCATGATTGATACTAGTTAGCTGGTTAAGCCCGTCAATACGATGAACAGATAATGATTGTCTCAATTTAGATCATTGTTATTCCTAGGTAATTGCTTTGAGTCATGAATGAAAACATTTGACAACCTGTAGTGTGTTCTATGTTTAATTTCGTTTTACTTTTGGGAATATCCGCTGATATACGAAGAGATGTACTTTCGTTCTTTAAAATACGTATATATATATAATCTAAAATGTGCTTGACGTTTGGAAGTTGAAGTTGCGTTTTCTTCACCTTTAAATAAAAAATATAAAAAAAAAAAGAAAAGCTTATATTAAGTGCAATCCTATTAGCAAGTTCATAAAATTAAGATTGTAATAGATCTAAACTAACAATAATAAATCTGTGCTATTAGAAATATTTTACCAACTTTTTTAAAAATGTTAAGTGCAATGTTATGATTTTATCTTTCTTAGTGTGATATGATTCTATCACTTGTTTCTCAGTGTGCTATGATTCTTTCACTTGTTTCTTAATGTGCTATGATTCTATCACTTGTTTCTCAGTGTGCTATGATTCTATCACTTGTTTCTCAGTGTGCTATGATTCTTTCACTTGTTTCTTAATGTGCTATGATTCTTTCACTTGTTTCTCAGTGTGCTATGATTCTATCACTTGTTTCTTAATGTGCTATGATTCTATCACTTGTTTCTCAGTGTGCTATGATTCTATCACTTGTTTCTCAGTGTGCTATGATTCTTTCACTTGTTTCTTAATGTGCTATGATTCTATCACTTGTTTCTCAGTGTGCTATGATTCTATCACTTGTTTCTCAGTGTGCTATGATTCTTTCACTTGTTTCTTAATGTGCTATGATTCTTTCACTTGTTTCTCAGTGTGCTATGATTCTATCACTTGTTTCTTAATGTGCTATGATTCTATCACTTGTTTCTCAGTGTGCTATGATTCTATCACTTGTTTCTCAGTGTGCTATGATTCTTTCACTTGTTTCTTAATGTGCTATGATTCTATCACTTGTTTCTCAGTGTGCTATGATTCTATCACTTGTTTCTTAATGTGCTATGATTCTATCACTTGTTTCTCAGTGTGCTATGATTCTATCACTTGTTTCTCAGTGTGCTATGATTCTTTCACTTGTTTCTCAGTGTGCTATGATTCTTTCACTTGTTTCTCAGTGTGCTATGATTCTATCACTTGTTTCTCAGTGTGCTATGATTCTATCACTTGTTTCTCAGTGTGCTATGATTCTTTCACTTGTTTCTCAGTGTGCTATGATTCTATCACTTGTTTCTCAGTGTGCTATGATTCTATCACTTGTTTCTCAGTGTGCTATGATTCTATCACCTGTTTCTCAGTGTGCTATGATTCTTTCACTTGTTTCTTAATGTGCTATGATTCTATCACTTGTTTCTCAGTGTGCTATGATTCTATCACTTGTTTCTCAGTGTGCTATGATTCTTTCACTTGTTTCTTAATGTGCTATGATTCTTTCACTTGTTTCTCAGTGTGCTATGATTCTATCACTTGTTTCTTAATGTGCTATGATTCTATCACTTGTTTCTCAGTGTGCTATGATTCTATCACTTGTTTCTCAGTGTGCTATGATTCTTTCACTTGTTTCTTAATGTGCTATGATTCTATCACTTGTTTCTCAGTGTGCTATGATTCTATCACTTGTTTCTTAATGTGCTATGATTCTATCACTTGTTTCTCAGTGTGCTATGATTCTATCACTTGTTTCTCAGTGTGCTATGATTCTTTCACTTGTTTCTCAGTGTGCTATGATTCTTTCACTTGTTTCTCAGTGTGCTATGATTCTATCACTTGTTTCTCAGTGTGCTATGATTCTATCACTTGTTTCTCAGTGTGCTATGATTCTTTCACTTGTTTCTCAGTGTGCTATGATTCTATCACTTGTTTCTCAGTGTGCTATGATTCTATCACTTGTTTCTCAGTGTGCTATGATTCTATCACTTGTTTCTCAGTGTGCTATGATTCTATCACTTGTTTCTTAATGTGCTATGATTCTATCACTTGTTTCTCAGTGTGCTATGATTCTATCACTTGTTTCTCAGTGTGCTATGATTCTTTGACTTGCCTGGATCAGTTGGGAAAGGGTGAATGGCGGGAGAGAAGGAAAAGTTATCTGAATGAATAATACCGTGATCGCTTTTTAAATGCATTTTATGAGAATGCGAACTCGAGGTTTCAAACCCCTCAGGCCAATACAGTAACCACTGTGCCAGGGAAGTGCTTATAAAAATTGAAGGTTTTATAGCAATCTATATTTAAAAATTTTAAGCGGCGACCTAATTCTACACAAAAATGTATCACCATCACTTATCCCTGTTGTCTGTTGGACACAAAATATGAAGAAAACTAAATCACCATCTGTCAAGTACAATTTATTTCCCTTGTTTGATACCAAATACAAAATAATTAATTAATAATTTATAATAGTTAATTAACTGTTGTTGCTTTTTAAAATTGATTCTTGTCCTCTCAGGTACAAGAAAAAATTGCTCAAAATTTCAGCTTGATCTGAGATTCAGTGTGGGAGAAATAACGTGTACAAACGTTTTACAGGACAAACAGAGTGTGATGTTATAAGCTTTGTAAAAATGATCTTTTTTTTAAAAATTATATTTTGACAACGTTGTTTCCGCCTAAGCTCGCCCCACCCTTCTTTTTTTAGGGGGAGGGGACAAGACGCCACTGTTTAAGGCCACTTCCTTCCACCCATACAAGAAAACGTCGAAATTATAATTTTCTTCCTGGTGATCTTCAGATATCAAACCTAGAAATAAACGAATTCGATCGAAAGAGTGCTAGTCTCCCCTCAATTGAAGACATTCTACTCGCACTAGTTTCCCAATTCTTGAGAGTTTGTTTGTAGAACAAAGGATTCAAGTGACAACATTTGGAAACCAAAACTTGGCATAAATATTAGGAAACAAACCAACAAACCACGTTTTTGTGTAGATGACTCACTCTCTTAGTGTCAAAAAAAAAGTAAAGTTCCCCTTGAAGACCTTGCGATCTCTGTTTCTATGACCCATGGTTAACGAGGGTGTCATGTGACCAGCACAAAGACCAACCGCCTTTTTTTCTCCCCAACTAATGCCAGGTGCCCATTAGAGCTGGGTGGACTCAGGCGCCCTAAAGATCCCGACATTAAAAATCCCGGTCTTCAGCAGAATTTGAGCCCGGGACTCTCGGTGCGGAAGCGTTTGACCACCTCTCTTAGTGTACACTCTCAAGAGCTCCTTCAAGGAGTGTGATATTGACATTCACGGCTGGGAAGCACTAGCTCTCGATCGCTCCTCATGGCGTGAAGCTGTGAGTCTCGGAGTCTTGAGATTTGAAGGAAGAAGAGTGGCCATCGTGAAAGAGCGCCGAACCAACAAAAAGCTGAGAGAAAAAGCAGGCCTGCAAACTGACCAAACTTACCCATGCCACGTATGCGGCCGGCTTTTTAAAGCGAGAATTGGACTTTACAGTCATCTTCGAGTTCATAGGGTATAAGAAATGTGCTCATCTTCGATCACGAAGGAGGAGGAGGAGGAGCTCTATAGTGTACTGTGAAACAAAACTCAATTAGAAGATGTGCAAAGAAGTGAGGGTTCTCAATGTTTCATAGAGAGGGGGATAAACTCGTCAGTCTGGGCATGAAAATATGTTTTCTATTGAAATAATATAGGTTATTTTTACAATAAAGAATCTTGGAATGCACTGTACTGAGTATTAGGTGGAACTTTATTAAGCTTTTTATCATTCATATGCTAGATGTACGTGTCTATACATATGTTTATGAGTATTTCTGCCCAATAGATAGGGGAACTTTACTTTTTACTTTACTCTCCTGTGGTATCAAGTCGTTAACCGGATCAATAATACAACAGTATCTGCCACACTTTCGACACGCGAACGTCTTCTGTTTTTGTATCGCTGGAGATAAGGTTTGCAATAGTTGAATAGAACTAAACATTTGTAATACGTAATTTCCATTAAGTGCTCCATAACTTAAGTATTACGATTCGCATATGACTCACCGATTCATTTCGTTTAAATTCCAAACACATATACACACTCACAAGTATACAATAAAGACCTCAACCAGGAAGCTGTATACAGTTTAAACAAACTAGTGAAACGAATGATTACATGAGTCCTGTCAGTTTTTACTTGGTTCTCACGAAACCAGTTATCATGTTGAAACTGTTATGAGTCTGATGTGTCTGGCGAGTTCTCACTTATTCTATGTCTGATGTGTTTTAATTATTGAATCTAAAACTATACTTTGAGATCTTATATTCTTAGTATTATTCTACCAAGTAGCCTACCCATCTGCATCTTGAATATGTCTGAATCGGACATAAATGGTTTATCGCATTGTAAGTAAAATTATGTTAATAACATTTCAGTTTTAAGGTTTGTTTCTCTAAAATAATAAAATCTTCATTTTCTTTTTTTTCCCCCACAGTGCCGTCAAGGCCAAAGTTCATCGATAAGTTTTTTCTTGGGGCGTCTAGCTTGTCCAGGAAGTCTTCTGGAAAGCTGAAAAAATCTCCGTCGGTTTCTTCCCAAGACTCTTCCAAGTTTTACTTGGACTTTCCGGAAGATCAGAGTGATGTAGGATCAACGTGTGATTCAGTTAGCCAGTGTTCTTCTAGCTTCGACGGGCACAGTGACCACACAGGCTATCTTGATGTCAACTGTCAGGGTGATGACTATGATGACGATGCAGCACTAGACGAAGTAGTTGAAGATTCTGACTGTGGAGAGGACAGTCATACGCCCTCGGAAATTTGCAGTCAACAGAATGTCTCATCAGAGGACCAAAGCTCGGAATTGCAACTAAAGAACCATCTCCATGATTACTCAGTAGAGGAGATTATTTATGATATAACAGACGCAGAGCAACAGTTAATAACAGATGCAGAGCAACAGTTAATAACAGACGCAGAGCAACAGTTTAACTCGGACCATGAACATATCACAAAGATCAGCTGCAACTCAGTTGAAATTAGTGACAGCCAAAGTGTAGGTGCCTGTGATATTCCTGCTGTCTCTGACAGCCCCACAGAAGCACAAGAAATCACTTCAGACGAGCCCCCAGAACCTTCCCTTGTCACAAAGGGTTTCGTTAAAAGACAGTGTCAAGTTTTCTTGCAATCACTTCAGCCTTCAGAATCAGCTCGTGATTCTTTAGATCTTAGCAGAAAGGTCAAGAGATCTTCCAGTGAACTTAACCCCAACAGTTCTCTCTGTGGTCAGTACAGAAGACCATTAAGCCCTCACGGCGATAACCCTGACAAATGGTCCAAAAGTCTATATGACATCTCTCGTAACAATAAATTTACTGAAGCAGTCATGGCTAAAGGCTACGTGAAGGCGCTGTCAGAGCAGATCAATCAACAAGGAGCGTTGAAACTCGAGGTTGACGACGATGCTAAAAAGGACGCACTTGAAGAGTCCGAAGAGGATGCCGTTTTCTTGCACCAGTTTAAAGATGAGGGTTTAAGGCAAAGTTTTGTCAAAGATTTAATACAGGCAGCCGAAAGCCAATCTTCAAAAGAAAACAGCAGTGGAAACTGTAAACCTCCAGCAGCCAAGAAGCCTGGAGGTTATGACCAATCTCCACAATCAGAGCACAACTCTCCATCTTCAGTTTCATGTCACAATTTAAGTTCACCAACTGGAATAAATGGAGATTCATCATTAAATAAATCATCTTCTAACAGCAACCCAACCCCAAAAATGTTTATAAAGAAAACACCAGAGAGTGCTTTTTCACACAGCCGTAGCCTCCATTTATCCCAGTCCAGTAGCACAACAAAACATTCTCCAAGCAAGGCATCTTCAGTGAGGTCACACAGCACCACATCACCTGGAGACAAACCTCACGTGGACTACAACAGCAAACCTAAAAAATTGTCATTGACTCCAGAATTAACACAGCTCATTTTAAAGGCTGACTCACCTTCTGAGTCATCTTTAGCGCACAATGAATCATCCGTTTCAAAGTTTTCAGTTACAACAAACACATTCGGGTCTCCATCTGAGATTAAACTTAGTGAAACTCATGTGGCTAAACACAGTGAAACTCATGTGGCTAAACACAGTGAAACTCATGTGGCTAAACACAGTGAAACTCATGTGGCTAAACACATTGAAATTCATTTGACTTATCCCAATGAAACATCGCATAAACACACGGATATTCTCGTGACTAAACACAACACAACACATGTGACTACACACAATAAAACACAAACACCTAAACACACGGAAACACATGTTTCATCACCTTCTTCTCACCCAACGTTACCCATTTCTAAGTCATCAAACTCATCCTTGCCACATCCCATCTCTTCCCCTGGCACACACATGGCAGCGTTACCTTCAGAGGTGCGGATGACTTCTAACAAAAGTTGTGCTGGCACACAGCGTGAGGATTCTGAAAGCTCAACTTCATCCTCCAATAGTCATAACCTGGAGGTTTCAATGCGGGTATCGTCCACGCGAAGTAGTCAGCAATATAGAGACTCTGTTTTCAACACTATATATGACAATGCTCCTGCTTTAAATGCAGCGGAACTATTTGACTCCAGCTGGTCAGATTCTGATAGCATGGATGAATTTAGTGATGGCGAGGAGAAACAAGAAGAAAAGAAGAAAGTTGAGGAAAAGAAAGAACCATCTGTAAGTAATTTAGTCATTAGTAGTAAGTAATTTAGTCATTAGTAGTAAGTAATTTAGTCATTAGTAGTAAGTAATTTAGTCATTAGTAGTAAGTAATTTAGTCATTAGTAGTAAGTAATTTAGTCATTAGTAGTAAGTAATTTAGTCATTAGTAGTAAGTAATTTAGTCATTAGTAGTAAGTAATTTAGTCATTAGTAGTAAGTAATTTAGTCATTAGTAGTAAGTAATTTAGTCATTAGTTGTAAGTAATTTAGTCATTAGTAGTAAGTAATTTAGTCATTAGTAGTAAGTAATTTAGTCATTAGTAGTAAGTAATTTAGTCATTAGTAGTAAGTAATTTAGTCATTAGTAGTAAGTAATTTAGTCATTAGTAGTAAGTAATTTAGTCATTAGTAGTAAGTAATTTAGTCATTAGTAGTAAGTAATTTAGTCATTAGTAGTAAGTAATTTAGTCATTAGTTGTAAGTAATTTAGTCATTAGTAGTTGTTTTTTTTTCTTAAATATTTATCATCGCGAAGTTATCGATTACAAAGACAAAGTCTATCATTTATCAACTCCACTGAAAAAAAAAGTGATCTTTTTATTGCATTTTATAACTGGTAATAGTAATTTTTGTTTCCTGCTTTTATTGTCTTTATGAATAGTCGTAGGTCATTTTAACCCTTTAAAGAAGAGTATAAACCTTTTTTTTTGGTATTTTCTTTATTCTATAGTCTAAACACATTGTATAATATTCACATTACACAAATAAAAAACTAGTGTTTAAGAGGGAAGGCATATAAGGAACTCCATTTATTACGTAAACACAAGCGGTGTTGCACTGACGCCTAGTGTGCAAATGTACATATAATACCAATATGTTACACACACGTCTCATACCAAATATTGTTTTTTCCTATACTACAAGTTTACCACTTTTGTTTTCTTTTAAAAAGTGTGATAAAGTCTACTAGTAGTCGTAGAACCATTTTAAAAACAATTGGTCCAACTCTATTTTCCTTTACTGGCTTGTTTAAGATTTTTTTAAAATTATTATTTCAAACTATTTTTATTAATTTACATATTAATTATTATAAGATAACATTTATAAAGCGTGAAGGGGGGATTGAGAAGGATTTTGAACCTTAAAGCATTATGAAGGCAAATCAAAGCGCTATCCGCATGCTCTGCTCCGACAGCCTACACATAAACTAAATGATTGTCATAACTATTTGAAGTGTAGACAGCCATAGCATAGGTTACGACAACTCTGTCCGGGATATAGGTTTAACGTCCTACGTTTACTTTTACACTTATGACATGGCAAGATCACTTTTCTACCAATTTAGTTTTACCGTATGTCGAAAAGAAAAACAACAATGGTTGCCTGGTTGTGTGGATCGTGCTTTGGACTATCACCTTTAGGTCCTTACAGAGGCCCTCCGACAGAATTATTTGGGCAGCAGACGACTGGGTACGATTGGGCGCCTCTGCCTTCCACCCGCAGACAACAAAAAAACATCAGAGACGTAAACAGGACAATTAAAAAAAAAAAAAGCTTGAAGGAGCATCCCTCCCCTTTTTTTGTTCCTGTTGGAGAACAGGACTATAGTTTTGTTTGACCCCTTTCCCGAGTTCCAAGCCTTCTCACTACCTTTCCTTGCTGTCTTCTAGGTCGTAATAATCTGTATTTTTTGTCTGATGGGACGTCCAAAATGAATCAAAGAAAACAAAAGTAGGCCGTCATTAGTTCTGACCACCATAGTTTTGGCACATAGGATAAGAGAGCACTAGACTTCCCATTGCCCATGCAGTCAAGAGTTAGGCCTATTTTCACAAAGAACAACACAAATCGGAAGGAAATGTTGCTTCGTCAGAAAACTTTAAAAAAATAATAGTTTACTACCTATGACTTACTGATATGTTTAGTCAATTCAATTTAGATTCTAGGTTCTAAACTTTACTTTGTCAAGTTTGTTTGTTTACTTTTGAAAGGCTTTGTTTTACCTTTGTATCCTCCTTTGGACAGGCGGGTCTCTGATAACGCAAAGATTTGCCATGTGAAAACAAAAAGTAGCTTACTAAGTACAACTAGATTCTGGAATTTTACTTTTGACGCTGTTACCTTTCTCTTCACCTATCCCTTAGTCTGTTGGACCGTTGGGGCACCACACAAGACTTGTTGACCGTCTTTCTCCATTCCTCTGTGATACTGTTCCTTAAAGGAAGTTTTTTTTTCGAGCTCTGAGGACCTTGTGATATTGCCGTAGAGTTTGAGTTTACGTTTTTTTTGACAGTAGTTAGCAGGTCATCTTGGGGTTCAGTCGCTGCACAAATCCTGTCTCTAATCTCTTTGTTTGTGATGCCTCTTTGTAGGCTATGTATGGCTTGTTAACATCACTCTTAACAATAAAATAATTTTGTTTAACTCTAACAAAAAGAATGAGCAGGTTTTTTTTTTATTTGCAAGAAACATTTTTTAAAACTAGAACACTGCAAATCGTGGTACTGTAAGGAAATATTAGATCTATAATTAGAGCACGTTTTGACATACATAGCGGTAGAGAAAGGCGAAACTGTTCATGATGTTCTTTAGGACCGTCTGTAACTCGCCAATATCTGTTTTTGACCCACCTTTATGATAATGTACACACACTAGGCGCGTTTTAGTGTCCTTTTTAAGCCTTCTGTCAAGCTCTCACTAGTACAAAGTCTGTATGATGCTGTCACTGGGTACCCTAACCTATATACTTTTGTTAACCAAATGTTCAAAACAATTTACGTATGGCTCCTTCCTTCATGTAAAGTAAGCAAATTTCCCTTTCAGACCTTGATCTTGGTGTAAAGGCCATATGTTTTTGTGGCACATGGTTAATGATGTTGTCATGTGGCCAGCACAATGACCATCCGCCTTTACTTTCCCCGACTAAGGTCAGGTACCCACACATTAGAGCAAAGTGGACTAAGTCGCCCAAAGATCCCGAAATTAAAAATCTCAGTCTTCACCAGGATTCAAACCCAGGACTCCCACACCAAGCACTTTACCACTCAGCCACAGCGCCTCCCCTTCTGTCATGGGAGAAAATGAATTCCTATCTTTGACATTATTGGGACCTCTTTTGACCTCTCCAGCCTAATCCATAAGAAATAACTAAATGTATCCATTATTATTATAAACTGGGATTTATGAGCTGCAGTTAGCACCACAAAAGAGCAGAGTTAGTATTGACTTTACGAGACTGAGGAGATCAATCTTTAGACTTGATAGCCTCACATCCAAAGCATGAGCTGGACTTAAAATGTCAAAGGCTAGTCTATATACAAGATGCAAAGTGTAGTCTATAGAGGATTTGTTGACCATTACCATGTCAATTAGACTTATTACTTCCTTCTATGGAGCATAACACACATTCAACATTATGTATTCATTCCTCGCTTAAATCTATACAAAACTATATCAGCTCAGATATTTATACGTTGCATAAAAACATTAAGAAATTTAAAAGATAGTTTTAAGACTTTTCCTTTTTCTATTTATGTTTTTTCCTGCTTCTTTATTATGAGGTAAGAAGTCAATGTTAATAAATAGCTAGTTGTTAACCTCTTCATTTGATTTCTTGTTATAGGTGTCTGAACAAGTGGATGTACCTGCTGAGGATAAGAGATTTAGAATAGCTTCAGAACTGTTACAAACAGAGAGAGACTATGTAACCAGACTTCATCTTCTACATCAGGTCAGTTGGTGGGACTATACTAAAATTAATTCAATTTGTTATTCTACTAGTACAAAAAATATAGTATAACAGTTTATATTCAATTATATCTGGGTTTAACAACAACCTCTAAAACTTCTTTTTTTGTTTGCTTTTGTTGTTTAAAATGTAGTTGTCAATAATTTAATTCTTAAAACAATCATGCTCTTTGTATATAATTTAAAATGGAGTTGATTTAAGAATTTTAAACTATAACTCTGTCTCCCTTCAGTTGCGAAATGGCTTTGTATCATTTTATATAAATGAGATGGATCTGTGGGGAATACATGTTGCCCACACAGCAACTGGGGGCACTATTGCTGAGCGGTAAAGCGCTTGACTTCCAAACCGGGGACCCCTGGTTTAAATCCTGGTGAAGACTGGGATTTTTAATTTCAAGATCTTTGGGCGCCTCTGAGTTCACCCAGCTCTAATGGCTACCTGACATTAGTTGGGGAAAAGTAAAGGTGATTGTTCATTGTGCTGGCCACATGACACTCTTGTTAACCACAGAAATAGATGACCTTTACATCATCTGCCCTCTAGACCACAAGGTCTGAAATGGGAACTTTACTTTTTTGCACAGCAGTTACCCCCCCCCCCTTCCTCCTCACAGCTGGTGTGTCCAAAGTAATGGCAAGTGCCATTAATAGTTTGTGATCAATGTTTGTGAAACTTTCCTTAAAATTAAATGATCGAGCTTCCATTTACATTCTATTTTCTCCAGGTATTTTATTTCACATTAGACAAAGAGAATCGTCAGCAACAAATGTTTCCCCCAGACACACTAAGACACATGTTTTCTAATACAAAAAGTATTTTCCTATTTCACAACGACTTTCTGCTACCTCAGTTGGAAGATAGAATGAAGAATTGGTGAGTTTTGTTTTTGTTTCTATCAAAAAGCTGTGAACATTAAAATATTGAGAAACTTGCCTACAGTTGACTAATTCTATTCTTTAAATGTGTTTTATTAGAATGGAGTCACTTTTTAGTCCTTAAACAATGTCCAGTATTAAAATTCAGCATTTAAATCAATTATAACCATTTCAACTTTTTAAAATATTTGTCAATAGGCCTAGATTTATATCCTCTCATGCCATTGTCTGCATTGGAGGACAAGCTGGTTCCATAGAAATTGGCCTCCAGCAATATTTGCAGCCTTTTCTAAACTGATGTCCACTGCTTTGACATTTTCCTTGGAAGGCCTAGATTTATATTGTCTTTAAAAATTCAACTTAATGATTTACTATAACTAGTTCAAAAGCTAAGGTTGCAGAAGAAGACATTATTAGTGAACAATTATTTTCTTTTTCTACTTGTTAGAAAAATTTTCAACATCTTTTATTTTTTGTTTAACCCATTTCCTATGTGTGGGCATTCTGTATATTGAAATATATCAAAACAACTTTTTTTTTATATATATATATATAAATAATGATTTAAAAATGAAGTTATAATTTGTTCTGAAATTAAAATTGAAGAATAATTAATTTTAAATAATTATTATTTATTACATTGACAGGAATGCTGATCCGAGGATTGGAGACCTGATGAAGAAGAATGCACCTTTTCTCAAAATGTACACAGAATACATTCGTAATTTTGATCGTGCCATGAAACTTATTAATCAGTGGATGGAAAAGTCTGTTCGTTTTTCTGAAATCATTAGAGACATTCAGGTAGTTTTTTTTAGCCTAACTTCTAACATAAGTTTAGTTTAGAATGCCACAATAGTTTGTGTGTATAATGCTGCTATTTCCTTATGGTATTCATTCAACCAAAAATATAAATTTTTATTTTATTTAATATGATACTATTTTTTGGATATTTTTTTCTAATTTTTCATTTTTTTTTAAAAAAGAAAATGATTCCAGGTTGCTATTTTACTTGTAGGTGAAATTAAAAATGCAACAATGTAACATACTTGAAACCTTTTTAAAGGACTAGTTTCCAATTTTTCTTCTGGCTGTAGCATATGAAAATGTCTAAATGTTATCAATTTATAATATTATTACCTTATGAATGTAAAATATGTCAGATGTGTTAATAAAAAACCTACTTATTTAGTGTCATGGTTATAATAAGTATGGCTGCCTTGTTGTATAGGGTATGTGCTCTGGGCTATTGTCTTGATGGTCTGTGAATTGAAACCTACATGCTACCATCTTGCCATCCTGCAAGAGATTTTGGCTAGAATATAATATTTTATTCTAAACAAGCAATCAAAATATGTAACACAAAACAGAAACTTTTATCTTTTTAGTAGAAAGTTTCTTCTTTTATCTTTTTTTAGTTCATTGATGTTTTTGTTTTCTTTTCTTTAGAAAAAACCTGAATGTGGTTCCCTGTCCCTGCAACATCACATGTTAGGACCCATACAGCGTGTACCAAGATATGAACTGTTATTGAAAGGTTGGAGACTCTAATTGGATGTTTATGTTTTTAACCATCATATTTCTTTAAACACTATTATCTTTTATTTAGTGATATTCTTTTGCTATTCTTTTCATTAACTCTAATTTGATAAATTATTTTAGATGTAGTCAAACTTTTATCTAGGTATATGATTTGTAAAAAAATTGTAATACATTTCAGTGTTGTTCATTTCCATAAATATATTTTGTTTACAATACAGATTATGTTAAACATTTGCCTGAAAATTCAACAGATAAAAGTGATGCCAAAGGTTTGTTATGTTCAGTTTAATATTGGCATGCTCTATAATAAAACACTAGAGGTTGAATTTTTTTTTTTAAATGTAAAAACAAATTGTAACAAAATATTTGTTAGCATTTAGCAACACAATCTGTCATCTCTTTCATTTCAGATGCCTTAGACTTAGTCACAAAAGCTGCATGCCACTCCAATGAAGCTATGAAAAAAATTGTAAGTCATATATTATTGGTATAGTGAAGAGCTACATAGTATCTGTAAAATATACATTACTTTTAGAGATACTAAATTTTAAACTCACTGTGATATTTCTATACTAAAAAAAAAATGTTCAAAGTTGATCTTTTCTGCTTTTAGGAAACATTCCATAAGTTACTTGACATCTACCAGAGTTTACGAGGAGATGTACCAGTTGATTTTATCTCTCCTACAAGAGAGTTTGTAACTCATGGACCAGTCACTAAAATTTCTGCCAGAAGTGGTGAAAAACAACCAAGACAGATCATTCTAGTAAGAAATAAAGTTCTTTGGATGAGTCTGACATTCTAAAAGAACACTTTTCTTTATTATTTTTTTTTCATAACTACAAAAAATGTGGGTAAAAAAAATGTATGTTTTAAGTTTCAACTGAACAGTTGCTGATATATTTTAAAAATAGTTTTTTGTTTACATGCATTAAAAAAAATAGAAACATTAAATTCAATTTTGTTGATAAAGTTTGTAACAAAATTAAATGCAAGAAATATTTCCTGATAGAATTAGCTTTTTTATCTTTATAACTTTCAACTAGCTTTAAAAACAAAATTTTTTTATTAAGCAACTTTAAACAAATGTTGAATTTGATAAGAATGAATGAAAGAGGGCTAACCTCCACTTATAATAACTGTATTGCTTAAGACTATTAAATTGCTAATACTATTTAATGAAAGTTTTAAAGTAACATAAGGGCACAATTTTATAGACAATTTTTTTTTCAAATAGAAATGTTCTGAAATATAATCCTAAAAGTCTACAAAACTGAAATCACCTTGAAAGTTATAGTTGTAGTATAAATTGATAAAGAAAAACATTAATATATTACAGATATTATTTCACATTCAATTGTCATAATCTAAAAAAAAAAGATAGATTTTTCTATGGCTGATGGCTAAGGAGGGTTTCATGTTGCTATCACAATTACCAAGCACTCTTACTGTCCCCAACTAGGGATGTTCTAAAAATCCTTAATTTCAAAATACCAGTCTTTACCTTAATTCAGACTCAATGTCTTCAGTCCACTAGCCAAGCTTACCACTCAGTCACCATATTCCTATCCTGATATATTAGTGTAAACCTTTTCAAAGATTGAAAATCAAATTTTTCGATTAACACTACAATTTGTTGTTCCTATTTCAGTTCAATGACATGGTCCTTGTCTGTGCCTACATTCTTGGCGCATACAGCGTAAGATCTGTTTTAGAAGTGGACAGCCTAGAGGTTGGTTTACAATTTCATTAGTTAAAAAAAAAATTTAATTAAGGTAATTAACTGTTTAGCATTTGATAATTGGATATCATGTGGCATATTCTAGATCAAGCCAGGTAACAACATGCACATTCCAAATACAATGATGTTACGTAGTAAACAGAAAGCTGTGGAATTACTAGACGAGTAAGTCAAGTCTTTCTTTTTTAAAATTCCCTTTTGTTGTTGTTTATCTGCATATATGTTTAAAAAAAGACAATATAGAATTCCATTGTGAAGAGTAGATCTATATCTGTATAAATACATTAACATAGATTATATCTGTATAAATATATCAATATAGTATAAATTTCCATTCCATACATAACAGAAATCCAAGTGGCGAACTGATGGGATGGAAGGTGGTAAGGTTACATCAAAATTTAAAGTAACATTTTACAATGAAAATTTTGCCATTATCAGGCTAAAGCTTATTTGAAAAATTTTTGTTTTATCAATTTTTATGTCTCTTAACTATTATTCTATTGTAAAATATTAGTAGAGATTTAACTTGTTCATTTTAATTAGAATTTCTTATTATCAGCATCAAAATTATAAAAACTTTAAAGAATTACTGCTTTTGAAATTTGAATCCTCTCTTATATCCTAGAAATTTGAAGATGTTATTGCCAACTACAAGCAGAGGAAAAGATTTATCAAGTCTATTGATGTTACAGATGATTCCAGCGAGACCAATGTATGTAATAAAATGATATAATACATCCGATAATATTATTTATTTCTTTAGATATAATAATAATAATGAATTATGCATGCTGTCAAATAACTTAAGAAAACTGATTAAATAGTTTGTACTGTTTTATTTAAAGTTACAAAACACACAATATGATTGCTCACCTGGCAGCTTGTTGTTCTGTGTATTATTTATTTGTTTATGTGCTTATTTGACATGTTTATTAATTTAAAAAGTGTTTATTGAAAAAACAATTGCTTTAACCCTGTAGTTACTTCTGCACTTGGAAACATTTTCTTGTTTTTGTCCTGAACCATTGTAGAACCTTTCTAAAATCCCCTATTCTTAAAACTTTTTAAATAGAAGATTTCTTTTAGCCTCTTTGCAAGCGTGATTGATATATCATCGTAAAGATACTGATTTTATTTGTAGTAAAATCTGGAAGATTTTTATTGCTTAAATAATTTTTCAAACATACAGGCTCATAGCCCCAGTGTATAATCCCCCACGAGGGAAAATGAGCTTTTTTTTAAAAAGTTTTTTTATATTCTAAAGGTATTAAAAGTCTTTATTTTTTTAAACTAGACATATTGTTCTATTTTTTAAAAGTTGTTTGTTTATTTATTAGTATTAGGTCTTAAGGAGGTGCTGTGACCAAGCGGTAAAGTGCTTGGCTTCTGAACCGGGGGTCCCGGGTTCGAATCCTGGTGAAGACTGGGATTTTTAATTTTGGGATTTTTGTGTCCACCCAGCTATAATGGGTACCCGACATTAGCTGGGGTAAAGTAAAGGCGGTTGGTCGTTGTGCTGGCCACTTCGCACCCTCATAAACCGTAGGCCACAGAATCAGATGACCTTTTTACATCATCTGCCCTATAGACTACAAGGTCTAAAGGGGAACTTTACTTAAGGTACTTTTTATATTTTAAATTTTTTATTTTTTTCAAAATATTATTTTTTAGAATTTTTTTAAATTTGCGGTTATCTAACTTTGCTTAGAGTTTGGGAAGGGTTTTTCCTATTTTATTTAATGTTTCATTGACTTTGCAAATTTAGTTGCTATATCATTAATACACATATTTGTTAATTTTTAAAAACTGAAACTCACCACCTGTTGTTCTTTAATCTAATAAAGACTTTGAAACTTTTTATTTTCAGATGCCTGAAAGCTGTCTGGGTAAGACAGCTCCAGTTTGGATACCTGATGATGCTGCCACAATGTGTATGCTTTGCCAAAGCACTTTCAATATGGTTCGTAGGCGGCACCACTGCAGGTCTTGTGGCAAGGTAATTTTTTAACTTTTTTTTAAAAATTAGATTTCTTCCTTTATTAACTAATGGTTTAAAATTTGTTCGAAAAGTTAAAAAAAACAACAACAATTCATGTGAATCTTGATTTTATCCTTTAGCTAATTTGCAAGTCGTGCTGTAAGAAAGCTCCACTGGAGTACAAGAAAATGAAAATTGACAGAGTTTGTGTTTTGTGTTATGATGTCATTGTTAATAAAAGGGGAGCAACTGAAACTTCTTCTATTGTTGATAAGAAGAAAGGTGTACTACAGGTATATTTACACGTAGGACATAATTGTTTGTTTTATGATGTAACGTCTGTTTTTAAAAAAATATGATTTATAGATTGAAGGCCAAACTAGAGTAGTTTTTTTTTTTAATATATCTCTTTATACTGTTTGTAAACTATAGTTCTTATACAATACAGAAATGAGTTTAAAAAAACAATACTACTGCATCGAATATCTGATAAATTGGAACATAGGTTTTCAAGTCAAACATCTCTAAACCTCTTGTGTTGCCAAGTCAAACATCTCTAAATCTCTTGTGTTGCCAAGTCAAACATCTCTAAACCTCTTGTGTTGCCAAGTCAAACATCTCTAAACCTCTTGTGTTGCCAAGTCAAACATCTCTAAACCTCTTGTGTTGCCAAGCCAAACATCTCTAAACCTCTTGTGTTGCCAAGTCAAACATCTCTAAACCTCTTGTGTTGCCAAGTCAAACATCTCTAAACCTCTTGTGTTGCCAAGTCAAACATCTCTAAACCTCTTGTGTTGCCAAGTCAAACATCTCTAAACCTCTTGTGTTGCCAAGTCAAACATCTCTAAACCTCTTGTGTTGCCAAGTCAAACATCTCTAAACCTCTTGTGTTGCCAAGTCAAACATCTCTAAACCTCTTGTGTTGCCAAGTCAAACATCTCTAAACCTCTTGTGTTGCCAAGTCAAACATCTCTAAACCTCTTGTGTTGCCAAGTCAAACATCTCTAAACCTCTTGTGTTGCCAAGTCAAACATCTCTAAACCTCTTGTGTTGCCAAGTCAAACATCTCTAAACCTCTTGTGTTGCCAAGTCAAACATCTCTAAACCTCTTGTGTTGCCAAGTTGGCGTAACACCCTCCCCCTTCCCCTTCCTATTTTCACCAAAGATTTTGGACCAAAGCCGCACTGATCATGTTATAACCATGAAAAATAAACTAAAAAAAAGCAATAAAACAAATAATGTAAGGTTGATATAACTTTTAGACATATAATATTTTTTTCATTATGTTTCCCTAATGAATAATGAGAAGTTAGAGGTAGTACAAGACAGACATTCTATTACTTTGTCTTCAGCCATATATTAAATGTTTACTGTAACTTGATTTTAAAGAGAATTGTTAAAACAATCTTGAGAGAATCCTGCTAGACAAATATAATCAAATAAATGTTTGGGTGTTAAGGCTTTTATCATCTCCAAAGAAGAATAACAAAAAACAAACTTTGGCTCATTGTAATAATTGATCTGTTCAAGCAGAAAGGAAATATGGCCCTATACCAGTTAAAAAGAATTCTGAAACAGGAGATGGGGCTTATTTGAACGGATTTGTCTCATTTCAAACAAATATAAACACAATCGTCTTTCAGTATATTTTGTTTTTAAGGACAGTGAATAATTTTTTTATTTATACATTACTGTAACCTCTGATTTACCTATTCATTTTATATAATTAATATTTTGCTGTGTATCAGTTCTATTATTCAGAAATATTTGTTTCTATTTAGGTAAAGGCAAGCGATCCAGGACTTCTCTGTGGCTACATGCATTGTAGCACTGACAATGGAGTGTCTTGGTCCAAACTGTGGGTGTCAGCTCGCAATGATTTCGCTCTGTACACATTTAGAGCTCATGAGGTGAGCAGTTATTCCTAGTCCTATGTCCTGTTAATTGAAACATAACTACCGATTTATTCCTAGTCCTATGTCTGTTAATTCAACATAACTACAGATTTATTTTTGTCCTATGTCCTGTTAATGAAACCTAACTATAGACTAATCACATTATTTACTCTATTCGCACATATACCCAGCATACGCATATATCCCCACAAAATAAAAATAAATTATACAAAATTGTAGGCTACAACCTGCACCCTTATATACCCCGCATGTGCAAAAAATGATTTGCTGTAAAATTGGCACAAATGATTTCAAGTATTTTAAAGATTTTCTGCATCAGTACTAATGAGATTTATAATTAGATATTCATAAAACTTTCTAATGTACTTTTCACAACCACACAGTAAATTAAAAGAGGTAGTCCTATAAAGACCCACCGGTATGTCCATAGTTTCCAGTATGCTAAGATTATGAATAAAATAAATTGTAAACCCCACACCTTTGTGACCCTATACAGCTGCCATTCCTTTTTTTTTTTTTTAAACATGTATAACCCGCGGGTTATATGGGCAAATATATATGGTATATTACAATTTAATTTTTTTAACTGTATGATATTAAAGAAAATAAAACTATTTGTCGGAATCTTACAAATTATGTTGTAAATTACAGATCTTACTTCAAAAGATAATTATGTCCAACGTATCTATGTGTTAGTCTAGTCATGCACGTTAATTAGAGACTTAAACAGATATCAATGATAAAACTTTCAATTGTTGCCACTAAAATCTCAGGATGTCAGTGCTATTGGTTCCTTACCGTTACCTGGACATGAGGTGGAATGTTTTGGAGAGTATGAAAACAAGCAAAATGTGTTTGGTTTAAAACACAAGAATAAAATTGTCTTCTTCTTTCAAGCTGACAATGACAAAAAAATGAAAAGGTAAAGTAAATCCTTATCTTATCTTATAAAATACAGATGTTACTTTAAAAAAAGAAGATGATAACATCCTAAGCGTGTTCCTAGGTCGATCTAGTCATGCATGTTAATCATGTTAATATGGAACATGGAATGTCTTTATCTTCGTATTTTATTAGTTGTTTTTTTTGTATTTGAAGATATGGTTCAGTGCTTTATGTATAATTGCTACTGTACTGAAGGCTTTCAAAATTTAATGATCTTACTAAAGGTTTTACTCTAATCAAATGTGAATATTCATCTCACTGCTTTACTTTGTCTATTCTAGTTTTTAAATGTTTTCTTGAGTTTAGGGGTCCCAAACAGAGGATACCTATCTATTATTATTTAATAAAATTTTAATAGATACAGGGCTTTTTATGAGTCATTCACTAAAAGAGCAGTTATTTTCATTATAGGTCTTTTGAGGTTCAACTGGTGCATAAAGAATTAACAATGGATAATTTATATTTGGCCTTTAACATCAGTTTATTGACATTGTCATTCTCAGTGGATCCCCTGTATTTAAAATATCATTTCCTTGTTTTGTATCAACCTGATGTTATTAATTTGATTGAAACATTTCTTACTATCAGACTTCAGATTTAATTATATCAGTGCTTTAGACATTACTTTAGAAATAGAGAATATTTTCTTCTAGCCAATCTTATGCAACATGGCAGGTATCTAGAACATGCAATGTAAAGTGATTATAAAGTGAAAAAAAAACAACAACCATGGGTAGATATAGAGGCCAAAAACATTTGAAGTCCAAGTGTCACATCTGCAATGAAATTAATCATCATAAAGATCATCCAGCACAGCTGTTGAACTATAACTAGTACCTATGCACTAACCACACTAGCATTACCAAAACATCATTATTATCTTATCTAATATAATACAGACTTTACTTCAAAAAAGAAGATGATTACTTCCTATGCGTCATGCATTTAGTCAGGCATATTAACCAATGACTTAAATTCTGCCAAGTCACTGGTTTTCTTAGCTAGCTCAGCAACCCATTCCATGCTCTAATAGCAATGTAATGTAGACTTGTCATCACTTAACATGATGAAGTCTAGGCACCCTTAAAAGAAATACTTGAGAACACCTTCTGCATAACAAAGTAGTCTCAGAGGCGTATAGAATGAGAACAATTACTTTAAAGGCATAGATTTTTTTAGCAGATGGATAGATCTGTTTTGCCAGACTTTATTTAGCCAGTTGGTCATCTATTTTTCTTGACAGTGATATGTCATTGGATACCAGCTAGATTTGTTCATTTTCTATTGAATCATAAATATATTTTCAAATTTATTTTGGTTCATTTTGCTTTTCTTACTATTTATTTGGCATTTTATTACATAAAATGTGAACTTAATGCTTAATTATTTCATTCCATAGATGGGTTTCATTGTTAAGCAAATTGGTCAAAGCTGAACTACCAGAAGAATCCTCCAGGCTGTCCTCACAATCCAATACAAGTAACACATCATCTGACAACATTGCCACTGAAGGTGGCAACAACCGCAATAGCACGCACTCTGGCAGCCAGGCTGACTCAGGCTATCCTGGAGACAGTAACAGCAGTCTGGCAGCATTAGCCGCAGAGGACATTGACCATGAGAGTGCTGATGGGGTCAGTCAGTATGACAATATTGATGCTGTGGTCAGTGAATAGAAGCATCTTCAAGAAATGAAAGAAAACACAATAGATGATTGATGATTATTTATATTTCAAAGCGTAGAAAGTCTTAAGGAGAATGTACCTATAAGAATAAAGATAAAACAGATTGAAACAGTTGGTATGTTTCAGCTTTAAGCACATTTACACCTGTATCTTATGATAGAATATCTATATGAATTTTCATTTTCCTTATTCAGTTATCATATTTAGAGGGATAAACCTTTTTTTACCCTCATCAGGAACATCTATGCAAGCTTTTATCAGGACCAATATATATTTCCATGTCAACCATTGGTAAATTAGGTTTTGTAGTTTTAGTGAATTTTGTTTTCTAAATTTACTTTGTTAAAGTTTTTTTTTTTTTTTGGCAGTTCACATTATTACCATATTTACTATTTGCATTATAAATACCATGTTGAGAATAATAAATGTTATTTTCATAATTTTACTGCATTTTTTCACTTTAAACAGCACCAAAAAAAAATCTTTTAGAGACATTTGGTCTATGGATTCAGCTCTGATATAATTTATTAACTAGTAGTTTGAAGACAAAAGCCTTTCCCTTATTACAGGCCTATTTTATTTGATTTTTTTAAACTGAAGATTTCATTTACCTATACCATATAATAAGCATTATATTATTTGATAGTTATGCTATGGAATTTAGAAAGCAATTAGTAGTTTTTTTAAGATTTGAACACACTTTTGCAATGTACTGGTATTTTAGCTGTTTCCAAACAAATAATCATATTTTATTAGAAAAATGGTAATGTAAAATTCCTTAATATACTTTTGTAACTATTAATCACATTTCAATGCTGCTTTCAGGTGATTTGTAGTTAAAATCACAAAGCAATAAACAATTTATAGAGTAAAGGCTTTTATAGTTTTGTTTTGTTACATGCAATGTGAAAAGTATTTTTTAAAATAAGAAAATACTTGTCAACTATAGTGTCTGTATTTGCATTGGGAACTTGGTGTCAAGCTGTAATCTGTTATTTTATTGCTATGTGCTCCATCTAAAAAATAATGCTACTGTACTTTGTGGTCAAAGTTACGAGCTGTATTATGCCTCTTTTTTTTTCGACATGATAATTACTTGATGGTATTTGTATATAAAAACTGTGCAATATCTCGTCGTATTCTGTGACCATTATGTTGTGCATGTTGTGGACTGAAAGATGCTTCTCTGAATTCCATGTTTTTTGCTGTAACCAGTTTGAAATTTTTAAAGGGTTTACTCACAGACTCTATCTATTGGAGCCTATGTATGTGTTTAGCTTTCTGTGATGGCTGTTTAGCTTGACCCACAATGTACACAAAAGAGCTTAGAGATTTATCTCAATTTTTTGTTTTTTTTCCCTTTCCTGTTTTTGCACATTTTCTTCTTTGCTGTATTAATATTTTGATGTTGTGGAAAGTCAACAAAATATTTTTTTCTGATTTAGTTGTCAAAATAAAATAATATTTAAATGTATTTTAAGATGTAGAACAAGTAAGACAGTATTAATATGGTGATCTTTCAATTTATTTCAAAAGCCTGATTATTGCTTTAATGTTTTCCGCTTGTAAGCCATGTATGATCAGCTGCTAACTTCCAATGTGAATTATTCTTCATGTGTGAATCTTAATCTTCTGACACTCTAAATTTACAATCATGTAAATGTTAGGACAAAGGTCTGTTTCCAAACCATGTAACTGATGATTATGATTTAAAAGTTTAATTTTCAGTGGCCTACATACTTAGTATTATGTTAAATTTCTTTTTGAACTCAATATTATTAGTTTTTTTCTATTGCTTTATGTCTGTGAATCCCAAAATATGGCCCACATCCGCCTGCGACGTGGTTTCCTTCGCTGGCCTGCCAAAATGTTGTCACAAAGCATACAAACAGAGATAACTTTCAGATATCCCTTAAATGAATGTAAGACTAGATCCACAGGTTTCTAATAAAATTGTTTCAGGCCAAGTTCATTTCATTTTTGTACATTTTTCGGTCATGTGGCCGCGACATGAGGGCCGGAAAAATATTTTGGCCCACAGGTCAAATTAGGTTAGGCATCACTGCTTTATGTTGTTAAGTGTATTTTTGTGTAACTTTGGCTATAGGTTTATATTGTTTAAATGTGTACATTACATCAATCAACGAAAACTTCCAAATTTTATCTACAGCCTAAAAAAGCTCAATATAAATGAAATTTAGTTTCTTTGCATATGTCATAAACATAGGGTAATCTTCAGCCTGCTCATGCAGTATGTGTGCTAGACTGTTGTTTGCTTGTCTTGGTGATCTAGGGGTGATACCTTGCCTGCTGCCATCCCCCGTCATCCTGCGGAAGGTTTGGATTAGCAAGTAGATTATCTTCAACTCTGACGGATCATCCAAAATGTAAAACAAACAAACAAAAAAAGTAGAATAAAAATAACTATTTTGTAGTCCTAATACTTTTTAAAATAATGATTTATTGTCATTCACTTCTAATGAAAAAAGTTAACAAGCAAAAATAGTATTTTCTGTTTTTTATATTAACTTAAAAAAACAACAACTGAACTACTAGATAACAATCTTTGCAAATATTTAAATGTTATTTACAGATTCAGATGTAGGTAGCAAGATTTTCTGTGCTGTATGATACCCTAAGTATATTTTAAATATATACATCTTTTTTTCTATGTTTGTACCATTCGGTTTCATAAAGTATTTCAAAGCTTTGCATAATAGAGATTCTATTACTTACTAGTATCAATATTTTTTCTAGAAGTATTTTAGCATAGGAGTATTTAAAAAGATGTTTATTGTGTATAGTTTATTTCATTTAGAACCAAACATTCATTGAATATTTTAAAATTTCCCCAGTGAAGCTTATGACCTAAATTATATTGATACAAATACAGAAGATTGAATGTGTCCAGAGCTATAAGATACTTATCAAAGTTGATTTCTTCCATTCCATAGTGTGTCTATTTCATCTCAGTGTGTATTCAAGTGGGATTTTTTTTTTGTCTTAGTTAAAAGGAATATTTTTATATAAACATTTCAATGAGAAACACAATGAAATTTGTCTGCTATTGTTGATTTAAATTATATTATTTATCATCCAGAAATTATTTGCATATTTTTAATGTTTTCCCTCATGTAAATACTATACATATTTAATGCAAGATAAAACTAGATATGAATGTTAATTTTAATTTTGATACACTTCATATACATTAAATACATGTTCTACAGACATTCTTTTCTTGCTTATATATATAATGTTTTATAGTTAATGTAACTTTTCATAGTTCAATTTCTAAATTGCTATCAGCAATGTAATTTTACATAAGAAAAACAATCAAAACTAACTTCTAAAAAAAACATTTTAACAAAAAAAAAAAGGTTGTCATCCTAAAGTTTATACCTTAAGTGTATCTTCACTTTTTGTGGTTGTTTCGTGCAGAAACCAAGTCTTTTTTTTTCTATATGGAGATCAAAGGTATTTTCAACATTTGTCTGTTTCATTCTGCATCGCCGCAAAAAATATTCAAATCCAATGGAACTGATCATCTCCACATCATCATACAGAACTTATTGGGGACCAGATGTGGCCTCCTGGCCATAGTTTGGAAATCGCTGCTCTGGAACACACTTTAGAGCAAAACTGATTTTCCATTTGAAGAAAAAAAAAGAATCTTGGTAGGATAGGATATATTATGAATAATTGCATCTTTGCTTTAGCATTGATTAGACAGTCATCAAATTTGTTGCTGATATTGATCTTAAGGATAGAAGCAATTTAGGATGAATCATTTCAAATGTTCAAGCTGCATCTGCCAAACTTCAATCCTATGGTATTACATGCTAATTATTTTTATAATCCAAGTCCATATTTTCATTATCTAGTTCATAAATGGAATGATGCTTCCAAAATAGTTCACAAACATATTAATAATTTCTAAACAAATATAAATACTAGCACACCATTATGAGAAAATAAAAGGAAATGATTAAAAGAAAAAAGTGATCAGATGGTATAACAGAAAACTTTGGAACAGTGGTGAGTTAGCAATTTTAGTTAGAAACTTTTAACATCCTTAGATTATACTTAGAGATACCAAACAAAGAAATTTATTACCTAACTTATTGGTTAATTTTTTTTTATTGATTCTTGCGTTGTCAGGTAAATAAAATAATTGTGCAAAATTTCAACGTGATCTGAGATTGGGTGATGGAGAAATAACAGAGACAGACAGAGTGAGTTGATATAAGCTTAGTAAAAATAACTATGAAATTATATAAACTACAAGTTATTTTATAAAATTTATCTAAAAAAAAAATTTTAAGTTTTAAAATTTAAGCCACTGTTTCTTTACTAGTGTTTTCAGGTTTTAAAAGAGTGACCATGGACTCATTTTCTGACTGAAACATTGACAGAGCTGAGGGCCTAACATAATTTTCATATGTAGGTTCAAAATCCACATGTTCATTACTTCTTGTGACAGTCTTATCTAACTCACTAACTTCCCTTTCCAGGGAAGATAACTCTGGGCCATCACTTTTGGCATCAGTGCCAGTCTTAGTTTCACTAACAGAAAATTCACTTTTGACTTCAGAAGCTTTATTTGGAGCAGACTTGGTGCTTTGTCTTTTGCTTGCTGGCAAAAATGAGGAAAGTTTGGAGGAGAATCTAGATTTATGAGAAATGCTGTGAGGAGAGGAAATTTGGACAGCACTACCGGATTCATCTTGATTTTCATCTATGTTTTTGCTGATGACAAGAAAGCAGCCATTACAGACTAATCTTTTCTTTGATTGCTTGTATTCTATTGGAGCTTTTTTGCAACACCATTTACAAATGAGCTGCCATAAAAAAAAAAGATCAATAGTTTTCAATCACTGAAAAATTAAAATATATGATAACAATGATAATATATGATAATGATTATAATATTAAGGAATTGCTCATGTGAATTTTAAGTAATATAAATACCCAGCTATTATTTAAATATTTAGTTCTATCTGACACAGACAAACTCATTGTAGTTATTTATACACATTGTTTAATTTAAAATATTATTAGCTTCATTAGTCTTGCCTTCAGTAGCATTAAGATAAAAAATAGATATAATGTTGCATTGACAGAATCTTCTATAATTTTTATTTTAAAGAATTGTTCTTGAAAAACTGTCAAAAGAACTCAGAAAGTTCCATTTCAGAGCTTGTGATTTATAGGGCAGATGATGTACAGAAAGTTCCATTTCAGAGCTTGTGATTTATAGCGCAGATGATGTAAAGGTCATCTGTTTCTGTGGCCTACATTTATCAAGGGTATAATGTGGCCAGCACAATGACCAACCACCTTTACTTTTATCCAGCTAAAGTCAAGTAAACATAAGAGCTGGGTGGACTTAGAGGCGCCAAAAGACCCTAAAATTAAAAATCCCATTCTTCACCAGAATTTATCTCATCTTTTCTTATATAATACAGGTGTTACTTCAAAAAAGAAGATGACTACGTCCTACATGTAATTTAGTTATGCATATTAACCAATGACCTAAATTTGAACCCAAGACCCCTAATTCAGTAGCAAGGCATCTTACAACTGAAAACTCTGTTGTTATAAACATATGGTAAAGTAAATTTGCAAAGCCTATTTAACTCAGCAGACATCTGTAAAGTATTTTGCATAACTAATCCTGTTAACTAGATCTATAATTCAATTGTTTCAAGAAAGTGAGGTAATAAGGGAATATATATAAACATAGCAAAACTTTGAACTAAAGAAATATATGTTTATCTATATATAGACATATAATGTCATACAACCTTTCCACAAGATCTGCAATGGTGCCTTCTGTTGACAAAAGTAAATCTGTTCCGACATATCATGCAAGTAGTAGCCACATAATCAGGAACCCAGACTGGTCGAATTTTACCAAGATAACTGGATGCGCTCTGGGATTGAGATCAAAAATGTATATAAAGTTACATCAACCAAAATTAACATTAGTATTTGTAATAAGCATTGCTTGCTAACATTACCTCATCATAAAACTGTAGGCTGATGTTGTTTAAAGCAGACTGTCTCTGTAGTTTCCTCGCTTCATAGTTTTTTATTGCTGAATCAATTATCTGTAAAGTTTTTTAAAATAGTTTTCATATTGAAATTTTAAAATGTAAATATAGGGTATGCTAGGAAATAAAAATCATTAGAATCAATGTTAAATGTCAATATATGGACTTAAAATGATCAATAGGTTTATTAGCCAAGCATGTTTCCCTTGGAGGCATGGTGGTTGAGCGGTAAAACGCTTGACTTCTGAACCAGGGATCCCGGGTTTGAATCCTGGCAAAGACTGGGATTTTTAATTTCTGGATCTTTGGGTGCCTCTGAGTCTACCCAGCTCTAATGGGTACATGACATTAGTGGGGGAAAAGTCAAGGCAGTTGGGGGTTGTGCTGGCCACATGACACCCTCGTAACAGAAACAGATGACCTTTACATCATCTGCCCTATAGACCACAAGGTCTGAAAGGGGAGCTTTTACTTTACTATGTTTCCCTATCTTATCATTTATAAATATATGTTGATTGCATTCCTGAATGAATGGTCATCAGGGATTTTTTTTAACAAGATACAAAATGAATTTTTTAAAATTAATTGCAGTTGTAATCAATGTGCATAAGGTTTCTTGCATTAAATAACAAATGTCCAGCAAAAAAGGACATTCACTACTGATATCTGTAAGGTCCATGTAATAAATAGATATAAAGACTTA
Organism: Biomphalaria sudanica; assembly: GCA_036873155.1. Taxonomy (NCBI): domain Eukaryota; kingdom Metazoa; phylum Mollusca; class Gastropoda; family Planorbidae; genus Biomphalaria; species Biomphalaria sudanica. The sequence continues at coordinate 3,249,875 of JAZGLO010006691.1, forward strand.
TTTTTTTTAAATGTTGATGTTCCTACAGAAATAAATATTATTACATCCAAGCACAAATCTCCTGGAGGATGGCAGGGGTTGAGGCAAAACAATCAGGCAGCCATACAGATAGTTTAAAGTTAATTGTTTGTTTTGTCACATAATAAAAAAGGTCTATGTTATGCTTTTTTTCAGTTACATTAAAATACTTCAATGTTTAAAGATATTAAAGTAACCAGCCTGTATCCAGCCAAATGAGTCCCTGAAAAAGAAAAAAATGTAAGGGAGATCATGCACACATTTTGCTGATATAAATGTTAAGGTACTATTTAATCTTCATTTGTTTAGATCTAGTTCTATTATCAGATAATTGAAATATCAATTATGAGTTAAATACAGTTTTGAAATAAAAACTAACAAAAAATGATCATTGATGTGACATGTAGATTTACAATTATTTCGCACAACAAACATGTCCTAAGCTAATGTATACTTATTATTTCCCTTTGTTAATCTTTAAAATAGTGAACCTATGAATTTATATTACTAAAATAGAAAAAATGTAACAGTAATTCTTTAAAAATATAGATACTGTTAAGTTTATTTTTTTATTTTTTACAAATATTAATGATATGGGCTTATAAATAAAATAAATGATAGCTATGTTTTCTTCCTTTTTAAGTTAAAAGAAAGTTGTTTTCTATAATGAAGAGCAATAGATTTCTCTTGAAATGTTTTCTTAAATTAAAAAAGCACTTACTTGTCATTCAGTTCAATTTTGATCATTTCATTTGATAACTCAAATGTGTAATCCAGCAACTTTAACTACAGTGAAACATAAACATAACAAATTATCTATAACTTGGTGAACATGAACTGAATCTGGCAGTCAAATTAAGTTGCATAGCCAATCCTAGAACAATTTGATTGTTAATTTCAACAGTGCAACATCAACTTTAAATATGATAGCATGAGATTTCAATTTCAGTATTACTTTATTACTTTAAAAAAAGACTCTTTATGCACATAACCAAGAAATTCAATAAACATAAACTAATTTGGAGGCATGTTGGTTAACTGGTAAAGCACCTAGGGTCTGAGGTTCTTATCTAAGTGAAGTCTGGGATTTTGAATTATGGAATTTTTAAGATGCCTCTCAGTCCACCCAACTCAATTGGGTACCTGACATTAGTTGGGGAAAATAAAGTTGGTTGGTCACTGTGCTAGCCACATGATACCCTTGTAAACCATCAGCTATAGAAATAGATGATCTTTACATCATATGCTCTACACATTGCAAGGTTTTAAGGGGGTACTACTTAACATAAGTAATTTGAGAGATTCCATCTTTAAAATATATTTTAGAAATTTTCATATTAAAAATGACAGGATAATAGGCCTACTTTAAAACCCATTAAATATAACTTAAAGTATATTGTTAGCAATATATTAGCAATAAAGTTTACCTAGATAACAAAATATAAATATGCTTATGTGAGTCTTGGATGCTGACTGCAGAGCTAGAGAGGAGGATCCTAGCAATGGAATTGAGATGCTACAGAAGGATCCTAGGCATCACAAACCAAGAGATTAGAGAAAGGGTTACTGCAGTGATCGGACCTCATAATGACCTGTTATCTATAGTGAAAAAACACAAGCTCAAAATCAATGGCCATATTACAAGATCTTCAGAGCTCGCAAAGACCTTCCTTAAGGCAACAGTACCAAGAAAAAGAAAAAGAGGCAGACAGAGAAAGCGGTGGAAGAAAAACATAAAAGAATGGATGGGCCTGCCATTGAAAGAGGAATGGAGAAATACAGTTGATGAGTCTTGCTTGGTGCCCCAAAGGTACAACAGACTAAGGGATAGGTAAAGGTAAAGAAAAAGATATAAAAATATTACCTCAATGCCATTCATGTCTATATAAGCCCATACTGCATATTTATCAGTTGAATAGTCATAGCTGCATACCAAAATCAAATCATTAAACTGAAATAGTTTAACACACAAAATATGATACAGCTAACAGATATTTAAAAAGATAATTATTCTATCCATTTAAGTCAACTGTGCTGTAATCATCACAACTAAATTAAATCTATAATCTAAAAAAACTCAGAAACCAGGATAAGTTGACGTAATGTTTCTCCATCCCGTGTTGATACTTCCATCACTGGTCCCTCAGCTATAAGTTTCCTGGTTGGGGTGATAAAGTCTTGAGGGATTCCAGTTAGTTTGTTACTCAAAACTAAAAGAGCTAAAAATGATTCCTGAAGAAAAAAAATTTAATCCCATTAAAATGAATTGACAAATAAGTGTTGGAAAACAGGGATAGGTTTAAAAAAAAAGGACAGGAAAAAATTATTGTTTGTATGATTTCAATGACTTGTGTGATAACCCAGCCTATATAGATCTAATAAAAATAATACTTTTAGATATAGCATTATTAAAATTTGATAAAATTATAAGCTTAACCATTCCATTCTATAGCAGCAACAGTTATTAAATTTTCAGTAATTTTATCGTATGCTATGTGATAAAGTTTTTTTCTTTATAAATCCTAGAATGTACTTTGACATTTTTATATTTTACCTACTTGATTTTTCATAGCTTCACTAGAGCTGTGAGCAACTTTTAAAAGCAAGTTCAAGGCCTCTAACAAATATAAAATAGACAATTTTTAATTCATCATTTTTTTTTCATAACTAATTTTCAACAGATATCAGAAAAACAAATACAAAAGGCATTAAAATAAGCCATATTGAAAATCAATAGATCAGTTATATATAAAAAGGTTTTGTTTTAATATGTTATTATATATTTTTTAAAAAAAAATTAGATCTGTGTGTGTGTATGTTTTCAATGAAATTTTAACTTTAAAACGAATATGTTTAAAAAAAAGAAATTACCATTGGCAAGAAAAAATTCAGTGGAATCTTTTTGAAAAACGCTAACATATTCTGAAAAAAATAAATGTAGGCAATCATAACACATTTAAATAATAGAATGTTATGTTTCAATCGAATCTAAGTAAAAGTCAGTTTTAAATGCTTGGAACATCTTCTACAAATTTATATATATATGCATTCATTTATATACTTTTTTATTTTCTTTTTACCCTTATGGATCTCGACCAAAATAAATAAAAATGACATGATATCTTACCTTCAATTAATTGGACATAACTTAATAGCCTTGCAGTAGGAACTTTCAAGAGATCATTCAGTGAAACAGTGTCACATTTAGAGTATTTCTATATATAAACATAAGTTTGTCATTAAGTACTTTGAATTGATTTCTATCTGACAGCAGTAAAGTTTAGTTTTAGTTTGATTGTATTAAATTTAAAAACAATAAACAGAACTTACCATTAATTTATCAACAAATTCCACAAAATGAGTTGACTTCATTTGCAAAGATTGTAAAAGATTCATAGCTTGTGGGAAGTTTTGGATATAATCAATATATATCCTTAAAAATGGAACATTTCTTCTCAAAATATCACTGAGCTTAGGATCTTGGTACCTAAAGCAAATTTATATTTAGAATAATTTTTTAAATACTTTCTAACTAAAATACTGTCAACGCACTCCATTTTTCTGTTTTTCTGTCTATCTGGTAAAAATTTTGAACACTATTTCTCAGAATCGGAATTTTATTCAGTGTCCTTGAAAACAAATAAATAAAAAAAAAAAGCTTAAATAAAGCAAACTTGCATGAATTAGTTTGGATCAGTCATGTAATTAAATTTCTAATTGATCTAGACCAACAATAAAAAACCCATTTATACAAAGGGCCAAAGGGGGAATGACCTAAATAGGAACTTATGCCTCAAGCCTTCTCAGGCCAACACAGTAACCACTCTGCTAGTTGAAAGCTTGTTGTTTCTATAGTCTTAATCTATTTTTCAGGTTTGTGTTCACTTAGACTCAGACGACAATCTATAAAGCGGACTAATTCAGCTTATACCACCCCTTCAGCCCATTACATTTTCTTTCCCTTTTTGAGATAACAAACAAAGAAATGTAATAGTGGATTAAATAACATGTACAAGCTTTTGATATAAGCTTTGTAATAACCAATTAGTTAATCTATTTAAAAAAAAAGTAAAGTTTCCCATTTCAGACCTTGTGATCTATAGGTCATCTGTTTCTTTGACTAATGGTTAATGAGTATGGTGTCATGTTGCCATCATAACAACCTTACTTTCCCCAACTAAAGTTAGGTACCCATTAGAGTTGGGCAGTCTCAGGTGTGCTCTAAAAATACTGAAATTCAAAACCCAGATTTGAACGAAGGACCCCCAGGTTCAGAAGCCAAGTGCTTAACCACTCAGCCAACGCACCCCAGTTTATCTATTAGCTATAATTAATTAACTTTGTTTTATGTGGATTTTTGTTGTTGAAAAAAGAAAGTCAAGGCATGAAATTCTAATAGGTTAGAAACAGCATTATAACCTTCCTAAATAGTAAGATTTAAAATTCTCTATGACTTTACAAATTCTAATAGTGTTTTTGGATCATACTCAAAAAGGTAAGGTCCACTGATAAACCAAATGGTTTATCATTTTTGAACAACTGGAGTAAACTAAACTATATTATGCCTATTTATGGTATTACTATTACAAGTAGTTCAAGTACATTTTACATTTTGAGTCATAAAAAAATTAATTAGATGATTGATTCAAAATAATTGATACAATATAAGTGAAGTGTAAAAAAAAATATATATTTAACTTGTTTTTTTAATAATACAAACTTTGTATGCTTAAATTATTGGCTTTAGGTATGAGTTCAGCCTTTTTTTTTTTTAATTATATCTAGTTGGTCTATTTTAATTACCAGTTTTTAACTCTGTCCTCCAGTTGTGGCAGTAAAAAAGTTTTATGGAAGAGGTATATCGTCTCGATGTTAGAGAAAATATGAGTGATTGTGTCAGGCTTCATGAAAGGGATTTTGAGATTTTCTTTAATTAATTCTAAGTAAAAATTCTGAAAAAAAAAAACAACAACAATAAAGATACACCCATTATTAAAATTTACACACAAACATAGGCTTATTTCATTCATGAATCATGCCAGCATAATTTTTTACAGTAGTTTAAATGTAAAATAGAAGTAAAACATTTTTTTCATTAGCTAGTAATTAGTCATTGTTTTTTTAAATACTTATTTGAATAATGAGCCTTAATTCAGAATGCATCAATTAAATAATAAATATATTTAAAAAAGTGTATATTATAATAATTGTATCAATTAGTTTGGATCAGTCAATAAATTAAATTTGTAATAGATCTAGACTAACAATATAAATATTTTTATCAATTGTTTTTGTTTAGTGCAATTTCATATTTTTAGCTTTCTTAATGGGCTATGATCCTATCACTTGTCTGGGCCAGTGGGGAAAGGGGGGAAGAAAGAAGGAGATATCTGGGTGAAGGTTACTGTAATAGCTTTTTAAATGTATCTCTTGAACTCGATCTCAAGACTCCTCAGTCCTCAAGCCAATACACTTACCACCATGCCTGCGAAGTGCTTATGAAAATAAGTTTCATAGCTTCTATTGTTAGATTCAAACTTTTAAGTGATGACCTAATTCTCTACTTAAAGTATAAAGGCGACTAATTCAACTTATTTTGCCAATTTTTCAAGTACAATTTCTTTCTCTTGTTCAATAACAAACAAAACAATTAATTACATATTGTTATAACTCTGCCAATCGCACCGCCATCTAAGCTAGAAGGTGCGCACTGTGATAAACTAGACCTGAAAGGATGTCAACATTAGAAGAGGAGAACGATTTCCGCCCAAGTAAAGAGCCAATATGGAGAGATTGTGCCTAAGATAGATGTTGTTTTGTGTACCTGTGATGTCGTGTGAACAGTGCTGGGTAGTAACTAGTTACAGTAACGCTAGTTACTGTAACTAGTTGCAATTTGAAGTAACTAATGCTGTAACTAGTTACTTTTACTGAACTGTAACTAGTCTAAGTAACTAGTTACGTTTATCAGTAACTAGTAATGCAAATTCCTAGTTACTTTACTTTACTAGTTACTTTGGTCGTTGTTGTATCATGTGTGCGCATGCGCATGTGTGCTTATTGGCGCCTGAACGAGCCTATGGCAATCAATAATATTTGTTAAGTATTTTTATGTTTATGGTTAGGGTTAGGGTTAGGTTAGGAAGTTCTAGTTGGTTGTGAGCGATAAAAAAGCTAATTTAATTTTTGACAAACTCAATGGCGGACTCAAAGCAAATTGAAAATTCTTTTGAACGTTCAGTGTTTACCGAATTTTTTACGAAAATCGAAATAGACAACAAAAACGTTCGCTGCACTCTGGAACAAGGCAAGCAGAAGTCTACGGGCAGCTGAAGTGGACAATGATTTATCCAATTTAACACTTGCTGTTCCAAATGCTACACGATGGAACTCATTTTATAATTCTGTTGGCAAGGTCTATTCCATTGTTGAGAAAAAATCTGAAGCTGTGTTAAATGACATATGCAGCAAACTTTCTCTAACAAGTTTCCGCCCAAATGAAATAATTTTCATGGCCGAGTACATCAAGGTTATGCAACCATTAGCCATGGCTCTGGACACGTTGCAAGCTGAAGTCAACTGTTTCATGGGACTACTCCTACCAACAATTTCTTCCTTGCGTTCACATCTTTCTTCAATAAAGACCTTATTGAAGTTTGCGGCTCCACTTGCTGATGCATTACTTAGTGGAATCAGTAAATGATTTGGCCCACTTGAAGGTGAAGATGATTTGATAATTGCAAGTGCTTCTCATCCACAATTCAAGCTCCGATGGATACAGTCTGACGCTGAAAGAGTTCGAGCTAAATATTTGCTGCTACAAGTAATGCAGGCCATGGCTGACTGTGATGCTGCAGGCAATGCTTCCAATGATGTTACAACTGCAACGACTTCATCATCTCATGTAGGAAGTTTCTTCTGTTTTTATGAGTCTGATACTGGAGGTAGTACTGCTCAGTCTGAACTTGAACTTTTCCTAAACGATTCTTCAAAAGACATATCTAGTCTCCAGCACTATCCACTTGTGAAACAAGTATTTGTTCGTAAAAACACAAGTCTTCCGTCAAGTGCTCCAGTGGAAAGGCTATTTAGCACAGGCGGGCAAATACTAACTCCACGAAGAAATAGTCTAACGGATGATCATTTTGAAATGATCTTACTGCTAAGAGCCCATAAAAAACTGATACAGTGATTATTGACTAGTTAGTTATACAACACAACAATTAATAGTTTTTAATGATAGGTTAATTTTACACTTTAAACTGGTTGATGTTGCTTTGACTAATATATTGGTGAATGATTTGTTTTTTTTATAAATACTTATCATACTGTTTTTAATAAAGAATTATGTGACGTATTATAACCGTTGTTGGAGAATCATACAACCCATCGTTGACAATCCAAGTAACTAAAAGTAACTATCTAGTTACTTTTTGGAGTAACTAGTAAAGTAACTAGTTACATTTTGAATAGAGTAACTAATAGAGTAACTAGTTATATTTTATCTGTTGTAACTAGTAACTATAACTAGTTACAATTTGACAGTAACTAGCACAGCACTGCGTGTGAATAAACGTCTATGTCTCGTTGAGTTGCCTCACTTAAGTTATTACAATTGGTTTCAGAAGTGGGATTATAGGCAACTCAGCGAGAGGAGGTAGGCTTTGATTACAATGACATGTTTGAAGCTATTACATCAGCTCTCAATTAAAGAGCTAAGACAAGAGCTTCAGTACCGAGGTTTAAAACCCGTCGGTAGCAGAGAAACGCTCACGGCTCGTCTCCGGCAGGCCTTGATTGATGAAGAAGAAATTCCGGAAATCTACCAATTTGAAATTGAATCTGGGATTGTTGAGGTCATTGGCGAGTACCAGGACTTTAAGAATGCATTTAATGAGCAATTGAACATGATCTGTAATGTGATGAGGAGCATGATGAGGAACAAAGTAGATGAAAGTGTGTTGCAAGTAGAATGCCAAATAGACCAAAGTGATAAAATTGTGTCGCAAGCAAAAGGAGAAATAAACTCGTTAGGGAAGGAGCAGTTACCTGGTCAGGACTGTGGCTGCACAAACAGTGGTGATGGAGGCGCTGGGGATTGGAGCGCCGTCTGTGACTGTGTTGTGGGTAAGTCTGGCGGGGATAACTTTCAGGGCGAGAAACGTGACAGCGATTGCTGCGATGATCTCAATGGGATATACAGAATTGGAAGAAAAGAAGAAACTAGAGAAGTCTGTTATGAGACTGAAACTTTTGTTCCTGGTATACCTGCAACGAGCCGGACAGATCAAGACAACGTTGGGTCTACGTCCAAGCTGGCTGCTGTGGACCTTAAAGACCTCTGTCAGTACCTTTGATGAGAACTCAAACCACGAAAGCCTCAAGACCGTTTCTGATTCCTTGCCTTGGATGACGTCGGGTGAAATTGTGAATACGGGCCCCAACAAAGGCCGAGACAGAAACAACGAATTAGACTTTGGCGTCGGCATAAGAGAGAACTTGATGCTTGGCGACTGCTTCCAGACGATTCACAAGAACTGTATATGCGACGCCCTGCGGGGACAATGCCCATGCCAAGAAACCCAGCTACAAGGTCTGAACTTAACAGACATTTGTACTTCTGCCTACATCAGTGAGAGTGACTTGAACGATGGTGAATTAATTCTTGCAGAACCTGATGCAGTGATGGATGAACATTTGCTTATGGAACATTACAGGGGTGCTTCATGGGCATACCTTACAGATGAGGCTGAGAAAGACTACGTGTCTGAAACCATGGCTACCTGTGGGCCTACAACTGTGTCACAAGACGTCCATGGAAAACGTCCGCTGACTTGGCGTCTTAAAACAGCGGCCCTGGAAACTACAGTGATCGCCACAACCTCCATTTGTGTTAAGTGGCTGGCATCAGAGACTATCGTCATGAAGTCAAAGCAGCGACCACGACATCGTCTCAAGCGTAGACTGGCCAACTGGAAGAAGAGGAAGCGACGGCCGCGGAATACTGTGCAGATGGCCTCGTGGGCAACAGGCTCCCTGCCGTCTGTGGCTCCAACCGATCGACCTCCACCTGAACCGGCAAACCTCCACAGCACTGTTTCTTTTCGGGACGAAAAGCTCTAGGAAGGGGGCAATGCTATAACTCTGCCAATCGCACCGCCATCTAAGCTAGAAGGTGCGCACTGTGATAAACTAGACTGGGAAGGATGTCAACATTAGAAGAGGAGAACGATTTCGGCCCAAGTAAAGAGCCAATATGGAGAGATTGTGCACCTGTGATGTCGTGTGAATAAACGTCTATGTCTCGTTGAGTTGCCTCACTTAAGTTATTACAATATAATGAATCACCTAATTGGTTGATTTTTTAAAACTGATTCTTGTTTTATCAGATACAAGAAATAATTGTGCAAAATTTCAAATTGATTCAAGATTGGGTGTGGAGAAATAGCATGTACAAAAATTGTGCTAGACAGATAGAGTGAATTGATATAAGCTTTGTAAGAAAAAAAAAGCTTTTGTTACATTTAGATTTAGTAAGTGACATCTTTTGGATATTATGGCATATATTTATTTGATCATATTTTTTTTGCATATAAAAGGGAATTTTAAAAAATTAACAAATAAAAAAAACAACTTTAAAATAAATAGTGACTGTTGAATTGTCCACTTTTTCTGCATATTACTGCTATAATAATAAAATGTATATTAATTCTACTTACAGTGTACAAGAGTTCCAACTTTTCGAGATAAGAGAACTCTGACATCATTAATTTTGCAGCAAGCATAAATGGTGTGGCTTTGGAATCTGGCAAAAGTGCTTCAGTGTCCTTAAATAATCAAAGAACAGCATTGTAGATTACAATTTCATTGAAAGAAGAGTGTCCAAGATGTAAAGCTATACAAAATATAGGCCTATAAAATGAATAGCTACTATATTGTATAAAGCCAGTTTATTAATAATATCAAAGATGATCAATGTTAAGAAGATAAAATATTGATGAATATTGATAAATAATAATTTAAAAAGAAAAGAAAATATTGATGAATATTGATAAGCCTAAATAATATATTTCAAGAAAAACAACAACTTTTCTTATAGCTGGTGTCATGTGGTCTTCAAAGATTTGATCTTCATCTTCAGAACCTTCTATGCTGTCAGTATCTGACCATTCCAAATTGTCTGTCATTGCCTCGCGAAAAATGACACTTATTACAGACTTTCTATAATCTCTGACTTCATTGGCTTCAGTTTTTGAAATTGTAGTTTTTGGAACAAATTCAGTTTGTTTCCTTAGACAACTGCTTAATACTTCCTGATCCGGGCATGATTCACTTGTTTCTTGGAGAGACTTGCTTTCTGACATTGCTACCACATGCTCAGAATTATCTTTTGGTGTTTCTTTTGTTGGATAGATATAAAACATAGAATCTTGTGTAGTTGAAACTTGAGATGGAAGTTTGTGCGCTGTTAATTGTGTTTCATTATTCAGTATTTCAGGATTAGTCTCTAAGACTGGTGTTTCTGAGTTTCTGGACTTGGAGCTTAATGTTTTTGTTGCTTGAGAATTTAAATATGTATGTGATTTATCAGAAGCTGTTACTCCATCTTGTAAGGATTTTTCAAAGGGCTCTGCAAAGAAATCGTTGAAATCTCAGTCAAACACATTGATTAAAATTCCATATCATGTTAATTATCGCAGGGCAAGATTTAAGACAGCGCTAGACAGTGCAGCCACAAAGGGTCTCACTTTTTTAAAGACACCACATTTAAAAAATAGAATCTAGATCTATGTAAATTTCAACAAAATATACGAAAATATAATTTTATATATATAGCCTATATATATATAATATAATGTTATGGACTAAAAAAACAAAAGGAGGTGAAGGTAGCTCATCTCTACCTCTGGAGATATACCCGCACATCTAGACAGATTATCAGCGTGACGTAGTTAAGGAATATGACATGTTTACTAGACCACTCAAAGGTCAAGACAAGCCAGTGTGCCAGACATCGCTGCTACGTATGTAATACGAATTTATAATGTAAAGTCTAGTCCCCCCCCCCAATAACAAACCTAGTTCCCTCGTGTGACCTCTAGAGAGTGCTTACGTCCATCGTATCTGACTTGGGGTCACCTGTCAATCAATGAACTCAATGTGATGGACTAAACAAATAAAAGGGGGAGGGAGTTGTTCATCCAGAAATATACCTGGTTACCTTAGAGGTGTGGCTCTTGTAGTCCAGCCCCCCCCCCCCCCCAATAAAGATTAACTACTAAGTAAACAAACTCAGTTCCCTCGAAAGGTGTGACCACTAGAGAGTGTCTATACGCTGACATTAAACCTACGTCCATCGTATTTAACTTGTGGTTACCTGCCCATAAAAAACTCAATGTGATGGACTAAAATAAAGGGGGTGGGAGTTGTTCATATCTACCTCTGGAGATATACCCGCACAGCTAGACAGACGTCTGGTCAGCATGACGTAGTCAAGGAATGTAACATTTTAACATGTTAACTAACTTACTCAAAGGTCAAGACAAATTGAAAAAAGTGCCAGCCATTGCATCTCTGTATGTAAAGCGCATTTATGATGTAAAGTTTCATCTCTATTTATATTAAGTTATTAACATGCCTTGTCTTCATAATAAACGATGTTTGGTGCATATTTATCAGGGCTCTATTTTGAAGCACATTATTTTGTTTTCATATAAACATTAATACATTCTATAACAGACAGTAATGGAACGAGTTCCACTTTATGCATATTAAATAGGTGTATTTTAACTATCCGGTTTACTATCTGGTAGTGATATCCGACCGGAGCCGGATAGCACCGGATAGTAAAAAATGCCGGATATTCGCCAGAAGCCGGAGCCGGAGGGACTATCCGGTGCACCCCTAATATATATATATATATATATATATATATATATATATATATATATATATATATATATATATATATATATATATGGGAATATTTAGACTGACATGGTTTTAGATTATTAATATTATTAAGAAGAACATTATATTGAAATTTGAAGCTTGAAAGGACCGGGGGTTTCCATAAAATCTTGACCAATGCTGAATCTATGCAGGTTTGTTTTTTTAAAAGTTTAATTGAACTTAATGAGATGATCCACAACTAACGCACTAGATTTAGACTTCAAGATAAAAAAAACAACATTGAAACTTTAGAAGCACGGAAAAAAATTGCTTTTTGAAACTAAAAAACGCTTTTGTTATTTCTATTTAAATCTTTAAAAAAATGGGAGCGGGGGGATTGCAAAAAAAAGTTTATAATAATAAATAAACAAATAAATAAAGACTGGAGGGTAGAATTTGTAAAAACTTTGTGGCTACTCACTCTCAATGAAATGACTTACTTTCTTAAGGCATTTCCTTTAAAGGGCATCAAATTCACTATCGAAACTCAAAGTAGAACATTATAGAGCTTACCAAGATTCTCAAAGATAGCCAGTAACTTCCTGCACTGAACTGGTTTCAGAATTCCTACGAGATTATTTTCTTGTATAAACTTAAGGTCACCTTCTTCTTCCACGCCACAATTGCCTAATCGCTGGACAATGTTTTTCAGAGAATCCTCACTAATTGCAGGAAGAGCAAATTTGATAATGGCACGAAGTCTTTCCATAGTAAAAAAAGAAATAGATGATTTCAAAAGTGAATGTTTCATTTGACTTGTAACATTTTAGTTAACCTGGCACACAATTACCAATAGAAACATTTTTAAAAAAAAATAGCTAACAAAAAATTATCCCTGTCATTGGTAGAATCTAAAAGAAAACAGATTTGAATAACAGTTGGCTGACTTTTTTTTTTAGTGTGGGCACAATACAAACGTTTTATTCTAGTGCTCTGAAAATGTTGAAGGGAACGAACAGTTTGTAATGCATAGCCTATTGAAACTCGATACACAGATCAACTAGAATTTAGCTTAGGTATAGGTATCGATTGAATTGGCTGTGACACGGCGGATCCTGGGAGGGGGTGTGTGCTCACCCCTGAACTCTTCGGACTCAATCCTTCCGGAAAGGGAAGAGGAAGCGTAGGGCTACTTAGGGGCCGTCCATAAAGTACGTCACGCTATTTTAGGCCATTTTTGACCCCCCCCCCTCCCCCCTGTCACAAAGTGTCACAAATCTCGGGACCCCCCCCCCCCTAAAGTACGTCACACTTTAAAAAAAATTTAATTAACAACTAATTAAAATTTAATCGAAAACTTAAAACGCACTTCACTATTAAACTGCCTTAAAATATAAATATTAAAAGAACTATCAGATTATTAAATGACTTTAATAGTAGAATAACTATTGTCAACAGTTGTCACAGTTATTCTTTGAAACAATAACCCAATCAATTGAATTTGAAAAAAAATTGCAAAAATTAGACTTGACAATTATATAATAAACATCAATTTATATCTGCTACCTTTTCATTTAAAATGGGTGAGGTCAACTTTTAGATAATCTTCCGATTATGGATTCTATTAAAAATATATAAAATGTGACGTCACACTTGGCCTGACCCCCCCCCCTCCCCCCTGTCACAAACTGTCACACTTTCTTACACCCCCTCCCCCCCCCTTGGAGCGTGACGTACTTTATGGACGGCCCCTTAGTTGGTCCAAAAATTATATTGGGCCTTTTATTTATCATAGCTCCTTCTTCGAACGTGATTACAGACGAGGACAATCTCATTTCCTTTGAACACAAGCTGGGGAGTTACCTGCTGGTGTTGTGATCTTCTTCACGACTGATTTGTGAAAATAATTCTTAAATGATCTATATAATATAAGCTACTAATTGATAATTAAAAACTTATTTAATGTTGTTATGCAGCCCCGCCTGCCTTTCAGAAATTACGCCCTTGTTTTGGATTCGTTATAGGCTCCAATAAGCTTTACTATTTCATGAGAGTTGACTGCATGCTTTTCAAATTCAATGAACCATATCTGAGCTGTTTTTTTTTTCCAATGCACTGTTTAGACACTGTTGCAAGTTTGGAAAAGATTATAGGACGCTCTACAATAAAATGATTTAGCTTCTACAAATTAGGCATGATAACATTGGTCATTGAATCTTTGATGTTAGCAGCCTGAAGCTGTAACAAATGTCTTTTTTGATAGTTTCTAATTATTGTTTTGATCTAAGTTATTTTTTTAACACAGTAGGACTAGGATTGCAGTAGGCCTACATTTTGTTTGTTGACAGCACTTATATAAATGAAATGATTATTTCTCTGCTAATTGTGAAACAACGCAACATCTCAGTTTTGGATGGATGCTAATAACTTGATTTAGATCTGTGGTCTGGATATGTAGACCACCAACCAAGTCTAAATTGAAGCCTAATTGAAAACGATAAACTTAAGTCAAATTAAAGCTAAATTGAAGCCAAATGTAGGCCTAGATCTATCCATTACCAATGTATTGGGCTCACAGCGCCTAATGAGCGTTTATTTTTTGTTTGGTGAATTGATGTAACACCTATTAAGTGTTATTTTGTTTCTAAGTAGCCTAATTTCAATTTCATTAATAAATGTATACAGCTTAATATGTGCTTTTAATTACTTTTTTTTTTTTTTTTCATTTTTCATCTCACTCTAGTTAGAACTCAGAAGGAAAAAAAAAAACAACTTAATATTGAAGTTGAATTTACAAAAATGAGCTAATCTTAGAAAACTGGATAAGATGGCAAGAGGGTTAGACACCACTGGCTTAGGCCATAACCCTCTTATAAATTGAATTCTTTGAAAAAAATAATATTCCGTTTCCTTTTTTTTTCAATTGTCAAATGTTAATAATTTGTAAGGCATATACTGACCAAACTGTAGTGAACTTCTTCTTTTCCTAAACTCTTGGTTTGAGTCTAGCAAAGGTCGTTGCAGCCTTCTCTCCAAACTGCAGATATACAAGGCATATACAAGTCATGCTTTCTGAGCACGCTACACTACGGCAGTGAGCCGTGGACTACCTACTCAAAGCAAGAGAGAAAGCTAAAATAATTCCACTTGCGCGGCCTCTAAAGGATCTTGAAAATCACATTGCAAGAGAGAGTATGCAATACTGAGAACCTTACGTGAATGGGTCTTCCTAGCATCTTTACAGTCCTCAGACAACGCCACCTGCGCTGGCTTGCTCATGTTCGCCGTATGAAAGACAATCACATCCCGAAAGTCATTCTTTACGGGCAACTCGCTCTGGCTCAAGAAAAAAATGCCCCCCCCCCACCTCCATTACGTGGATGTAATCAAAAGGGACTTCCAAACAGTGAACGTTGATACTGACCACTGGGAAGACATAGCCCAAGACCGCACTACGTGGAGAAAGACAGCGACCAAGAAAGTTATGGAAAGTGTGAAAAAAAAACATGGGCCAGAGCTCTGAAAGAAAACTGTGCCATATGAAAAATGTCTGGCTCCTCTACCACCAAAGCGAAAGCCACTTTAACCTGCGATATTTGTGGACGGGAGAGTCTCTCTAAAATAGGTCTCCACAGTCACATGAAAACGTGTTCTACGAGATGAGGGAGGTCAACTTACTGATCAAACTCTAACCCTGTACCCAAGGCCGCCGCGAGAGTTGTGGCCGCCTGCGTGCGAAATTTAAAATGCCGCCTCCCCCCCAAAAAAAAAACCCACCTTTTTTTTTCTCTAAAAAACAATTGCATTAAGACTGAGCTGGACGCTGTTCCAAAAGTGACCTTTGATTTAAATCCATTTTTTGAAGATCATTCCACTTTTTCCTTGCATATTTGCACCGTTGTTGTATCCCTGAAGTACAACCATGAGCCATGCACAAGGAAAAATTTTGAATATACGTGCCTACAGAAATCTGAATTATTAGTATTTTGTAATCAACATTAAAAACTGATCTCGTTATGACCACTCGCTTAAGCTCCTGTATTTGCGACGATTATAATTGATGAGCTGCGGGCGGGTAATTTTAATTACCGGTAATAGATCTACTTATAGTGCGGGCTATTTGACTCAAACAAATATTACAACAACCGCGAAAATTCAAGGCCAGAAATGAGTAGGTGCCTATGGAAAAATCCGTGGGATTCCCTCGTACACTTCTCTATTTTTTTGTTCTAGTTTCCAAAATAATTTCTTAAGTACGAATATCGTTTATATTTTCAAAGGATAATGGAATAAGAACATTTTTCAGTTAAATAATTTAAAAAAAAAAGTAACCTTGGAATAATGATTTGGCCGCCCCCTAAAGTCGGCCGCCTGCGCGCAATGCACACATTGCACAATGGGTAGCGGCGGCCCTGCCTGTACCGAAGTAGTTTCAAAATGACATCCTTTATATCACTAGATAGTTATGTATGAATCCATGTATGGGATTTTCATAACTATTTTAGAGACAGTAATTGGCTCATTGCTAACATTCGTATCTCTTGAATACAGTAAGAGATGGTTGAGAAAGCAGGATGCAAAAATGTTGGGCCCGTATAATGAAACCTAGAGAAAAAAAAAAGAAAGATTGTAAGAGATATTAAACAATATCAACAAAACAATATTGAAATATCACTTGCCAACTAAATGTTGTGAAACTAGAAACAGAAGAGCTTAAAACTGCAGAGCTTAAGTGTGAGCACAATTTGTCTCAATTATTTTTAAAAGGCATAGCTTAACAATACTTGTACTCTTGTACACTGAATACTCATAACAGTCCCCATTTTAGAAAATCCCTCATGCTTGAATTGTATTATAAATTAACAAGTAAAACAAAATATTGGTATGTCATATTTAAAGCGTAACTTTTATTCCAAGTTTTGATTCATTATCTCTAGTTAAAAAAAAACCTAAAAACTAAAACAGAAATGAAATTACAGAAATCATTTATTCACTTCAGCCTGTTCATGACTTGATGGACATAAAACACAATCATCACTTGAACATTTTTTTTCTTCAAATGGTTGATTTTAAAAATGAAATTCTGACAAGATTACAGACAGTTTAGAATGTCAGGTCACATGTACAGCAATAGAAACAGAATGAAGATATATATGTATAGAATAAATATATATAATAGATAGAGATATATGCACAGCTTTATTTCACTAGGAATACAAAAGATTGGCGATGTTAGGTGGCGTTCTGAGGATGACCAATCACATACATCATTACAAAGTATGACCAATCAAAAACATTGTTGCAATGGTCTATTTTTAGTATCAAGTTAAACCATTAATGAGATCCTCATACATCCAAACTTCCAATAGGACTCAAATGGGGCAATCGGTTATTTCAAAGTGCATCCTTCTATCAGTTTTGAGAACTAAGAATTTAATCGCTATGTAAACTATGCACACATCTTGCTAGTACTAGTAAGTAATTCAAGACTCAACCGTAGCTGGGTGTGGGGAAATATTCAGGAAAATAAATGTTCAAGATATCTATATTCATGTTCTACACTGCAGGCTATATCAATTGTCACGTGACATACAAATGACATGCACTATAAGTGTGAAATGTGCTATAGGTGTGACACACGCTATAGTTGTCAAATAATTGGCCGGTACTTATAGCGTAATGGGACATTGAACAACATAATAAATATGACTATTTGAAAAAGAAAGACAAGTCATAGAATGTAATGAGGGAGTTTTAATACAAAAAAAAAAAGGTTCACAGTGTACTAATGGATGGAACATAGACGTGTCACAATGCTGAAAAAGAGAACCAAAGATCAGATCTGACTTCCAGCTGTGTGTACACTCAATACGTTTTTCAAAAGTACACAAAATCTAATTTGGCTAAAGAACACACACATATCTGGTATCAAAATATTTGTTTAATCTAAGATTCCAAGCAAATTATATAAAAAAGTTGATCTATAGAAGTATATAAAATAATTACAATGTTTATATCAACTTGTAATATGATTTGATGGATTTAGTCTTGCAGTACTTTTGCTTTATCATCAAATATGTAAAGGACTTTTTCAAATTAGTATGTTCCAAAGCTTATGTAAGATTTTAATGTCCAAGAATAAGATGAACCAGTCCAGCTATAAACTATCAAATACATATATGAATTTTTATTTTTTTAAAAAGGTTAAAAATTTAATTTTGGTTTAACTGTTGATCACTAGTATGTATTACAGAAAAATATAAATTGAAACTATTCCTCTTTTAAGCAAAACTTTTACTTGAAAATTTAGGACTCTCAAGAAATATACATTTTAGCAGTGTCTTAGTACAGTGAAAATATTTCTTGTTTCTTATTAACTAGTCACAAAGAGCATGTTCTTATTGCACACTATCCCCTGCAAATGAGAGAAACAAAACAAAAGCCTGCACTACAAAAAATTACAAAAACAAAACTAAAAAAACTAATGAAAATTAATTTTAAAATGGATTTCAATAACATGCAAACATTTTGTACCAAAAAAAGTACACAATAAGATTGGATAAATTAATCCATCAGAACAAGCAATCACACTAATCACTGCATGCAGTAGACCATTCTCAATGTGATTACTGTCTTATCATTAACAAACACAGCCACAGCCCTAGATCAGTGGTTCCCAAACTATTTCCTTAACAGACCGCTTTGCACATTCTGAGTATTTAGCAGAACACGTTGCTTATTTTTTTAGAGAGATTAATTCACATGGTGGCCTACCAGTTAATTATTCCAGTAGCTCATGGAACACCAATTCAGGACTTGTGGAACACCTGGGTTCCGTAGAAAACAGTTTGGGAAACACTGCCCAAGATCAAAAGTGCATTAGAAAGAAAAAATAAAAAACATTTATGAAGCATTTAGCTAGAACCCATTAGAACACTTGCATAAATATATGGATAAAACAACAACTACTGAAGCCTAAAATTTCATTATGATAAGTCATTAATAAAACTAAACAATTAATGATTACACCAGTAAGATAAATATAAAGATGTTTTACTTATATGCTTACATTAGTTGACAGATGTGAATAAATTGATATTCATTACTTAAACAATTAAATTTGCATTTCATCTAAACCATTATTGGAAAAAACTAAAATATATATTTAAGAACAATAAAGATATCCGATACTTATAGAGTGTCAGTGTATATATTTACTGCAGATGGAGAAGTACCGCAATGATCATAACACAACCAATGGGCAAGTTTTTCTTGAAGTTTTAGCAAAAGAACCAACTTCAACAACATCATTCATATAGACTTCTGACACCAAATGTAACAAATTTTGTAAAGCACACCAAGCAGGAATATGTTCAACCAACTGCATCAAGTTTTTATTGGTAATTTATCAACATAAAAAGACACACTTGCAGGTTGAGAATCATATATATGATGACAAATTTTAGCCTGCATGCTGACATGTCAACACTTATCTGGCATGTACTGACAACAAGTTAAGTAAGTGAGCCAATGTGTAAAAGCATTTGAAAAGCCTTTAAAAACATAACAGACTATTTAGCTACCAACTTATACTGACGATTAAGTGCATCTGTTAGAACTCTTAGTTTCTAAAGCAGGACTAGATATGAAGTATTAATCTCTTCATTAAGTGCACCTGTTAGAACTCTACAGTTTCTAAAGCAGGACTAGATATAAAGTATTAATCTCTTTTTAAATTAAACCTGATGTGCACATTTTAATACTTCAACATTGCCTGCTTATCTAATGCCATCATAGATAATATCATTTTAAGTAATAGTCCTTTATAAAAAACAACTAAACTAACTTCTTCACAAGTGCTAAATGTTCCTTGTGGGGAAAAAGATTTTTTTTTCTAGTTTTATCCATTAACCAGTAGTGTTTAATAGAATATACATAAAATTAATTGCACATATTATACATATACCTTTAGATGACTTAGCATATGAAAAATAAATATAAATTAACTGAACACACAGCAGGGGTGAATGAGACATAATATCATTTACAGCTTTTGACAGAACATCTACACTATATGCTTACAGTTAAACAGCACAACAGAACTGACATAACATTTTTCAAACTTCTAGGTATCAAATTCAGTAAAAGCAGAACTTAAGTAGTTTTTTTGTTTTTTTTAATTACCGACACAAATCAAGTAGTTTCATTGACATAATGTTTTCTAAAGATGCGAGTTCTGTCAAGTTTGATATAACATAGAGAACAAAACATGACATTAAAAAGCAGTGAATTGACTTTAGAATAATGACATCTGTACACTTAGAGACTAAAACAAGTCAAAATGAAATTATTACATACCATCTAAGCAAGCTGAATAACAAAAAAGATATTTATTGATTATGCAATAATTTATACAAGCAACACTGAGCTCACCAGGCATTAGAAGTTATTGATAAAATATATAGAGAGAGCAAGGGATAAATATATTTAACAACAAAAAATATTTACAAGTATATAGGTATCAAAAATCAAATGTAGCAAGCGGAACAAAGACAAAAACAATCATTATCTACAAACAATAGCAGAGATGACTTTGTGATTGGCCTGTGTAGGTACAACAATGATTCAAGGAGAGAGGCAGCTCAATACTATTGACTCATTTGGGCTATTTAACATCATCTACAACATCATTTACAGTATTTCCAGGCACTCAGACTGAACAAATAAACAAAATAATGTATATAGCATTCAGTACCACTTTTCAATCACACATTTGAACAACAAAAAATCAAATATGACTTGCTGCAAAGAATGAACCAAGAGATTATGGTCCAATTTTCCTTATGTTTTAACAAAAATGATGAAAAAAATTATCAGTATTCGAAATATGTTTTACAATGAGCTGACATTAAACTTCAAAAATAAGTGAGCTTTGAAAAAAAAATTAAAAACTTTATCTGAATAAATAAAATAAAATCCATACGAAACAAAATTACTAGTTGTTTTTTTTTCTCAGCAAGGATTTCAAGAAAAATTTTTTTTTATACTTCTTAAAAGTATTACTGACAAGATGATCATATCAATCAAATGAACTAGGCACAAGAAACATAAGGGAAACATCAAGTTCTTATGAAATAGCATTTTGAGTTGATGAGACATTAGTACTTAGCATTATCGGTATATATTTTAAGACATCCTTTCTTCTACAGTGTAACATAATTCACTGTTTTTAAGGTATAAAAAGAAGTTGTCACCCGAAATACAAAATTAGAGATTAGTGACATCTATTTGAATGAAAGTATGACCAGTACTTTACGTCTGTCAGAACTGAAGGTTATATCTAGATAAAGTAGATATAATAAATAAATGAACATATACATCGTTTTTTTTTAAACAATGCCACTCATATGACTAGACTACACATTTTCAGGTAAGACTATCTTGCTTTGTGGCTTCATGAACGAGGCAGTCCACAATGAAAATATTAACATGAAAAAGTAGAGCATCGCAAAACAAAAACCAATTCATCCACCCAACCTGGCAAGTGGGTAGACCAACTTTCTACTAGAAACTTAAAGCCAAACTAATACTCATGATGCGAATCTAAAAAACAATATTTAGTAGTACAGAAAAACTAATATCAATCAAAAATTTTTTTTACAATGAAACATATTTTCAAATAATAAATGACCCTAAAAAATAATTTAAAAAAAGGTATTGAATAGTTTAATGAATTAATCAATAATTATGTTATGAGTTAAAAGCCAAAATGGCATTGAAATAATGTCAGTTTTCATTTCCTGACAGAGAAAAAAAATTTTCTCCACAGCATTGCAAACAAAAGAGTTTAGTACTGCAGTTACCCGCTTGACAGAATCTTGCTTCTCTTTAAATCAAGTTGAAACAAGATCAGATCACACATACAATGACTTTCAGTGGTACACAGTAGTTGAGAAATCAAAAGGTCAGCCATGGACATAAACAAAAGTATCACATAAAACATGGAACTGGTTTTGTTTTCTGTACGATTCTGTTATATAGTCTTATCCATTCTGTGAGATTCCTTCAATTCTGTTTTCTTACTGTTATGATGTCAAATCAAATAGTTAGCTATTTTGAGCCCTGCTAAACTATAGAGGATGCATTTGTTCCTTCATTTCCCTTTTCCCCTCGCCCATACTGTCCGATGAAAGAACCATCTTCATTAAACTTGCTGGCATCATCGTCACCATAGTCTAAGCTATCTGTGTCTTCGTCGAGCGGAACTTTCTCTGCATCTCGATCAAAAGAATTACTTCCCTGCAGGCCGTTGTCATCACTGCAAAAAATATCAAATTTAAAATGTCAATTAGAGCCAAGATAGAATATGTATGAAACATCATCATCAGTCTGTAAAAAACACAAATTAATCTAGTTTGTAATAATCTCTTCAATTATCATCAAGATAAAATAAGAAAAATCTTCATATCATAAAGGAAAGCCAAGCCATTCACAACTGTTACAATGTAAGAGCATTAACAATGATTTAAAAAAACACACTATAACCTTTTTTTTTCTTTTTAAATTACTTTTATGTATCTTATAAATTAAATTACTGACTCTATTTAAAAAGTAACATAGGTTTACTGCTGCAGGGGTGAATGACTATAGAAAATACAATGAACATGTATATAGGTCAGAACATGAACAAATATTTGGGAGACAAGGCCTTCATCAGCTACAAAACAAACAAACACCTGAGTTTACTGTTATTGGTGTTGATTTAGAGCAATTTATTATTACAGTTTGTTCTCTCCCTTTCAGGAAATCCTGAAACCATTGGTGCTATGAACCAGCAATACCAAAATATTCTAACTTTTTAAGCAAAAATCTAGTTAAATGGCATCTATTTTTGATGCATTATTATCTAATGCCTTTGATAAATTATCAATTAGTTCTATTAGTTGAGTTTCACATGATCGATCTATATTTCCTAAAACCATGGTACCCAGCCCTGATTTTAGTGATGCCTGAAAAAGCATTTTGAACACTGCTTAGTTCTTTGAGCAATCCAGCTCAGCTTCATTAGATCCAGGTGCATCTTCCATGCTATAGCAGGCTCAGTGTGCAATGGTTTAATCTCATTTGAGGACCTGTGGATGCTTGGCTTCCAAAACCTGGGTTGCTGGGTTCAAATCTGAGTGAAGACTGGGATTTTGGGGCACTACTGAGTTCATCAAACTCTGACTTCAGTAGGGGAAAGAAAGATGATTGGTCATTGTGCTGGCCACATGACACCCTGCTCATTAACCATTGGCCAAAGAAACAGATGACCCTAACATCATCTGCCATACAGATCGCAAGGTGTGAAAGGGGAACTAGAGTCTCTTTAATAGTTACATACTTAATCCTGTGCACTCCCAGGGGAGCATAGGGCCACAACCACACCTCTCCACCGAACTCGGTTCTGAGCAGCTTTCGTCATTTGCTTCCATGTCATTCCAGTACCCTCAGCTTCACTGATGACTGACCTCTTCCAGGTTTGCTTGGGTCTGCCCACTTTCCTCTTTTCTTGTGGGTTCCAGTCAAGTGCCTGCCTTGCAATATTGGTAGCTGGTTTTCGCAGGGTGTGTCCTATCCAGCTCCATTTTTGTTTTGTGATGTCTTGGGCTATGGGCTTTTGTCTAGTTCTCTCCCACAAATCGATAGTAGTTATCTTTTCTGGCCACCTAATTCCTAATAGGTGTAGGCATCTGTTAACAAAGGTCTGGAGCTTTTCCATATTTGTTTTAGTGACTCTTCAAGTTTCTGAACCGTATAGAAGGACAGACTTAACGTTTTTAATAGTTAGCAAATTAGTTTCTACCACTCAACAGCATGCATTGCAGTAAGAGACTTACCCCTTTCCAAAGCCATTAAAATGATCTGGGTTATCATCATTGTACGTGCCCCTCAGTCTTTCTTTCTCTTGAACTGGGAATAAAATATAACACAAATTATTTTTTTTAGCTTAGTACAAAATAAAATAAGTGTTTAAATGAATAGATCAATTTAAATAGTACAGATATAGTTCAAGTGTCAATAGACTAGACTAAAATAGTTCAATCCAACACATTCTCATTTGGAGATTATAAATATGACAATAAATAAAAAAAAAAGACTTTAAAACTATAACAGTGATAGCTATAGAGGCAAAAGTATTTTTAAAAAAAGGAATTAAAAAAAAACTGCACATTAATAGATTTAAAAGGTACACAATAAGCTTGCTTTTTGAACAAAAAAAACAAACAAAACAAAAACACACACCTATACAGACACAGTGAACAAAAACAGTCAAGTTTTTTTGTTTGTTTGTTTGTGTTCACAAAATGGAACAAGTTTATATAACCAACCATTACTTGTTGTTCACAAAATGGAACAAGTTTATATAACCAACCATTACTTGTTCACAAACCTATTCTAGCAAACACTAACCTGGGTAATTGTCTCCCCTGTTTCTTTTAATGATGCAAACAATAATGAGGATAAGAATCAGAATGGCAATGGCCACCATCATACCAATAAACCAAGCAGCTGTTAAGAAATTGGCCTTGGCTGCCCCTGGAAGTAAGAAGGCAGACACTGTTAGCATTTGGTATCTACAAGAATACCTAGTTCTACTTCAGCAATTAACAGTCTCCATTGCCAAGACTGATTACATTTTTACTAAGGATCAAATGCTCTCATTAAAGAAACAACTATTGTTTTAAAACAAATAACGTTTTAATGAAAACAAAAATGATTGTTTCACATTGAAATTGTAAATTCTGTAAATCAAACCATACAATTTTCAAAATTACATTTCACGGACAGAACTATTTGTTTCATAATAAATATATATCTTGGACAAACTATATGGAATTTTTTTTATATAATGTAGATTCAACACTATGAAAAGTTGCAGGTCAAAATCCAAACTAGACTACGTCAAACACCAAGAGAACTACTTTGGAAGGTTAATAGTTTCTAGTCTATGTAAGTAGTGATTAATATGAGGTTATTGCAATTGAAACAAACATTTAGGATTAATTGATCAAACTTAAATAGGCAAAGTCAATCTGTCAGTTAAAGATGTCATTCACGCATGCCACAAACACAAACCATTTCAACAAGAGTACATGTCATAGCATCTATTTTTATAAATGTCCATTTCTTAAATGTGCTTTATAAACGTATCAAGCTATATGACAAATAAAAATGCTTTGAATGTTCAGTTTCACTGTAATACTCACTAATGAACTGTTCATGATGGTTAATAAAGAGCTTAGGTTTCAAACTGATCGTCTTGGGTTTAAAGAACAGTTAAAACTGAGGTTTTAGAATGTCCATGCATTCACCCCGTTTTAATTCCACATTGATTTTCAAACTAAAGACAATGTTACGTATCTAGGCATTGTTTTTTTTTTCTTTGACCTGTTGCGGTCGAGAGACGGGGAGGTTGTCTGCCCCTTGTGTAATAAGTTTTTTTTTTTATTTTATTCGTCAAGCCACACAGACAGTGACCGGTCCTTGACCTGTGTGTGTACCTCTGGTTGAAAGGAGGGTGTTTTTTTTTTTTTTTCTTCTGTCTCTTTGAAGAGCGTTCTAGATCTGGGTGTTGATGACTTTCTAGAAATTACG
Source organism: Biomphalaria sudanica (assembly GCA_036873155.1). Taxonomy (NCBI): domain Eukaryota; kingdom Metazoa; phylum Mollusca; class Gastropoda; family Planorbidae; genus Biomphalaria; species Biomphalaria sudanica. Next base: position 3,275,423 of record JAZGLO010006691.1, read on the forward strand.
AGAGATCGACGCGCGGTAGATTATATAAGACCGCTCGCGTAACGTTGACAGACAGACATACGGAGACAGCCGTGGGACAGAATAGCGGAGACATTGCGCGACCCGTGCGTGGTATACCATTTATCGTGTAAGTTAATATTTTTTTTAAGGCCTTGCTTGCTTGTATTTGTAATTATATTTTCAAACTTTTGTATTGTAATATTTTTACATGCCATTTTTGTAAAAGGGTTTTGGTCAACACATCAATTCTGTATTGAGTAAATGTTTATTTTTTTTTTTTCTTTCTTGTAACTTTATATTTGATTAAACATTAAGTTGATAGTTTACCTTCCGATTTCTTGTGTCATTTTTTTTTGTTATTCATTGTAAGTCTTTGATTAAATTCAGACTTATTATAAGTGACACAACTGCTATTCTATTGTCACGTTCCCCTAGGCAAGCCATTTAAAAGTAGAATTCAATTCGTAATACGTGACAAAAGAAGTTTGAGGGCTTTCGTCCGGGATATTTTTCTGAACCTATTTTCGTCTTACTTGAGTAATTTTGTAAAGGCGAAGTTGACTTTAACAAAATTTTTTTTTGTGTCAAAGAGTCGGAAGTAAAGTATCAATAGTATTGACCAAACTCTCTTAAGGTTTTTTTGTTGTACTGATTTTGTACTGTATATTTACATTGTATACATTTTTTGCTTGTAATAGTTGTTAGTTAGTCATGGATATTCAGGTTTTTCTTGCAAATCCCTCTGTGGAAGAGCTTGATGCTTTTACTAGGAAGGAACTGGTCCTTATTTCTAAACATTTAGGGTTAAAAATAAAATCAAATGCCCTTAAACAAGAAATCAGAGATAACATTGTAATCCATTATGTAGACGAGGAAGTGTTTTCTGAAGACCTTTTAGAAACCCTTAGACCCGATGAGGGTAAATCAGATGTAGAACTTCAGATAAAATTAAAACAAATGGAAATAGAAGCCCAGTTAGCTTTAAAAGAGAAGGAAATTATCTTGGGGAAACAAAAAGAATTAGAGCTTGCAGCGGCTAGAGAGCAAGAAATTAAACAAAAAGAATTAGAGCTTGCAGCGGCTAGAGAGCAGAAAGAAATGGAAATAGAAGCCCAGAAGGAAATTAAACAAAAAGAATTAGAGCAGAAAGAAATGGAAATGAAATTACAAATAGAGTTAAAAAAATTAGAGTTAGCTGCTAATGTAAGACCAGATTCTTCCCCTGCCAGTCATACTGCTGAAGCAACAAAATTTTTGAAAATAATTCCACGCTTTAATGAAGCCACAATTGACAATTATTTTCCACAATTTGAACTTGCTGTGAAAAATTTTAATGTACCTGAAACTTTGTGGCCCACTTTGCTGCAAACAGTTTTGACTGGTAGAGCTGCAGAGGTATTTTGTTCTTTGACCATTGAACAACAAAAAGATTATAATGTTGTTAAGGCCTTAATTCTTAAGGCATATGAACTTGTTCCGGAAGCTTACCGAAAGCAGTTCAGGGATTGTCGCAAATCGGATGGCCAAACCCATGTAGAATTCCTGCGGGAAAAGGAGCGACGCTTTGAGAAATGGCTCACTTCCAAGGAAATCGGCACCGACTTTGCCAAATTCAAGAACCTAATGCTGATGGAAGAGTTCAAGAGTTGTGTGCGGCTGGACGTCCGTACGCATATAGCTGATCGTGGCGAGGAAGATGTGCACAAGGCTGCAGTGTTGGCAGACGATTATATAATATCACATCAATTTGCCAAGTATACGACGGATGTCAAGCCAAAACAAGTCAAACAGCCTGAGTCCACTGCTAGCAACTCCATCAAGAACAGCAGTACAAATGACAGAAAACCTACTACAAGTAAAGCTACTTGTTCCTACTGCAAACGAGAAGGCCATAAAGTTGACGATTGTTGGAAACTGAGGAAGAGAAACGAAAAAGCTCCTTCAAAAGTCAGCGCTTGCACAGTACAGTGGTCGTCGAGGTTTACTCCCTCATCATCAAGCCATATCAAGAATACCTCGACACCACCTGTTTCAAATGTATTGACTGTACAAGACTCTCCGAAAATGTCTCCATGGTGTTCAAATGTCTCAACAGTGAGTTCTTCAAATTCATCTTTACGATGTTCCAATGACTCAAACAAGAGTTTTTCAAATACATCAAGCCGATGTTCCAATGACTCAAACAAGAGTTTACCTAATACATCACCCCGATGTTCCAATGACTCTAACCAGAGTTCCAATAATACATCACCCCGATGTTCCAATGACTCTATCCAGAGTTCCCATAATACATCATCCCGATGTTCCCATGACTCTATCAAGAGTTCCCATAAGACATCACCCCGATGTTTCAATGACTCTATCCAGAGTTCCCATAATACATCATCCCGATGTTCCCATGACTCTATCAAGAGTTCCCATAAGACATCACCCCGATGTTCCAATGACTCCATCAAGAGTTCTCCAAATACATCCAAAAGATGTTCTACTGACTCAAGAAAGAGTTTCTCCACTGCGTCTCCTAGAGATGTCAATGACTCCAGCGAGAGTTCGACCCAAGTCCAGTCTGCATCAACCAAAATTGATGTTTTATTAGAGGATTTTAAGCCTTTCATTTCGGAAGGATTCGTATCACTACCCGGTGATTCTACAAGTCTACGACCTATCACCATTTTGAGAGACACAGGTGCCTCACAATCGTTACTTTTAGAGGGTATCTTGCCCTTGTCTAAATCATCATCGACTGGGAAGAGCATCCTGTTACGAGGCGTAGAGCTTGGATGTATAGATGTGCCTCTACATCTAATCGACATAAAGTCAAATCTCATTACTGGACCGGTTGTTGTAGGTGTCCGACCAACATTACCATTGGAAGGCATCTCGTTGCTGTTAGGCAATGACTTAGCAGGTGGAAAGGTGATAGCCGAACCCATCGTCACTCAAACACCCGACTTATCTGCCACACCCGAGGAAGACCTAGAGTTATATCCAGCGTGTGCAGTAACAAGGGCAATGAGGTTGAAAGCATCTCAAGAAGAGAACGTCGTCAAGGCCAACAGTAACCAAGATGATGTGGACTTGAGCACCACATTCTTTGCTTCTCTTGAAGAAGAACCAACGCCAAATTCTGAAAAGCCGGCATCAACTCGAAAACAGTTGATTGAGGACCAAAAGAAGGATCCAGAGCTCGCCAAACTCCGAGAAACCGCAATGACATCACAAGAGGCAGAGCTAGCATCAACGTGCTACTACATCCAAGATGATATGCTCTTCAGGAAATGGAAACCTCCAGACGCATCCAACGAAGAAGAATGGAGAATATGCCATCAAATCGTGTTACCAGAAAGATACCGAGCGTACATCATGAATCTGGCTCATGACACACCAATGTCAGGTCATCTCGGCATCCACAAGACATACCACAAGATTATGTCACACTTCTTCTGGCCACGTTTGAAGAAAGATGTCATCCAGTACTGCCGATCCTGTCATGCCTGTCAGATGGTTGGCAAGCCAAATCAAAAGATCCCTGTTGCTCCTCTGAAGCCGATTCCAGCCTTTGAAGAACCTTTCAGCAGAGTACTTATTGACTGTGTTGGTCCTCTCCCAAGGACAAAAGCTGGCAACCAATACCTGTTGACCATTATGTGTGCTTCAACTCGTTTTCCTGAGGCTATTCCTCTAAGGAACATAAAAGCATCAAACATTGTGAAGGCCTTAATCAAGTTCTTTACTCTATTTGGTCTACCAAAGTCCATCCAATCGGACCAAGGAACGAATTTCACGGCCAATCTTTTCAAGCAAGTCATGACTCAGTTGGGCATCAAACACTGCATGTCGAGTGCGTATCATGCCGAGTCGCAAGGCGCTCTTGAGCGATTCCATCAGACTCTCAAGAACATGATCCGAACCTATTGCTTTGAGCACGAAAAAGACTGGGACGAAGGAATCCACATGCTACTGTTTGCAACCCGTGAATCCGTCCAGGAATCGTTGGGATTCAGCCCTTTTGACTTAGTCTTTGGCCATTCGGTGCGCGGTCCCTTGAAATGTATAAAAGAGACTTTGTTGTCACCAACAGCCACTGAAGGACTTTTAGACTATGTAAGTAAGTTTAAAACTAGACTTTATGATGCTTGTGTTCTGGCCAAAAATAACTTACAAAACACCCAATCCAGCATGAAACGCTGGTATGATAGAAAGGCCCGTGTTAGAGAATTTTCTCCCGGGGATAAGGTGCTTGTATTTTTGCCCATACCAGGTCAACCCTTGCAAGCCAGATATTTTGGTCCCTATGAAATTGAGACCAAAATTAGTGACCTCAATTACACAATCAAAACCCCTGACCGTAGGAAAAAGACTCAGCTATGTCATATAAACATGCTGAAGCCTTATGTATCTCGGCCAGATCACTCAGATAAGAGTAATTGTGTTTTAAATACAGTCAAAAGTTGTTCAAATAGCCATGTTTCTCCTATTGATGATGATATTGTAAAGGAGAAATTTGGACAATACAAAATCCCTAATTCTTTTGTATTACAGAATTTGGATGTAAAACTGTCTCATCTGTCTTCGACAGAAAGGCCAGTTATCCTGAAGCTCATTAATGAATTTAATGACATTTTTTCTGATGTACCAAAACAGACTAATGTTATAATGCATGATGTAGATGTTGGCGAGGCTACTCCAGTCAAGCAGCATCCTTACAGGGTTAACCCTGAAAAACTTGCCATACTTAGGTCAGAAATCAAGTATATGCTTGAAAATGACCTCATTGAACCAAGTTCCAGTAGCTGGAGCTCCCCATGTGTCTTGATACCTAAACAGGACAAGACTTATCGTTTTTGTACAGACTACCGTAAGGTAAATGCTGTCACAAAGACCGATTCGTTTCCTATCCCTAGGATAGACGATCTCATAGATCGTATTGGTGACGCTAAGTACATCACCAAAATAGACCTACTTTCAGGTTATTGGCAGGTTCCCCTGACTGATAGGGCAAAGGAAATCTCCGCCTTTGTCACCCCTGATGGTCTGTACCAATACAAAGTGATGCCATTTGGCATGAAGAATGCTCCTGCCACTTTCCAGAGAATGATAAATGCCCTGCTTGCTGACATGGAGAATTGCCACGCATACATAGACGATGTAGTAATTTTTAGCCAAGATTTTTCTAGCCATTGTAAACAACTGCATTGTCTTTTTACTAAACTGTTACATGCAAAAATTACTGTAAACCTGAGTAAGAGTGATTTTTGCCAGGCTTCCATCCAATACTTAGGCCATATTGTAGGACAAGGCCAGGTGAAACCTGTAATGGCCAAAGTAGAAGCTATCCAAGCTTTCCCTATTCCTGCTGATCGGAAACAACTCCGAAGATTTTTGGGAATGTCTGGATATTATAGAAAATTTTGCGGAAATTTTTCTGTCATTGCCAGTCCTTTAACAAACCTCCTGAGAAAGAACGTCCGATTTACTTGGACGGATGAATGTCAGAAAGCCTTTAACCAGATCAAGCAGATATTATCTAGCTCTCCCATTTTGATGGCTCCTGACTTCGGAAAACCTTTTAGGTTAGCTATTGACGCCAGTGACACAGGTGTTGGGTCAGTCCTTTACCAAGAAGATAATTTCCAAGTAGAGCATCCTATTTGTTTCTTTTCCAAGAAATTTAATAGACATCAAAGAAATTATTCTACTGTGGAAAAAGAATGTCTTGGGTTGATTCTTTCTATACAACACTTTGATTTTTATATCAGTGGGTCCAGATGGCCACTGGTTGTATTTACTGACCACAATCCCCTTACATTTATCCACAAAATGTCTGGCAAGAATCAACGACTTCTCAGGTGGAGTTTATTTTTACAAGAGTACAACCTAGAACTTAAACACATAAAAGGAAGCGAAAATGTTATCGCCGATGCCTTATCTAGAGTGTAAAAAGTATTTTGATGTATATTTTTTTTATATATATATCATGATAAATACATTCTGTAATGTAAATATTCTTTGTAATTCTAAAAAGATTTCCATTTCGTGTAAATGTAAACTTTTTATTTTTAGGAGGGAGGTGTTACGTATCTAGGCATTGTTTTTTTTTTCTTTGACCTGTTGCGGTCGAGAGACGGGGAGGTTGTCTGCCCCTTGTGTAATAAGTTTTTTTTTTTATTTTATTCGTCAAGCCACACAGACAGTGACCGGTCCTTGACCTGTGTGTGTACCTCTGGTTGAAAGGAGGGTGTTTTTTTTTTTTTTTCTTCTGTCTCTTTGAAGAGCGTTCTAGATCTGGGTGTTGATGACTTTCTAGAAATTACGAGAGATCGACGCGCGGTAGATTATATAAGACCGCTCGCGTAACGTTGACAGACAGACATACGGAGACAGCCGTGGGACAGAATAGCGGAGACATTGCGCGACCCGTGCGTGGTATACCATTTATCGTGTAAGTTAATATTTTTTTTAAGGCCTTGCTTGCTTGTATTTGTAATTATATTTTCAAACTTTTGTATTGTAATATTTTTACATGCCATTTTTGTAAAAGGGTTTTGGTCAACACATCAATTCTGTATTGAGTAAATGTTTATTTTTTTTTTTTCTTTCTTGTAACTTTATATTTGATTAAACATTAAGTTGATAGTTTACCTTCCGATTTCTTGTGTCATTTTTTTTTGTTATTCATTGTAAGTCTTTGATTAAATTCAGACTTATTATAAGTGACACAACTGCTATTCTATTGTCACGTTCCCCTAGGCAAGCCATTTAAAAGTAGAATTCAATTCGTAATACGTGACAACAAATATACATAAATCTGACCAATAAGATGTCATTGTCTCCTATAAAGATGCCATTAACAACTAATATGATATCATTGTCACCTAATAAGATCTCATGGTCACCTAATAAGATCTCATTGTCATCTAATAAGATGTTTCACTTGTCCATGATAACAATGGGAAATGTTTTGTGACACAATTTTTTTTAGAAACCTCAAAAGCTTGTAGCAGAGCTATAAATAGCTCTTAAAAGTCCAGGGGGGGTGGCAAAATTTAGGGTACAGATATTTTTTTTGATTCTTCAAGATTCTGGTTCTTGGTAGATCTAAAATTAGATTGAAAGATATTAAAATGGGGAGACAAGAATGTTTTCAGTCAGTTGTACATTCACATTTTAATTGAATGTTTTTAATGTGGATTTATTCATTAAGTTCATTTATATAGTATCAGTATGTAGGCACGTATCACGTATGGGGGACAAACGTTTGCCAAAGGCTATCTTTTTTGGTGAGCTAAAAGGTGGTTGACTTAACAGAGGCGCCCCACAGAAACGCTTCAAAGACCAGCTTAGGCGTCAACTTTATTTGGCTGACATAGATGAGAGCACCTGGTTGCATGCGGCCTCAGAACGAGACAGCTGGAGATCACTCACGAAGGCCGTGGGATACACATTTGAGACCAAAAGAAAATCCGCTGCCGAGGACAAATGCAGACGGCAAAAAGAAAATCTAAATGGACCACCTGCGGACAATGGTTATGCTTGCCCTGGATGTGGCAAAATATGTAGGTCACAGCTGGGACTGCGCAGCCACGGGAAATACTGCATTCCTCACTAATTTTTGGACTCAAAGACAAGCCTTATGTATGTATTCATAGTTTAGTGTCACTAAATCATCTAGAAAAAAATATACCTAGGCAATGCTTCTCAGCCTCAATGTGACACTAGAGTGGCATTGGAGCCTCAATGTGACACCAGAGTGGCATTGGAGCCTCAATGTGACACCAGAGTGGCATTGGTAGTTAATGAGATGACTAGGAAAATAGGGAAGCAAAACAATACCCCTGTAAAGGTGCTTAAGGTCAGAGTCCACTGCACTGGTAGGAGAGGAAGAGATCCCCTACAACCATCCACCACCATTCCTTATGGGGTCATTTTATGGCAGGTACATAGAAGGAACATGGGGGAGTTTCCTTGGTGTGCTTGGCCTTCAGCCTCTCCTCTAACACAGAGCATCTTGGGATATGAGCCATCAGTAATAACAATGTAACAAAATTACATCTGCTTGGAACCCTCCAAGGTGTAACAGTTGGTCAGGCTGATGGAGGAGAGCTCTCAAAGATAGAGAGTTCCAAGAAAATTTTGACTCAACTCCAAGGACAATTACAAAGAAACACTATAATGTCTAAACCATTCAACACCAGCTTTTCACAGTCAAATATCAGTTAAAAGACATCATAGAGTCCACATAGTTGGCTAGTAGTCTTATATGCTCTACAGCTTGTTAGGCATCATTGTAGAAATTAACTTTACAATTGTAATGTAAAGAGCACATCATTCAAATAAAAAAATTGTCATTTTAGTTACATGCTTTCAGCATAAAATCATAAAGATTTGTATTTATGCATTTTTGCATATATTCCATTAGACATATAATAAATATTAATATAAAAATTATACAATTATATAATAGAAACAAAGTTTATCTAAGGGAAAGAAATACATAAATCACTGCCATATTTCTAAATACTGCAGTGTTTAACTCCAGTTTTCTATGTAAAACAAAACTAATTAATTACTACTAATTGATTACTTTTTTTATAAATTCATGTATTGTCGTCATCTATGAATCATTGTGCAAAAATGACATGATCCAAGAATGGGAAGTGGGAAAAAAAACGTGTACAAGATTTGTACCAGACACACAGACGAAGTGAGTTAATGTAAGCTTTGTAAACAAAAAGTGTTAACTATTCTGACAAAATTCTTTTCAAATCCTACCATGCACAATAATACATTGACATTATTTAAAAAAAAATATTCAACAACAAAAAACCCCTGACAACTAAATCATTGTTTTTACTCTAGGTGAGTTACTAATACAAGATGAGAACTGAGCAAAATAAATCAGTTAGTATTCTTTTACGACAGTTTGTTGACTGAATGCAGAAACAAAAACAACTGTCAATAACTAAATGCATGTCAAACATCGATTCAAGTAAGCGATTTAGTAGTCTCAATATCCAATGCAATGAATCCTATTAACCTGCTAAGGTAGGCTCTTCTCTATGTGTTTTATTGGCAGTTACATTAGCTGAAAGTGTTAAGGCCATGGCCATGAAACCTAGGAAACAATAGAACTGATCATCAAAGGGACATGAGACAGCATAGTATGAGTTACAGGTGGGGATAAAATAGAAATGAAGCTATAAGATGTTATGGAAAAGGTTTACAAGAGAGTAATTCAATAACTAAGTATCTAAAGTGAACTGTCCTCTATCTGTTGAAGAGAAAGATTAATAAGAAGAGTTTTGGTGCTACATTTAATATCAAACAAATGCATATACAAATGAGAAGAAAGATATCATGAATCAAACCAGGTAGCCACTTCCCTGGCAGAAGATAAAAGCAGTTTGAATGTTAATCATTCCAAACCCAAGGACATCCATCCACACAGGCTATGGCAGTGTTTCCCTGTGTTCTGTGGAACCCTAGTGTTCAGCAAGCCCTGAATAAGTGTTCCATGAACTACTGGAATAATTAATTAGTAGGTCACCACGTGAGTTAATCTCTCTAAAAAAATAAGCAAAGTGTTCTTCTAACTACTCAGAATGTGCGAAGTGTTCCGTTAACGAAGAACCACTGGGCTATAATGTGGCATGACTGAATGAAGTACAATGTGGTCTGGTGGGATGTCTAGTAAGTGCAAATGTCACATTGAGTCATGAATAATGAAAGCCCAATGTGGTCTGATGGGATGTCTAGTAAGAGCCGAATGTCACATTGAGTCATGAATAATGAAAGCCCAATGTGGTCATGTGAAAAGACTAATAAAGGGAGCAATGTGGTAAAATGGGATAAAAGAGTCAGCAGGGCTATCCCAATGAACTCCCAACAAAGCTAAAAGATACAAAGCTACAAAATGCTAAATAAGAAGTAAAAACGTAGGCTGACTGAATGAGACCCAGTGTGAACTAGGCAAATGGAAAGTGCAATGTGATTCAAAGTGATTAATAAATGAAGGACCACATAGAATTAGTGATGAATTGACCAAGTAGACCAAGTGGGATGACCAATTGAAGAGCAATGTGGGCGGGTGACTAAGTTCAATGCAAGGATCTAAGTGCTAATGCAGGAGAAATTCATGAAATTTCATGTGATAATGAACTAGAACTTCGAAGCACAGTTTGGTCATGTGGGATTGGGTACATGAGGTACATGAAGATGACTATATGAGGTAAATGAAGAAGACTGAATGAATGCAAAAAGAAAAGGAGCAATAACTAATGAAATACAATAAGAAAATGTGGATGACTAAATGATGTAAAATAAAAAAATGTGGATGACTAAATGATGTAAAATAAAAAAATGTGGATGACTAAATGATGTAAAATAAAAAAAATGGAATAAAATGGAATAGCAAACCAAAATCAATGGTAAAAAAAAATCTTCAGATGTAGAAAAATTGAAAAAAATGGCATGTACATTTGACAAGTATAAAGGAAGTTTGACATTGAGCGTTGCTGTTTCTGAAGTCTACAGATTGACTGGGGCATTCTATGGTGAAAATCCATTCCAAATGGCGTCCCTTAAACACCAACTAATAAATTAATTTTAACTTTTGAATTTCAATGAAACTTTGGCTTAAAAATTATTTTCTGCATGTGAAAAGAAATGATTAAGCTGTTTATCTTTTATTATGTAAAGTATATCAAAATAATCTTAGACATGTGACCTTGAAAAGTTTTAATTTACTTATTTCACCCAAAAAAAATTAGCTTGGATTCCATGTGAAACCTAAAAAGGCAAAATTAAAAAATGTTTTAACATTTATTATTTATAAAGCCAAAATTCTCAAGATTATATTTCAATCCATTCCAGATGGCGTCCCTTAAACACCAACTAATAAATTAATTTTAACTTTTGAATTTCAATGAAACTTTGGCTTAAAAATTATTTTCTGCATGTGAAAAGAAATGATTAAGCTGTTTATCTTTTATTATGTAAAGTATATCAAAATAATCTTAGACATGTGACCTTGAAAAGTTTTAATTTACTTATTTCACCCAAAAAAAAATAGCTTGGATTCCATGTGAAACCTAAAAAGGCAAAATTAAAAAATTTTTTAACATCTATTATTTATAAAGCCAAAATTCTCATGATTAAATTTCATTCAGAGGCTTGTAAAACATTATAGCTTTACAACACAAGAAAAATTATTGGTAAAAAAAATATTGATCTACTGTCTTACCTACACCTGCCGTCACAAAGTGGAATGGGTCACTTGCTAAGTAATCCCCATCATCAGTTGCAGTGGAAGCAGCAACAATCCTCACCATATACTGAGTCCCTGGCTCCAGGTGTTTCAACATACCCCAGTAGTTTCCTTCAACAGGTTCTTTGTGGCGCACCCAATCCTTAGCAGCTAGATGCAAAAGACTTACATTTAGAATGCATATTTTAAGTCAACTATTACCTTAATGAAAAAAGAAATCTTGTCAAATTCAAATATATGTTATGAAATATTTTCTCAATTTAGAAAAAATAAATTTTATGCCAGTAACTCAAAAAGTGAGGGGTATAATATTTAATAGCAGAAAAAGATTTAAATGATCACTGATTAATTTTTAATTTAATTCTCAAATGCTCCATAAGTTGTCTCAAATATAAAGACTTTGAATACTGATGTTATTTGACTACAACTGCTTGATCAACTAATCAATGCAATGTAAATACAATAGTTACTTTTCTTTTTATATTCCATGTAATAGTATTTCCCATGACGGCTTCCTTTCTCAGCAGTCTCCTGCCAGGTAATATTGGCTTCATTCTCACCAGGGCTGGCATCAACAACCACTGGCATAACCAGACCTGCAAGAGAGAGAATAAATAGTAGCAAAAGAAAGATTTCAAAGACAAACCAAAGCTACTGAGTAGATGAAGAGATATTTAAGCAATTGGTACAAACTATTTTTTTCTATTGTTCAAATCTTCTGATTAAATCACTCAAGCAATACATAAATGAAATACATGTCACATTTTAATGTCCTATTAGCACTAGGAGTAACCTTAAATTGAAGAATCATT